>OX637330.1:8475226-9675226 GCA_951799385.1 Hyppa rectilinea | reverse complement strand
CTTTTCACAAGGTCAACATACAACCTATCACTGGCCTGCAAATTGCAAAAAACTTAAGAAAATTTGAATTTCGCGGGCTACCCTGGAACATCAACATTAACTTCTTATTGGCTTTGGTACGGATAAGGGCAGGAGAATGATGAATGACTCTAGTTATATAGGGTGATATGTTACACGAGGGACATACTTTAAGGCTGTATAGTATTCATGGAAATCAACAACTTTGTCCCTGGGACCAACTCTGAAATATGAATAAAATATATATCAGCTGTTCCATACATTTTGACGAATTTTTTTTTTTTTTTAATTTAGCCTATACTGTCCCACTGCTGAGCAAAGGCCTCCCCCAAATCCTTCCAGACATCTTTCTCTTGAGCCACCTCGATCCATCCCTTGTGGTATGCGTCTAGGTCATCTCGCCACCTCTTCTTGGGCCGGCCTTGACGAATTATGCGAACATAAATGTACTGAACAACTTATTTTGTTTTCTTAATTTCAAGTATAGTTCCATAGTCAAAGTTGTTCATTTTCATGTGTATAGTACCCCTGAAAGTATGTCCCTCGTTGAACCTAACACACTGTATAGGCTGTAACCGAAAGGGTATATACATACAAAATCATATGCTACAGACCACCAAACTGAATAACTTTTACTATATGGGACCAACTCCGAAATCGCAATATAAAAATCTGCTGTTCTATACATTTTTGGTCACGTGACTCGTCGAAATGTAGGGCACAGCTTATTTTTTTTTTTCACGAGTTCGCAGTTGGTCCCATAGTAAAAGTTGTTCAGTCTGGTGGTCTGTAGCATATGCTTTTGTATGTATATGTCACCGTTAGATTGTAAAGATCGTTAGATTACAATCTATCTAGCGAGATTGTAAACTATCGATAGATTGTGAACCGTATCATTATGATTGCAATTTGACTCATTATTCTTCGCTATATTGTAATCTACCGAAGTGAAACCGTTAAATTACAATCTGAATAAAAATAATCTCTTTTTTCCATATGTTTTTCTATATAATCTAGTCGTTTCTGGCACTCGCCGGCCGCTGCCGCGGCACCGCTCGCTTCGCTCGCTCGGCTCGTGCGTAGGTGGTCACAGTTTTAACCTAACCTAACCATTTTTTTAAACGTCCTACACACGGTTCACAATTTGACCGCTTCCCATCGATAGATTACAATCAAGCGAAAAATGATGCGTTAAATTGCAATCATAATGATACGTTTCACAATCTATCGATAGTTTACAATCTTACTAGATAATAATAATAATAATAATATCCTTGGACATTTCACACAACGCCATATCGTCCCAAGCTAAGCAACCTAATGCTTGTGTTATGGTAACAAGATGGCTGATAAACTACTTACATACATTTTTTTTTTGTAAATACATACATATTATAGATAGAAAAACACCCAGACTCGTAACAAATACTTGCAGGTCGTACAAATATTTGTTCCGTGCGGGAATCGAACCCGCGACATAGTGCGCAGCAGTCAATCGCTCAACCACTGCGCCAACCGTGTCGTCTAAATAAGATATAAGATAAATTTAGATAGATTGTAATAAAACGATGTTTACAATCTTACGGTGACATATACAAAGTGGAGACTACAATACGATCATAAATTAAACTGCGTATATCTAATGCTGTCCCCGGCCTGCACACGAAAATTCAATCAAATATATCCAATAACTCAGTCACTATATATTGGCCAAACCCATAGTCGGTCCACCACTATTATTTAGTTTGTTTGAGAAAATCACTTTTTATATTTCGGTGTTAGGATTTATTTGATAGTTCCAAAATAGTCCTATTCATTAGTATTGTCAGTGTTTTCATTTATGGTCGTATTGTTTTCTCCACATTGTATGTATTTCAGTTACACCCGGTACAGTTAGTTATGACATAACTCGTGTTTTTTGGGTGCCATTGATTCCTCACCTGGGGCTGGTATCCGTTCTCGTCAGCTACATATTGGAACGAGACTTTCTCGCCTTCAGGGGAAGTCCAGCTGGCAGAGCCTTGCGCGACCTCAACTACGACTTCCTGCAACATAAAAAAAAAGTTATAATAGCCATTTGGACGCTTCTAAATGTTGATTATGTTTGATAGTCGACCTTGGAATTGTCCATCACTCATCTGTCTAGCCTTTTCCCAACTATGTTGGGGTCGGCTTCCAGTCTAACCGGATGCAGCTGAGTACTAGTATTTTTCATGGAGCGACTGCCCATCTGACCTCCACAACCCAGTCACTAACTGGGTAATACGATACTCTTTGGTAAGACAGGCTGTCAGACACAGACACACAGGAACAGACACAGAGTCTCGGTATGGTTACCCATCCACAGACCAACCCCGGCAGGCGTTGCTTAACCTGATGGATCGACATGTGCGGCTGTTAGTACTTAGCCACGAGCTCCTCAATCGTCCATCACTCTTAGTTGAAATTAAACATCGTGAGGAAACCAGCATGTCTGAGAGATATTTCTCAACAGCATGTGAAGCTGAGTCAGAGAGCCATGGGCAGCATAAAAACTCTGACACCAGGTTAGTCAATAACCACACGAAAAGGAAAAGTTGAAATTCAATCATTATTTATTTATTATGAATAACTATGTACATGTATAACAGGAGGGAAGAAAATTAAATAAAGGGTATCAAAAAATTCGTCCACATCGCTGTCAACAGGAAAAGTTCCCAAAAGGCTGGCAGCATTGCCGCGTTGTATGGCAATGCTGATTCTTTGACCGAAAAATAGGCCTGCCCTCTGGTCACGTGAAGAGTCGACCAATCGCTTGGCGAAGTCTCGATAAACATAGTGGGTACTCGGACCCCATGGCCCTAGTGTTTCAACCCCAAACGGCTCGAATATATAACTTCCAATAAGGTTGATATACTTGCGCCGTTTGAGGTTTTCTGCACCTGCAGCAGCTGCCCCAGCACAACCCGCCGTGCAAGGAAGATGGGATGGCGCAAGGGTGTCGACACACGTTGCATCCCACACCAACGGCCTACCTACCTTCCAAGGCATTAGTGTCATTCCATCTGGTCTCTTCCCATCGTCGCGTGCCAAGCCTTTGGGTTCTAAAACAGCTGGCACCCCGGCGGTGACAAGAGCACGACGGATCATGTCATTAATGCTGGCGTGCCGTGCTAAACGGCCTGCGCTTTTACTGCAGGATAGACCATGGTGTCCGAGGCAGTCGACAACTTCACCGCATTGGCAGCGATGCGGAGCCACGCAAGGAGCACCCAGACGCAAACATGTAGCGAGCCGGAAAATGGTGTCACCCAGCAGAGTGCCTTTGTTGGGTTATGTTGGTTTATTTATTTAACCATTTAGGGACTATAGCGGGGTCATAGCTTTGATTATTTTTGCTGACATGGGGGTTGGGTTATCTATATGAACAACCACTAAAGAAATTATTTAATTTTTTATTTTGTCTTATAGTGTACCGCATGTCACATATTTGTGTTGTTAGCGTACAGAGCATGCGCTTGCTTGTCACGTATATTATGTCACAATGGCGTTCAATGGGTAAGACCCCTAGATTATAGCTATGATTATTATGACAATAGGGAAGATGCCTAGGTAAAAAAGAAGTTATCAATCGGATAATAAAAACATATTTGACACGTATTTATTGCTTTATCATATTAATAGAAAGTTACTTAGATAAAACGCATTAAAGGTGGGGAGTGGGGGTTCGCTACGTCACAAGTAAGTATAAAAACTACATACTCGTGACGTCATGCCACATTTCAACTGAATGTATCTCAATCTATGGATTACATAAAAAAAGAAAAAATATGTGTGCAATATTTTTTGATAATCTAGCTTACGGACTAAATACAAAAATTAGGCATCATCCCTATTAGAACATTGAGTCGTAACATCAACTGTTAGTGTAACTTACTGGTTCCAACGTCTTCAGCGAGCCGGTCTCGCTGGCGGCTATTCCGTTGTCGGTCTCATAAGCCCATTGGTAAGCTCCATCCGGACCCACGTCTAGAAAAAAAAAACCATTTCAAGGAACAATCAACAGTAAGCAGGATTGTCCGAAAGGGTTACCGCTACCCTGGATCATAAAAGGCTAAGGAAGGAACATGGATGGGTTTCAGTCAGTAAGAGTCTGACATTTTCTTTCGCTCCACTCAGAGCGGGTGGAGATATTTGATGAGACGCGCGTGGAACATATATGCGCCGTCCGGCACGGGCCTGGTCCTGTTCGGAAGGTGAGTCACCCATTACTCACCGTCCGCAGGCTCGCGCCTACGGCGGCCGGGAGTCGTCACGTGGCTGCCCCGACGCCCGGGGCGTCTCCCGCGGCGGCTGGGACGGGAGGACTTATCTCTCTCCCATCCCGCCACCTCCTTCGCGAGCATGACTGTTTCGCAGAAGGAGGTGACTGCCTCCCACTCCCTCTCGCTTCGGACCATGGCTTGCACCAGGGCCGGGCGCGAGAGGTCGCCGCCGCCGATCGCCTCTACGAGGACACGGCGGTGCTCCACCCAAGCGGGGCAGGTTTGCACCGTGTGCTCCACCGTGTCCTCTGGACGATCCTCGCGGTGGTGACACCCGGGCGTTTCCTCCCGCCTGATGATGTGCAGGAACCTCCCGAAACATCCATGTCCGGTAAGGACCTGCGTCAGGCGGTAGGTGAGGGCGCCGTGACGCCTCTCTAGCCACTTCTCAAAGAGGGGCCTTAACGCCACTCGTGGCGTGTCCTGCGCTGGGTTGCGACAGTCGCTGTTTCCAGGCCGCCATGAGATCGTGCCGGAGGTCCGTCCGCTCCGCCGCAATTTGCCTCGAAAACGGAGTTCCCCCTCGGCTCAGTACCACTAGCCGACCCCTTGACAGTTCAAAAGCGCCTGTAATTGGTTTATTTGAAATAAATACTTTGAGTTTGTATAACTTTAAATTGCTATTAACTTACCCAGATCTTGCCTCACGATCTTCGCCTGCGCCTCGCCGCTGGCTGGCTTATTCAAGATGTGGGAGACGTCGGCAGCGACCATTGCCACGCAAACTGATAGAATTAGGAACTTCTGTGAAAAAAGAAAATTATAAGCATCGAAAACAATCAAATTCACTGCCAAATTTTCCCAACTATGTTGGGGTCGGCTTCCATTCTAATCGGATGCTGCTAAATACCAGTATTTACATGGAGCAACTGCTTATCTGACCTCCACGACCCAATCAGTAACTGGGTAATATGATTCCCGTTGATAAGACTTAATGTCAGACTACCGAGCTTCTGACGACCCGTAACGACTGTCAAAGATCCACAAATGACAGCCGGGACCAACGGCTTAACGCGTTTTCTGAGACACGGACGAGTCTTTGTATGTAAAGTTGGTCATTGGATCATAGGATGTTTTTAACGTTCTGCATCGTTCTCACATGTATAATAATAATATGAATGATGTAACCATATTTTGTTTAAAAGAGTGTCCATGGAGTTTCTTGCCCGCTCTTCTCCATAGGTACCTACTGCTTTGGAATGGGCAACTAGCTTCATCTTTCTGACTGACCGACCCTATGACAATATTCAAAAGTGCCTGTAATTGGTTTATTTAAAATACATAAGTACTTTGAGTTTGAGTCACCCATTCACGGATCAACCCCGGTAAGCGTAGCTTAACTTGATGTATCGACTCGTGTGGCTGTTTTTAATCAGCCACGAGGTCCGTATTATCGAAGTCGTGGTCAAATAATCTGATGTAAGAAAAAGGTATTTTTTAACATACACAGTAAGTTCAGAGACTAGCACATCCAGCTACCCCAATCTGTCAAATTTCTTTGAAAGGTTTTCAACTTCATAACAAAAGTTTAAGGGCCATTTTTAATTGGGATAGCCTAGTGGTGTGAATGTCGGACTACCAAGTCTTAGGTCTCGAGTTTGATCCCAAGACACACACCTCTGGTTTTACGTATCTATTCATGTGCGTATTGTATAATGATCACTTGCTTAAAAACCGGTGAAGAAAAAAAAATGAGGAAACCAGCATGTCTGAGAGATATTTCTCAACAGCATGTGAAGCTAAGTCAGAGGCCTATGGGCAGCATAAAAACTCTGACACCAGGTTAGTCACTAACCACACGAAAAGAAGAATACTTTTTTTTTTAAGTTTAAATTGAAATAATGAGATACTTACAAACATGCGTATTGCAGCATTTTTACGCGAATATTTATAATTGATGTTACATAACATAAAAATTAATTGAATCAATTAATATTAAATTCTAATATGCTACTGCTGTCGGCATTTAGAATAGGTTTTACGATATAGGTTTAACGATTTTATTAACATTATAAATTAATAATTGATACTACATATTTAGTATTATATTATCTATATATATAAAAGAAAGACGGGTTTGTTCCCTTCGTTATAACTCGAGATCTGCTGGACCAATTTTCATGGTTTTTGTTTCGTTGGATTTGTCTCCGCCCTGAATAGCAGAATACATTTTTAATTTTTTTTTTTTTTTGGTAGGTAGGTAGGTAGGGTAGGTAGGTAGGTAGGGAGGGTAGGTAGGTAGGGAGGGTAGGTAGGTAGGGTAGGTAGGTAGGGTAGGTAGGTAGGGTAGGTAGGTAAGGTAGGTAGGTAGGTAGGGTAGGTAGGTAGGGTAGGTAGGTAGGGTAGGTAGGGTGGGTAGGTAGGGTAGGTAGGGTTGCTAGGGTAGGTAGGGTAGGTAGCTAGGTAGGTAGGCAGGTAGCTAGGTAGGTAGGGTAGGTAGCTAGGTAGGTAGGGTAGGTAGCTAGGTAGGTAGGGTAGGTAGGCAGGTAGGTAGGTAGGGTAGGTATCACAGTTAAGACAGGACAACGTCTCGTCTGTCGGGTCAGCTAGTTTATTATAAGTCGAGAGGCCCATGGGCAGCATAAAAACTCTGACAACAGGTTAGTCACTAACCACACGGAACAGAAAGACGAATAATTTATCTGACGATAACTAAATCCAAAAAATATATTTGTTTTAATTTTTTAAACTTATAAAAGCTTTTGTTAAACAATATCACTCACCATGTTTTTTATTAATTTTTGAGCTGTTCACTGCACAAGATCTCGCAACTGACTGCCTAAAGTTATATTTTTGGCTGTATATAAATCATTGTAACTTGCTTATGCGCAAGGTCGCGACGACACTTCACGGTTGCTCTTCAAATCGAGATGGGCAGAACTCCGAGTACTTTTTGATGATAAGTTAAATTTATTTCTGTAAAATACAGATTTTAATTAAAACAGTTTAAAACGTCAAAATTGATGTGTTTTTTTTTTTAATCTAGATGAGGTCGGTTTCTATACGAACACTTTTTCACTTTTTAGTTATAGTACGTAAAAAGCTAGTGGCTAAGTAATAACATCCGCACTGGTCAATCTATCAGGTTAAGCTACGCTTGCCGGGGTTGGTCCGTGGATGGGTGACCATCTTTACATACCGAAACGCCTCCGTGCCTCGGAAAGCATGTAAAGCCGTTGGTCCCGGCTGACATTCGTGAATAATTGACAGTCGTTAGAATTCGTCAGAAGCCCGAAAGTTTGACAGCCAATCTTACCTAGGGGTTTCGTATTACCCAATTAGTGACTGGTTTGTGGAGGTCAGATAGGCAGTTGCTCCATGTGAAACACTGGTATTCAGCTGCAGTTATAGTATCTGACAAGTAATGAAACGAGAACATCAATCTAGTCGAAGTTAATTAAATATGCATTATTATGGATAACTTTAAAACTGCTGGTCAGATTTACAAGAGACCATGTGACAAGCACCAGCATTCATATAAAAAAACGGAATTAATCAAAATCGGTGCACCTAAAAAAACACCTTATTTGTGAAGTTGGTTAACCTTTTAACCGCCTTAGTCGGATTAATACGACAAATATGTTCGTGCCCTTGCCCCCTGAGTCGTGTTTATACGACTGTGAATCTATGGTTTTCGTTTTTTATGTAATTGCAAGATCTCTGAAAAAATGATTTTTTTTTATGAGTTGGGCGCTGGGGGCATGTCTATTAATATAAAACCAAGCTGACATTAGGTTATAAAAACGCGAAACTGAGAGGTCTCGTGGTCAGCGGGATTGTCCGAAAAGGCTACCGCTACCCCGGAACATAAAGGGCTAAGGAAGGAACATGGATGGGTTTTAGTCAGTAAGAATCTGACGCTCCCTTCCGCTCCACCCAGAACGGGAGCAGTCATTGGATGATTTCCCAGCCTTAAAAAAAAAAAAAAAGGCATACCAGTTTCCTCGCGGTGTTTTCCTTCGCCAATTTTTATTTATTTATTTATTTAATAATTGGTCATTTGATGATTTCCCATCCTCAACAAAAACAATTGGTCAGTACTAATATTTATATATAGTTTATATAGGTAATTATGTGTTATACACCTAGAATAAAAATACTACACTACAAAAGGTGAAAATAAAACAAATATAACAATGACAGGTAAATGAATTACGCCATTGATACGTATCTTCTTGTACTTCCCCGAATAAATATAACACAAGAGCCTATTCAAAAGTCGCCAACACGAACGTAAAAAATATAACCTAAATCACACAACATCTGGTCATTGGTCACCGATCAATATCCAAACCTTGGCTGAAGTTGCTTAACCAGTAAGATTACACTGTCGAAACACTGGCGTGACATCATTTTTAACGCGCACACGATATTATTAATCATTGCTGAGCCTTACTTTGTAGGGATGTCAATTAAAAGTTTCAAAGTTGAGCTTTTGTCTATACATACATAATAAGCCTAAGAGAAGGAGTGGGCCATAATACACCACGCGCGCCCAGTGTAGGTTGGCAGATGTCACAAGTCTTCGAATGTTTAGTTCTAGGACTTGCCGGTTTACTCAGGATGTTTTCCTTCAGTTTTGAGAGCAGTGAAGATGAAATTAAATACACAAACTAAAGCGCCTGCTTGTATTTGAACTCACGACCTACAATACGTTAATCGAGGCCACCACTGCTCGTCTATACATACGAATTAATAAAATGGGTTATTGTAAACTCGCCATAATGAAAAGGACCATGGGCAAAAATGTATGAAGCTTGGGCTCACCCACCAACAGAGATGAGACCACTTTGAATATACTTGTAAAGCACTAAATATAAAGATTTAAAATCATTTTTGCGAAGAATCCATGGGGTTATTTTGCTATAAATATTTTTCTCCGACCATAAATAAACTAAAATTCTGCAAAAAGTAGTGCTGTTATGGCATTGTAGATTTTGTTATTGAACATCTTTAACTAGTTTTAATTCCAGGTTTAATGTATACATAAAAAATAAAACAGCTGCTAACAGTTAAAATTATTTTTATTAACATTTCAATCAATATCAATAATAATGTCGTCTAAATATCCTGCCGGTGGATTAAATTGTATGTGCCTGCCTAACCCTAGATACCATATTCCCTAGATATATATAGGCGCATCTATTGTTTACCACTATTTTAAGCATTTTAAGAATGAGTATATTGTTTCAATAAGTTTTACGACTCCTAACAATTGTCTTTTTCTACAAAACCTATTTAGGTGCATATCTTTTTTCTGCAATGGAATTGAAGGTGGTGCCCATAGTAATAATTTTAGTACAAACAAAATCCTTCACAACGGCATATGCTATAACTCTGTTGGACACTGAGCCCAATTTGACTCATGGTCCTTTGCCACAAGTAAAAATTATGGTAAACTCGCCACAGTCTTATCTGTCTCACGAAATTTTGCCACACCTTTAAAAGTACCGATAGCAAACGAAGTAGTAGTGTTAATGGCCATGGCCACATGGCCCATGGATCATGTTTTTTGATACAGTCTGAAAAAGTTCCTGGTCTTTATCTGGATCAGGTATTTCTGCGCAAACAAATTTATCATAATCTTCTGATGACCTTGGTTTATCTTTATTTCTTAGAAAAATAAACGAATGAGCATGTCGGTACATCCAAAACAAGTTTGATCTACCTGTGACGAGTTTACTATACCTGTTGTGAATTATTTTGTCACTGTGGCAAGTCAACCAATATTTTTAAATGTGGCGAGTTTTCGTTGTGGTGAGTTTACAATAACCCAATAAAATGGAAGTGTGTATGTTTGTTATGACAAAATAACAGGTATTTATGGAAGTATATACGGTACTTACTCGAAACAAAAAAAAAGTAATACAATTTTGCCTGACTGTCTGGCTATTCCAGCTAATCTCCGAAACGGCTGGACCGATTTTGACGTAACTTTCACTGGCAGATAGCTAATGTTATAAGGAGTAACGTGAATGCTAATTTTTCCGAAATAAATTATAATTAAATCAATGTATTCCTTATAACATCAGTAAACAGCCAGTGATAGTCAAAATACGTCCAGCCGTTTCGGAGATCAGTCGGAACAAAAGGACAGACACAAAATATATAAAAACGTTTTTTTTTTTCAAAAAACACTATTTTTTTAAATTGTATTGTTAGTTCAGTCACACAAAAAAATTCAAGATACGAGTTGTAAAGTAATTTTTTTTTTTTAGCTCAACCCTACATGTTAATGTAAGTACAATGCATTGAACTTATGAGCTCGTCTGCCGACCTACTTGCTGTAAGACACGAACTGAAGGTGAAAGCTATTCGGTGGCCCGCGAAATTCGAACTCTCCTACGTTTGTTTGCAACTAGCAGTTCTTCCGTGACTTTGTTCGCGTCGATTTTTAGGCTTCCGTACCCAAAGGGTAAAACGTGACCCTATAACTAAGATTCCGCTGTCCGTCCGCTTGTCACCAGGCTGTATTTCATTAAGCGGGATTGTCCGAAGAGTTACCGCTACCCCGGAACATAAAGGGCTAAGAAAGGAACATGGATGGGTTTTAGTCAGTAAGAGTCTGACACTCCCTTCCGCTCCACCCAGAGCGGGAGGAGTCATTTGATGATTTACCTCCTTCAAAAAAAAAGAAAAAATGGTGTGCCTTACAGAACAGTCAAATTTCGCCAGTTAAAAATAACAATAATAATAATATCCTTGGACATTTCACACAACGCCATGTAGTCCCAAGCTAAGCAACCTAATGCTTGTGTTTTGGGAACGAGATGGCTGATAAACTACTTATATACATTTTTTTTTGTAACTACTTGTAAAATATTATTATCTATCTATATATATAAAAGAAAGACGGGTTTGTTCCCTTCGTTATAACTCGAGATCTGCTGGACCAATTTTCATGGTTTTTGTTTCGTTGGATTTGTCTCCGCCCTGAATAGCAGAATACATTTTTAATTTTATTTTTTTCGATCAGCTGCTGATTTTCCTCCTATAGGGTAGGTACGTAGGTAGGGTAGGTAGGTAGGGTAGATAGGTAGGTTGGTAGGGTAGGTAGGTAGGTAGGGTAGGTAGGTAGGTAGGTAGGTAGGTAGGTAGGGTGGGTAGGTAGGTAGGGTGGGTAGACAGGGTAGCTAGGGTAGGTAGGTAAGGTAGCTAGGTAGGGTAGGTATCACAGTTAAGACAGGATAACGTCTGTCGGGTCAGCTAGTTATAGATAGAAAAACACCCAGACTCGTAACAAATACTTGCAGGTCGTACAAATGTTTGTTCCGTGCGGGAATCGAACCCGCGACATGCTGCGCAGCAGTCAATCGCTCAACCACTGCGCCAACCGTGTCGTCATGTTATGTTTAAGTCCAATGTATGTATTAGAGGGCGAGCCTATTGCCATTAACCAGGCACCCTTTCGAAGAGAGGATGCCTGTGTGAAAGCTGTGAGAACATTATAGACTGATTATGGTTAAGGTGGGCCGAAATCCAGACTCCGGGCTGCTACTGATTTTCATTTACCTACGCATCAGATTAACTAAACAAGTTCTACAAGACCAGCGACCTTTCAAATAAATATATACAAATATACATATATATATATACATATATATATCAAATTGATGCGTCCGTTTGTTCTTTTTGTCTAAATGCTTAACCCATACACTGCCACAAACACTCATGTGTGTTGAAGGCACTGCGGTTAGAACAGCACAAAAAATAGTGGCAGTGTTTGTGTTAAGAAAGTATATACGGTACCTTCATCTCACATCCCACCCACACTGTGTGGGTACACAACCCCACAACACCCCTCGTTTTACATCGGAGGGTTACCAACAAAAAAAAACAACTTTTAAAATCGTTGCCTGTCTGTTTGTTCCGGTTAATCTCTAAAACGGCTGGCCCGATTTTGACGGGACTTTCAAAGACATACGAGTATACCTGAAGTTGTGAGGAGTGGAAAACGCTGGCGAAGAAGCTTTTTTTGTTTTGTTTTTGAGGGTGGGAAATCATCCAATGACTTCTCCCGCTCTGGGTTGAGCGGAAGGGAGTGTCAGACTCTTACTGACTAAAACCCATCCATGTTCCTTCCGTAGCCCTTTATGCTCCGGGGTAGCGGTAACCCTTTCGGACAAACCTGTTTACCCGGCAGGCTGGCGAAGACGTTAGCAGCAACTAGTTTATTATAAACACGAAATTTATAAACAGAATTTTGTATAACTTAATATTCAACCCGTGATAGGCCTATTGACATATGCAAGCGTTGATTATTGAATCATTTGCATCGTGTTAATGAGTCGTGATGGTCATCCGTTTGGATGGGATACATAACATCTAGAACCATGTGCCTAGTGGTTTGACCGTCGTCGGACTGACATGTCATAGGTCTCGAGTTCGAACACGAGACACGCACCTCTGAATTTAAGGATTCATGTGCGTATTGTATAATTATCGCTTGCTCATAAATGAATTAAAAAACAAAAAAATGAATTAAATTAGAATGAATTGAATTGAATTAAATTAAATTAGATAATATAAAAATTTGATTAAATTAAATTAGATTACATTAAATTAGAATAGATTAAATTAAATTAAATTAATTTCCAATTCTAATTTTAAATTTAACATAGTTTTAAGTCGCTGCATACTAACAACATTATGGACCATATTATGTCCGAAATAAAATCATTTTATTTTTATAAATCGGGGAAGGGAAACATCGTGAGGAAACCGGCATGTTTGAGAGATATATCCCAAAAGTATGTCAAGCTTAGTGAGGGGCCCATGCCGAGCATAAAAACTCAAAAAATTTATTGTATGTAGGAAATTATCCCACGGGAACCGTACATTTTTCCGGAATAAAAAGCAGCTTATATACTATTCCAGACTATAATCTATCTTTGTGCCAAGTTTCATCCAGATACAATACGCATATTGTATAATTATGACTTGCTTAAAAATCGATGAAGGAAAACATTGTGAGGAAAGCAGCGTGTCTGAGGGATATTTTTCAACAGCATGTGGAGCTAAGTCAGAGGCCTTTTTTTTGTTTTTTAACGTCAGAAATCATCAAATGACTCCTCCCACTCTGGGTGGAGCGGAAGGGAGTGTCAGACTCTTACTGACTGAAACCCACCCATGTTCCCTCCATAGCCCATGTTCCGGGGTAGCGGTAACCCTTTGGACAATCCCGCTGACCATGGTGGCAGGGTGAGGTGTATTAGCAGACCTACGTTCGGCCAGATAAGCAACGACAATTCCGTCGTCGTCGCCGCGAAAACTATTCGGTGAAGTGAGTTTCATGTTGAGCTGAATGGTGCTAATCCATGCGTCATGTTCGTGAACGGGCGCCGTCAGAAGGGACTGGTCGTCTCTTAGCTGCCACGGGTCTTTTAAAATTTAATTCAATTTTGAATCGTTTTTTTTTTAATCTTGCAATTAGTGACGCTTTTTTACGTTCTGCATCGTTCTCACATGTATATTTCAACATGAATGATGTAACTCAGTTTTTATAAAAATATGTTTGATTTAAAGAGTGTCCATGGAGTTTCTTGCCCGTTCTTCTCCATAGGTATCTACTGCTTTGGAATGGGCAACTAGCTTCATCTCTCTGACTGACCGACCCCTGAAGGCTGGGAAAGCCTTAAAAAAAAAAATATTTCATCCAATGATTTCTCCCGCTCTGGGTGGAGCGGAAGGGAGTGCCAGACTCTTACTGACTAAAACCCATCCATGTTCCTTCCGTAGCCCTTTATGTTCCGGGGTAGCGGTAACCCTTTCGGACAATCCCGCTTACCTTGATAAGCATATGGCCCCTTCATAATTATGCTGACATCTCTTTGAGGCGCGCGTGGAACATATACGCGCCGTCCGGCACGGGTCTGGTGCTGGTTGGACGGTGAATCACCCATTACTCACCGTCCGCAGGCCCGCGCCTACGGTGGCCGGCAGTCGTCACGTGGCTCCCGACGCCCGGGGCGTCTCCCGCGGCGGCTGGGACGGGAGGACCTTTCTCTCTCCCACTGACCGACTCCTTGACAATTTAAAAGTGCCTGTAATTGGTTTATTTAAAATAACTGCTTTGAGTTTGAGTTTATGTTTCACGGTGAGCTATTGACATAATTACAATGACGTAAATGCGAATGCGTAGAGGAAGCTCGCGTTATTTTTGCCATTTGCTTGTCAGTGTCAGGCTGTATCTTAATTAAAACATTATTCGCAACAATAAAAAGTATGTATTTACATAATTATAACCATAAGACTAATCTTATGGCTATAATTATGTAGATACATACTTTTTATTCAATATTTGCATTAGTGAAATATTGACATACATTTACATACAGTACTCCCAAATTAATAATGCACATGCAGATCTTCGCTAATTGTCGTATTCCCGGAAACACCCGAATCATTGAATCGTTCGAGTCCTTAACAATGCACTTGCATTTTGCACCTCGTTCGAAAGAAATAGGAGTCAATATCATGTGTACACAATCGAAAACAATTCGGGCGGTCGGCGGCGGTCGGCGGTCAGTCAAAGGTCCGTCAGTCGTCTTGTTATATTGGTGGTGACTGCACGTGTTCTCTTTGTCGGGAATTATATAGAGCTGCTATTACACACCCTTCTTGTATTTGTTTTCAAAGGTGAATTTAATTTCAACTTTAATTATCTTATTCAAATTGAAATAGTTAATTTTGTAAAATATTTAAATATAAGTACTAACATTTTTCACGTTTTTTCAATATTAAAAAATTAAAAATACCTACGTAAAATACATATTAAGTACTAGAAAAAACATATTAAAAATCAGATTTAGGCTTATATGAATTATAGCTCGCTATTTACTTACATGGAATTATTGAATCAAATTTCGTTACTGATAAATCAATATTTATCTCTTTTAGGACAAAACACATAATCTTACTAAATTATGCATGAAGAAAATGCACTTAACCACTCTATATACATATCGTCTTCCGACGCTCGGGGAATACGACCGTTGCCGAACAGTGGCGAAGATTTCTATGCGCATTATCACTTTTGGAGACCTGTACTTACATTATGTAAATATTGACATTGAATTGATTAAAAATCTCGTGAGCAAAGAAAAAAAGAACTCGTGGCTATGTATTAACAGCCGCACAGGTCGATCCACCAGGTTAAGCTACGCTTGCCGGGGTTGGCCGTGGATGTTTAACCATCTTTACATATCGAGACTCTTCCATGACTCGGAAAGCACGCCTTTCCCCAACATAGTTGGGGAAAGCCTAGGCTAGGCTGATGATGACATGGAAATATTGACATTAAATTGATTCAAAATTTCATGAAATTATGACATATAATCAATTCAACGATTCGCTAATTAGTTTCAGAATTCTAACTTCCATTTGAAAGGGTAGTCAATAACGTTAAAAGTTAACGTTAAAGTTAAGTTAACGTCAATAAGAAGAATAACGTTACTTTTTATGAATCGTCAAAACGTGGAATTTGTACGTGATTTGTATGAAATATCACAATATAACATGTGACGTCACAGATTTTTAGAATCAAATGCAAAATCAAATCAAATCTTATTAGCATTAAATGCAATTTTACAATTATATCTTCCCATAATATTTAAATTCTGTACAGACGCCAGCACATCAAGCTATCCCTAACTGTCAAATGTTCTCAATTAAAAATGAACCTTATGTCTTTGCAATAAAGTTGAAATACTATCAAAGAAATTTGACAGATTGTGGTAACTTGATGTGCTGGCCTCTGTACGATGATGGAAGTTTATAAGACGAGCGGTCTTTTTATTTCGATTTCATATTTAATTTTTTACCGTTTCAAATAGTCAATTGCACTTCGCGGACTACATATCTACGCATTCATCTTAAAGTTAACTTTGGAATTCTAAACACATTTCCACACCATCTTAAGTAACTATCCTTTAATACTCAAATGTCGTTTCCAAACATCAGTAAGTAATAATTAATGTTATAACCTGTCACTCGGTCCATCACATTGTAGGTACCCGCCACGTCAAGCTACCGAAACCTGTCAAACTTTCTCAATCCATTTTGAACTTAACAACCACCGTTTTAAGGTTTAAAATCATTTGGAGAAACTTGATTGGTATGACTTGATGCGCTTGCGACGGTCCATTTCGTAACATGAAGAAATACACACTTCTGTTATGTATGAGTGACTTTCGCGTGGGTTGGCCTGTGAAAAGGCCAAGTATTTTTTGTTAATTATTTAAGTGAGAGTGTGGTAACAATCACGCATGGATAGCCCGTGAAGATAGGCAGAGGTGGAGCTCTTCAAACTCAAACTCAAATTCAAGCATTTATTTCAAACTAGCTGCTACCGCCTGGTTTCACCCGTTGCTCGGCTCCTATTGTTCGTTGCGTTTTATAGCCTTCCTCGCTAAATGGACTATTCAACACAAAAAGAATTTTTCAATTCGGACCAGAAGTTCCAGAGATTAGCGCGTTCAAACAAACAAACTCTTCATAACTTCTTTATAACATTAACTAGCTTCCACCCGCGGCTTCGCCCGCATAATATGTCGACAAATTATACATATGAACCTTCCTCTTGAATCACTTTATCTATTAAAAAAAAACATCGTAATTCGTTGCGTAGTTTTAAAGATTTAAGCATACATAGGGATATAGGGACAGGGAAAGCGACTTTGTTTTATACTATGTAGTGATATAGATAAACCAAGTACAGGCACTTTTGAATTGTCAAGGGGTCGGTCAGTCAGAAAGATGAAGCAAGTTGCCCATTCCAAAGCAGTAGGGACCTATGGAGAAGAACGGGCAAGGAACTCCATGGACGCTCTCTTAAATCACTTATATACTAAAAACAGTGACATTCACAACATCAATACTAGAAATAAGGATAAACTACGTGCTCCCTTTCATCGGCTTCATAAGGTTCATAACTCATTTGTGGGGCTTGGTATAACCTTTTATAACAAGCTGCCCTCTTCTTTGCTAGAATTGCCTTTTAATACGTTTAAAACTAAAGTAAAATCTATCCTTTGTTCAAAGGCTTACTATACTACCAACGACTACTTAAATGACAAGAATAGTTGGTCGCTGTGATTAACACAAGACAATGTTTATGTTCTTTCTCCAGAATTAGCTTCATAAAATTATTTTTATTATGTATTCTATTCATTGTGTTTTGGTTGTTTTTTTATTATCCATTTATTGTTGACATAATCTACTCATTACAATGTTTTTTTTTTAATGAGTTGTATTGCAAAATGTGGTTAGCTAGAGACCTCGACAGTTGATCATATTTATTTATCCTGATCCTAGTTAGTACTCATCAGCAATTAATTGATTGATTTTACTTCGATGGTCCTAGTTTATCATTTGTAACTTCGAGTTACGGCTTACCTGGAGGCTCTTTCTTTTTTACACTTGAGTACAGTCAGTTTTAATTGGTATATTGACGTGTGCTAGCTGACATGTGGCAAATGATTGATTTTAATGTGATGTGTTTCGTAATGTTAATTACTTCTCATACGATAAATGTGTAGAGTCAAGTTCTTCCAACTAAACAGACAGCTGTGCTGCTGGGGAGTTTGTTGCGCCACTTCTTCCCAGCTAAAGCACTAGGAAGTGGTGGGCGTTTTTGGGGGACTGTCTTATGTAACTTTGACCTTCAAAAAGTGCTGATCTTCAGACTAATTTGAATAAATGACTTTTGATTTTGAATCAAAAATATGTTTACAAAAAAAGAACGTAAAGAGAGCTGATGCCTGCCGGGGATTGTCCGAAAGGGTTACCGCTGCCCCGGAACATATAGGGATTAGGAAGGAACATGGACAGTCAGTAAGAGTCGGACACTCCCTTCCGCTCCACCCAGAGCGGGAGAAGTCATCAAGGGATAGACAAATGTGTAGAACACACACATTTCGCGTTATGTTAGAAGTAAATGCTACACGGAGACCGCGAAATTCGATTTTTGTTACGTTTTTTGCAGTTTGCAAGCCAATGCGTGATCCTGACCGACAGTTTGCCAAAAAAGGACGAAAATTTTAATTTCTAGCGCATCTCCCTTAAGTCCCTTGCGTTGTGGAGGTTGGATAGGCAGTCGTAAAAGACTGGTATTTAAGCTGCATTTGGTTACACTGGGAGCCTACACTAACATTGTTGGGAAAAGGCTAGGCAGATTGATCTCCCTTAAGTCCCGTGTATATGGAGCAAAGAATTTCTACACTCAAGGTTTCTACTAAAAAATCTACTATAAAAACCCAATAGGTAACACGAACTCGTGTCCGCAACACCACGTCAATGCGCTTAGTTTGCGTACGGGTGAGAAATACATCATACGATCCACTTCAGCTCCTCAAGGTAGGCCGAACGCGGATCGAACTCGGAACGTCCACAATGATCTAATTTTTGAACCTACCACCTAAGTTCATGTGGAAGCTATAAATATACAGTGTGTAAGGTTACACGAGGGACATACTTTCTGGGGTTACTATACTCATGAATATAAACAACTTTGACTGTGGTACTATACCCCTTGTTTAACTTAACACACTGTATTGGGTACTAGCTTTTGCGCGACTTCGTCCACGTAGAGTTCGGTTATATCGCAATATCGGGGGATATTTTTTTGACAATTTAGATAAAGATAGTTTATTTATGAACCGATTGATATGAAACAAACACTATGTCTATATTCACATGTTACTTAGCTTACCACAATTATATTTGTGAAAAGTATATCTGAATTGGGTAAGACAAAAACTAACAATCATTGTTGTAGGTGCTATTTGCGATGATAAAGGTCCCAATAATAATTTTTCTCATATACCTTCCATGGACAGACAGCGATTCGTTACATTTTTATTATATTATGTATAGATATTTGACCACTGGCCCAATTGTTAGACTTTCGTAACTCCTTAGCGCGTCATTCACGCTAACATAATGATTGATGATAGAATTAACTAATAATGAATGAATAATTTATTAATTCTCCTAACTTAAAAACAATAATAAGAGATGTTCAAATGTCAATGTCAAATTCTTTGGGAAATTAAGTTAAAATTAATGTTGCTTTTGGAATGACTATGACCCGCACTGGACCCTCACAGTGAAGACGCCTGTGTCCCACCAGTGCGGATATTACAGGCTGATTATGAAGCCCAAAAGTCAAGTCAAATCATTTATTTCAAATAGGCACAAGAAAGGCAATTTTGAACATCAAAATGAACAAGAAATAGAATTGATTCTAGTCGCCCCTTCCAAAAGGTAGTTTCGTGTGGAGCCGAATGGGAAAGAAACTCCACCGTTACTCTTTTAAAATGTTTTACAATGTTTTGTATACATGAATTATAACATTACTAGCTTCCGCCCGTGGCTTCGCCCGCATAATATGTGGATAAATTGCACACATAAACCTTCGTCTTCAATCACTATCTATTAAAAAAACCGCATCAAAATCCGTTGCGCAGTTTTAAAGATTTAAGCATACATAGGGATATTGGGACAGAGAAAGCGACTTTGTTTTATACTACGTGAAGACGATGCACCCAAAATAAAAACACTACACCACAAAAGGTGAAAAGAAAAACACCTATAGCAATGGCAGATAAACTTAATTATGTCATAAATACATGGTGCTCACATTTATTTAAAAACATTCTAGAAGTGATTA
Organism: Hyppa rectilinea; assembly: GCA_951799385.1. Lineage (NCBI taxonomy): Eukaryota > Metazoa > Arthropoda > Insecta > Lepidoptera > Noctuidae > Hyppa > Hyppa rectilinea. The sequence continues at coordinate 9,655,234 of OX637330.1, read as the reverse complement.
ATAATAAATCAATCAATGTGTGAGTTAAAGTTATTCCAAAATGTTGAATGCATATAACAAACTAGTTGACCCGACAGACGTTGTCCTGTCTTAACTATGATACCTACCCTACCTACCAACTTACCTACCCTACCTACCTACCTGCCCTACCTACCCTACCTACCCTACCTACCTACCTATGCAAAAATGTGCAATAAAAATATTTTTCTCATACAAACTTTGCCACCCCTTGTAACCCTTTTAGGGGTTGAATTTCCAAAAAATAATATGCCTATGTCCTTCTCATGAATGCAAACTATCTACATACCAAATTTCAGCAAAATCGGTTGGGTGGTTTAGGCGTGAAAAGGTAACAGACAGACAGAGTTACTTTCGCATTTATAATATTAGTGTGGATTATAAATTATTACCTAAGTAACTCAAATTCAAAGCATTTATTTCAATTAAACCAATTACAGGCACTTTTGAATTATCAAAGAGACGGTCAGTTAGTCAGAAAGATGAAGCTAGTTAGCTATCCATTTCAAAACTCGTGTTAAAAAGCAGTGATAGCTTAGTGATGTGACCGTCGGACTGCCAAGTCACAGGTCTCGAGTTCAAACACAAGACACGCACCTCTGATTTTTCGGATTCATGTGCGTATTGTATAATTATATTGATGTAAGGAAAACATCGTGAGGAAACCGGCATGCTTGAGCGATATTTCTCAAAAGCATGTGAAGTTAAGTCTAAGCCCATGGGCAGAATAAAAACTCTAGAAACCAGGTTAGTCGTTTAAGTGGGATTGTCCGAAAGGGCTACAAACATGGATGGGTTTTAGTCAGTAAGAGTCTGACACTCCCTTCCGCTCCACCCAGAGCGGGAGAAGTCATTGGATGACGTCCCACCCTCAAAAAAAAAGGTTAGTCGTTAACCACACGGAGAAGAATTCCAAAACGTAGATCGCTATGAAGATGGACGGATAAATTCCAAGGACATTTTTAAATCAAGATATAAGCAGTGATGGATCGCTAGTTAAGCTTAAACCACTAAAGTGACATAAACACAAGTATTGCGTTGTAAGATACACATCGCTTGTAAACGAATACTGATATCTTTAAAGGTGAAGGCATGACATGCATAGAATTATGTAGCGTTAGACTGGTGATGAGTAATTAGTAATGAGGTATTTATAGTAATAGACATGATGACAGGGTAAGCTCCTGACGCAGGTCCTCACCGGACATAGGTGTTTTGGGAGGTTCCTGCACATAATCAGGCGGGAGGAAACGCCCGGGTGTCACCACTGCGAGGATCGCCCAGTGGACACGGTGGAAACGTACCCCGCTTGGGCGGAGCACCGCCGTGTCCTCGTGTAGAGGCGATTGGCGGCGACCTCTCGCGCCCGGCCCTGGTGCAAGCCATGGTCCGGAGCGAGAGGGAGTGGGATGCAGTCACCTCCTTCTGCGAAGCCGTCATTCTCGCGAAGGAGTTGGCGGGATGGAAGAGGGAAAGGTCCTCCCGTACCAGCTGACGCGGGAGCGCCACGGGCGTTGGAAGCCACGTGACGATTTCCGGCCACAAAAGGCGCGGGCCTGCGGGCGGTGTGTAATAGATAGCTCACCGTCCAATCAGGACCAGGCCCATGCCGGACGGTGGCGTACGCGTACTACGCGCGCCTCAAAGATATGTCCACAATTGCGAAGCGAATTTTTGTCAGTAAGAGTCTGACACTCCCTTCCGCTCCTTCCAAAGCGGGAGGAGTCATCGATGATTTCCCACCCTCAATAAAAAAAGGGTAAACTTTGTTTGCTTTGATATGACTTTGCCCGATCCTGGAATCACACATCTCGGTAGTCACTCCCTTTCTAACCATATCATCTTTCACACAATCCATCCGTCGTTTCTTTGCTTTTTTCTTCTTAGTAACGTGAATTTATAAGTCATTTTATTATTCTGTTCGCATCTAAGACATTTGTTAGTCTGCTCGCCAGAGGTCAAGGTAGACAAATATAAGCGTTGACCGATCCTTATTATTAGGCAGCTATCTCAGGAAATACCCACATTTTTTTATGCGTACTGAGACCTTTTCAATTCAAGTTTCGTTACTTGTAATATGCGAGACGAAATAAATCTGGTTTGTTTTTTTTTATTTAGTTAAATAAACTAGGTTTACCCGTTCCGGGTTCGCGCGGGTAGTAAGTATTTATTTACGGTGCATCTACCCTACCTACCTACCTTACCTACCTACCTCGCCGACCTTTCTACCCTACCTACCTACTCTACCTACCTACTCTACCTACCTTCTCTACCTACCTACTCTACCTCACCTACTTACCCATCTACATACCTACTCTACCCCACTTACCTATCCCACCTACTCCCACCTACCTACCTACTCTACCTACCTACCTTGCCGACCTTCCTACTCTACCGGCTCTACCTTCTTCCTACCGTTTTTTCTTGCCGGAAACTATCCCAAGGGAACGAACTACCGAGATAAAAAGTCAATCCTATGTGTTAATCCAGGTCATAAACTACCTCTGTACCAAATTTCATCCAGATCCGTTGAGCCGTTTGAGCGTGAAGCAACAAACATACAAACTCACAATCTTTCGCCATTATAATATTAGTGTGATTTGTACAGACACACCAACCTATCCCTAACTGTCAAATTTTCTCAATTAAAAATGAACTTTATGTCTTAGCAATAAAGTTGAAATACTATCAAAGAAATTTGACAGATTGTGGTAACTTGATGTGCTGGCCTCTGTATTTCTAAGCTAGGTAGGTTAATGTCAAAGGTATGAAAATACCTAGATGAGGGACTAGTTCTCTTTTCTTTATTTTTGAAGAACAAAAAAGCAATTTGTGTTTCGTTTAGCGCCTCGTCTAGACTTCCAGGTGTCTGCAGCACGACCGCTAGACGTGGGGCTCCTTATTTTTATTTTTTTTAAGGCTGGGAAATCATCCAATGACTGCTCCCGCTCTGGGTGGAGCGGAAGGGAGTGTCAGACTCTTACAGACTAAAACCCATCCATGTTCCTTCCATAGCCCTTTATGTTCCGGGGTAGCGGTAACCCTTTCGGACAATCCCGCTTACCCGGCAGGCTTGGCCCTGAGGGGCCCCTTCATATGCTGACATCTCTTTGAGGCGCGCGTGGAACATATACGCGCCGTCCGGCACGGGTCTGGTGCTGATCGGACGGTGAGTCACCCATTACTCACCGTCCGCAGGCCCGAGACGTGGGGCTCCTGGATTTGCTTCACGAGTTGAGTTGAAAAGTAATAATAATAAGAATTTGGAGACAAGATATAGTTTATGTTGTTCCGATAGTTGTCTCCACGACAGGTGTTATCTCCGCCGAAGCCTGTCGTTAATAGATCTAGAACAATCCCTTTACCGAAGTATGCAGAAAGTAGCCATCCTAAATACATGCAGAATCGTTAGGAAATTCATGCAAATAGATGAAGAAAACACACCCTCATCTTAAATACACACCACACGCTGCATTTACTGGGCTTTAGACCGTAAATGTAGTTAAAACCAGCCAAAGAGCTGAGAAAAAGAACAATCCCTATAATAATAATATAAATTATGTACTTATTCAATATTTTGTTACCATACTTAGTGTCCATGGAGTTTCTTGCCCGTTCGTAGGTACCTACTGCTTTGGAATGGGCAACTAGCTTCATCTTTCTGACTGACCGACCCCTTGACAATTCAAAAGTGCCTGGAATTGGTTTATTTGAAGTAAATACTTTGAGTTTGAAGGAATAGAATTTTTGTATTCGCGTTGTAACATGGTACAATAATGGTATTAATACTAGGGTTATGTTCTACATGTCTTGCCAATGACTGGCATACAAATATTTTAATAAATAATTAAGTAACATTAATTATAACAGTGTTTTTTGTATTCTCAGCTCAACTCTTACAGAATAGTATTTTTTTTACAGTGTCTATAACTAGTTTATTAGTATTACAACGACTTTGATCTTAAACCTCGGCACCCTGACTAAGTGCAGTGCCAATTGGCTATTTGACAGGGTAGTCAATAACGTTACTTTTTATGAATTGTCAAAACGCGTACAACATATACTCATACACAAAGTATTTATTTCAAATAAACCAATTACAGGCACTTTTGAATTGTCAAGGTGTCGGTCAGTCAGAGAGATGAAGCTAGTTAATATTAAAAGTTGAGGAGCTTTTCAAAGCTTGGCAAAGTAATAACAGCCGCACAGGTCGATTCATCATATAAGCGTGATAGCCTAGTGGTGTGACCGCCGGACTGACAAGTCATAGGTCTCGAGTTCGAACCCAAGACACGCACCTCTGATTCTTCGGATTCATGTGCGTATTGTATAATTATCAATTGCTTATAATCGGTGAAGGAAAACATCGTAAGGAATGCAGGCTGCTTAAGAGATATGTCTCAACAGCATGTGATGCTAAGTCAGAGGCCCATGGGCAGCATATAAACTCTGACACCAGGTTAGTCACTAACCACACGAAGAAGAGAAGAAGGTTGATTCATCAGGTTAAGCTACGCTTGCCGGGGTTGCCATTTTCATATAGGTTGGGGGGGGGCATTTTCTTTTCAATAAATAATAATGTAATATTTATGTTTGTCGAGTCGTAAAATCGTGCGAAGCTGAGGCGTGTCTCTAGTTTAGAATATAATATTAATGAGAAGGTTTGACCTTCTACGTTGTTTACTATGTTAATTTGTTGTTTGACAAAAGAACGTTACGACACGTCTGCATACCCCAAAGGGTTAAGCTGAGGTGAATAGTTAGACGCGTTTCGTATGTATAAGTTCAGTGGAATAGGGATTAACCTGCCCTGATTTATCCTATACACGGCCATTTTTTTTTCTTGGGAAATCATTACATGACTCCTCCCTCTTTGGGTGGAGCGGAAGGGAGTGTCAAACTCTTATTGACTAAAACCCATCCATGTTTCTTCATTAGCCCTTTATGTTCCGGGGTAGCGGTAACCCTTTCGGACAATCCCGCTGACCCGGCAGGCTTGGGCCCTAACGGCCCTTCCCTTATGCTGATATCACTTTGAGGCGCGCGTGGAACACAAACCCACCGTCCGGCACGGGCCTGGTCCTGATCGGTCAGTGAGCTACCCATTACTCACCGTCCGCAGGCCCGCGCCTACGGTCGCCGGGAGTCGTCACGCGGCTCCCGACGCCCGGAGCGTCTCCAGCGGCGTCTGGGACATGAGGCCCTGTCCCTCAACGAGGCCGTGTCCAAACACAGCTGTGTGTTTTTCTATCTCACAGTGCCCCGCATACACATACGTGCTCAATTCATTTTGATCCGTTCTAAGCCAGTGCCTTCGACACAAATGTGTATTTATTGGCCATACATTGCAATGCGTGTTGAAGGCACTGAGCTTAGAATGCACCTGACAAAAAAAAGTGGCAGTGTATGTGTACTTATTCTGTCTCTATTTTTTGTCAGGTGCTAGCTATTGGCTAGTGCTTTCAACACGCATACGTGTCGCCAAAATTCTTACTGAGTTCCTTGAACAGACATTGCAATTTGTTTGCAAGGCACTGAGCTTAGAATGGATGAAAATGTATTGAGCACGTATGTGAGTACTTCTATACGTCTTCTTCTTTTCGTGTGGTTCGTGACTAACGTCCGTGTCCGAGTTTTTTAGCTGCCCATGTGCCTCTGACTTAGCATCACACGCTGTTGAGAAATATCTCTCAGGCATACCAGTTCCCTCACAATGTTTTTCTTCACCGATTTTTAAGCAAGTGATAATTATACAATACGCACATGAATCCGTAAAATCAGAGGTGTCTGCCGTAAGTTTGAACTCGAGACCTATGACTTGGCAGTCCGCGGGTCACAGCACTAGGCTATCTTCTACACGTGACCGCGTTGTTCTCCAAAACTTCGCAACTGATTTTAATGCTGTTTTTACCATCATTTTGAAACCTATGTAGGTTAGATATAGAAATGTATCTATTGTATATAAAAAGCGAAAGGTCACTCATTTACTCACTGATTACACGCAATCTCAAATACGACGACCTACGAAGACGAAATTTGGCACAGAGGGATTATGCGTAAGAGACGTCAACTAAGGAAGGATTTTAGGAAACTCCTGTGGGGAGAAATATGGGGTGGAAGTTTGTTTGATTTTTTTTAAACACTGACGCGGGTGGAGCCACGGTTAGCAGCTAGTACTTCTTCTTCTTTTCGTGTGGTTAGTGACTAACCTGGTGTCAGAGTTTTTAAGCTACCCATGGGCCTCTGACTTAGCTTCACATGGTGTTGAGAAAAATCTCTCAGGCATGCCGGTTTCCTCACGAAGTTTTCCTTCACCGATATTTAAGCAAATGATAATTATACAATACGCACATGAATTCGAAAATCCGAGGTGCGTGCCTTGAGTTCGAACATGCAACAAAAACATGGAGTTGTTTCTCGTTCTTTGAACTTTAAATATACACATACATATATAATGAAGACACTTCACGGATATAGCGATAAAACCCCATTAAAACCTTGAATTAAGAATGTCACCTGGAAGGGTCATGGTTACCTTACGCAATCATTCAATAACATGCTGTGAGCGAAAATAACTTGAGATAACCAGCTTGAAGTGACCGCGTCATTAACCGAAGCGAGGGAGGCCTGTGAGAAGGGGGAACATTATAGGCTGATTATGCTATAGGAACTAATTAATTAAGAATGTTAAAAGAGATACCTTTTTTATGGGCAGACCTTTTATCACTTTTGGTATTTAACCTTTTGACCGCCACAGTCGTGTATAGACGACAAACCAAAATGTGCCCAGCACGCCACGGTCGCGACTGGGTGACAGAATTTTAAACGTAAATAAATAATAATAATTTCGACCTCACTATTTTGTAGGTATTAAAGGATGAATTCGGAGCTTGGCGCTGAGGGCACGCTTTTTCAGTTTTGACGTGGCGGTCAAAAGGTTAATGAAGATAAACTTGGTCTTCAACACTAAGCAATGAGGACAAATAGTTTAGAAGTTTTCACGATAAGATTGACCTGAGGGGGCGCCGTTAAATGCTTACTAAGAGGCGGCGGCTCGCAGAGTGGGAGTAGTCCAGAGGGTCCAGGTAATGACGCGCCATCGCCGAATCCACGGCGTAGAGAAGAGCTGTCAAACGATTTGATCAGAAAGCTTTTTTTTTTTTGAAGGTGTGACACCATCCAATGACTCCTCCCGCTCTGGGTGGAGCGGAAGGGAGTGTCAGACTCTTACTGACTGAAACCCATCCATGTTGTTTCCTTAGCCCTTTATGTTCCGGGGTAGCGGTAACCCTTTCGGACAATCCCGCTTATAGGCCGATGCGACAGTTGTATCGGGTCACATCATCATTCTCCTGCCCTTATCCCAATTTATGTGGGGTCGGCGCAACATGTCGTCTTCTTCCATACTTCTCTATTAGTCGTCATCTCGGTAGTCACTCCCTTTCTAGCCATATCATCTTTCACACATCCATCCATCGTTTCTTTGATCTCCCTCTACTTGTATAGCCATCCAGATACAGTTGTATCGGGTAGCCCTTGAGAATACGATCTACGATAGGTCACGGTCGCCTGACGCAAGAACTCATAAGATGGACTGATGAATATGTGTGGCTTTTAATGAGCCCAGCCCAGATGCGTATTTAATTTTAACTTTATGATAATGTTGGTTAGAAGGAAATAAAACATAAATATGGTGCCCAGGTTAAGCTATGTACGCTTTTTTTTTTTTAAGGCTGGGAAGTCATCCAATGACTGCTCCCGCTCTGGGTGAAGCGGAAGGGAGTGTCAGACTCTTACTGACTAAAACCCATCCATGTTCCTTCCGTAGCCCTTTATGTTTATGTTCCGGGGTAGCGGTAACCCTTTCGGACAATCCCGCCTACCAAGCTATGTACGCTGGACATACGTTTATTATCAAAAAAGAAATTTGAAAAGCGTGGTTATTGTAATTTAAAAGAAATATTTTATCGTTTTATAAAAATAGTTTTATTTGTAAGTATAAATCTTCTTTCGGTTGACCGTAATATTCAAGACATTGTTTTGTTTATTTTAAAATATAATAATAATTATTGTATTATAGGTAGAATCTGGGACCGCAGTCCCGGTCCCGAAATCATACAATTGCGGGTGGGGGACCCGCAATTGTATGGATGCTTTCAGTAGCTAGACAAAAGATTGCCTATTTATTAATATAACAAATAGCTGCTGTTCGCGAGGACTCTTACTTTTTCTTAAATAAAAGCCAATTCGTAACGTTGCCACTCTCTGAACACTAAACTACATAAAGAAAGAAAATACGTATATTTGCGGCAAACATTACGCATTAAAAAAAAAACAAGTTGTGGTAAAAATGCGTCACATCCGCGCTAAACGGCCTTCGCTCAGCATAATGCATCTTCGTGAACTACATAGCATCACGTCTGCCATAATCAGCCTTTAATGTCGCACTGCTAGGACACAGGCCTCCTGTCTTCGAGATGGGCTGTAATCTACCACGTGGGCCCAGTGCGGGTTGGTAGATGTCACATGTCTTCGAATGTATAGGACTAGTTCTAGGACATGTCAGTTTATTCACGATGTTGTTCTTCACCGTTTTGAGAGAAGTGGTGATACAATTAAGTATTTGAAACGGTCAAAAATAAAATATGAAATCACATAGATAACAAAAAAACAGCTCGTCTCAAAAACTTCCATCACAGTACAGGAATTGAATATCATGCGAAGATATAATTGTAAAATTGCATTTAATGCTAATAAGTATTCCATAATCCATTTGATTCTAAAAATCTGCGACGTCACATTGTTATACATTCAGCCAAAAGAGTATCGGGAATGGATGATTTGTTTATGGTTCCAAATTCAAATTTTTGTTTTTTTTGTAGTTGTTAGATTGGCACAACTGTTTTCCATTTTGGCGCGGCGTTTGAGTTGCATCTGTTATTTATATTAAATACAGTGCTGGTTTTAGTAATATCATATATACGTATAGTGTGTATTGCGAATTTCATAATGGACAAAAATATCGAACAAAGAGTTTGTCTTAAATTTTACATCGCCAATAGAATTTCGTGTTCGGAGTCACTGAAAATGTTACAGAAGGCTTACGGTGAATCGACTTTATCAAAAACTCGTGCTTATGAGTGGTTCAAAGCATTCAAAAGCGGTCGAGATGTGATGGAAGATTTGCCTCGCTCTGGTAGGCCGTCAACGTCTGCAACTGAAGTTAACATCGCAAAAGTGAAGAAAATAGTGACTGAAAATCCCCATTCAACTCTGAGAGAGATAGCCGCTGAACTTTCTGTATCTCACGAGTCGATCCGTACCATTTTAACTAATCATTTGGGTATGAAACATGTTGCTGCTCGGCTAGTCCCAAAAGATCTGAATTTTCTCCAAAAACTCAATCGCATGAAAGTCGCTGAGGACATGCTAGAACGAGTCAGTTCGGAGTTCGGACCCAACATTCATGAAACGCATTGTTACTGGTGACGAGACGTGGGTTTACGAGTTTGACATGCAAACTAGTCAACAAGCTTCGGAGTGGCGCCTTCCAACTGAACCGAAACCGAAAATACCACGCCAAAGTCGATCAAAAGTCAAAGTCATGTTGACTGTTTTCTTTGACTATCGCGGTGTTGTGCACTCTGAATTCTTACCGGAAGGTCTAACGGTAAATAAAGAATATTATTTGAGCGTTATGCGGCGTTTAAGAGAGCAAATTCGACGAAAAAGGCCAGATTTGTGGAAAGAAAATTCTTGGATTTTGCACCACGACAATGCGCCTTCGCACAAGGCTATCATTGTGAACGAATTTTTGGCCAAACACTCAACAAATACCATCCAGCAACCACCATATTCACCAGATATGGCTCCTGCTGACTTTTTTCTTTTTCCTAAACTCAAATTACCACTTCGTGGCACCCGTTTTCAATCGATAGAAGACATAAAGGAGAATTCGCGGCGAGAACTGAACTCAATTCCGGAAGCAGCGTTTAAAAAATGTTTTGATGAATGGATTATTCGTTGGCGAGGAGCATACTTTGAAGGTGATAAAATAAATTTGGATGAATAACAAAACATTTTGTGTATTATTGATCTTTTCCCGGTACTTTCTTGACAGAGTAGTATTTCGTACAAATCACGTACACATTCCGCGTTTTCACAATTCATAAAAAGTCACGTTATTGTCCTGTCCCCTGTCAAATACCCAATTATTTACACCAAGTAAAGCGCTTGTCTGAGCTTCGAACCCACGACCTACGACTCAAAACTCGAGGGCCCAACGGTAACCGGCCAGCACTGTTCCCATACCGTGGTCTTCACGTAATGAAAAAAAGCGTATTCTTTTTCTAAAGCTGTAACCCAGCCTCTTCCAAAGTTGGTCTTCTTCTTCTTTTCGTATGGTTAGTGACTAACCTGGTGTCAGAGTTTTAATGCTGCCCATGGGCCTCTGACTTAGCATCACATGCTGTTGAGAAATATCTCTCAGGCATGCCGGTTTCCTCACGATGTTTTCCGTCACCGATTTTAAGCAAGTGATAATTACAATACGGACATGAATCCGAAAAATCAGAGGTGCGTGCCTTGGGTTCGAACTCGAGACCTATTACTTGGCAGTCCGCCGGTCACACCACTAGGCTATCGCTGCTTCCAAAGTGGGTGATAGCGCCCCCTTGTGGGCGTTGCAGGCCTAAAGGGGAGCAGTAAGAGACCCAGCAAATGGGGGCGTTGTGTATCACACCATATCAAATCGGAAAGAGATCGTCACCGCATCGCCTTGTTCGTGAACTTGTTATGAGGCGAGGCGATTACGTTACGATTGTGATAAGTGTGCGTTGCAGTAGAGAGTTTCATACACAGAATATTGCACGGCTCGAGTTGATATGGTGACGATCCCTTTTCGTACCTTTAGGGGGTGATTTGTAATATCATCTAGATTAAGTATGTGAAAAAATTGAAGCGCTAAAAACCATTTATTTATTTATTTATTGCCACACCAACTTATTCACTAAACCATTACAATATATTTTAATTTTAACTGTTTTTCGGTTTTATTTATTGTCAAAGAAACAACGTAAGTCTGGGAATCCCTGCTGTAACGTAATAAAAATCTTTTCTCTTCAACAGTAATGTCCAAATTCGGCGTGCGCGTCGATGCAGCAGTCTCCGCGTTAGGCGGCGGCGCCGGCGCTGCCCTCGACGAAAATGACTTCATCGATGCCAGCAGACTGGTCTACGACGCAGTCCGGGAGATCAGGCGAGCTGTTCTGATGAATAGGGTGAGTTTTTCTATAGGTTACTGGAGAAATTTAACTAGTTCTTTTATAGGAACAGATTGTATAGATAAACTACGATAACATGGCCCGCCCCTCCAAAATTCAAAACGTTTGAAAGTAATTACAAAGCGCCACCAAGACTCACAACGCATGTCGCTGTTGGCCTGCTACTGAAGACGAATACTTACAACTACATACAAACTCTTTCGTAAGGATGTGACTACAAACGGAACGGTAATTTGGAGGGGTGCTCCATGTTATCGTAGTTTATGTCTACACGTGTATGCGCGACGGCGGTTGGGAGTTGACTGATCGGTCTGGCTGTTTGGTGAGTTTTTTTTTTTTAAGTGAATAGTTGGAATTTTAGTTAGTTCCGTTGGTTAATTCCATGGATAGACTATAACGTCAGTCCATATGGCTTTGTTTACCGAGATTTTTGAGTTTGTGCTAACCGATTTCCCAAAGGGTTTATCAACACACAAATTTTTGCAAGCGGCTTCGCCCGCGTGTATTTAACAAATTATCCTAAAGAAACTATAATTTTTTCCGGGGTAAAAAGTAGCATATATGTTCTATTCTAGGTTTAATTTCATTGGTCGTTTCAGCGTTCACATTGATAATGTCAGTATAGATTTTGCGGACTGACTTAATCACGTCGACTGATTTGATTGGCTCTTGTTACGCAAGTCTGCCCATCGTAGACTTTATTTGATAGTATGTTACCTTAAATATCTGTTAAGGGGGAAGCTCCAGGATAAGCCGGGAAATTTGATCAACCCGACACTGACCTGCAAATTGGAAAAATCGTAAGGAAATTTGAATTCAAAATTCAAAAAGCTACAGCTTTCACCTTAAGAACTCTTTCGGAAGCCGGGTGTCAATCTCTCTCAGTAAACAAGTATAAATCTTGGTTAAAATCGAGTATGACAGGCCTATGGACTAATGGACTCCAATAAAATACAATAGGAATGACGACATAAAGTTTTTTGAAGTTCAACAGATAGATTATTAAAAATAATGGACACGTATTTTTTCTTTTTTACGTAATCCAAAGATTACGTCAATACATGCGTTCTATTTAAGTAATAGACACGGTTGGCGCAGCGGTTGAGCGATTGACTGTTGCGCAGCATGTCGCGGGTTCGATTCCCGCACGTAACAAATATTTGTACGACCTGCAAGTATTTGTTACGGGTCTGGGTGTTTTTCTATCTATAATATGTAAGTATTTACAAAAAAAAATGTAGGTATATAAGTAGTTTATCAGCCATCTCGTTACCATAACACAAGCATTAGGTTGCTTAGCTTGGGACGATACGGCGTTGTGTGAAATGTCCAAGGATATATATTTTTTTTTTAATATTTTGGTGGGAATTGAGGAACAGGGTGGAATGTCCCTCCATTGAAAAGGGAGATACCTCCAACCAGATTGGTGTTGCCTCTGACGGGCTATTGCCCCACAACTTTAAGTCGGGGCTGAGTATATACAGAGTTGATATGACAGAGGGGCATTAAATTACACTACGTATACTATACGTGTTTAGTATTAACTCGGTACGGTATAAAAATAAACAGCACCAAAAATGAGGTTTTTATTATTTCAAACAAACTAAATAGCTTACAAATCAGAGTAAAACGCAACCGTAAATAAAAACTGACCTTGTAACGCAGCGGCACCGACGCGCGCGCGCTGGAGCGCTGTTAGGAAAGATACATCGTGTTCAAACGGGGCAAAAACTTAAAAAATACATTTGCGACTAAACTACTGCTCCTATTTAATTGATTTTTGGTACAGAGCTTGAAAATGGTCCCTAGTATAAGCTGTTTAAAGTAAAGCCCCTCTGTCGTATCAACTCTGTATGTTAGATGTGTGGTAAACTCTTGCGCGATGTAGGATTTGTGTGACGTATAGTGTCGTCACATGTCAATTTGTTGATACCTCGCTCGCTATCAGTATAGCTCCTATGTGGCTGGAGAGATGTCGCCACAATATGATTAAGCAAAAATACACGTGTCTATTATTTGAATGACGGACTAAATATCCTGTATTTTTTTACTCTGCCATCATCCCTATTAATTAAACATAGATACCTAACCGATTTCCACTTAATTAGGATGAGGAGGAGCTGGACCCTGAAGATGTCGAACTAGACGAGCATTACACCCTGGAGACGCGAAGCAAATGTGAGAGCAACCCACACATTCCAACTAAATTGGTTGCTTCCGGTTGCTCGAATGTTTTGTCCGTTGTGTGGTTGCTAACTTATCAACAGTGATTGGATAATCGGATGCATATTTACCTAAAGTTCATTTTTGATTAGGAAATTATGGAAGCGGCTTCTTAATCCTTTGAACGCCATTGTCACATATACGTGACAATAGAAACAACACTATAACACGAAATAAACAATTAAATCATTACTTTTGTGAGTGTTTATATAGATATCCAAAAAATGTATGCTCTCGTACGCATTTTATGGAATGGGGTATTTGAAAGGGTAGTCAATAACGTTACTTTTTATGAACTGTCAAAACGCGGCATTTGTACGTGATTTGTATGAAATATAACATTTTGACGTCACAGATTTTTAGACTCAAATGGAATACTTATTAGCATTCAATGCAATTTAACAATTATATCGTCGCATTATATTTAATTTCTGCACGGTGATGGAAGTTTTTATGACGAGCGGGCTTTTTACCATGTGATTTCATATTTTATTTTTGACCGATTCAAATACTCAATTAAACAAATTAAAAGACACCATGGATAAAGGCAAATTTATGATAACTTGGCGTGGAGGGTACGCGCGTGCGTTTGTGCTCTGGCGTTCAAAAAGTTAAAACATATTTTTTTTAAATATAAAAGTTAAGATAAGTAAATATACCTACACCCGACTTGATTCTATAATAAAAACAGTAAATTTGTTGAATCCGAAATCCCGGGATTTTTTTGATACAAAAGTGCATTCCATAATATTATCCAACACCGTAAACTATGTAAATATTCCTACACCCGATTTGATTCTATAGTAAAAAAAAAACTAAATTTGCCGATGCCGAATTCGCGGGATTTTTTCGATACAAAAGTGCATTCCATAATAACCAACACCTACACTTTAGGCAAATATGCACCCGAATATCCGATCACTGCTTATCAATCATTTTCATCTAGGTTGTTGTTTTAATATGAATGTGATTTGGTTACTAAGTTAATGAGAGGTTTTCTTTTTGAGTATTAAAAAAAAAACATGGTTCCCAAAAATCCTGTAGATGGCGTTGAACTGACTACGTTACGTAAGTGCCAAAGCCAAAACGCTTGGAAAAAAAAAACATTACGTCTCGTCATATACGCTCGTTGACTGACACTTTCGTTGTGTCGTGTACATTTTTATGTAGGTTTCGTTTTACGATCTCAAAATTACATCCAAGCGAAATGATTGACGTTCCATTCGTTGCAGTAACTTAGTTCAGCGCCATCTATTCAGCGGCTAGGGAAGAGCTAAAAAGAAAAGCTCTCATTTTATTACTGAGCCACAACCAAAGCAGTGAAATGAGTATTTGATCTTTTGAACGCCGAAACATAAACGCACGCGCGTGCCCTCCACGCCAAGCCACAAACTTTCTTTGTTATCATGAATACCATGGCGTATTTAACTTGTTTTCATGTAATGAAATAAGGAACGGGAACTTTAAAATATAAATGAAAACACATAATTAATGATTTAAATTTGTATTCCGTGTTATAATACACTGCATTTGTCATATATTTGTGACGTTAGAGTACAGGGTACGCTCTTGATTATCGTTGGCGTTCAAAAGGACAAAACACTTTTGTTAAAAAGAGAGAGAAAAAATATATAAAAGAGAGTAAAAATATGTATCATGTAAATAATACAAGTCCCCTACTCAAAATACGCGCATTGACGTGGAGTTAATTAAACAAAAAGTAAAACGGGCATCGCTCAGCATAATGCTGTGTGGGTTCGTTTCCAGCAATAGCTGTAAAACTGACTTTGGTGTGGGCCAGCTATTTCATGTCATGATAGGATAATTTTGTTTTAATAGATTATTGTTTATTAGAGCAATGGTTGGTTATTTTTGTGTCTATTTCCAGTGTCGTTTTAGTATGGTTTTAACAATTTGAATTGATAGCAAACATACACTACTTTGGTTGCGGCACCCTTGCGCTTCGGATCTGATTATTCAATAGTTTATGTTTAGTATAAATAAAGATTGGTTGCCTGCAACCATTTTGTTGGTTTTATGGTTGCTTTCCGTTCATATTTTTTATAGGTATTTGTGTTTGTTTTGTAGTTAATATAATTTAGAGTGGGCAAAATGTTTAAACAATAATTTCTGATCAGTTTTACCCTAGCTAGAGAGATTATTAAAATTACTCTTATTAATAAAACGGTGAAGGAAAGCGCCGAATGCCGGTTTCGATGTTTCCCTTCAATAATTTCATCACCACTGCTCTCAAAGAGGAGCTCGTGGCTAAGTAATAACAGTTGCACGGATCGATCCATCAGGTTAAGCCTGCGGGGTTGGTCCGTGCATGGGTCTTTACATATCGAGGCTCCTCCGTGCCTCGGAAAAGCACGTTAAGCCGTTGGTCCCTACTGTCATTCCTGGATCTTTGACAGTCGTTACGGGAAGTCAGAAGCCCGAACGGCTGACAGTCTTACCAAACGGTATCGTATTACCCAGTTGCTGGGTTGTGGAGGTCAGGTAGACAGTCGCTCCATGTAAAATGCTAGTATTCAACTACATCCGGTTAGACTGGAAGCCAACCCCAACATAGTTGCAGATTGATTGCTTTCGAAAAGGTGTAAACATCGTGAGGAAACTGGCATGTCCTACCTGTCCAACCAAAAAAATTAAGACATGTGACATCTACGAACCCGCACTGGGCCTGCGTGACACTACCCTCCCTCGCTCACGGAGAAAAGACCCGAGTTCCAGCAGTAGTAACATTACTGTCTGATTATGCTCACTCTAAATTATATTAAATGCTCGTGATTTCATGTTTTAATGTCGTTTTGTTTCATCATTCATTCTGTGTATAAATGTAGAAAGGATTTTGTTTAAAAACCTTATCAGGCCGAGCGAGTTGTAAAGCGTAGTTTCTTAAAGCGCCAAACATACTTATGTCAATTTTGGTGTTGACAAATCACTTGAAAAGTGATTTTATTGATTGTTGTTATTTCCTTAAAGTTATTTCTAGGGCTCTCTCTATACCACAAAACTTTACAATTACAATTTAAGTACGACTACCACAAAACTTACTCTAAGCCACACAATTATGTGGTATAGCGGAAAACCTTAGAAAATATATAAACTGTAGTTACATGTACAAGCGCCAGCAAATCAAGCTATCCGAAACTGTAAAAATGTCCCAATTGAAAATGAACATTAAGATTTTGTAATAAAGTTGTAAAAATTATCAAAGAAATTTGACAGATTGGGGTAATTTGATGTGCTGGCCTCTGTACATTGTAAATTGTAACTATATATTTGTTATTTCTGTCATAACGCAATTTTTTCTACAATTTAACAATTTTACAGAATTGTAACTTTTAAAAGTTTTGTGGTATAGGGTCCTGATTTAAGCAGGCCTATACAAAATATACCTTGGTTACAAAATTTACTTAATAATTAAACCAACGGTGGTAAAGTCCAACAG
Organism: Hyppa rectilinea; assembly: GCA_951799385.1. Taxonomy (NCBI): domain Eukaryota; kingdom Metazoa; phylum Arthropoda; class Insecta; order Lepidoptera; family Noctuidae; genus Hyppa; species Hyppa rectilinea. The sequence continues at coordinate 9,638,254 of OX637330.1, read as the reverse complement.
GCACACCTCTCTGTCAGCACAAAAACTTGGCGGTAGATTCAAAATCATTTACAATCAGGAACCTTCCGCTCCCCGCCACATAAAAACCAAAAGAGCTCGTGTCTAAACAAAATCCTATCTACCCGCATGCTACATGTGTATGTTTGTTTGCATGTTCCGTCACTAACGCAGACCAGCGAGGATCTGGATACCGATACCGAGTTCGAACCCGTTGAGGATATGACCATGGAGACTAGAAGTCGATGTGAGTAACGTTAGGGTAACTCAGGTGGTGGGGTAAAAGTGCGCAAATGACTTTTAGTAACGTTACTTCACTTGTTGAAAGAAGTAGTACCCGAATCCATTGAAGATATGATAATGGGATTAGGAGTCGATGTGAGTAACGTTAGGGTAACTCAGGTGGTGGGGTAAAAGTGCGCAAATTACTTCAATATCGTTAGAAGTGAACTCCGAATCCATTAAAGACATGATAATGGGTTAGGAGCCGATGTGAGTAACGCTAGGGTAAGGAGGGGTAAAAGTGGGCAAATAAGTATATGAAAGAAGTAGTGTTCATACCCGTTGACCTTGGGAACTGGGAGCCGTTTAAGTAACGCTAGAGTAACGAGGTGGTGGGGTAAATGTGCGCAAATGTTTACCTAATGTTCAAAGGTAGAAGAGTAGCAAATTTAATTATTATTATTAAATATGTAGCAAATTTAAGCAGATGATATGTGAGACATAATACGAAGAAGTAAACGTGAAACGCAAGGTGTGAGGTATATGTGCGCAAATAATTCCTGATCACTATATTAGACTCAGTAAAGTAGATTAGTTTTATTGAGATGGGAGGGTAAAAGTGCTCAAAAAACATTGATATGTAGACTACGATTCGATGTAAATCGGTAAAATGGGTAAGTTATTTATGTTAAAAGGCTAAAAGTAGTACTTATGGAATGAACTTCTTTAACGCAACTTGCGGTAGGAGAAATATGGTAGAAATCGTCACTTACCGAAACAGTGTTATGTCCGAAAAAGTCAGTATTCAGTGTCAAAAGTTTTTGATTTTTAATACAAAGCCTAACACAACTTTTGACACTTGAAACTTGACACTATGCTAGTTAGCTCTGTATTAATACATAATATACAGTCAAAGAAACTTCATCCGAACCGTCCTTCAGCAGGATTGTCCGAAAGGGTTACCGCTACCCCGGAACATAAAGGGCTAACGATGGAACATGAATGGGTTTTATTCAGTAGGAGTCTGACGCTCCCTTCTGCTCCACCCAGAGCGGGAGGAGTCATTCGATTTAACATCCTTAAATAAAACTGGGTACCCTACGCCCTACTTTTTTTAAGATAGAATATTACCATTAGTAGACATGACAGACGACTAGCATACATACAACCCTTAAAAGGGGTAAAGCATGGGTAAACGATCATAATCATCAACTTTATGTTGTAATTTAAGCTAGAATTGAATGCTTCAGCTTGCTTTATAAGTTTCCAATAAATTTTTGTTATTGACTATACTTGAATTTTTAATCTTAGATAAGATTTTGAAAGACAAACTGAATTGAGAAGGTCGGACAGAACTAATTATAGATGGCGTTACCATAGCTAGGTTTCTAAGGCTTTACAAATAAATACATTCAGTTCATGCATTACTGAGTTGGTTTTCATTTCAGTATTTGATTTTTATATGTTAACTAGCCGACCGTATAGATGGTGTCCTGGCTTAACTATGATACCTACCTACCTACCCTACCTACTCAATCACTTAAGGGTATGGAAAATAGATAGTAACCGATTCTCAGACCAACTGAATATGCATAACAATTTTAATAAAAATCAGTCTAGTCGTTTCGAAGGAATATGGTAACTTACATTGTGACACGAGAATTTTATATTTAACATTGAAGTATTTGACATTTAGGGGTAAAGTCTAAGGCTATTATGTAATCTGTTACAAAAAAAAATGGATTTTATTTATTTAGCCTACTAAATGTTAAAATAGATATTTGAGTTAGTGTAAATACATGTAAATTATCTAAGATTCTTTATTCACGTATAGTTCCAAGCTTAGTGTTGCCAGGAATTATAATAGAACGGTTATATATTTGCAGCAAGCGCCCACACTGGAGAACATGGAGTTGATGAGTATCCGGATATTAGTGGCATCACTAATGCTAGGGTGAGTACTTTTTCTTGTACGTATTATCTAAATTAAAAAAAAAATTCAAACAGGCTGAAGATCAGCACTTTTTGAAGGTCAAAGTTACATAAGACACCTTCACCACGTCCTAGTGCTTTAGCTGGGAAGAAGTAGCGCAACAAACTCTCCAGCAGTTATTCACTTTTGTGTTAGGCCTGTGTCAACGGGAGCCACGTGACGACTCCCGGCCTCCTTAGGCGCGGGCCTGCGGACGGTGCGTAGTGGGTGACTCACCGTCCGATCAGCACCAGGCCCGTGCCGGACGGCGCGTACATGTTCCACGCTCGCCTCAAAGAGATGTCAGCATGTGAAGGGGCTCGTTAGGGCCGAAGCCTGCCGGGTAAGCGGGATTGTCTGAAAGGGTTACCGCTAGCCCGGAACATAAAGGGCTAAGGAAGGAACATGGATGGGTTTTTGTCAGTAAGAGTCTGACACTCCCTTCCGCTCCACCCAGAGCAGGGAAATCATAAAATGACTCCTTCATTTAATGATTACCCACCCTCAAAAAAAAAAGAACCTGTTTCCCAGCAGGAGAAGAACATTATAGGCTGATCGAACGTATGCTATGTAATCTTTCAGGAAGCCATGCGAAAGATGACAGAGGAAGACAAACGCAAGATCCTGCAACAAGTGGAGCTGTTCCGTCGTGAGAAGATGACGTTCGACAACGAGGTCGCGAAGTGGGACGACGCCGGGAACGATATCATCATGCTGGCCAAGCACATGTGCATGATCATGTTGGAGATGACGGACTTTACCAGGTGATTTTGTAAAAAAAATATATCCGAAAGTATCCGCCAGAATATCCGCCGAAATATCCGAAAAATAACCGCTAGAATGTTTGAAAAATGTTGTGGTTTTTAGGAAGAGCTCGTGCCTAAGTAATGTAACACGCGCACAGATTGATCTAACAGGTTAAGCTTCGCCTGCCGGGGTTGGTCCGTGGATAGGTGACCATCTTTACATATCGCGTGATACCGTTACATACCCTTACTCCTCCGTGCCTCGGAAAGCACGTTAAACCGTTGGTAGTGGCTGTCAGTCTTTGAACTTTGACAGTCGTGAAGACGATGCACCTGGAATAAAAATACTACACTACGAAAGGTGAAAAGAAAAAAACGAAATATAATAATGATAGGTTGTTGTAGTACTTGCGTTTAATAAATAAATGTTTTAATTCATTCTTTCTCTCCACAGAGGTCGCGGGCCGCTTAAGACAACAATGGATGTGATCAACGCAGCCAAGAAGATCTCGGAAGCTGGCACCAAGCTTGACAAGCTGACCAGGGAGATTGCAGAGCAGGTGAGATTACAATCTTAACTTTAACTCGAATAAAGCATCATCATCATCTACCGAGCCTTTTCCCAACTATGCTGGAGTCGACTTCCTGTCTAACCGGATGCAGCTGAATACCAGTATTTTACATGGAGCGACTGCCTATCTGACCTCCACAACCCAGTAACTGGGTAATACGATACCCCTTGGTAAGACTGGCTGTCAGATTTTCGGGCTTCTGACGACCCGTAACGACTGTCAAAGATGCACAAATGACAGCCGGGACCAACGGCTTAACGTGCTTTCCGAGGCACGGAGGAGTCTCGGTATGTAAAGATGGTCACCATCCACGGACCAACCCCGGCAAGCGTAGCTTAACCTGATAGATCGCCCTGTGCGGCTGTTAGTACTTAGCCACGTGCTCTTCTCAGGAACAACTCTGAAATATGAAAAAAATATATCAGCTGTTCCATACATTTTGACGAATCATGCGAACATAAATGTACTGAACAGCTGTTTTTTTTTTCATGATTTCAGGTATAGTTCCATAGTTAAAGTTGTTCAGTTTTATGAGTATAGTAACCCCTAAAAGTATGACCCTGGTTTAACCAACACTGTCAATCAGGACGGCTTCCAGTCTAACCGGATGCAGCTGAATACCAGTAGTTTACATGGAGCGACTGCCTATCTGACCTCCACAACCCAGTAACTGGGTAGAACAATACCCCTTGGTAAGACTGGCTGTCAGATTTTCGGGCTCCTGACGACCCGTAACGACTGTCAAAGATGCACAAATGACAGCCGGGACCAACGGCTTAGCGTGCTTTCCGAAGCACGGAGGAGTCTCGTTATGTAAAGATGGTCACAGCCAACCCCAGCAAGCGTAGCTTTCTGATGGCTGTTAGTACTTAGCCATGAGCTCCGGTAAATACCATACATTTTTTTTTTGTTCTAGTGTCCGGAATCATCGACAAAACAAGACCTGCTCGCGTACCTGCAGCGCATCGCTCTGTACTGCCACCAGATACAGATCACCAGCAAAGTGAAGGCGGACGTGCAGAACATATCCGGAGAGCTCATCGTCAGCGGGGTGAGTTGATCTAACTGTCCGGTGTGTGTCCGGCACTGTTCGGTGGTGTCCGGAGTGTATTTGGCGAGTTCATCGTTAGCGGAGTGAGTTGATCTAACTGTCCGGGGTGTGTACGGCACTGTCCGGTGCGTGTCCGGCACTGACCGTTGGTGTCCGGAGTGTATCCGGTGAGCTCAACGTCAGGGGGTGAGTTGATCTAACTGTCCGGTGTGTGTCCGGCACTGTCCGGTGGTATCCGGAATGTATTCGGCGAGCTCATCGTCAGTGGAGTGAGTTGAACTAACTGTCCGGTGTGTGTCCGGCACTGTTCGGTGGTGTCCGGTATGTAACCGGCGAGCTCATTGTCAGCGGGGTGAGTCCATCTAACAGTCCGGTGTGTGTCCGGCACTGTCAGGTGTTGTCCGGAATGTATCCGGTGAGCTCAACGTCAACGGGGCTGCTGGCCGGTGGAGTGAGTTGAACTTACTGTCCGGTGTATGTCCGGCACTGTTCGGTGGTGTCCGGTATGTAACCGGCGAGCTCATTGTCAGCGGGGTGAGTCCATCTAACAGTCCGGTGTGTGTCCGGCACTGTCAGGTGTTGTCCGGAATTTATCCGGTGAGCTCAACGTCAACGGGGCTGCTGGCCGGCTATGTCCAGCTTGTGTAAGGATACTTTCCAAAATATTTCTAGTCTTAGTGCCAATTTCACCAATAACACGCATCGCGATCAGCACATCTAAGATGCGTTCAATGAAAATTGAAAAAATTGTGAACCAAACTGAAACTAAAAAGTAATTAAATACACCCGTGCAAAGCAGCTAAAAAACCTCGTATTCAGAAACAAGAAAAAAAATATATATTTAAGTAAATATTTACTACAACGTTGAGTCATATTTTCTACAGAACAACACTGAAATGCAGTCTCAAACTAGCGGAGGGTTGATTGTAACAGGGGTGAGTTGTATGTATGGGATGGTTACGGTTTCTGTCCGAGTGTTGTCCGGTTTCCGTCCCGTTGAAGATTTCTCAAGTATCTTGACCTGACCTGGCTGGCGAGGTTATCGCTTTCCTCAAAAGACCATTTGAGACACCAACCTACATGGTCTTCACATGATCTGACCAAGGTTATGTCTGGACATTAAAAGAGACTGCGACCTCTGAGTTTGTGTCGCCTTTCTTCTCAGAGTAGTCAGTTAGGAAACGCCGTCCTCATCTAGTTTTAAAAACATTGTTGACGTGAATAAGAATAAGAAACTTTATTTGCATAAACATGACGTGTATACATACAGAATTAAAATAATACATGCATGCAAGAACGTAAATAAGAGTGGTTCACGATATGTCTGCCATTTCTCATGGAGTGCAAATATTAAGTTACAATTATTATTATTGAGTTTTTATTATTAAATTTAAATTTTACACTTATTCATTAAATACATATTTTTTTTCTTTTCACCTTTTGTGGTGTAGTGTTTTTATTCTGGGTGCATCGTCTTCACATATAATGTTATAATTCATGTATACAAAACATTGTAAAACATTTTGAAAGAGTAACGGTGGAGTTTCTTGCCCATTCTTCTCCACACGAAACTACCTTTTGTGGGGGGCGACTAGAATCAATTCTATTTCTTTGTTCATTTTGACGTTCAAAAGTGCCTTTCCTGTGTCTATTTGAAATAATGATTTGACTTTGACAAAATCATTTATCATTTACTAGCTGACCCGACGGACGTTGTCCTGTCTTAACTGTGATACCTACCCTACCTACCTACCTGCCTACCTACCCTACCTACCCTAGCTACCCTCTACCCACCCTACCCTACCTACCTACGTACCCTACCTACCTACCTACCCTACCTACCTACCCTACCTACCTACCCTACCTACCTACCCTACCTACCCACCCTACCTACCTACCCTACCTACCTACCCTACCTACCTACCCTACCTACCCTAGCTACCCTCTACCCACCCTACCCTACCTACCTACGTACCCTACCCTACCTACCCTACCTACCTACCCTACCTACCTACCCTACCTACCTACCCTACCTACCCACCCTACCTACCTACCTACCCTACCAAAAAAAGAAAAAAAATGTATTCTGCTATTCAGGGCGGAGACAAATCCAACGAAACAAAAACCATGAAAATTGGTCCAGCAGATCTCGAGTTATAATGGGGGGAACAAACCCGACTTTCTATTATATATATAGATATTAAGGTTTCTGGGTGTGTTCAAATGGCTTTGTTTATGTCTGAGGGTGCGGGAGGCTGATTTCTGCTTTACCTCTTATGTCCTTGAAGTTGTGCTAAGAAATGCTTTGTGAACGTCCAATATTGTTCCATTTTTCATTATTCTATTCTTCCATCAGCATAAGCATAATCATCCTATGCTGTTCTCACTGATGGGATAAGGGCCTCCATCACGTGGGTCCAGTGCGGGTTGGTAGATGTCACATGTCTCCGAATTGTTGGTTCTACGACATGCCGGTTCCCTCACGATGTTTTCCTTCACCGTTTTGAGAGCAGTGGTGATGAAATTCTGAACACAAAGCAAAGCGTAAAATACTTAAGCGGGATTGGCCGAAAGCGTTACCGCTACCCCGGAACATAAAGGGCTAAGGAAGGAACATGGACGGGTTTTAGTCAGTAAGAGTCTGACACTCCCTTCCGCTCCATCCAGAGCGGGAGAAGTCATTGGATGATTGCCCAGCCTGAAAAAAAAGCGTAAAATACTTGTATCTATTTTCTTTTCACATAATAAAAGACGGTTTTGTAAGTGTTGTAATATTACGAGGTCAATCTGCCTCGCCTTTTCCCAACTATATTGGGGTCGGCTTCCAGTCTAACCGGATGCAGCTGAATACCAATATTTTACATGGAGCGACTGCCTATCTGACCTCCACAACCCAGTAACTGGGCAATACGATATCCCTTGGTAAGACTGGCTGCCCGGGACCAGCGGTTTAACGTGCTTTTCAAAGCACGGACGAGTCTCGATATGTAAACATGGTCACCTATCCAAGGAATAACCCCGGTAAGCGTAGCTTAACCTGATAGATCGATCCGTGCGACTGTTATATTACTTAGCCACGAGCTCCTTAGGTACCTTGTAACATTACGAGGTATTACAAATGATCTTTCTGCCATATTTCAAGAACTAATCGATACGTAAAGATGGTCACCCATCCACAGACCAACCCCGGCAAGCGAAGCTTAACCTGATAGATCGATCCGTGCGGCTGTTATTACTCAGCCACGAGCTCCTTAGATACCTTGTAACATTACGAGATAACCCAAGTAACCATGCCGCCATTTTTTGTTCACTAATCAATTTTTCCGTGAACATTTCAGCTTGACAGCGCCACTTCCCTCATCCAAGCTGCTAAGAATCTTATGAACGCCGTGGTCCTCACAGTAAAGGCATCATATGTTGCCTCAACGAAATACACGCGACAGGGTACCATTGCGGTAAGTTGTTTTATTATCTTATTTAGACATAGACAATTTATTTTAAAAAAAGCATGGGTTTCTTCTGGCAGCGGGATTGTCCGAAAGGGTAACCGCTGACCCGGAACACAAAGAGCTAATGAAGGATGGGTTTTAGTCAGTGAGAGTCTGACACTCCCTTGTGCTCCATCCAGAGCGGGAGTGGTCATTTGATGATTTTCCACCCTCCAAAAAATGGTGTCTTCTGTAACTACTAATTAAATTAACAAAATAAAAGATAATACCTGGTTTCTGAGCTCAGTAGATAACTCAACTAATATTTAAAATAATATATTTTTCACGTGTAAAAAAAATATTTACAGAAATAAATTATTTATCGTTTATCAAACTCCTAATCCAGTCGATTAAGCGGGATTGTCTGAAAGGGTTACCGCTACCCCGGAACATAAAGGGCTAAGGAAGGAACATGGATGGGTTTAAGTCAGTAAGAGTCTGACACTCCCTTTTGCTCCACTCAGAGCGGGATAAGTTATTTTATGATTTTTCACCCTCCTAGCAAACATATAGTGAAGAACATATAGTGAAGAACTTCACTTAACAGCAAACATATAGTATACTGTTTGTACAGAAACCCAATGTGTCAATAGAACTACTAGCTGTTAGTTAGGGATATACTCAGAAACCCGGTATTATACAGAGTTGATATGACAGAGGGGCATTAAATTACACTACGCATACTATACGTGTTTAGTATTAACTCGGTACGGTATAAAAATAAAAAGAACCAAAAATTGTTTTTTTTTTCAAACAAATAAAATAGCTTACAAATCAGAGTAAAACGCAACCACCCTTTGTAAATAAAAACTGACCTTGTAACGCAGCGGCACCGACGCGCGTGGCGAGCGCTGTTAGGAAAGATACATCGTGTTCAAACGGGGCAAAAACTTAAAAAATCATTTGCGACTAAACCACTGCTCCTATTTAATTGATTTTTGGTACAGCGCTTGACAATGGTACCTAGTATAGGCAGTTTAAAGGAAAGCCCCTCTGTCGTATCAACTCTGTATGTATTACTATTAATAAGCATCATCCTACCATGATTTTATTGCAAGCAACTCATTTTGACTGGCGTAAAATTCTGAATATTCCAAATAAAAATGTAAGGACAAAAAATTTGGCATAAATTTATAAACATTTAAATTAATTATACAGATGAAAGCAGACCCAACGACACAATAGCTAATTCAGAAGCGCCATACTTTCTGTAATTATGGAATATTCAATGCAAGTAAATAATAACAAATTAATACAATAAAAATATTAGTTAAATACCAATATTAATCAAGCATCCCGTATATACAAATAGCATGAGCATAAAATTATAAAATATATATATTACATGCTAAATATGTTGAACAAGTCCCGTAAGCTTTGGTATAAATATTTGCTTAAACAATAAAAATAAACGGCACTATGTAGTATGGGAAATTAGCTTGCAATTTTAATATTTCGAAAGTCGATTTTTTTACCGACTTCCAAAAAGACAGTCCTTAATTCGTGACTATATTATTTTCACATCACCTGTATAAACTTTAAAAATTGAAGCATGAGTAAAGAAAATATACATGAAAAAAAAACGCCCTGTAGTTTAAAAAATGCTTGAAAATGAGTATTGAGAGAAAAATATTGCTTGGATATGTGCTTACCCCGCGTTTGATAGGCGGTCATATTATATGAGAGTGGCTTGAAATAAAATAAAAGTGTTATTTATGTATTATATAATATCAAAGTGGCTTGAAAGCGCCCCGCGTAGTTTTTATCTAAGCTAAGCTTGAAGTAATTATACCATAGGGTGATGACTAAAAAAAATTTATTTAGCCTTCAGCTACATTATTAAAAAATATTGGACACGTATTTTTTCTTTTTTTTTTACGTAATCAAAAGATTACGTCGATACAATTGAGAGAGAGAGATAGAGAGTTCATCTCACCACCTGTCTTCCCTGTACTTATATGTATGTATATATGATATATATTATAGTTATCTAGTATAGTAAATAATTATGTATGTTATCTATTATAGTATAAACTGTTCTTATAAGGTTTTAACCTATTTATGTACCCATTTTATTCAAGTCTCAATGTTTTGTATGTTCCTACTATTTAAAGCACCTGCCATCTAATCTCTTCACCACCCTTGGTTGACTGGTAGAGAATGTCTAAGGCATTAAGTCCGCCTTTGTACCTTTATTGTGTGCGAGAAGTTAATTTGCCACTGCTACATGCGTTTTTCTTTTCACCTTTTTGGTGAATTGTTTTTATTCTGGGTGCATCGTCTTCACATATAATATTATAATACATGTATACAAAACATTGTGAAACATTTTAAAAGAGCAACGGTGGAGTTTCTTGCCCATTCTTCTCCACACGAAACTACCTTTTGGAAGGGGCGACTAGAATCAATTCTATTTCTTGTTCATTTTTGACGTTCAAAAGTGCCTTTCTTGTGCCTATTTGAAATAAATGTTTTGATAAATATTGAGTTAAAATGTAGTACGATGTCACTCCTTTGTAGATTGTATACTTACTGAGTTGTGACATAGCGCGCTCCCACTCCCAAACTTTAATGCGTTTTATCTAAGTCATTTTTAATAATATGATAAAGCAAAAAATACGTGTCTAATATTTTTGTATTATCTGACTGACGGACTAAATATATATTTTTTTCTGTCATCATCCCTATTCTTCGCATAAGACATGTCCTGTAATATTTATTCAATCACATACAATATTTAAGAAGTAACTAGGTTTCTTCTTTTCGTCTAGTTAGTGACTAACCTGGTGTAAGAGTTTTAAAGCTGCCCATGGGCCTCTGACTTAGCATCACATGCTGTTGAGAAATATCTCTCAGTCATGCCGGTTTCCTCACGATGTTTTCCTTCACCGATTTTTAAGCAAGTGATATTAGACCATTACGCATATGAATACGAAAAGTCAGAGGTGCGTGCTTCGAATACAAACTCGAGATCTAAAACTTGGCATTCTGACAGTCACACCACTAGCAATAGTCTCTTAGAAACGTACAAATTACTACTGTATCGTGGGAATACGTTTTATAAAGCTATAATACACCATGAAACATCAATTATAGGTCGTCGCAGCATGTTTTCTTGTTTCACACATCTCAATCAGTCGTCACCTCAATTTATGCATCGTTTCCTAAAGCCATCCATATCCTCAAAACTTTCCTCTGAAAAAAAATATTATTTAAACTTTTCGCACTGTTAATTATACAACTAACAATAACTAGGTAAAAATATCAGGTGCTGGGTCCGACTCCCAGATCGGGCAGTGTTGGCTTTTTCTATTAGGAATTTCTGAATTACAGCCCGATGTCTAGATTAGTGCCCAGTTGATGTCAATAGCCTAGCCCTACATGGGACTTAAGTAGTTGTCTATAATGGTCCCACTACTGGGCTATATGCTCAGTGCTCACTCTCTCATCCACCACGCGGGCCTATTTCACATGTCTTCGAATGTCTGGTTCTAGGACATGCCGGTTTCGTCACGATATTTTCCGTCACCGTTTTGAAAGCAGTGGTGATGAAATAATTTTCACAAAGTCAAGCGCCCGCCTAGGTACGAATCTCATGCGTGCGGAATCTCGGTCTCGAAAATTTCGAGAGTTTCGATGATATTTTGGTATTTTCGAGACTGATAGTTTCGTTTTCGGGAATAACGAGACTTTTGAGACTCACTTAATTAACAGTAAATATAAGAACTCATTTATGAACATGTGATTAATAAAGTCCGAAGAGAAGCGAAGTTGTTCAGAAATAACACCAACAGAATAAACTTTAAGTACTAAAAAAAACTTAGAGGAAGAGTTCCACAGAGAACTAAAATTTATAATTGATTGCAAGTCGAGATAGTCCAGTTTAGCAATCCTTGAACGAAAGAAAAAAAAAAAGTTTCGTTTGAAAAGCTCTGATTGATGTAGGATCCAGAACAGAGTACGCTGAATCTATAAGTATGAAACCTACTTTTGAAATGAATAGTCTTGAAAGTCTCGTTTTTCTCGGGAGTTTCGCAACCGCATCGAGTCACGATTTTTTCCGAACCCACGACGTACAACTAATGAATACGGACCATTATTGCTTGGCGTCATATCATATCATAATATTGACATTTTGCAAAACCAGTATGCTACACACAATACAAATGTTTCAGGACCCGTCTCATGTGAAACACTATAGTAATAATGGTAACCACATAACATACGATTTACTTGCACAAGTTAATACTTGCACAAGTCTACGTGACGCCGAATGGCTCAGACACTTGCTGCGTTATTCATCCTGCGCAAATTAACCCATTCAAGGATACAAGACACAATAGATTGTTTAAAGTGTATACTTGTGCAAGCCCAAATTTGTGCAAGTATATTCGTTACATGTGTGGCCTGCATAAGATTATTAATGGATAAATTGCTAATTTGTACCTACGCTGTGCTGTGGACAGAACTATGTGAGTGTTAGAGCTGGACTATATTTAAATAGATGTTTATGTAAAGCTTAGTTTTTGTATTGTTTTTTTAGGGTTCCGTATCTTGAAAAGAACCTTTATATTTTGTCATGTAGCTTTGTGTCATCTTCACTATTTTTAGTCATTTTTTTTTCAACTAAGTTATGTTAATATACTTACCCTCATACTGTGTTAAAATTTTACGGCAATAAAAAAAAATTTTGCTGTTCCATACATTTTCGCTGAAACTTTTCTATGAAACAGCTCAATTTTTTTTGAAACTGACTTAAAATTTCACTGCTTTGAATCCATGGTAATCGGCTTCGCGTCGATGTGCCTCCCATCCTGTTTTATATGTACTAATTTGCATGAAGAAGTTAATTATAGCCCATTTAGCGAGTCACAACCACTTCGCCTAGCTGAAGTATTGAAAAACGCAATAAACTGTGCGCCGTTTTATACGTGTAGTGTATTTGTAATTTAAACGTTTGTTAGACAACCCTAGCACTTTTGTTTTTAACTTGAAGCAGAAGTGTCTTCGAACTTGCATGCAAGACTTGCACAATGGAAACTCGCTTTAGTAACCAACCTATACGTTGAACTTGTACTTGCATGCAAGACTTGTGCAATGGAAGCGCGCCTTAGTAAAAAACCTATACGTTGAACTTGTACTTGCATGCAAGACTTGCACAATGGAAACGTGCTTTAGTAAACAACCTATACGTCGAACTTGCACTTGCATGCAAGACGTGCACAATGGAAGCGCGCTTTTGTTAAAAAACCTATACGTTGAACTTGTACTTGCATGCAAGACTTGCGCAATGGAAGCGCGCCTTAGTGAAAAACCTGTTTTTCCTATTTTTAGTTTAGCCCATTTCACATTGTTTTTTTTTCTATAAACGGTGACAGGATCGACGGACAACCTGTTACTATACATAATTCTTCGTACGGGACATTTTGGTAGATTATTTAAAAAAAAACTGCTTTCTACAAAAATGCCAGTACATAATTCTGACAAGTACGGGAAATTTTTGTTGATTGAAAAATGTTACTGTTTTTTACAAAAATGTACTGGCATTTTTACGCGGTCCTACGCGGTCGAAATGTATGGAACAGCAATTTTTTTTCACATATGAAGGCAGGGGTGTTTAATCATAAACGGAGTCGATCGTAACAGGTTACCCGTCGATGTCCTAGCATCCTGTATTATTTAAAATGTCAACATTTTCACTCATCTACAGAACGCCTTGTAGTTTTGAAACAAAACTGAAATTATTAATGACTAGCTTTTGCCAGCGGCTTTGCCCGCGTGTATGTAGGAAATGATTCCCACGGGAACCGTACATTTTTCCGGGATAAAAAGCTTATATGCTATTCCAGACTGTAATCTATATTTGTGCAAAGTTTCATCCAGATCCGTTAAGTAGTTTTTGAGTTTATTCGTTACAAACACATACATACAAATCTTTCCTCTTTACAATATTAGTATAGATTATTTCACGAGATTATACTTTAGGACGAACCTTCTTCAAGCAATCTCTACAAGAAATCTTCAAAATATTAGAATTTTGAATCAAAAACTATTCAAACTTTTATTCTCCAATTTCCAGTCACCAATAGTAGTATGGCGCATGAAAGCTCCGGAGAAGAAGCCCCTCATCCGGCCGGAGAAGCCGGAGGAGGTTCGCGCCAAAGTGCGGCGCGGCAGCCAGAAGAAACAGCCCAGCCCTATACACGCACTGGCTGAGTTCCAGAGTCCGGCTGAGAGCGTTTAAAGTGAGTATAAAAAAATATATATACTTACAATATACATAATTGAATTAAAGACAATTGCATGCAGCTGAGATGAGAATGCTAAGAGGGATGTGTGGTGTTACGCGAATGGATAGAATCAGGAATGAGTATACAGAGTTGATATGACAGAGAGGGACATTAAATTACACTACGTATACTATACGTGTTTAGTATTAAATCGATACGGTATAAAAATAAAAAGCACCAATAATGAGGTTTTTATTTTTTCAAACAAACTAAATAGCTTACAAATCAGAGTAAAACGCAACCACCCTTTGTAAATATAAACTGCCTTTGTAACAACGCGCCAACGACGAGCGCGCGCCGGAGCGCTGTTATGAAAGATACATCGTGTTCAAACGGGGCAAAAACTTAAAAAAACATTTGCGTCTAAACTACTGCTCATATTTAATTGATTTTTGGTACAGAGCTTGAAAATGGTCCCTAGTATAGGTAATTTGAAGGAAAGCCGTAGTATGTACATTTAAAGAGTGCAGTGACACCCACGAACTGGCTTTGAATAGAATTGCAGAACTTGAACAGCAACTGTGTGAAGCCCAAAAGACACTATCTCTGTCAGAGAGTATCAAAGTCAGCAAACAGGTTGCTCGCACCAGTAATTTGTTTGATGAGTTGGTAGGCGGTAACCTAAAATCAGTGTGTGAGCCATCTATAACATTAGATTTGACTGGTGATGATACCTTACCATTATGCCCTATAGTTATGAGTCATAAAAAATTAAAGAAATATATTAAAATCAATAAAATAATTAAACGTTCACAGAGAGCAATTAAAAAACATAATCTCTTGAAATTTAATATTTCACTTAGAAAGGAACGTGTTTTTCTATCAAAAAGTTTAAATAGTTGTACTATTGAATTAGATAAGTGCAGGGAAAAGTACGACACTGATATCCAGCTCCTATATAATGATATATTACACAAGGAGCACTTGTTAAAGGATATTTTTGAAAAATATGAGACTTCACAAAAACAATTAAGTGACCGCTTGTTTGAGGCTGGGGAACTATTGGATTTGGTGAAGTGCAACGCTGAGAGTTATGAGTCTCTGACTAATAATCTCTCATGTAGCTGTGCCAAGCAACCACCATATTCACAGCATCGGCCTGACTTGCCCTCTGCAGTGTTAGATCTTCTTCCAGCAGAGCCCTGTGTTGTTTCACAGAAAAACAAGTCAATATTTTTTTCTGATGAATTAGGTTCAGGCTTTGGAAAAATTTTACTTAATTACCTTAGCCATAGTTTTACCAATCATAGCTATCATCATCTCAATAATCATATGTGGAGATTTTAATATTAATTTACTAGAAAATAACTCGAATACTGTCAGATTATTAAGTCTTTTTAGGTCATTTGATTTATCCAATGTTTTTATGGAACCAACCCGAGTCACTGCTTCTTCTGCCACTTGTATAGATAATATTTTTTGTAACTGTGAATACTTACACAAAGACATTTTAAATAAGTTGCCATCTGACCACAGTGGACAAACAATAACATTTTGTTCCTATATACCTTTACAAAAAATTCAAATAAGATTTAGGCCAATTACATGTACAAATTTAAACAAATTCAATAACTCTTTGGCCAGTAATTTATGTGTTCACAATTTTAATAACATATCTGACCCAAGTGAGTTCTACACCGAGTTCTTTTTACTATTAAATAAGCAATTTAATGACTCTTTTCCACTACGAACTAAAAGTATTTTCACAAAGTTTTTATTTAGCGATTGGGCTACTCCAGGTATTCGCAAAAGCAGGGCAAAACTTTTTGAACTTTATGGCCTCAAGCAACATATGAATCATACAAACTTTCATCAGTATGTTGCAAAATATTCTAAAACTTTTAAAAGTTTGTGCAAATTAGCTAAAGCTCTTTATATAAGCAACAAAATAAAATCAGCTGTTGATAGAATAAAAACTACCTGGCAAATAATAAATAATGAAACAGGTAGGAAAAAGCAGCGTAATACTGAGTTTAATTTAGAGACTGCTCATGGCTGCATCAACTCAGATATAGAAATAGCTCAGGAATTTGAAAACTTTTTTGCTAATATTCCTCTTAAAACTACTGCATCTTTAAATTCCTCAGCAGCGCTTTCTGCTGCTTTACTTAGAAAAAATGTAAAGGCATGTCCTATGGAATTTACATTTCAGCATACAAACCCCCAGGCTGTCATAAAAGCTTTTAAAGATCTTAAAATTAAATCAACAGAGGATCTCTGGGGAATGTCTGTTAAAGTCTGTAGTTCTATCATCGAAACCATTGCGCCCTATTTAGCTTTCATATTTATTACTAGTGTGGACCAAGGAGTCTTTCCGGATCTTATGAAACACAGTAAAGAAGTGCCATTGTTCAAATCCGGTGATAGTAAAGAACCCAACAATTATAGGCCTGTGTCAATTCTGCCAGTTCTCAGTAAAGTGTTTGAAAAGTTGATGCTCAATCAAATGTTACGTCACTTTAATAAAAATTCCATCTTGCATGAACAACAGTTTGGTTTCACCAAAGGGCGTTGTACTACTGACGCTGGTGTCACCCTAATAAAGAACATTTTTAACGCCTGGGAAGAAGCACAAGATGCCATTGGAATCTTTTGCGATCTCTCTAAGGCGTTCGATTGCGTAGAACATGAGACGCTTCTGCTGAAACTAGAGCACTATGGGATTAGAAATACAGCCCTTGATTTACTTAGATCATACCTGAAAGATAGAAAGGTTAAAGTTCAAGTAAATGGTGTGAACTCGCTGGGGTCGGAAATGACAATGGGCGTTCCTCAAGGTTCGATATTGGGTCCATTCCTATTTTTAGTTTACATTAACGATTTACCCCAATTACTTCAAAATCAACCGAAGATGGTGTTATTTGCAGATGACACGTCATTAATTTTTAAAATTGAACGACGCTCACAAAATCTTGACGACGTGAATAACTCTATTCTTCAGGTCCAAGATTGGTTTACGGTAAATAATTTGGTACTAAATGAAAAAAAAACCAAATGCATTAGATTTAAATTACCTAATGTTAAAAGTAGCGATTGTGACATCATATTGAACGGAGAAAAGCTAGAATTTACTAAGCAGACGGTTTTCCTGGGAATCACGCTAGACGACAAGTTACAATGGGGTCCCCACATAACAACTCTTGCGGGACGGCTAAGCTCGGCCGCTTATGCTGTTAGAAAGATAAGGCAGTTGACAGACGTAGAAACCGCGCGCTTGGTCTACTTTAATTACTTCCACAGCATTATGTCGTATGGCATTTTACTGTGGGGTCGGGCTGCTGACATTGATTCCATTTTTATTCTGCAAAAGCGAGCTATCAGAGCTATTTACAATCTACGTCGCCGCGAATCGCTTAGGGAACTATTTAAAAGTATTAATATTATGACGGTACCATGCCAATTCATTTATGAAAACATTATGTATGTAAGAAAAAATCGACATCTTTTTAACAAAATAAGTGATAGGCATAACTTTAATACTAGAAATAAAGATAAAATAGATCAACCCTTTTTTAGATTATCAAAAGTACATACATCTTTTATGGGGTTCTGTGTTAAATGTTACAACAAAATACCTTGTGACATTCTGCAATTAAATGAAAGAAAATTTAAAACTCACATTAAAAATACACTTTGTAAACAAGCATATTACAAATTAGAGGATTATATAAAGGATAAGGATGCTTGGAAACATGCTGGTCCTGCTCCACAGGGCAATCTAGTATCTAGACAAAATCAAACTGGTTGCTAAGTAAATTAGGTAATAATTTATTATTTATAAAATACTATTTTAACATGTTGAAATAACTTCTCACACATTGATTGATTTATTATATATTAACTTTTAGAATGTTTGTAAATATGTGAGCACCATGTACTTTTGACATACTTAAGTTACCTACCATTACTATTTGTGTTTTTCTTTTCACCTTTTGTGGTGTAGTGTTTTTATTCTGGGTGCATCGTCTTCACATATAATGTTATAATTCATGTATACAAAACATTGTAAAACATTTTAAAAGAGTAACGGTGGAGTTTCTTGCCCATTCTTCTCCACACGAAACTACCTTTTGGAAGGGGCGACTAGAATCAATTCTATTTCTTGTTCATTTTGACGTTCAAAAGTGCCTTACTTGTGCCTATTTGAAATAAATGATTTGACTTTGACTTTGACTTTGAGCCCCTCTGTCGTATCAACTCCGTCAGTACTTACAATATACATCATATGAATGAAAGACAATTGCATGCAGCTGAGATGAGAATGCTAAGAGGGATCTGTGGTGTTACGCGAATGGATAGAATACGTAATGAGTATATAAGAGGAAGTCTGAAAGTGACACCGGTGACTGAAAAGTTGTGTGGAAATCGGTTGTCATGGTATGGGCATGTTATGCGGAGGAATGAGGAAAATGTTGTCAGGAAAGTTGTGTGTATGAATGTGGATGACTATACAAGTAGAGGGAGACCAAAGAAACGATGGATGGATTGTGTGAAAGATGATATGGCTAGAAAGGGAGTGACTACCGAGATGACGACTGATAGAGAAGTATGGAAGAAGAAGACATGTTGCGCCGAGCGCTAATAAATTGGCATAAGGGCAGGATGATGATGACTTACAATATACATCGTGGCGCTACAATGATGACATTAATTTAACACACGGGTAGTTAAAGTTAAAGCTAGTTAAAATGTTGGTATATATACCATATACCTCTGCTTATCACTGGATAACTCAGGCGTGATATTACACAACATTTTTTTTTCTTTTTTTCAGAGCCTGATCAAAACCACACATATTTATTTATAAACACATAGTATGAAATAAGATCATAAATATTGTACCTTTATAGCGACGAGGCGTTACAGAACTACATACCAAAATAACTTATTCATCGAATTGCAGTACTTAATAAAAGATGCTTCCTAAATAAATTCCAAAACATGGTTTTCACAAATCTATAAAAAAACAACACTACAATACTACACACAACTCAATAAAAACTTACATTATTGTTTTACAAATTTAAAAAAAAAAGCAGATGGAAATTGAAAATTGAAATTGAATTCATGGGCATTATTTTAAGGGCTCATTGTACTCATCATTATAAAAAACTTTCACTATGGAAACAAATCTGAAGTCGTGAAAAAAAACTCTGTTGTTCCATATATTTTGATTAGTTATGCGAACATAATATATGGAACAGCAGAATTTTTTTTCTGACCTGTATACTTATACATATAGATATATATATATACGTATATGAGAATCCCTGTATATACATGTAAATGTATAATTATATATGTTTATGACAAGCGTCATTTGGCCTCCAAAGGGATAATAATAGGGTATTATTATTATACCTACCTTATTACAAGGGACTTAAACAAAACTGGCAAAATGTGTGTCAAAGTCAAATCATTTAATTCAAATAGTCACAAGAAAGGCACTTTTGAACATCAAAATGAACAAGAAATAAAATTGATTCTAGTTGCCCCTTCCAAAAGGTAGTTTTGTATGGAGAAGAATGGGCAAGAACCTCCACTGTGAAAACTGTGTATTTTTCACCTCTGCTGAACCCCCGGGGAAAATACGCGTGATGTTTTCGTCAACAGATCCTTTTCGCTATAAAAACCATGTTATATAACAGCTCATCGATTTATTCCATGTAATAATAGTATTTAGAGACAATATTATTAGTATTTCTTATTCATTATTATTAATAATCGCATTTTTACCTGCATTTTAATGATAATGCACTGTTCAAAAACCATGTATTAACGTAAATTGTAAAGTGGATTCATGTTGGGCATATTGCAAGTAGGATTGTCAGTTTTTATCAATACCATATATACTCAGCAGTGTTAGCCTAGTGGTGTGATCGTCGGACTACCAGTCTTAGGTCTCGAGTTCCAACAGCATGTGAAGCTAAGTCAGAGGCCCATGGGCAGCATAAAAACTCAGGATAGTCACTAATCACACGCAAAAGAAAAGAAGTCCGAAATACATCCCATTATATGCAACTTAAGACGGCAGAATACACGTATTCTAGCAAAAAAAAATGTCTTACTATATTCTTGCCAAATCAGCAAAATTGCGAATAATTTTAGGCAATATATTGCCCAACATTAGTCCACTTGCAAACTAGGCTTTAGGCAGGTAGACAGATAGTCTGATAAATCAATTATAATCTAGGAAATGCTAAATTTTATACTGGAAATCTGCCTAAGAATCGCCATAACGCATTTGAAATAACAAAATAAGAATGTTTGGAAAAGTATTAAGAATTGTTTAAAAAAAACTTTGAAATACGTCGCCTGAGCTAAGAGTTCGTCGCGAACCGATATGCGAATAGAAATACAGATAACAAATCAAAGATAAAAAATGAGGGTAGCTATTTCAAAACGTCAGTCCCGTTTGGCAAAATATCATGAAATATCACAAGGGGGTAGGCGGGTGTAGTAAGATATCACGTGTATTTATTTATTTTTTGTCAAACGCGCGATTTCTATACCGAAAAGCAGCGTGTAGGTTGACCTTGAAAAACTTACAAAGTAAAAATCAAAATGGCGGCTTATTTTTTAGTTTTATCTCGATATAAAAAGGGACTGATGCGAAAGTATACAGACAGCCAAATTTTGTTTAGATATAAACAATTTATAGATAATGAACTAATTATTATTGTAAGGGATTTGTATTCCGTAGAATTTAAGTTTTAGAGCAAAATATTTTGATTATTATCATACTGATTGAGTTATGAATGGCGTTTTGATTGAAAGGACTCGGGGCAAGTAATGACAGCTGCACGGGTCAATCGTAGGTTAAGCAACTCTTGCCGAGGTCGATCCATGGATGGGTGATTATCAATATACCGAGACCCGTCCGCATTTCGGAAAGCACCTCTGTCATTCGTAGATATTTGACAATTGTTACGTAACGTCAGAAGTCTGAAAGTCAGACAAATAGTTTTCGTCAGATGGTGTTGCTCAGTTACTGGGTTGTGGAGGTCAGATAGGCAATCGCTACATGTAAAACACTAGTATGCAGCTGCATCCAGTTAGACTGGAAGCCGACACCAATGTAGTTAGGCAGATTAAACCGGATGCAGCTGAATACCAGTATTTTACATAGAGCCTATCTGACCTCCACAACCCAGTAACTGAGGAACACCATATCCCTGACGAAAACTGTTTGTCTGACTTTTAGGCTTTTCAGATAACGCGACACCCGACTCTTTAGCTCAGTGTAATAATAATCAAAATATTTCAACACAAAAGTATTATTTTATTTAATAATAAGACTTTTGTATAATATTATCAAGTCATTTATAGACAGCGTACATCATCGGCCGACCACCTTACACTTTTTTTTGTCGGTGGGAAATCATCAAATGACCCCTCTCGCTCTGGGTGGAGCGGAAGGGAGTGCCAGACTCTTACCAACTAAAACCCATCCATGTTCCTTCCTTAGCCCTTTATGTTCCGGGGTAGCGGTAACCCTTTCGGACAATCCCGCTTAACTATGAATGAATCATTTTGAAGGATATTGCCAATACATTGGTTCATGTGTTCCAAAGATTTGTCAGCCAAACATCGTAAATAACGCAATGGATTTTGTTGAACTGTCAAAATGGACGCCATTGCTACTTTTAGTGTGTTATGCAACTACCCCGCTGTTGATATAGTGGTCGAATGCGAGATTCTATCCCAATATTAAAACTACTTATTTGACAATAATAAATTGAAGCTCTGTTAATAATCTTCTCCATTTAATTTCATGAAAATAGTTTATCACAAGTAAATTGCCTTCAAGTGAATGATTTGATGATATTACACTAAAATAACTATGTATATATGGAGTGTGAGATCAATTTTGTTATTTTTATAAACGATAAAAATTACACAAGAAAATACTTTTCTCAATATTGTATAAAAAAAAATCTGACCCCAGAAGGTAATATTGTGTGGCGCAATCTACATCACCACATACTCGTACGAACTACGCATCACACTGACGGCACACAATTCTGCATCGCGCAAGTAAAGTTTACCGCGCGATGGACAACAACATCCCGAAATAAATTGTCGGGCAGTAACCCAGCAGACACAACACCCGTCTGGTCGAAGGATCCTCCCTTTTCTATGGAGGATGAGTTAACTTTACACCCTGTTCTTCATAACTCTATAACTGCGATATATCAAAACAATATTCCTTTTTTTGACATCACCGAACAAAGATTCGTGATGCCACGAATTTCTTTAAATATCCGTACTTGAACGACAGCACATCAAGTTACCCCAAACTGTCAAATTTCTTTGATAGAATGTACTGGGACTATATCGAAATGAACACCATAATTGTAATACCTGCATTCTATACAAATAAAGATATTATTATTATTATTATTATTAGATTTGTAACTTTAATGCATGTTTCATTTTCAATTGGGAAAATTTTACAGTTTGGGATAACTTGGTGTATCAAAAGTAACTAAATTGACCTCACATTCTCACATAAAACGGCAGCTATAAGATTAATGTATTTCCATCAATTCGAAATACCATCAATTCTTAGAAACATTGGTCTTATATATTGCCACATTGACGCTAATTCTCTTGTTCACCAACTGGCCTAAATGAGTAATGCTATCCTTTTCCCACATACAAAGCCAGAAAGGGATGCAAAACATATATGTATGTCTAACTCGCGGAGGTCTATATATTTAACATAGCGTAGAGTTGATCTATTTCTATCTCTTTTTAGTTCCACCTGTGAGAAAGAGATAACAATATTTTTAGCTCAGTTGGTGCAGAATTAAATGAGAGCGCTTAATATTAAGTTTAAAATTGACTTTACGAAAATAGATATTACATGTATGACATTATGTTAATAATTCGAATTGAAAAAATCCTAAGAAATATAGATAGTTTGTACTTTTAGAGATGTATTTGACAATTTTCTACCATTTTTTATATTAATTTATCCTATATAGGTACGTAAAATGGTAGTCATTAAGAACTATGGATTTTGGAAATAGTTATTGCACAACGAAAATTATGGCTTTTACTTCAAATCCTGTAAGAATTTCGAATATTAAAGAACTTTGGACGTCTTTTTTTTTCGAATTAAAATTAGTCCAATAGTTCTCATTTACCATCATTTTACGATACCTACTCTAATATTACTCATATTTAGGAATTTATAAAAAAAAATAAAGTTTTTTTTGTAGAAAATATGCTCTAAACACGTGATTTTTGCATTAAAAGGTCAATAATATAAAGGTTATATTATTATTAAAAACAAGAATATATTAATCCCACCGTGTTATGACATTGATAATAATGCCTGATTTTCGTAAGCTAGCTGCTTTGTCGTATCCAAAAAAACACTTGCAATCTGCCAAAAGCCTTGCAACCGGATGCAGCTGAATACCAAAACTTTACATGGAGCGATTGCCTATCTGACCTCAACAACTCAAATACTGGGTAATTATCGTATTACCCAGTAACTCCTTGGTGAGACTGGCTGTCAGACTTTCGGGCTTCTGACTACCCGTAACGACTGTCAAAGATCGACGAATGACAGCCGGGACCAACGGCTTAACGTGCTTTCCGAGGCACGGAGGAGTCTCGGTATGTAAAGATGGTCACCCATCCACGGACCAACCCCGGCTAGCGTAGCTTAACCTGATGGATAGATCAGTGCGGCTGTTATTACTTAGCCACGAGCTCCTCTCGACGTTGTCGTGTCCAATAACTTTAAAAATCTCTTGCAAACTCGTCTTTAGAGCACATTTTCCTTTAGATGTTACTTTAAATATTATATCGTTTGAAAACTGAAATTAAAACAAAATTATTTTTATTACAAAAACAAATTGTGATTATTTATTATTATGTTTAAGCCCTATGTAATACTTTTGTACGCGATTATTTTAAATTTTCTACGAGTTAGGGATTTTGTAGAAATTATTATAGAACAATAAAATGTATAAATATATTTTTTGAAACATTTTATTTCACCCAAACACTTAAACTACCCTCTTTTCACAGTTTTTGGATCTGCAATCCAAAAGCGACTACTCGCGCAAGTTTTTATTTACAAGTTATTTTTCGCTTAAAATTTCAAAACGCAGAATTGAGCTAATCGTTCCTTCTTCCTACCCATACATTCCTTATCAAACGGAACGAGATTGGAAGATCATCGCGCACGACCAATCAGAGGCGCGCTTCTTCTGCTGCTGCGAATCAATCGCAGCCCACTTCAGCCATGATTTAAAAATGCTCTAGACAACAGTCTAAATTCAACAAGTCAAGTGTGAAGACTCAAACCGCACCGCTTCATAATCATACCGCTTACTCAACCCGCATCCGCATCAAAAACTGTATAACTATTAATAAATAAGTGTTGGCCGACACAAGTGTGACATTTAAACAAGTGAAAGTGCATCATATTGAAAAGGAAGAAAACCAGATAGCACGTGGGACGTCTGCTGAGCTAGCTGACCTTGAATCCACGTGTTTTGTCCAGAAGGTTCACAAGTAAGTCCATCCATTCCTATTTTTCATAACCTCATATCCCTCAAGCTCAATTCTGTGTGTCGTCCAACAGTTCACCACGCTAAAATCTACATTACCGAAAAAATTATTTACACGCATATCATGGTCCTTCGAAAGCCGCATAGACTTATTCACCAGCGACCTTATTGTCGCCAAAATAAAGATCACTGTGTTTTTGACACGGCAGTAAACTTTTTGTACCGAGAATGAAGCATCTAGTCAAACCAGATGCAGCTGAATGGACCTACTGCCTATCTGACCTCCATAACCCAGTTACTAGGTAACGCAATACCCCTTGGTAAGACTTTATCTTCTCTGACTACACGCAACGAAATTCAAAGATCTAATAATGAGAGCCGGGACCAGCGGCTTAACCTTTTGACCGCCACGTCAAAAATGAAAAAGCATGCCCTCAGCGCCAAGCTCCGAATTCATCCTTTAATACCTACAAAATAGTAGTGAGGTCGAAATTATTATTATTATTTATTTACGTTTAAAATTCTGTCACCCAGTCGCGACCGTGGCGTGCTGGGCACATTTTGGTTTGTCGTCTATACACGACTGTGGCGAGGTCAAAAGGTTAACGTGCTTTCCGAGTTTTGGTATGTAAAGATGGTCACCCATACAAGAACCGACCGCGGCACGCCTTCGATCGAAGATCATTTAGTGGAAAAAGGGAAACCAATAAAAATGAAAGGTGAGTATAATTATATAAGTTTTTATTTTGGTCCATAAAGGTGAGAATCTTATTCTTAACGCAAACTTAACTAAACAATGATTTTCTTATATTCTAAGTTTCTTAACGTTTTGAACGCCACTGTTACATATACGTGACAAGCATGCACTGACCGCCAACGTCACAAATATGTGACAATAGCAAAAACACAATAACAAGAAATAAACAATTAAATCATTAGTTTTGTTTCTTATACTTATACATAGATATCTTAAAAATGTTAGCTCCCGTACGTATTTAAGACATGAAACAAATTAAAAGACACCATGGATATTGGAAAATTCATGATAACAAGAAAGAAACAAAGTAGCTTGGCGTGGAGGGCACGCGCTTGCGTTTATGCTCTGGCGTTCAAAAAGTTAGGTATTCACATTAATATTTTCTAAAGACAAGTAAAACGATAGTATAATGGTGTTGAAGGCACTGGCTTAGAACGCATCAAAATGTAATGTGTGTGCAGGGACCTGTAAGATAGAACAGAGAACACAGCTGTGTTCATGGCAGTGTATGGCATATAACGCTGGTTCATTTCCAGTCGCCCCAGCGGGGATTGCCACCGGAGGCAAATGGGAATAAAAATTCCCAGTCGCCACCGGTGGTGAGCGGGAAGTCATTGCCCCCACTTCAGTTTCGCTATACATTGCTTTGTTTCTTGTGGAGAATAATATAATAAGGTAATTTATTCCAAACCTGCATCTATCTAATTGATGATTGGTAACATTGAAATAAAGTTTAAAATTTTATAACAAAACACCGTTAAATCACAGATATTATTAAGATTTTTATTTAGTTACGTTACTCATATTATGTAGTAGTCATCATCAAACACAGCAATGTATACTGAAACTGAAGTGGGGGAATGACTTCCCAGTCACCACCGGTGGCGACTGGGAATTTTTATTCCCATTTGCCTCCGGTGGCAATCCCCGCGAGGGCGACTGGGAATAAACGATAACGCGAGGAATTGACACTATTGACAGCTCACTTTAAACGCACTTAACCTTCTAACTTAAGTGACGTGAGCAACGATCTCAGAGATCGACACTTGATACCTGAATTAGGAATAGCTAAGGTGTATTACTTATTTCATAAGAAAACATTAATGTGAATAAGGGCTGATTTTTCAATAGTCAGATATTATGTTTTATTGGAGGAAATAAAAATGGCACTTTGACAGCTTTTACATAGAAAATATGTCAAACATTTTTATTCTTCAGATAAAAGATATCTGACTATTGAAAAATGAGCCGTAAGTTTAGTAACAAAATCTTAGGAATACATTTTAAATACTTCATGATTTTAAATAAAAAAAAAACACTTTTTTTTCGTGTCTTATAATACTTTGTCGGTTGTGCCACTCAGTGGTTTACCGTCTAAGTGCCAACTTCACCAATGAAACAACGCACTTGTAAACCGCGTTCAAGACCTGTCTATATTCCACTGAAAATAACGACACTGTCAAACTTTAATGGGGTTTATGTGCTTATTAAAACCGCCCTTACTGCAAAACGAATTCTTTAGTTCATGAACCTTCATACATATTTTTTTTACAAATTCATTCCGACGGCCATATAAAGTTCTTAGGAAAAATTGACAACTAAGGGCGAATTTCACCAATCACAGTCACAGTTTTTCAGTCACTAACCACACGAAAAGAAGAGACCAATGAAACTGAACACGATCAGCTCTAACTTCCCGATTGGGCTATCAGTGTCATTTTTATGTATGGAATATTGACACTGACAGGTCTCAAAAGTGTTTTAGATGTTACAGATCACGTTCAATTTCATTGTTAAAATTCGCACTTGGAGACAATTTGATGAATGAAACTAAACGCGATCAGAACGTCTAAACCGCGTTCAAGACCTGTCAGTGTCAATATTCCACAGAAAATAATGATACTCTTAAACGTGGTTTGTGCTAATCGCGTTCAGGTCCAATGGTGCACTCCGCTCTAAGTTGCGGGCAGAAAGTAATATCGGAATAAGGTTCAAATTGTTATCTTATCTGGTTCAAATGTTTTTATTGATTATAAAACCCGTTTTGCAAGGCGACGGTTATAGTTCTGAAGCGCTAGATTGTGGGCAAGACATCGCAATTTGTTTTTAAAAGTAAAATTAAGTAGAATAATCTTGAACACGTGCCTTCTTTGTATGAGAAGCGGATTTTGTCCTGCAGTGAGACCGTTTATAGAAGAGCGGTGGCCGCCATAATACGGCAACGTCATGAAAATGACGGCAGAGGTGTTTGGGTTTACGGTCTCAAAAAACACTATCTATCATAAATAACGTTTCAGTAAATTTCATTCATTCAACGGTAAATTACGGACGCTATGTAGCGGGCACCGCAGAATTAGGAAATCTTATATTATAGACTGGTATTATTTCATACTTCTTATAGTATTTTGTAAAGATGCATCCACACTGTATAGCATAACATGTTATAAAACGTAGTTATACAGTGTGTTAGGTTAAACGAGATACATAATTTCAGCGGTTACAATACTCATGAAAATGAACAACTTTGACTATGGAACTACATATACCTGAAATAATGAACAAAAAATCAGCTGTTCACTACATTTATGTTCGAATAATTCGTCAAAATGTATGGAACAGCTGATTTTTTTTTTCACATTTCAGACTTGATCCCATGGACAAAGTTGTTGATTTTCATGAGTACTATACAACCTGAAAGTATGTCCCTCGTTTAACATAATATATCACACTGTATAACATATTTCTTCTCTCAAATAATGTACTTAAATGTGTTAGATAACAAATATTTATGTGTTATATTACATAATCTGTGCGCAGCCTTCAATTGTTCAGTTGCCAGTACAATGAAGGTACTACATGTGTCTATTATTAATCTTCGAATGAAACATACTCATATAATTAATATTTTGACATTACAATTAATACTATGCAATTAATCTGAATCAATTATTATTGTATCAAATTAAAAATGTAAATTCAAATCAATTTTATTAACTAGGTATAATTTTTATTATAATGTCTATGATTTGCATGCTTAGCTTATTTAATTTTTCTTCACCAGCAATGGTAGTATATGTGAATCAATGTTTAATTTTAGATCTCAATGTACCATATACTTAGAAATAAATATTATTATTATTATTAATTCCATCACAACTATAGTTTGTAACCCTGTTTTTCTTACAATACGTTTATATTTTACATGATTATATCTAAATGGTCAACTTTTTTAATACTAATATGTTTTTTTAACATACTATGTAGTGATGATTTGCCCAGACTGACTAAACATAATAAAAGCTGTGTGTTTTCGATATTTAATAAAATTCCAAATGGTTTAAAAGCTTTGGATCTTAGATTCATAATGTTTACACCCTAAAAGAATTTACTGACGGGAAACACTCTGTAATGTAACCTATGAAATATTTGCATGCTATGATATAAGGAAAACATGTATGCTCTAACTTCTTTATAACAACTTTGTACACCATGTTGTATGCAAATAAATTATTATTATTCAGTTAACTTTTACCCTTTTGCTAGAATTCTCAACATCCTCTTCTTCCCTTACCCTTTTATTCTCCTTACCCTTCGATTTCTTCCCAATACCCTTATCCTTGGGCCCTTTGGAGTAATACTCTTCAATTTTATGACTGTCTTCACCGTTTAAAGGTTCAAGCGTTATGCTGTCATCTAACTCTGAGTTCTTCGGCTTTTCTGTCAATATTTCTTCTTCCGTATCCGAGTCGATTACGTTGGATTTTTGCTTTGGTTTGGAAGAACCAGCTGTAAAAAATTGAGATTATTATTTGCGGTTCTGCGGGCCTAGTACTTAGGAGCAGCTGTCCTTCTGCCCGTATGTCGCATGACTGCTGTATTTTTTTAACAGTCTTCCTGCTTTTCGTGTGGTTAGTGATTAACCTGGTGTCAGAGTTTTAATGCTGCCCATGGGCCTCTGACTTAGCTTCACATGCTGTTGAGAAATATCTCTCAGACATGCGGGTTTCCTCACGATGTTTTCCTTCACCGATTTTAAGCAAGTGACAATTATACAATACGCAAATGAATCCGTAAAATCAGGGGTGCGTGCCTTGGGTTCGAACTCGTGACCTATGAATTGGCAGTCCGACGGTCACACCACTAGGCTATCACTGCTATTAAGTTAATATTTTGAACCGTAATAAGTAGACTATAAGAATTTTCAGAATGTCTTGGGCTACTAAAATTACAACTATTAAATAAATTAATTCTTCCCATTGGAGAAGGGAGAAATTCACTCCTTTTGCGTAATTTTATAGCAACTTCAAGAATGGTTCGTCTCCTACAATAAAATCTGCCTAGCCTTTTCCCAACTATGTTAGGGTCGGCTTCCAGTCTAACCAGATACGGCTGAATATCAGTATTTTGTATGGAGCAACTGCCTATCTGACCTCCACAACCCAGTAACTGGGTAATACGATACCACTTGATAAGACTGGCTGTCAGATTTTTGGGCATCCAACGACCCGTAACGGCTGGTCTCCTACAATAGAAGATGGATTTTATTGTAGGAGACTCACCTCAGCGTTGCCTTGCCTCGCTTGTTCTCTACACAATATGTAACTAGTGCTGACATCTGTCGAGCATTATTGTTAAACATGTTTGTTCTATGTCAATGCAAATACGTTGTTTTATTTTAGGTTATGGGCCCAGATTTGTATGATAACTGTTTTTTTTTTTCAAATTAGGCTGAAAACCAGCACTTTTTGAAAGTCAAAGTTACATAAGACAGTCCCCCAAAAACGCCCACCCTTCACCACTTCCTAGTGCTTTAGCTGGGAAGAAGAAGTGGCGCAACAAACTCCTAAACTATTTTAGATAATGGTGACATTATAATGTTTTTTGAACCGCTATCAAGTTGAATTGGACTGTAGTGAAAAGCTCAACTGATGGTTTTTATTTAACTACTATAATGGTGGCGATGGAATAAAACCAACGTTGATGACAAATAGGAGTTTATTCTCTTTACTTCAACACTTGACAGATTATAGCAAAACAAAAGTTAGACTAAGGTAAGACCTATTGGTGGACCTCGGGATGGACTGCGGGGCTATCCTATCCCTTCACCTCCTAGCTAGGCTGTTCCTGAGGGCGACGGGGCCTCCGCTCAGGGCAAGCTTATGACAACGGTGGTGACTGCGGGGCTATCGACCACTGTGCCGTCTAAGTAGCGAGTGAGTTCTTGTTTTTTTTTTTTTTTTTTTTTTGATATGACCACTCGCAGATCAGCCTAGGGAGGCTGTTGACTGCTTGGCCAAAAATTACTTTAAGGCCCCCAGCCAGGGCTTACAAACTAAGGATAATTAAATGAACGTTCACTAAGGGCACCCCCTGCGGGGTTCGGGCCTAGGCTTAGTGCGTCATTGAGGGAGAGCAACAGGTTGGCTGGGTCGATATTATTTAGGGAATTTTAACATTACATGCTCAGCGGCGCGGGCTGGCTTGTCGAGCAAGGGTCGGGCGTTATTTCTATTGGGGGTCGCGGTGGGCCTCGTCGGCGGGGCCGGGGACGGTTACGCGGTTTGTATTTGTGTTTTCTGATTGTGCTGGTGGCCCTACTACTTTCCTGGAGGATTGTGATGGGGTCGTCAGGTTCTTCTAAAGTGAGCCTAGGTCGGCGAATCTTGGATATTTTGGAGGGGACATATCGGGCGGCCGTGAGTTCTTGTTCCTCGGTGCGGGTTTATATAGGCGGTTTGACAGATGACAGTGTGTGTCTTCACCATCTCATGCTTGTATGTGGTTGTAGCCTTCGTTGACGTCACGGACACTTCTCACGTCTAATTTAGATGCTGCTAGTAGTCTGTTAGTACTGTTGATATTATTGTCTTATCGATGATTGATCTTGTGTAAGTTGTGATCTACTCCGAATCCGGTAGATGGCGTAAGGCGTCGTGTTATACTACTAAATAAAGGTCTTACCTTCTTTCTCATCCTTATCCTCTATATCCACCTCATCATCTCGGCTTGGCTCATGCTTGTTTATAAAGAAGTTGGTGATTGGTTTCTGCCATTTAGGAGTCTCCCTCGGACAGACTGGGTTTCCACCGGAACTACTCTTAGATGTACCTGCTGAACTACCTACAAAGAAGTAAAAAAATAAATAATTATCATTTTGTTTATAAAAAAAAAACAACATCTTCAAATCTAGGCTTCAAAATAATTTTTACACTGAATTTAGTTAACTTTTTCTGCCTTGTGGAATTTCTAGTTTTAAAACAAAATATTTTTATGCATTTCCAATAAACCAATTATTACTGGTGCTTTTGAACTGTCAATAGGTAGGTCGGTCAGAAAGATGAAGCTGGCAGGTTGACCATTCCAATACATAGCCAAGTACCATGGAGAAGTATGGGCGAGAAACACCAAGGATTCTGTAAAAAGCCTTAACCTTTTGAACGCCATTGTCACATATACGTGACAAGAAAGTTCATGCCCTGTACGCCATCGACACAAATATGTGACAGTGGCAACAGCACTATAACACGAAATAAACAATTAAATAATTACTTTTGTGTGTGTTTATATAGATATCTTTAAAATTGAAGCTCTCGTACGTATTTAATGACATGAAACAAATTGAAAATGTGAAATTCATGATGACATCTATACATATAATAAAACAGTAAAAAAACTGTGTCTGTACATTGAATATATTAAAAAAAAATTGAGAGGGGTTTAGAAACAGTAATAGAGCACGAATCCAAAAAAAAAAAATTGTCTGTTTGTCTGTACACGCTAATCTTCGGAACTACTGGACGGATTGGAATGATTTTTTTTTGTTGTATAGGTATTAAGTCTGGGCAACATATAGGCTATAATTTATCTTGGAAACTTGAATACCTGATGCAGAACCGCAACAGAGCAGCTAAACTATAAGAGATACAAAAATGATACCATAGCAAAAATTGTTCCATGTGATGAGCATTTTCTGCTGAGAGAATAAATTTGAAGATCTGGAACACCTGATGTGGAAATCCAAGAGCCCAGCTACACTATAACATATATAGGAATGACGTCTTAGCAAAAGTTGTTCAGCCTGATGAGCACTCTCTGGTGACGTATAAAAATTGAAGATCTGGAACACCTGTTGTGGCACTCCAAGAGCCTAGCTACACCATAACACATATAGGAATGACGTCTTAGCAAAAGTTGTTCGGTCTGATGGGCATTCCCTGTTGACTTATAAAAATCGAAGATCTGGAACACCTGTTGTGGAACTCCAAGAGCCTAGCTACACCATAACATATATAGGAATGACGTCTTAGCGAAAGTTGTTCAGCCTGATGAGCACTCTCTGTTGACGTATAAAAATTGAAGATCTGGAACACCTGTTATGGAACTCCAAGAGCCTAGCTACACCATAACACATATGGGAATGACGTCGTAGCAAAAGTTGTTCAATATGATGAGCACTCTCTGTTGACTTATAAAAATCGAAGATCTGGAACACTTGTTGTGGAACTCCAAGAGCCTAGCTACAACATAACATAATATAGGAATGACGTCTAAGCAAAAGTTGTTCAATCTGGTGGGCATTTCCTGTTGACTTAAAAATCGAAGATCAGAAACATCTGATGTGGAAATCAAAGCTATCACTAATTTTACTGTGTAATTATAAAATAACATAAACTGGGAGTACCTGCACGCGGTGAAGGCGGTAACAGTTTAGGACTGATTTTCGATGACGATGGTATATCATTGAAAATGTGACTCTACTGGCCAAAACTCCTATTTATTTTTTTATTTTATCGTATGAATATGCCTTCGGGCTTATGTTGTTTGAGTGTTTAATTTTCTTTTCCATTTATCTTTGTGACACGGTAGCCTACCCGGTAACACAGGGGAGCAGTCATTTTAATTTAGATTTTTATTGATCAGGTATCTTCACAATAAAACTATGACCATGCCTAGAAAGAGGTCAAATCTTTCCCAATGTTCCAAGAGAACTAAAAGATTGAGGATCATAAGATCCCAAGAATCTACCGAAGAGCGTCAGAAGAGACTTGATGCTGTTCGAGAACATTAGGCTGCAACTCGCTCCGTGGAAACCTCTTCGGGTCGCGAAGCACGCCTGCGTTCTCAGCGTATTCATTAGGTCTCTAGAGACCAGTCAAGAATATGATGCGCGACTGACCGCTGATCGTGAACGTCATGTATTGTCTCGCGAGTCAGAGACGTTCACGGAAAGAGAATTACGCTTGAGTTCCAAGCGTATCTACGCATCGACTTCTAGGTCTCTAGAGACAAGTGGGGCAGGTGATGTGCGACAGACCGCTGATCGTGAACGTCATGTATTGTCTCGCGAGTCGGAGACGTTCACGGATAGAGAATGCTTGAGTTCCAACCGTATCTACGCATTGACTTTTAAGTCTCTAGAGACAAGTGGGGCAGGTGATGTGCGACAGACCGCTGATCGTGAACGTCATGTATTGTCTCGCGAGTCGGAGACGTTCACGGATAGAGAATGCTTGAGTTCCAACCGTATCTACGCATTGACTTTTAAGTCTCTAGAGACAAGTGGGGAATATAATAATGCGGTTACCAAAATGAAAACGATGACAAATGGACTGTATGTTTTGGTGGTTGTTGGAATGAAATAAAACTAAAGCTCAGTGTGATAAAAGATTTAAATAGGAAAAATGATAAAAAATAACAT
The DNA here is from genome assembly GCA_951799385.1 of Hyppa rectilinea. Taxonomy (NCBI): domain Eukaryota; kingdom Metazoa; phylum Arthropoda; class Insecta; order Lepidoptera; family Noctuidae; genus Hyppa; species Hyppa rectilinea. Next base: position 9,603,929 of record OX637330.1, on the reverse strand, counting down.
AAATGGCGACCCTGTTGTCGATGGCATAAGCAACAGGATCCGCGTTCGAAGTCGCGGGCAGAAGCTAGTAAAGAAATTTTGTAGCTTGGCGTGGAGTGCATGCGCGTGCGTTTATGCTCTGGCGTTCGAAAGGTCTTTGAAGTAACTAAGAATTTATACTTAATGCTGGCAGTATTTACACATATTTGACACAGTTGGCGCAGTACTTGAGCGATTGACTGCTGCGCAGCATGTCGCGGGTTAGATTCCAGCAAGGAACAAATATTTGTACGACCTGCAAGTATTTGTTCCGGGTCTGGGTGTTTTTCTATCATACATGTATGTATTTACCAAAAAAAATGTATATAAGTAGCTTATCAGCCATCTCGTTTTAGTTTGCTTAGTTTGGGACTATACCTATGGTGTTGTGTGAAATGTCCTAGGATATTATTATTATTATACAATAAATTGCTAGAATAACTAAATATTTCGTACCCGATGTCCCGGAACTGGTTGGTGTGGGAGCTACACTGCACCTCGCTTTACTGCTTTTACCAGCGGCCACTGAAACATAACAAATACAATAGTTAATTTACCAAAATATATTTGACTAGCTGCTCCCGTACGGTTTCTTCACCCGCTGCTGGGCTCCTATTGGTCGTAGCGTGATGTTACATAGCCTATAGCCTTCCTCGATAAATGGACTATCCAACACAAAAATAATTTTTCATTTCGGACCAGTAGTGCCCGAGATTAGCGCGTTCAAACAAACAAACTCTTCAGCTTTATAATATTAGTATAGATTGTAGAGGTCATCTCTGGCTTTGGATTATGGAAACATGCTATGTCAGAGGCACTACAGGTACGTTGGTGATGGAACATTGACGGTTTTCCATTAACATTGAATTATGTTTGTTATTAACAGTCGCACATATCCATCATCGTTGACAATCTTTACAGATCGAGACTCCTCCGTCCTTCGGAAACCACGTTAAGCCATTGCTCCCTTCTGTCATTTGTGGATCTTTGACAGCTGTTATGGGTAGTCAGAAGCATGAAAGTCTGACAGCCAGTCTTACAAAGGAGTATCGTAATACCCAGTTACTGACTGAGCAGATAGGCAGTCGCTACATGTAAAATACAGGTATTCAGCTGTATCCGGTTAGACAAAGCCAACCACAACTAAGTTGGGGAAAGGCTAGGCAGATTGTTGAATTCATTTGTCAACTAGTTAACCGTTCATTCATTAAACAGTTTTTTATTCAATGCTGCGATGCTTACAATACCGTATTAAATTTCTCCATGCATATGTTACAGACAGCTTTCCCGCTAGAATCGTCTTTTTTTAATGCAGTCACAATTCACTATTAAGTACTCCTAGTACTATTCTTATTTCGAAAATCAACTCTTTAATACATTACTTACGAGTTCTAATTGTATGACATGACCGTCGCTCGCAATCTATGACGTTATTTTCAACGTAAGTTTTTTAACTAACAAGACGCATGAGTTAAATTCATAAACTTCGTTGACGAATTCAACTAGTTGATTCATAAACAGTTAACGTTGATACGTTACGAGATCAACGGTTGATTCAATTAGTTCGTCAATCAGACGCCCATCGCTAAGGTGCGTTAGTATCCCAAAAATAACGCTGAAATTCCTGTATTCACACCGGCACTGCAGCCCTTACAATAATAATTGAGCACAGCCTTAGTGTATGGTAGCAGAAATAATACGGTGCTCGTACTTCGCCGGACGAGATTCTTCACAACACAACAACTTGTAACAAACTCTTCTCCAGCAAACTCAATTATCCCTTCAGATCTTAAATTATGGCGCCTATGGCGGTGACGCGAATGTAACAAAGCCTATGTACAATTAATTTAATATTAAAAAAACTCGCCTTTAGATCCAACAGAGGCCTTTGTTCGAGCCATTTTCCTGTTTTTTAGTCGGAAGCACGTTTATTTGTTTACAAACACATTCAATAAGCACAAAAATCTTAGTTTTATATTTCACTATCAGTGAAAAAATTTTTGAAATTGGATCATTAGTTCCGGAGATTACCCCCTACATACAAACTTACAAACTTACAAATTTTACCTCTTTATAATATTAGTATAGATTAAAACTTCAACAATTACTTGGCACTTGCTCAGAAAAAGCGCGAAATATTACAGTATTTTGTTGTCAATCTGTCAAAGTAAAATATGGCGTTTTTTTTTTAATAGTTACGGTTTTATTTGAACTTCTGGCTTTTAAGTCTGATCAGTTAGGGATGTTGAACCGAACAAAAATATAATGGCAGAATGACAATTTAAAAGCATACATACTAATTCCATGGATGTGGGTTTTGTCTGAAGTATCCATGAAAAGAAATGTATTGTAAAATGAAAAGGACAAAATTAGTTCTTTGCAAAATATACTATGTGTGCTACAGTTTAAAATCCTCGTTGAATTTTCCCATTTGCCAAATAAAATATGTTTAGAATATTTTAGATTCGTCTTTTTCTCCATCTCTACAGAGCTTAGAGCTAGGTTAAATGCTCTAAGCTACAGAGCCGTCGAGCAGACGAATATTTCAAACAAAAAGCAATGGATGGAATTACATTGAAAGATGTAATATGGAATGGGTTTCATACTGTACTTTCGTTTTATGTATAACTAAATATTAACTGCAAAATATTTAATAAATTGTATAAACTAAAGGTACATATTTTTACATCGCTAAAAAACGTAACTCTTTCACTGTAGATTTTTTGGGGACCTCACATCTGGATAGCTAACATTTGTATTAAAAAAATCATTTTTGTTGGGTAACACTGACATATTTCGCGAACGATTTTTTTCCTAATTTCTGTCTGTAAACTAAAGTTTAAAGGTTATTGTTAATAAAATAATCACAAATAATAACAAACAATTGCGATTGTGTTTTAAATTCCAGTTATTTCTTATTAATATGTGATTTATTTGAAGCAGAACAGCGCTTGAGGTAACCTAAGTTCCACGTAATTTTGCAAAATGCAATTTGGATTATTTCACTGTAACGGCTTTTGATGCTATTTCATTACTAACACAATATAGAAGAGCGTTCTTTTGATTCATCAATCTGATGGTTTCCAACCATGAATTAATCCATGCGATGAACAGTATAGCAATGTTTTTTTGTGAGCTGAAATATTTTTGTTCGTAAACTCTTCAATATTTTGATCAAATTTCACACGTATTAACAAATATCACTCCAGTATTACCTGAAGGATAAGCCAGAGTTGTACTTCTAGTACATATGCACATTCCGTCAGATGTTGTCCCATGAAATTATGGAAATACCTAATTCGAAAAACCGTAGCCTAGCGCTGGCCTAGTCCTTTGTTAAGTAGGAGGTACCTAAAGTACACCCACATTTCGCCAGTTAAAGTCCCATGTAATAGGGGGCGGGCCTATTGCCAGCACAAATCCAACCTCTGGGCTGCTACTGAGGAATTTCAGATGGAAACACTCCGTTTTGCTTTGTCCTACCTGGGAATCAAACCTAGGATATCATTCTTAGCAGTAGTGCTTTGCAACCATTAGCCTAATAAGGCAGTTACTAAGTTATATTATTTAACATGATAAACACAGTTACTTGTATGTTTGAATGTCAATAATTCTTTGTTTTTCTTGCAACTTCAACTAATTTAATAAAGAATTGAGTCTATTCGACATAATTTATTTATTTATTAGGGACAAAAAACAGTTACATGCCAAAAAATACAGGAAAATACTTAAACTAAAGTTTAACAAGCACGTAACCCACACCATTGTCCACATTTTAACTAAAGGTTAGAAGCGCTAACAATATAAAAAAGAAAAATATAAAACAATAGTTGTTGCCACAATAATTGATCAACATAATGCTGCCATACACTGCCATGAACACAGCTGTGTTTTCTGTTCTATCTCACAGTGCCACACATATACATGCTCAATGCATTTTGATCCATTCTAAGCCCAGTGCCTTCAACACAAATATGTGTTTCAATGCGTGTTGAAGGCCCTCTGTAGGGATTTTGGCGAAGCATATGCGTTTTGAAGGCACTGAGCTTAGAATAGCATGTGAAAAATAATAGTGGAGTGTATGCATAAGCTGAATGCATAGAGGTAGCTTGTAAAATTCTAATTTTCTTGCATTTTTGCAATTGGCAGGTCAGTGTCAGGTTGTATTAAAAAAAAAAGGTTCTTAAATGATAAACAATGCAAGAAAATTAGAATTTTGCTGGCTACCTGAGCGCTTTGCATGGTATTTCACCTTTCGCTGAACATATTTTAGATCTTAGTAACTAATGCTGTTGTCAATGAGGCATCGAGTCAGTTTTTTATATTGTTACAAGCCATGTAACTAATGGGAGTGCATATTGGTAAAATGACGAACTTCCATACAAGCTCCATTCCATACAAACTTTTATCAAAATCCATTTATTAAAATTAGCCAAACAAACAGGATACAGGACATTTTGAAAGTCAATATTACATAATATAGTCCATATAAACATCCTGCCTTCACCACTTCAAATCAAATGAAACCAATTTTTATTGCATCCGTAATCCGTACAGAGTTGATACAACAGAGGGGCTTTCCTTTAAACTGCCTATATTAGGTACCATTTTTTAGCACTGTACCAAAAATCAATTAAATAGGAGCAGTAGTTTAGTCGCAAATGATTGTTTAAGTTTTTCCCCCGTTTGAACACAATGTATCCTAACAGCAACCTAAGTCAGAGGCCCATGGGCAGCATAAAAACTCTGACACCAGGTTATTCACTAACCACACCAAGAAAAAAAGAAGTTGTCAAAAAATCAGTTATGTATCACTCTTTGACGACCGGTACTGTATAGAGAGATTAATTATTTGCAAAAAAATATTATGGTGCTTCCACTTTGCTGTTAAAACTCAAACTCAAAGCATTTATTTCAAATAAACCAATTACAGGCACTTTTGAATTGTTAAGGAGTTCAAAATGTTAACAAACATTTTCTAACACTAATACATTTACCAACCAATGTTAGGAATTTTTACATTCTGTTAGAAGAAAAGAAAATGTTTACTAATGTTTGTAAATATTTTTGATAGCAGTGTACAGACGCCAGCACATCAAGCTATCCCTAACTATCAAATTTTCTCAATTAAAAATGAACCTTATGTCTTTGCAATAAAGTTGAAATACTATCAAAGAAATTTGACAGATTGTGGTAACTTGATGTGCTGGCCTCTACATACACTTTGATAATGGTGCTCCCACCATTATAAAAGTGTATAATTGTCACCTGTCAATTTTTTTTTATAGGAGCTTTTGTTTGACTTTTTTTTAGAGTTTCTTACCCAAAGGGGACCCTATTACTACAACAACTCTGCTGTCCATCCGTCTGTCCGTTTGTTACCAGGCTGTGTCTCATGAACCGTTATAGTTGACAGTTGAAATTTTCACAGATGATGTATTTCTGTTGCCGCTATAACAATAAATACAAAATAATGGAATAAATTAAATATTTAAGGTACATAGCTCCTATACAACAAACATGATTTTTTTTGCCGTTTTTATAGATAATGGTATGGAACCCATAGTGCGCGAATCCGAGAGCGCTGGTTTTTTTTTAAAATTAGCATTCACTGTCCCACTGCTGAGCAAAGGCCTCCACTAAATCCTTACATCGTTTACTAGAGCCAACTCGGTCCATCCCTTGCGGTATGCGTCTAGGTCGTCTCGCCACCTCTTCTTCTTGTTGTAATATAAAAAATACTGGTATTCAGCTAGCTGCTTCCGGTTAGACTGAAAGCCGACTCCAAAATAGCTGGGAAAAGGCAAGGAGATTGAATTTTTTTTTAATTTTATTTGTTCTGGGACAATAAACAGCTACAATATGTGTTGTAACAATGAAAGATAAATAAATAAATAATATCCTTGGACATTTCACACAACACCATATAGTCCCAACCTAAGCAACCTAATGCTTGTGTTATGGTAACGAGATGGCTGATAAACTACTTATAATATTTTTTTTTTTGTAAATACATACATATTATAGATAGAAAAACACCCGAATAATACTAAACATTAACAATATCTGCATTTTAAAAGGAAAATGGTAATGAGTGCCACTAGATAGAAAATTATAAATAATTACATCTTGGCAACAAACTAATAATTAACACAAAAAACAAATACATAGATGGATTGATTGATAAGATAAAAAAATCTATCTTTCCAGCAACCATGGACGACGAAATAGACATAGAGGAGCACGACGTGCTGGACAACCCGCGGATCAAGAGCATCTTCCCCGACCTGTCCCGCGTCAAGTTGGAGATACCTGACGAGGAATATAACGATGCAGGTGCGTTGTAGGTTTAAGGACATTAAGGATTTTGCAGGTGGAGGAGGAGCTTCTAGCATAATAACAGCCGTACGGGTCGATCCATCAGGTTAAGCTACGGTGGCTGAGGTTGGTCTGTGGATGGGTGACCATCTTTTTGTAATGTTAATTACTTTTCATACGATAACGATGTGTAGAGTCAAGTTCTTCCAACTAAACAGACAGCTGTGCTGCTGGGGAGTTTGTTGCGCCACTTCTTCTTCCCAGCTAAAGCACTAGGAAGTGGTGAAGGGTGGGCGTTTTTGAGGGGCTGTCTTATGTAACTTTGACCTTCAAAAAGTTCCGATTTTCAGCCTAGTTTGAATAAATGACTTGATTTAGATTTTACATAAGCTTGAGGCGTAATAACAGCGGTAAGGGTCGATCCATCAGGTTAAGCTACGGTGGCCGGGGTTGGTCCGTGGATGAGATTTTACATAAGTTTGAGGCGTAATAACAGCGGTAAGGGTCGATCCATCAGGTTAAGCTACGGTGGCCGAGGTTGGTCTGTGGATAGGTGACCATCTTTACATGAGCTTGTGGCGTAATAACAGCCGTAGGGGTCGATCCATCAGGTTAAGCTACGGTGGCCGAGGTTGGTCTGTGGATAGGTGACCATCTTTTCATGAGCTTGTGGCGTAATAACAGCCTTAGGGTTCGATCCATCAGGTTAAGCTACGGTGGCCGGGGTTGGTCTGTGGATAGGTGACCATCTTTACATGAGCTTGTGGCGTAATAACAGCCGTAGGGGTCGATCCATCAGGTTAAGCTACGGTGGCCGCGGTTGGTCCGTGGATGGGTGACCACTAACTACGTTCGTACCTACCATAAAGCTACCATTTACAGAGTACCTCTTACGTTGACTTGAATGTGCCCTGGCGGCTGAGAGCATGTCATGCTCCCTGTAATGTCTCGCTGATGGTGGCGCGTGTGTTGGATCATTTAGCTCCCCTCAAAATGGTTGAGCTGAATGGTGCTAATCCATGCGTCATGTTTGTAAACGGGGGCTGTCAGTAGGGACTGGTCATCTCTTAGCTGCCACGACTCTTTTAAAATTTAATTTAATTAATAATAGTTTTTTTTTTAAATCTTTCATGGACGTTTTTTACGTTCTGCATCGTTCTCACATGTATATTTCCACATGAATTATGGAGCCCAAGTTTTGTATCCACATTTTGATTTAAAAGAGTGTCCATGCAGTTTCTTGCCGTTCTTCTTCATAGGTACAACTAGCTTCATCTTTCTGACTGACCGACCCTATGAAAATTCAAAAGTGCCTGTAATTGGTTTATTGGAAATAAATGATTTGACGGTTAAACAATATCCAATGTTTCAGATCAATATGACATATTGCAACCGTCAGAGGAACTTCAGGAGATGCAGTACCAATACGAGTACACCTTCGGGTCCTCGGCAGGTGGTATACCGGAAGAAGCGCTTCTGCAAGAAGAGGATGAGGAATATGAGGAAGACAACTCTACGCACTTTTATACCAACGAGATTATACTGGGTAAGGAATAAAGTCTTCTATAACGAGTGTTAAAAGATACTTTCCGAAGCTGAGAGCCATTATTTTGATCATGTTATTCCACTAGTCAGCCTTTCCCATAGTGGGTGATACCGCCCCTTGTGGGTGCTGCAGGCCTAAAGGGGTCAGTAAGAGACCTAGAAAAAAAATGGGGGCGTTGTGCTGTCTTTTATTTTTGAGGGTGGGAAATCATCAAATGACATCTTCGGCTCTGGGTGGAGTGGAAGGGAGTGTCAGACTCTTATTGGCTAAAACCCATCCATGTTCCTTCCGTAGCCCTTTATGTTCCGGGGTAGCGGTAACCCTTTCGGACAATCCCGCTTACCATGTAGTATGGGCTATGATGGTGAAGCATTTTGATCCGAAAGGGTGGCGGATATAGTCTATTTTTATGACGTGTGTTTACGTCATGAGTGTCTTATTTTAGGGAAAATTTTACTATTTTAAAATGCAAAGGTCATGCAAACATGAAATCGCGCAAAAAAATCAGCTGTTCCTTACATTTTGACGAGTTATACGAACATAAATGTAGGGAACAGCTGATATTTTTTTCGTGATTTCAGTTTTTGTCCCATAGTAAAAGTTGTTCATAATGATGAGTACAATGACTTCTTAAGAGGTTTCTGGTGTTTTACAAATAACCCTGTATAGAAGGTAAAGTTAGGAGTTTCAATTTGACAAAATATGTATTCTAACACCTTTTTTATGCATCACAAATATTTCGCTTGCATTGACGCTGTTCTTAGAACCACTATCTAGATGAAATTACAAATCGCCCCCTAAGCGTCTAGACAATTAAGCGGGATTGTCTGAAAGGATTACCGCTGCTCCGGAACGTAAAGGGCTAAGGAAGGAACATGGTGAGTTTTAGTCAGTAAGATTCTGACACTCCCTTCCGCTTCACTCAGAGCGGGAGGGGTCATTAGTTGATTTCCCAACCTGAAAAAAAAAAGTGGTATTTTACTATTTATTTTTTCAACATTATCATCAATGAAGCCGAACTTGCAACAACTAATCTTTCAATTCCAGGTTCTAAACCAGCACCAGACCTGGACGTATTGTACGAGGAGGCATTAAACTCCCATCCAATAGTCTACCTCGAAAATTGGGAAACCAATCTGAAATCCAGCCCATGCTTTTGTCACACATGCGAGATATTATTCCCAACAGTGAACGCTTTAGATGCCCACAAAATGATCAGCCATTCTTACCTCGTAGCTTTGGATATACCACAAAAAAATACAGCTAGAAAGAGTACATCCACTTCGAAGTATTGTAACCATTGCTCCAAAACATTTCCTGATGACACTTCCTTGATTAAACATCTCTACGAGTTATTGCCTTTAAATAATTTTCCGCAAGCGAAAGAAGATGTAAATGAACCAAAAATGGGACAAAACTTCTCAACGCCCTTACCGTGGCCTAAGAAGGTAAAAACCACATCCCATGTCATTACAAGGGTACGTCCGAAAAAGATTAAAATTGAGCCGAAAGATGTCGACATTGAATCCGGCATAGAAAAAGATAAAACGTCCAAATTGAAATCCAGCACTTTATCTAGAGACGGAAAATTTTTCGCGGCTTCTTCCTTAGTCCCAAAAAGCACTTTGTTTCAGTGTAATATATGTCAGGTGGCGTTTCTTTCATGCTTTAGCGCAACACAACACGCTCATTACTGCAAAAAGGTGTCAATTTTCCACAAATGCGAAGTTTGTAAGCGGAAAATTCGCACAAAAGACGTCAAAACACACGAATTGCAACATAATTTTAATGATAAACTGAAAATTTATACTTTAACCAAGAATATATACGAGAGAGTGCTCTGTAAGTGCCCGAAATGCTCATCCTGCTTCGATGAGCTAGGTTTTTGGGCGCATTATCAAAAATGCAAGAAGGTTGATAAAAAATCGATGTACTGCCCTGACTGTGACGTCAATATATCGGCGACGCGCTATAAACGCCACAGGTTCAAGCATGCGACAAAGAAATTATCAAAAAAGGATTTTATCATCGTTGAGTTTTACGATCAGAAGAATATGAGATCGAATAATGAGAGTAAGAGAGACGCTGTGAGAGTTATTCGCAAGGAGAGAGCGAAGTTATATAGGGAGAAACATAAAGTGAAAAAGACTTCGAATGATTCGAAACAAAATAGTGAGGTTACTCTGTATTATTGTGAATACTGCGGATGCTGCCAATATATCCTTAATTATAAAGGACATACTGACGGTTCATGTAAAGAAATTACATCGAAAAAATTCTGCGAAAAATGCGGTTTGTGTTTCACTGCGAAAAGTATTGCAAGCCATTTAGTTCTACACGAAAAACGGTCGTTCTCTTTAAAAGATATCCATATTATAAACCTGACGACAGGCAAATCGATCGACCCACCAATGTCGGAATTTTTCGAATGCGAAGTGTGTTTAAAAAATTTCATTTGCCGTCGTACGATGCAAGTACATAGCTGTAAATCTGAAAAGTATATAACATGCAAGATATGTACAAAAAAATTCAATATCCAAGCGTATAAAATCCACAAAATATTTCACTCTGTTGACAAATTGATGCCGGAGCTGATGAAAAAGTATAACCTCATTAATAATATGTGGAATGTGATGTACATGTGTTCATTTTGCGAATTAGTTACAATGACTTACGACTCTGCTGTCACCCATTCCCAAGGGCACCTCAATTATATAATAAGTGATTTACATAAGCAATGTGTGGTGTGTGACTTGAAGATCGCAGAAAAAGAGTTTAAACTACATGAAAAGTTGCATTCGAATAATGAATCTATTGAAAGGGAGTCGTTCAAGATATTGAGATATAATCACGAGGATTTATTCAAGAAGGAGTGGCTGATGCTGTTCAAAGAGCTTCCGAAGGAGCATAGACAGCAGATTTTGTCGAAAAGCATTTATAGGTAAGTTTATCTTCTCCAATTGAATATTTGAATCAATCAAAAATAAAAATTGAAATCGCATAGATAAAAGACCGTCTTAAAAACTTCCATCACCGTACAGAAATTAAATATTACGCGAAGATGTAATTGTAACATTGCATTTAATGCTAATAAGTATTGCATTCAATTCTATAAATCTGTGACGTCACATTGTTATATATCACATTATCATACAAATGACGCACAAATTCGGCGTTTTGACAATTCATAAAAAGTAACGTTTTTGACTACCCTTTCAAATACCCAATTGCTGTCCTCCCCCAGAGATGCACTAAGCCGAGGTCCGTACCCCACAGGGGGTGCCCTTAGCGTGTAGTCGCTTAGCTTGTAAGTTTTTAAGCCCTGGCTGGAGGTCTTAATTTTATTGAGGCATCCATAGGCAAGCCCGGTTAAGCAGTAGACAAACTCCTAGATTGAACAGTATTTAAATTTTTATATCTTCTTTGCAATTTGCTGCTCTTTATACAGCGTGTTAGGTTAAACGAGAGGTTGTATAGTACTCACGGAAATTAATAACATTGTCCATAGGACCAACTCTGAAATCATGAAAAAAAAATCTGCTGTTCCATACATTTTGACGAATTATGCCAACATAAATGTACTGAACAGCTGATTTTGTTTTTCATGATTTCAGGTACAGTTCCATAGTCAAAGTTTTTCATGAGTATAGTACCTCCTGAAAGTATGTCCCTCGTTTAACCTAACACACTGTACAGAGGCCAGCACATCAAGTTACCACAATCTGTCAAATTTCTTTGATAGTATTTCAACTTTATTGCAAAGACATAAGGTTCATTTTTAATTGAGAAAATTTGACAGTTAGGGATAGCTTTATGTGCTGGCGTCTGTACATGTTCGCATAAATCGTAATAGGGAACAGCAGATCTTTTTCGCGAATCTTTACATGGCAATTTTTGTTTTGGCTTGAATAGGCGCTATACTTTTGCGGGTTAACGGGAACGCCTTTTGTTTACATATATTCCAGGTTTCCTCACGATATTTTCCTTCAAGTTTGTTAATTTATTGTAATATTCTTTCAGGTTTACACGAAGCGTGAAAATGCAAATTGTTGTTAGTGTCCCTTCAGACGAAACGAAATACCTTTGCATGAACTGTAATATCTTCGTCGACGGCACAAACATTAAGCAACATATGCGATCCAAATGCTCCCGGAGTTCCAAATTAACCTGCAATATATGCCACGTAACATTGAAGTCGCTAAAACATTTTTTGTCCCACGAGAGTAGTCATGAAAATAAAACGAAACGTCAAACAATAGTGACGTTCAACAACGAGTGCGACAAAGAATTCAATAATCATTTGAGTTTAATCGAATCGAAGTCGAAAAAATCGATCAAAGATGTACCTTTGTCGAAGTTACGAGAAATATTATTGGCCGATAATGCGAAAACTACGTATAAATTGTATAAGTGTGCGCGGTGTGAGGTTTGTGTGACTTTGAAAAGTAGTATTCGACGTCATCGTTGTATTTTGGGCAATAAGAGACGATACTGCGAAATTTGCGAGCAGTATTTCTGTGCCAAAAAGGGCTCTTTGCATTTAGAAGCGCATAGGAAGAAACCTTATATAAACAAAGACAGTTTCTACGTTGTATATTTTAATGGTGGCGCGAAACCTGACAAAACGACATCTAAAAAAGAGGTCACTGCGAAACTTTTACCGAAAAAGGCGATTTCTGCGAAAGTGCCACTGAAAAACGAGGTTCCTGCGAAATCTTCACCGAAAAATGAGATCTCGGCGAAAGTTTCACCGAAAAAGCTGGTGATTGCTAAAATTTATAAGTGCGAGTGTGGTTTGCATTTTACGTCGATGAAGACGGTTGAAAAACATTTGGATGAATGCAGTCCTAAGTTGGACGTATCTAAAGAGACGTGTAGCAAGTGCAAGTTACTCTTCCCAACTGACGTTTTAGTGACACATTTAATTAACCACCATCATAAAGAAACTAAGATAGTAATAGAAAAAGTTGCCAGAGCTAACCTCTTTAAGTGCCCCAACTGTGCCATTTTCTTCGTAAACATGGACAATTTCAACGCCCACACAGACAACTGTTTTCCGAAAAATGGTACTCAATGTAGAAATTGTCGGTTAACCTTCGGTAAGAACTGCTATGGGCGGCATTTGTGCAGTTCTGTAAATATTACGTACATTAATAAAGTGACTGTAGTCAGAAAAAAGATCGTCAAACAAGGGATAGTGTACAGATGTACTCAGTGTGACGTCACTTATTTGCAACGTAACTCCTTCCGATACCATTGTTTCGGCATCAATCATATGCTGAAGAAACCGCCAACTGTCTGTGATCTATGTGGCTTGAAATTCACGAACTGCTCTTTAAGAAAACATCTTAACATACACAGTTTTCCCAATGAAGATTTCAAGATAAAAGTCATGGATCCAATTAGTGGAAGTTTTGTTTTTCTAACTGGCAGCAATCGTAGTGATAAAGCTGGCAACACTGATTCTAAAAGACTGTCGCCGAGAAAGAGGCGGGGCGAGAATTTGGAAGATACAGCAAGTCCTATCGTTAAAAAAGTGAAGAAACATGAAATAGATACGCCGTTATCGGAAAGGAGGATGCGTAGAAAAGACAGAGACAAACCTTCTACATCCAGAGATTCGAGAATAGATTACGATGAGACACCAACTGAGATTATTGTCCCAGATGAAGTAACAGATCATATTATCGACAATGTCAGTGATATTGACAACTCGGAATCGTCACCAGACAAAATGAATGACACACTCGATAAAAGTGGAATATCCAGTAAATTGAAGTCTAGAATTTTGGTCAAAGGCTATAGCAATGAATTGTACAAATGTGTTTACTGCAATCAACATTATATGAAGGAGCCGTCGTTTGATTATCATGTAAAGACATACAGCCATGAAGAAAAATCGGAAAATCACGAATGTGATATCTGTGGGCTCGAGTTCTCAAGGCATACTCTCCCACGGCATAAATATGTACACCACGATCATATGGGTTTGAAAAAAGAAGACTTTGTTATTCTACTTGGTTCTACTTACAGCAAAGAGAAAGAAATGAATGCTAGAAAGTTCTCGAAAGTTCTCAATGTTTCCAGTGAAGTTCGTGATGACACAGAAGTGAGTGAAAATGACGCTAAAGATCTTAGTGATGTCAAACTCAGTGAAAATGATGCTAAAGCTCTCGGTGATGTCAAAGTCAGTGATTCTAGTGACAGTAAAGATGTCAGTGATGTCAAAGTTAGTGATTCTAATGACACTAAAGAATTTAGTGATGTCAATATCAGTGATACTAGTGACGCCAAAGAACTTAGTGATGTCAAAGTCAGTGATATTAGTGACACTAACGAATTTAGTGATGTCAAAGTCAGTGATACTAGTGACGCTAACGAATTTAGTGATGTCAATGTGATTGATAATTGTGACACTAACGGTGAATTGAAAGACAATATTAGTGACAGTGATAAAATTTGTTACTACAAATGCTCCGACTGCAATGTATGCTTCGTAGATCATAAAATGTGTTACGAACATACACAAACACACAAAACATTGGACCCGAAAACTTATATACAATGTAAGATATGTGATTTTCAATTTTTAATTGATTCTTTGAAGGAACATATGACATTACATCACAATTCTGACTTTAGGATTGAAAGTCTTACTATTCATGAGTATAAGGCCTCGGGGACAGGAGGCGAGCCGAAAATAGAAATATTTCAGGCTGTCGATAAGGTTCAGTTTAGGTTAGTTAGTACTACAACGGATGTGGGGGTAGTATGATTTAAAAATAGACCTCTACATGGTGTATAAAGGCCCATTGCAAAACCGTCATGTACGAATTCTGTATATCAAACAAACTAGCGGCTCCCGCCCGGTTTCATCAGCTGCTCGGCACCTATTGGTCGTAGCGTGATGTTACATAGCCTATAGCCTTCCTCGATAAATAGGCTATCCAACACAATCGATTCGGATCAGTAGTTCCAGAGATTAGCGCGTTCAAACACACAAACTGTATAGATTTACTTCGTGTGAAACAAAGAGAGGTTTTCTTTTTGGTTTTAAAAAAAAAATTGTTCCCAAGAATGGCGTTGAACTGACTACGTTACTAGGTGTCAAAGCCAAAACGCTTAAAAAAAAACATTGCGTCACGTCACATACGCTCGTTGTCTGACACTTTCGTTGTGTCGTCTACTTTTGGAACGACGTTCGTTATCGCGCGTTGCGAAAGGAGGCTAGAAGTTGTAACGACACTTTTTTTCGAGTAAAATATGATGTCTTTTTAATCAATATTATAACTTAAAAGAAATAAAATTTTATTACAATTCCTTCACTAATTAATCCAAAGGAACTTCGTTCCATCCGGGTGTCCCTTGACACCTCTCAAGTTTTTTTTCATGTACGTTTCGTTTTACGATCTCAAAATTGCATCCAAGTGAAATGATGTGACGTTCCGTTCCTTGTAATTTACCAAGTTCAGCGCCATCTATCCAGCGACTCGAGAAGAGTTAAAAAGAAAATCCCTTATTGACATATTTCGAGTAAAACTACTTTTTTTTGGTTTGAATATGTAATGCAACGCACATAAAACGTTGTGCGTATGAGTGTATACAACGGTACAGGGATCGTAGGAGTATTTAAGCCTTAAGATATTCCAAATAAAATTTAAAAAAAAAATGACTACATTGCAGTAGCCAAACGGGCAAAAAAAACCAGGGGTGATTTTAACAAAGTCACAAGACATCTGGCAGTTTTTGATTGGAAAGACTGACAGAAATCAAAAATGTTATCGCTGGATAAGTATTTTACATTGGGCAGCTATCATCTCAATCTCAATCTACCTGCCTTTTCCCAACTATGTTGGGGTCGGCTTCCAGTCTAACCGGATGCAGCTGAATACCAGTATTTTACATGAAGCGACTGCCTACCTGACCTACACAACCCAGTCACTAACTGGGTAATACGATACCCCTTGATAAGACTGGCTGTCAGACTTTCGGGCTTCTGACTGCCAAAGATCCACGAATGACAGCCGGGACCAACGGCTTAACGTGCTTTCCGAGACACGGAGGAGTCTTGATATATGAAGATGGAGACCCATACGATATCGTGTTACCAAACAACTAGGTTGTGGGGGTCAGATATGGACGCTTTTATTAAGTTCTGCATCGTTCTCCCGTGTATATTTCAACACGAATGATGTAACCCAGTTTTTGTAAACATATTTTCATTTAAAAGATTTCTTGCCCGTTCTTCTCCATAGGTGCCTACTGCTTTGGAATGGGCAACTAGCTTCATCTTTCTGACTGACCAACCCCTTGACAATTCAAAAGTGCCTGTAATTGGTTTATTTGAAATAAATGCTTTGGGAAAGAGTTTGGTAGAGTCGCTCCATGTAAGATACTGGTATTCAGCTGCATCCGGTTAGACTGGAAGCCGACCACAACATAGTTGAAAACAGATAGGCAGATGATGGTTCATATCTTTATTAGCGTACCATATTTTGTGTGTGTGTATTATTATATTATGAATTAATTCGGCTTTATTTTTCAACAAATACTGCCGAATCGAATGTGCCGATTCGAACAAGAGCCACTCGTATTAATCTTTTGAACGCCAGAGCATAAACGCACGCGCGTGCCCTCCACGCCAAGCTACAAATTTATTTCTTCTTGTTATAATGAATTTCCCAATATCCATGGTGTCTTTTAATTTGTTTCATGTTATTAAATGCGTACGAGAGCTTACATTTTTAAGATATCATTATAAACACACACAAAAGTAATTATTTAACTGTTTATTTCGTGTTATAGTGCTGTTGCCACTGTGACATATTTGTGTCGATGGCGTACAGGGCATGCACTTTCTTGTCACGTGTATGTGACAATGGCGTTCAAAAGGTTAAATTCTAACGTTAATTTAATTCACTATTCTTATTAATGTCATAATATTTTGCAACATTTTTTTGTAAATTGTTTTGTAAGTCGTTTTCCCACCTATTTGGTAACATTGTATGTTTATTGTATCTTTATGTATAGTTTTAAGGTAATATGACCTGTCAGGCGGACATGCCCGGCACTGTATACACTTCGTATACTAAAAAAAATAATAGTGTGGGCAATAATAGACCTTATTTTATTAAAAATAAGATACAATTTGCTCCATGTGTCAAACGTGTGTATACATAACAATAAAAATATGCATATAGGATAGCATTATAAAAATACAGGTTCAAACAAGTTCGCCACATATTATGGCGTGTAAATAATGATTAATTATGATTGTTAATTATTTAGGTAATCAGATCAATGTTTGTAATTTACTTTGAATTTTGCAAATAATAACAAAATATCAATGTTCACAGTGATTAGAAATAATTCGTTTAATGTATGTGAAAGTTATGCCAGGAATTATTTAGTATTAAAGTATGCTTTGTTAGTTATAAATCACAAATTATATGATTTTTTCAATTGTACACTATTGCTCGCTCTGATGCAAAAACACTTGCGCATGAGTGGAGACACGCTAGAAAAACTACGATAACATGGGGCGCCCTTCCAAATTACTGTTTCAATATTTGTATTCACATCCTTACGAAAGAGTTTGTATGTAGTTGTAAGTATTCGTGTTCAGTAGCAGGCCGGCAGCGACATGCGTTGTGAGTCTTGGTGGCGCTTTGTAATTACTTTCACAAATACTTTCAAACGTTTTGAATATTGGAGGGGCGGGCCATGTTATCGTAGTTTATACATAGTAACAAAACCCAAAATTAAAAAAAAAATGAGCTTCCAGGATGCATAGGTGAATAGAGTCGCTCTATTTTAAACTTTCTGCCATTTGCAGCTGTGTATAGACCTTTATACCGCAGTTAGGATTAATTAGAAGTAAGTAATTTTTGATTTATTTAATTTTAGGTTTGTTTTTCATGTTCGTTGTTTCAATGTATTATTGTAAATAAATTATGTGATTTTGTATTTTATTTTTTTTATTCAGAAACAATAACTTACCCTAATTGAATCGAAAGTATCTATTAACCCCCTTACTTATAAACGTATTATATCAGGTGAATAGTCACACACCGATTTCTCTCTTTCAGTAGTCAGAAATTTGACATTTGAAAGAAGAAGATAAAGCGTTGTGTAACTATATAGACGCTATACAAGGTTTAGTAAGGGGATAAGGACCCTCTAGCCCGAATTCCGTTCATGGTCAAAGTCAAAGTCAAATCATTTATTTCAAATAGGCATGAGAAAGACACTAGAACGTCAAAATTCTTGCTGACCCGCCAGGCATCTGCCCTAGTGGGCCCCGTCTATATTTCTGGTATCTGACGACACGGTTGGCGCAGTGGCTGAGCAATTGACCGCTGCGCAGTATGTCGCGGATTCGATTCCCGCACGGAACAAATATTTGTACGACCTGCAAGTATTTGTTACGGATCTTAGTGTTTTTCTATCTATAATAAGTATGTATTTACAAAAAAAAAAAGTATTTAACCATCTCGTTACCATAACACAAGCATTAGGTTGCTTAGCTTGGGACGATATGGCGTTGTGTGAAATGTCCTAGGATATTATATTATATATACTATTATATTATATGTATTATATTATATATCTCTTTCCTGATCAGACTGAGATACGGTACCCGTTACTCTCCGTCAGCAGGGCCGCGCCTAGGGTGTCCTGTAGTCGGCTCCCACGGCGGATGCGACGTGAAGCCCTCCTTCATACGTCCCGCCACCTTCGCTAGCATAACTGCTTCGCAGGAGGATGTGACTGCTTCCCACTCACACTCGCTCCGGACCATGGACTGCACGAACAGCCGATCAGATCCATAATGAGATGTCGGACATCAAAATTCACATTGATTCGTGGCTAAGTAATAATAGTTGCACGGATCGATCCATCAGTTTAACTTTGCCGGGGTTGGTCTGTGGATGGGTGACCATCTTTAGATATCGAGACTCCTCCGTGCCTCCAAAAGCACGCTAAGCCGTTGTTCCTGACTGACATTTGTGGATCTTTGACAGTCGATACGGGTAGTCAAACCCGTAAGTCTGACAGCCAGTCTTACTAAGGGGTATCGTATTACCTACCTAGTTACTGACTGGGTTGTGGATGACAGATAGGCAGTCGCTCCATGTAAAATACTGGTGTTCAGCTGCATCCAGTTAGACTGGAAGCCGACCCCAATGTAGTTGGGATAAAGGCTATTCAGATTGATTGACTAACAATATGATTATGGAAAAAGGTCAAATAAAACAAAAACTCAACAATAATTATTAGTTTTGGTTCTAGCTCTAGTTCTTAAGTTAATATTAAACAGTTTTTCTTTACGCCTCAGCCTCGGGACATTCTGCGGGATCCATATATTGATGACGTC
Organism: Hyppa rectilinea; assembly: GCA_951799385.1. Lineage (NCBI taxonomy): Eukaryota > Metazoa > Arthropoda > Insecta > Lepidoptera > Noctuidae > Hyppa > Hyppa rectilinea. The sequence goes on along the minus strand of OX637330.1, from coordinate 9,584,670 downwards.
ACTATACAACATGTGGGCTGGTTTCTTCACAAATCCATAGTTGGTGAACTTTCGCCTCATTCCTTGAGAACATGTAGTTAGCATTGTAGATACTATGAACACTGAAAACAAAGAATTTAATATTTAATTATGAAATAAGTCGTATTGAGGGGTATTGTCCGTGTTAAGGTTGTATTTAGCTGCATCCTGTTAGACTGGGAGCTGGCACCAAATCAAACTCTCAAACTCAAAGCATTTCTTTCAAATAAACCAGTTACAGGCACTTTTGAATTGTCCATAGGTCGGTCAGTCAGAAAGATGAAGCTAGTTGCCCATTCCAAAGCAGTAGGTACCTATGGAGAAGAACGGGCACGAAACTCCACGACAGTCTTTCAAACTAGACAACTTAAAAAAATGAAATGGTTAAATTATACATGTCAGAACGATGCAGAACGTGAAAAGCTTCCGTAATAAAAGATTTAAAAAGTTATCAAAAACAATTAAAAATTTAAATTAAATTTAACAGATCCGTGGCAGCTAAGAGGTGACCAGTCCCTACTGACGGCGCCCGTTCACGAACATGACGCATGGATTAGCACCATTCAGCTCAACCATTTTGAAGGGAGCTAAATGATCCAACACACGCGCCACCATCAGCGAGACGTGGCAACGTAGTTGAGAATGACTACCCCATACACTGCCATGAACACAGCTGTGTGTTTTCTATTCTATCTCACAGTGCGCACACACATACGTGCTCAATACATTTTGATCCATTCTAAGCTCAGTGCCTTCAACAAAAATATGTGTTTATTGTCCATACATTGCAATGCGTGTTGAAGGCACTCAGTGGGGATTTTGGCGACACGTTGAAGTTGAAGGCACAGAGCTTAGAATAGCGCCTGACAAAAAATATTGGCAGTGTTTGCGTTAGCCGGGTAATGATGAGTAGGTATACTCAAATTTAAAACTGGGGAATGGTATTTGAATTAAAAAGAACAATTTCGCCTTAAGGTAGTTGCGAAATTCAAACTTTAGTAGGTACGTCTTTGCAATTTGCAGGTCGGGTCGCTGTCAAGTTGTAAGTTGATCAAAATATGATTCGCGGCCGTAGCAAATAGGTTGGTACTCGTAAAGAGGCCAGCACATCAAGTTACCCCAAATTCAAGTCAAATTTCTTTGATAGTTTTTTAACTTTATTACAAAAGTATAAGGTTCATTTTCAATTGAGAAAATTTGACAGTTAAGGATTGATGCGCTTTTTTTTTGAGGGTGGGAAATCATCCAATGACTCCTCCCGCTTTGGGTGAAGCGGAAGGGAGTATCAGACTCTTACTGACTAAAACCCATCCATGTTCCTTCCTTAGCCGTTTATGTTCCAGGGTAGTGGTAACCCTTTCAGACAATCCCGCTGACCCGGCAGGCTTCGGCCCTAACGGGCCCTTGCTTAATGCTGACATCTCTTAAATTTGAGGCGCGCGTGGAACACGTACGCGTCGTCCGGCACGGGCTTGGTCCTGATCGGACGGTGAGCCACTCATTACTTACCGTCCGCAGGCCCGCTCCGCTATAGGGTACCTAATATGATCTTCGAAGATTGTAGGTATTGATGACTTTAATTATTACACTGTAATTACAAGCTTGCTACGGCCACGAATCTTATATTGATCAACATGTCTACTACCTGATATCAATTTACAAAACAACGTCAATCAATCTGTTTGCCTTTTCCCAACTATGTTGGGGTCGGCTTCTAGTCTAACGAGATGCAGCTGAATACCAGTATTTTACACGGAGCGACTGCCTATCTGTCTTCCACAACCCAGTATCTGGGTAATACGATGCCCCTTGGTAAGACTGGCTGTCAGATTTGCAGGCTTCTGACTACCTGTAACGACTGTCAAAGATGTACAAATGACAGCCGGGACCAACGGCTCAACGTGCTTTCCGAGGCACGGAGGAGTCTCGGTATGTAAAAATGGTCACACATCCACGGACCAACCCCAACAAGCGTAGTTTAACCTGACGGATCGACCTGTGCGGCTGTTATTACTTAGCCACAACACGAGTATTTTATGAATTTACAAAAAACTTAATTAATTTAATCTAATTTCGCGGGCTACAGTTTCATGAATAGAAATGAGTAAGTACTTACAAGCAAGAACCATGACCCGGCGGCGAACCATTTTAAAATAAACTCATTGCAAAACAAAATTATCAAATTTCCCTCAATTTTAATGTTTAAATGTTTAAAATCAATGAAAATTAAAGTGTGAAATTAACTTCCAAGTTCTAACAAAAGTAATTTGATATGAACTGATATCGATTTTAAATTACGCATTGGTAGTTTTCGACAAGGTGTGTTCTGAGGGGTAATTGAGCAAAACATACAAGATGACAATAGGCTATTTGAAAGGGTAGTCAATAACTTTACTTTTTATGAACTGTCAAAACGCGGAATTTGAACGTGATTTGTATGAAATATTGAAATGTGACGTCACAGATTTTTGGAATCAAATGGAATACTTATTAACATTTAATCCAATATTACAATTTTATCGTCGCATAATGTTTAATTTCTGCACGGTGCTGAAAGTTTTTAAGACTAGCGGTCTTTTATCGATGTGATTTCATATTTTATTTTTGACCGTGTCAAATAGCCAATTGTGTCTTAGGGTGCGTTCAGATCGGGAGGTTCCTGCACATAATTAGGCAGGAGGAAACGCCCGGGTGTCACCATTGTAAGGATCGCCCAGAGGACACGGTGGAAAACAGCCCCGCTTGGGTGGAGCACCGCCGCGCGCCGTGTCCTCCGGCGACTCCGGCCACCGTAGGCGCGGGCCTGTGGACGGTGAATAATGGGTACCTCACCGTGCGATCAGGACCAGGCCTGCGCCGGACGGCGCGTACGTGTTCCACGCGCGCCTCAAAGAGATGTCGGCATGTGAAAAGGTGCCCGTTGGGGCCGAGCCTGCCGGGTCAGCGGGATTGTCCGAGGTTACCGCTACCCCGGAACATAAAGGGCTAAGGAAGAAACATGGATGGGTTTTAGTCAGTAAGAGTCTGACACTCCCTTCCGCTCCACCCAGAGCGGGAGAAGTCATTGGATGATTGTCCACCCTAAAAAAAAATAGGGGCGTAGGTACAGATCACTACATAGTATAAAACAAAGTCGCTTTCTCTGTCCCTATATCCCTATGTATGCTTAAATCTTTAAAACTACGCAACGGATTTTGATGCGGTTTTTTTAGTAGATAGAGTAATTCAAGAGGAAGTTTTATGTGTATAATTTGTCGACATATTATGCGGGCGAAGCCGCGGGCGGAAGCTAGTTATGTAATATAACACATAAACATTTGTTATCTAACAACACGTCCACATTATTTAAGCTTGCTCACCGCTCTATAGAAATCTATACTAATATTATAAAGAGGTAAAATTTGTAAGTTTGTATGTAGGGGGTAATCTCCGGAACCAATGTTCCGATTTCAAAAAAAATTTCACCAATAGAAAACTACATTATTCCTGAGTGCTATAGGCTATAAATTATATTTATATCATACATATTATAGCCGAGCTATTGCAATTTTAGTCTAGCAAGTCGGAAAGAAATACCTGTGAAAACAGAATTATTTGCATGCGCTGCCTAAACAGTAGTTTAAAATTGAAAGCAATGTATGGCAACCCGGTTCGCCTTAATTATTTCTACAAAAAAGTCCGCGACACCATATTCCTATCTTTTGTATTTTAACTTTTATATTTCGTTTTATGTTGTAAAAAAGTATTTTTTCGACTTACTTGTAATGTTAAAACAAGAAATTTTCCGCGGACGAAGTCGCGGGCAGAAGCTAGTATGTTATAAGACTACGTTTTGTAATTGTAAGTTAATTACTATGTTGTAGTATACTACAGTGTGGACGCACCTTTAGGATCAGCGCACATTGGCGGCACGGCCCAGCAAGGTATTTTAGGCCAACACTGTAGGTAATTTGAACTTTATTTCCATAAAATTAAGTTATATTTTTATTCGTCGCCTAAAAATACCTTGCCATGCCGTGCCGCTAATGGGCGCCTTAACATTGTAATTTAAATTTTATTTCCATACTTGTAAGTTATGCTTATTCGTTCGTTCGTTTTTTTTTTGTAAACAAAAAAAATCTATAAATTTTTGTATGTCTGTGCGTTTGTTCGTGGCTAATCTCCAAAACGAGCGATTGGAGAAGCTATGTCCAATTATAGCTAGACGCCTGTCAAAACGATTATATGGCCGCCATTGATTGACTGACAGCTGTCAATTAGTTAGTATATTATTCGCATACTATGTTACGGAGGCTTGTTAATCATTTACTGTCTTTGGAACACAAAGGGGTAAGGAAGGAACATGGATTTTAGTCAGTAAGAGCCTTTTTTGTTTTTGTTTTTATGGGTAGGAAATCATCCAAAGACTCCTCCCGCTCTGGGTGCAGCGGTAAGGTAGTGTCAGGCTCTTATTGACTCAAACCCATCCATGTTCCTTAGCCCTGTATGGTCCGGGGTAGCGGTAACCCTTTCGGACAATCCCGCTTACCCGGCAGTCAGTAAAATCCTGACACTACCTTCCGGTCATATTTTGATGATTTCCAACCAACGTTTAGCAGTTCGACAAGCGATCAGAAGACCACCGGCGCCCACTTCTGCCTTCACCTTACAAGAATACAATCTTGAAGGTATATTAAGTCATATTTACGCAAGGTTAAATACTCATTTGGACGGATGAAAACAGCTGTGTCAATACTATAATACTAAGAATATTTCTCAAAGTAACTATTTAGACTTAGGGTTCGTTTACGCAAAGTGCTGCGAGTTGCATAATCAGCGTATATTGTTCCCACTGCTGGGACACAGGGTTCCTCTCAATGCGAGGGAGTGAGCTGTCATCCATCCCACGTGCCCAGTGCGGGTTGGTAGATGTCACATGTCTTCAAATGTCTGGTTCTAGGACATACCGGTTCCCTCACGATGTTTTCCTTCACCGTTTTGAGAGCAGTGGTGATGAAGTAATTTACGCAAATTGCTTGCTTAGTTTGAAACCCACAACCTACAAGTCGGCAAGTCGGGCCAGTTACCACTGGGCTACCACTCGGCGCGAGTTATTCGCTTGGAAATGCCGGAGACGGCAGCCGTTTCTTCTTAGACCGACTGGAAGAGCATTGTTTTGCTGAAGAGTGCTATTGGCGCGTGACGTGGAGCAAAATAGGACGCAGTCGGAGCCGGTCGGCCGCTCAAGCACGAAAGAGTATGCAAAGTGCAATCGGAGCCATTCGGCTGCGCGAGCGCGGAAATAGACGTTATCAGAATCAGCAAAGTCAAAGTCAAATCATTTATTTCAAATAGGCACAAGAAAGGCACTTTAGAACGTCAAAATGAACAAGAAATAGAATTTATTCAAGTCGCCACTTCCGAAATTTCAACTGTATGTCATAAGGTTCATTTTCAATTGGGAAAATTTGACAGTTAGGGATAGCTTGATGTAGCTAGCGTCTATACATCTTAATATGACGCAATTCTTGTTAACAATAATGTTTCTGCAAATATTAATTAGCATTTCTTTGGTTTGTAAATTATAATATATGTTAACATATTACTTACGAAATTATGTCATCAAATTATACATAATAAATCATAAATCTGCAAACGATTTTAAACCTTAGAACGTTGTTCGTTCAGTTCAAAATGGATTGAGAGAATTCGACAGTTTGTAGTAACTGGATGTGCTGGCGTCTGTACAAATATGTGATACTGTTATTTAAATCTGAATATTTTTTTAATTGACTCAAAAGAGAGAGGCAACGCAATTGGCGATGTATCAACCGGTCCATTTTGTAAAAATCCCACGGTGAAAACTTAAGACTAACTACAAAACTTAACTGTCAATATTGACAGCTAACGTCATAGCTGTCAATATTGACAATCCTTCAAAAATTCAAACTCAAAGCATTTATTTCAAAACAGGCACTTTTGAATTGACTATTTGAAACAGTTTAAATCAAATTTATTTATTTATTTATAATATGAAATCACATAGAAAAAAAGACCGCTCGTCTTAAAAACTTCCATCGCCGTTCAGAATTTAAATATTATGCGAAGATATAATTGTAAAATTGCATTTAATGCTAATAAGTATTCCATTTGATTCTAAAAATCTGTGACGTCACATTGTTATATTTCTCATACAAAGCACGTGCAAATGCCGCGTTTTGACAGTTCATAAAAAGTAAAATAAGTTCTTTTTATGAACTGTAAAAAAATTAAGTTGGTATTTGACAGGGTACTGTCAAATACCAAATTGAGGGCATTTCAAAATAAATCTGTATTACTTGATGAGGTAAGACAGTGTGTAGATTGGCAATATTTATATTAATAATACAAATAAACAGAAACAACTGAACAAATACATAGCAAATAACTTACTTTATGTATTTACGACATTCTGTAATTCATGAGACATGTTATATCACCTGTATTCAATCAATCTGCCTACCTTTATCCAACTATGTTGGGGTCCGCTTCCAGGCTAATCAGATGCAGCTAAATACCAGTATTTTACAAGAAGCGACTACCTATATGACCTCCACAACCCAGTAACTGAGTAATACGATACCCGATAAGACTGGTTTTCAGGTTTTCGGGTTTCTGACGACTCGAAATGACTGTCAAAGATTCACATGACAGCCGGGACCAACGGATTAAAGTGCTTGCCGAGACACGGAGGAATCCAGTAGTATTCCATAATGTCTGTCTTAGCAAAATATCACTTTGCTGCATTAGACTCGGTGGAAAGGCGTCGCGAGCCGTGTGACGACTCACAGCCACCGTAGGCGCGGGCCTGCGGACGGTGAGTAATGGGAAGCTTATCCGATCAGGACCAAGTCTGTGCCGGACGGAGCGTACGTGTTCCACGCGCGCCTCAAAGAGATGTCAGCATTGGAAGGGGGCCGTTAGGGCCGAAGCCGGGTAAGCGGGATTGTCCGACCTCCTCATCCTCCTACCTCATCTAGTTTTAAAAATATTATTGACGTGTAAAAGTGTTTTTGTTTATTTGTGAAAAGCCATTTACAAAAGTAAAATCATTTATCATTGGCTCAATCTGCCAACCAATTTGTGGTTGGTCAGCCTTGTAATGTAATGTGTATGGAACATAAAGGGCTAAGGAAGAAACATGGATGAGTTTTAGTCAGTGTCTGACACTCCCTTCCGCTCCACCCAGACGGGAGGAGTCATTTGATGATTTCCCACCCTCAATAAAAAAGGGTACCAGCCGCACTTGGTTGATATCTCGAAATCTCGACCAGTCGTACTAAGCGCTTCTTCTCCACATGTTTTATCCGCACAGCCGAAGTAAGCAACTTTCTGCCAGGGTCGGTGTTCCCTCCCACATATAACCCGTCTGCTTTCAAAGCAAGAGTGACCAGGTATCTTTTGGGGACGCTCGCTCCATCATAGACCTCATCCATCGCTTTCCATCAGGCTTAAACGAGGTCAAGAGCAGGACCATTCGCAAATAATAAAAAACTTGAGAGGTGTCAAGGGACACCCGGATGGAACGAAGTTCCTTTCGATTAATTAGTGAAGGAATTGTAATAACATTTTATTTTTTTTAAGGTATAATAATTTAAAAAAAACTGATTTAAAACTAACCAATCAAAAAATATTGATTAAAAAGACATCATATTATACTCCAAAAAAAGTGTCGTTACAACTTTTGGTCTTAACTCCGTCTAGCCCCCTTTCGCAACGCGCGATAAGGAACTTCGTCCCAAAAAAAATGAAAACATTATGGAATCTGACAAAACATTTGACATCCATTAAAGAAGCGCGACGACGCCATCTTTCTTAAAAAATACACAAAAAGTTTTTTTTTCGCGCTCTTTAATATTCTCCCGCAACTGACAGTTGTCTAATAGTTCTTGCTGGATTAGCGAGCATATAATTTATGATAAGCCGTGAACGAAAAACGTCAAAAATTAAAATAGCTGTTACTAATTTCGAAGAGACCAGCAGAAGGACGAAAATTATATATATTTCTTTGAACAAAGACAGATTGTTATGTAAAAATGATATTTATCTTTGTTCGAATTTTGATTATACGCACGTTTGTTGAGTTTAGGTATATATATTGCGTATTGTGGCCTCCAAAATTTCAGTTTATAGTTCCTTCGCGACCATAGACAACATCAAAATGAAGACTGTATTTTTATTTGGGATTTTGGTAAGAGAAACTTTTTGTTAGGCTTTTGATTTTTGCTCGTTTTTTATGTTTTTTTTTCTGTAAGTAGGTTTGTACAAAGACTTTTGTCTTTCAAAAATGATTTTTTTTTTTAGAAGAGAGTGTCGCGAAATATCCACTATGATTTTTAATTCACTGTTAACCTTTCAAGGCGTGAAAGTATCCATGGTTTTAGGCAACTTTCACTATTAGACCAACTCTGACATATCGAAAACAAAATCGGATTTTTCATACAAAAATGCAACATTGAATCGATGAAAATGTATGAAACAGATTCATATTTTTTTGTTATTTTGTAGTTAATAAAATAATATATGCGTCATGTTCGTGAACGGGCGCTGTCAGTAGGGACTGGTCATCTCTTAGCAGCTAGGGCTTGTTTTAATTTAATTTTTGAATAGTTTTTACATATTTTATATCGGATGCTTTTAACGTTCTGCGTCGTTCTCACATGTATAATATTAATATGAACTATGTAACCAATATTTTGTAACCATATTTTGTTTAAAAGAGCGTCCATGGAGTTTCTTGCCCGTTCTTCTCCATAGGTACCTACTGCTTTGGAATGGGCAACTAGCTTCATCTCTCTGACTGACCGACACCTTGACAATTCAAAAGTGCCTGTACCTAATTGGTTTATTTGAAATAAATACTTTGAGTTTGAGTTTGTCCCATGTGAAAGTTGTTTATAAACATGAGTAATCTCATCTCTTGAAAGGTTCAGGAACAGTGAATTAAAAATCACCGTGTATGAAAGCATGTAATCGCTCCGATAGGAATACATAATTATTATTTATTTATTTATTATAAGGCTCTTCAACAATGAGTACTATGAAGGTCAGAGGGACCAGAACTTAGGGAGCTCAGTGGTAGAGGTTGTGTAATCTTGTTCTGTCTTCAACTGGTGTCAGAGTTTTTATGCTGCCCATGGGCCACTGACTTAGCATCACAGTCATGCTGTTGAGAAATATCTCTCAGCCATGCTGGTTTTCTCACGATGTTTTCCGCCACCGATTTTTAGGCAAGTGTTAATTTATACAATACGCACATGAATATGTAAAATCAGAGGTACGTGACTTAGATCTCAAATTCATGTGCGTATTATATAGTTATCACTTGCCTAATTTTTTTAAGGCTAGGAAATCAAAACCCATCCATGTTCCTTCCTTGAGAGATATTTCTCAACAGCAAGTGAAGCTAAGTCAGAGGCCCATGGGCAGCATAAAAACTTTGACACCAGGTTATTCACTAACCACACGACAAAGAAAAAGAAGTTTTTTTTTTAATTTATTTGTTTTTCTTTTTTTACAGATTAGCAGCGCCCTCTGTGTTCCTATTGGAAGTAAGTATGAGTGCTTAATTAATTAAAAATGCATATCCAGTAGAACAATTTTTAAAGTTCAAATGGATTGTTTCGAATATTTCGAAAACAAACTCATTTGTTTTTAATAGGCATTTATTTTTAACTAGCTTCTGCCCGCGGCTTCGCTCGCGTGGAGGTCGGAAATTATCCCACAGGAATGTTCTACCGGGATAAAAAATATCCTATGTGTTAATCCAGGATATAAACCATCTCTGTGTCAAATTTCATCCAAATCTATACAGTAGTTTTTACGTGAAAGAGTAACAAACATCCATACATCCATACTTACAAACTTTCGCCTTTATAATAGTAGTAGGATTGAACCTTAAATATTTCCCCCCCTTACTAATAAACGTTGTATAGGTTCCCAATTCGATTGTTTTTTTTGTATGTGCACAGATTACGCTGAGATTTATGATCCGATTTACGTGAATCTTCTTTAGTTTGATGCGGAATAGTTGACATTTGGTCCCATGGAAATTTAACATAGTACCTATAGTAGTTTTCAGTGTATGAACATTTTTATCTTGAGGATATATTAGTAGTTCAGGTCACTGTTGTTTGACATAGCAAGTTTAGTAGTGGATACGAATTGACAGTGGGGTAAGTAGCTACAAAAACTCGTAAGTGAAAAATAAAAAAAACTTTCTACAAAAAATAAACTGACTTTCGAAAAAACACTGTGAAGTGAAAAATTATTTTAATATCGAAAGTCGATGGCAAAAACCGGAAATACAAAACCAAAGGCACCGACTTCCGATATTAAAATTATTTTTGGAAGGTCAGTTGTTTTTTTTTGTAAAACCTTTTTTTATCTGATCGAATATTAGACTGAAATTCGTGAAAACGCAGCCGTTGTTGCAGAGGTTGATGTTTAAATTAGACGACACGGTTGGCGCAGTGGTTGAGCGATTGACTGCTGCGCAGCATGTCGCTAGTTCAATTCCCGCACGGAACAAATATTTGCACGACCTACAAGTATTTGTTCCGGGTCTGGGTGTTTTTCTATCTATAATAATGTATGTATTATACGAAAAACAAAAATAAGTAGTTTATCAGCCATGTCGTTACCATAACACAAGCATTAGATTCCTTAGCTTGGGACAATATGGCGTTGTGTGAAATGTCTAAGAATATTTTTATTTATTTATTAATTCCGTTTTTAGGCATCGGTGGCAGTCTAGGCGGTGGTGATAGCGGTAGTGGGGTGCTTAGCGGCGGCGGGGGGCTAGAAGGCAGTGGGGGGATAGACGGCCAAGGGGGGATAGGTGACGGTCTTACCGACGCCAGTAACTTGGGCAACAGTGGTAAGTTAAAAAAAAACCCAACAAGCGCAAGTCGAACACGCACGCGAGGTTCCCGTATATACATTATTGCTTTTACTAAAAGACAAGCTAAAGTATATTTTTCTTTAGTTGTCTCATTTGGTAAACAAATGTAGCAACTATTCTTAAGATTTCTAGGTAATGTATGCGTCTCTGAAGCAATTTCTTTGTATAATTCATGCCTTATGTGTATTATACACAGATATAGATAGACATAGATAACGCAAGTATCACGATCTGTATGAAAACCAAGCGTGCCATTTTTTGACTACCTATTATGACGTCACAAGCACTATTTAGTGATGTATGATGATCGAAAACCAAGCGTGCCATTTTTTGACTACCTATTATGACGTCACAAGCACTATTTAGTGATGTATGATGATCCGACTAGCGCTGTATACCGATGCAGACTGAGCGCGAAAGTGACCACTTACGATTTTTGTACGTAAGCTAGACACGCGAAGTAGTTGCTCTTGCGTTATCTATGTCTATCTATATCTGTGGTATTATACAATCATCAAGACGTTTATGCTTGACTGATACGAAAAGTCAGAATTTTCGTCCCGTGTTTGTTTACTAAATTGAACACTGTAAAAGAAATACACTATAGGTCAAATAGGGGGTAAAATGTATGGATCACGAAAAAACTACAGTATGAATTGGGATGAAATTTTGAACACATAGCTTATAAACTACCCGTGGTCTTGAGGCATAAGCGGTCGCTTTACAACTAAAGTAAGCTGCGTGTCACAAGTTCAAATCCACGATTGACTTTAGGAACACTTTTAAGCGGGTTTGTCCGAAAGGGTTACCGCTACCCCGGAACACAAAGGGCTAAGGAAGGAAGGGTTTTAGTTAGTAAGGTCTGACACTCCCTTCCGCTCCACCCAGAGCGGGAGAAGTCAATGGATGATTTCCCAGCCTGAAAAAAAAAAGCTAGTCAGGACAAACTTAACTTAATCGTTTGATCCTTCGACACGGTTATTGCACCAACCGCAAATAATAAGTTTGTAAGGTCTAATATACAAAGTGAAATTGAATTTATCGGCAATATTGTAAGGGTCATTGTTCTCATCATTATGAACGACTTTCACTATGGGAACAAATCTGAAATCACGAAAAAAATCAGCTGTTCCCAACATTATGCTCGTATAACTCGTCAAAATATAGGGAACAGCTGATTTTGTCCATGAATTCAATATCACCTTGTAGAGTTGTGATTGAGTTGATTCCCAGCTTTAAAAAGCTGCGTGCTTAATTGGCTATTTGACATGGTCAAAAACAAAATATGAAATTACAAGGAAAAAGACCGCTCGTCTTAAAAACTTCCATCACCGTGCAGAAATTAAATTTTATACGAAGATGTAATTGTAAAACTGGATTAATATTCCACATTTTTGATTCCATAAATCTGTGACATATTTTAATATTTCGTACAAATCACGTACCAATTCCGCATTTTGACTATTCATAAAAAATAACGTCATGGACTACCCTGTCAAATACCCAGTTGACTATTTGAAACGGTAAAAAATAAAAAATGAAATTATAAAAAAAAAGACCGCTCGTCTTAAAAACTTCCATCACCGTGCAGAAATTAAATTTTATGCGAAGATAATTGTAAAATTGCATTTAATGCTAATAAGTATTCTTTTTCACACTAAAAATAGACATACAAATGCCGCGTTTTGACAGTTCATAAAAAGTAACGTTATTGACTACCCTTGCAAATACCCAATTGATGATGAATAATTGTATAACCTCATGAAAATAATGTTTTTTCTTTTGTTTAGTTGTCGGCAGTACTACTGGTGGCGGCGATGGCAATCTAGGTAAATATAAACTCAAACTCAAACTCAAAAACTCAAACTCAGCGTATTTATTTCAAATGAACCAATCTTCTTCTTCGTGTGGTTAGTGACTAACCTGGTGTCAGAGTTTTAATGCTGCCCGTGGGCCTCTGACTTAGCATCACATGCTGTTGAGAAATATCTCTCGGGCATGCCGGTTTCCTCACGATGTTTTCCTTCACCGATTTTAAGCAAGTGATAATTATACATTACGCACATGAATCCGAAAAATCAGAGGTGCGTGGCTTGGGTTCGAACTCGAGACCTATGACTTGGCGGTCACACCACTAGGCTATCACTGCTACAATTAACCAATTACAGGCACTTTTGAATTGTCAAGGTGTCGGTCAGTCAGAGAGATGAAGATAGTTGCCCATTCCAAAGCAGTAGGTACCTATGGAGAAGATCGGGCAAGAAACTCCATGAACACTCTTTTAAACAAAATATTGATTACATAGTTCATATTAATACACACATCAAAAGTGTCTAGGGATCAACATATATTTTTGCAATAACTTTTCTCTTGATTGATATTAATTTAAATTTTCTTTAAGGATTCATCAAATAAAGTGTTTTCGTTTGTCACAGTAACGATAAACCAAGTCACCTTTGCATTAATAAAGAAATTTGCCATTTTCCTAATAAAGGGATTTTTGACATTTGAACCACTAACATTAAAGTTCGAAAAAAAGACTGAAATAACAGTTTTCTTTAAAATTTTATTGGGTAACTTAAACAATTAATAATCCGTGTTTCTACCGCGAACACTAACAACACAAGAACATCGGTTTGGCATACTCAAAATGAGTTCATCCAAATCACGCTGTGGAATGGCCGCCCATGTTCGTTGCAACAACAAAAAAAGGTCTTCTTGCAACTGGATACCCTCCATATTCGGCAGAGCTCTTCTCTGTAGCATATCCCATGCATGCTCAATCGGGTTCAAGTCTGGCGACTGAGCAGGCCAGGGCAGGACATTGATGTTAGCTGCGGCGAGAGTCTGTCTTACAACTCTTGCGGTGTGCGGTCGTGCATTATCATGCATTAACTGAAATAAGGGACCGATTTGCACTTGTAGAGGAACGATGACGTCAGATACAATCGTCTCAGCATAAATTTGAGCGTTGAGGTTGCCTCTGATCCAAATCAACTCAGTTCTTCCGCCGATCCAAATACCCGCCCATACCATGATGGTTCCACCACTATAAGGATGGACTTCCTGGCAGGATTTTAATCGCTGTTGGCGTCCAGGGGTTCTCCAGTGTCGTATACGTCTTGTATCCGGTCTCATACCAAAACGAGACTCATCAGAAAAGCACACGAAACGCCATTGTTCTTCTGCCCAATTTCTGTGTTCAAGAGCCCATTGATATCGAATCCTACGATTGTGCATTGCTATAGGTGGTACCCGTAGCGGTCTTCGGGAATGAAGGTTCACTTCATGCAAGCGGTTTCTGACTGTTTGGTCGCTAATTAAGTTCCCTGAAGAGTGATGAAGCCTCACGGCTAACATCATGGCGGTTATTGTTGGAGCTCTTCGAGTTAAGATTTGAATGTATCGGTCTTGTCTCCGTGTGGTGCAGCGATACCGTCCTTCATGGCGCTCAGCCACGGTACCAGTCGAATATGGAGGGTATCCAGTTGCAAGAAGACCTTTTTTTGTTGTTGCAACGAACATGGGCGGCCATTCCACAGCGTGATTTGGATGAACTCATTTTGAGTATGCCAAACCGATGTTCTTGTGTTGTTAGTGTTCGCGGTAGAAACACGGATTATTAATTGTTTAAGTTACCCAATAAAATTTTAAAGAAAACTGTTATTTCAGTCTTTTTTTCGAACTTTAATGTTAGTGGTTCAAATGTCAAAAATCCCTTTATTAGGAAAATGGCAAATTTCTTTATTAATGCAAAGGTGACTTGGTTTATCGTTACTGTGACAAACGAAAACACTTTATTTGATGAATCCTTAAAGAAAATTTAAATTAATATCAATCAAGAGAAAAGTTATTGCAAAAATATATGTTGATCCCTAGACACTTTTGATGTGTGTATTATACATGTGAGAACGATGCAGAACGTTAAAAGCATCCGATATAAAACATGTAAAAAACTATTCAAAAATTAAATTAAAACAAGCCTTAGTCGCTGAGAGATGACCAGTCCCTACTGACAGCGCCCGTTCACGAACATGACGCATATATTAGCACCATTCAGCTCAACCATTTTGAAGGGAGCTAAATGATCCAACACACGCGCCACTATCAGCGAGACATTCAAGTGAGCATGGCATACTCTCAGCCGCCAGGGCACATTCAAGTCAATGTATATATGTACATACATAGTGATGCTACTAGATTTCATGGAATTTGTAACATCCTTGCGTCATGTTTGTGAACGGGCGCTGTCAGTAGGGACTGGTGATCTCTTAGCGGTTATGGCTTGTTTTTATTTAATTTTTGAATTGTTTTATACAGTGTGTTAGGTTAAACTAGGGACATACATTCAGGTTGTAAAGTACTCATGGCAATCAACAAGTTTGTCCATGGGACCAACTCAGAAAGATGAAAAAAAATATCCGCTGTTTCATAAATTTTGGTTTTTATTCAGTGTGTTAGGTTAAACGAGGGACATGCTGGTATAGTACTCATGGAAATCAACAACTTTTTCTATGGGACCAACTCTGAAATATGAAAAAAAAATATCCGCTGTTCCATACATTTTGACGAATTATGCAAAGATAAATGTAGTTACTGAACAACAGATTTTTTTTTATGATTTGAGGTATAGTTCCATATTCAAAGTGAACAACTTTCATGAGAATAGTACCTACCCCCTGAAAATATGTCACTCGTTTAACCTAACACACTGTATTTATAACGGATGATTTTAACGTTCTGCATCGTTCTCACATGTATAGTAATAATAATTATGAATGAAGTAACCAATATTTTGTAACCATATTTATATTGTTTAAAAGAGTGTCCATGGAGTTCCTTGCCCGTTCTTCTCCATAGGTACCTACTGCTTTGGAATGGGCAACTAGCTTCATCTTTCTGACTGACCGACCCCTTGACAATTCAAAAGTGCCTGTAATTGGTTTATTTGAAATAAATGCTTTGAGTTTGAGTTTGAGTTTGAGTTTCATAATGGGCGTTTTCACATTGAACGATAACGGTAACGACACGATATCGTCGGACTAGAAAATCCATACAATCACTACTAAACGCTTTCACACTGTGTCGTCAACCGTCAACGGTATCGTCGCCGACAGATTGTCGTGCCGATATCGCACTTGTAGAATAGGATCAACCCAAAATGTTCTTTTACGATATCGTTTTTTTCGCCGTAAAGCAAATGTAACTTGTTCACTGCTGCCATTATTATCTCGAATAATTACACTTTTGGAATCGCGCGGTTACTTTTGCTGTCGCAGTGTGACTAACCGCATAACAAGCTGTTGGTTATATCGAGTCACATACCGATGTCGTCCCGATATCGCCGGACGATATCGTTGTCGTCCGAGCTGACGATATCGGTGTCGGTGTCGTTATCGTCGCAGTGTGAAAACGCCCAATGGATGCAACTTTTGCATTAATTCGATCAATATCATAACGAAACGACCTACTTTTAATTTTCTTATTTTATTATTGAATCACCTGTAATTTACTAACATATTTTATAAGTAAAATTGTTACTAACAAAGTGGATTTATGTCTGAAATAAAATTTGATTATTATTATTATTAATCAATTTTTTGTTAAAACTAGGTAGTATTCTTGATCGAAGATCACTTTTGTAATTTCAAGGTGGTAATGCAGATAGCACTGCATCTCTAGGAGCCATTGGAAACACTGAAGGAAAAGATTCTGGACCGGCAGCCACGGTAGCATCCAAAGACGGGTCTGGTGTGGTGTCCACGGCAGGTTCTACCTCTGCAACTACAGGTGGAGCAGAAATTAATGCTGCAACGGCACCTGCGTCAGGAACGACTTCTGGAGAAGCACCCATTTCTGGATCTTTAGGAACTGTTGCAGCCCCAACGGGAATAAGGTATATTTCATTTCTAACTTCGAGTTACGACTGTACGGACATAGTACAGTATTGCACATGTAAGCGGGCACGCCCTTTTACCTGAAAGTTCATTTTTTTTCCTTATTTTTTTTTTACGTGTGACAGTCAGTTTTCAATGTTTTAATTGGTATATTGGCGTGTGCTACCTGACATGTTGCAAATGATTGATTTTAATGTGATGTGTTTCGGAATGATAATTACTTCTCATACGATAAATGTGTAGAATCAAGTTCTTAAAACTGAACAGACAGCTGTGCTGCTGGGGAGTTTGTTGCGCCACTTCTTCTTCCCAGCTAAAGCACTAGGAAGTGGTGAAGGGTGGGCGGTTTTGGGGGACTGTCTTATGTAACTTTGACCTTCAAAAATTTCCAAAATGGTTACCAACAGCACTTCATGGATGCTACCCTGACGCTTTTACCTTAACCACCCGAATATCCTTTTTTATTTCGTGATTAATTAATCATTAATCATCATCATTCTCCTGCCCTTATCCCAATTTATTTGGGGTCGGCGCAACTTGTCTTTTTCTTCCATACTTCTCTATCACGTGGTAAACGTAGATTCGACCCCGTGGACAGTTATCACAACCGGCTTTCAAGTTCTGCCACCTCGGTCATTATCTCTATAATAAAATTAACAAGATTCTTCCTATTTATGACCTAAACAAGATTAAATGTAAAATGAAATTAACTAGCTGGATCCAGGAGTTAAACTACCTTGAAACTGAAAAAATCCTAGCTGTCTCGGTATAGATTTCGACTTAAATACATTATTTATTAAAACTAGGTATATTTACTTTTCACATCCATATTATTTAGTTATATATCCAGGCAACAGAAACTTCTACATTCTCACTCACTACACAAAACCACACTCTACACTTTCCTTCATACCCACACAATACTAACCATACTAACACTATATAGATTTAGAATCATTTTAATAATTGTTATTCTCGCGACCACTGTCTGATTTGGAATGTTATGTCTTGTAACCTAAAGGGTGGAGACCTGGTGTCCTGAAATACAGGCCCCAAGCCTAGTTTAGGCACCAGTCTCCCACAATATACTTACTGTATCCTCCTGTTCCCTAAAAATATGTATTCAATGTGTATTGTGGCGAGAAAATAAATAAATTATTATTATTATTATTATTATTAGTCGCATCTCGGTAGTCACTCCCTTTCTAGCCATATCATCTTTCACACAATCCATCCATCGTTTCTTTGGTCTCCCTCTACTTGTATAGGCATCCACATTAATTAATCATTAATAGGTAACTTATTTAAGTTTTTTTTTTCTTTTTTGTCTAGTGGCACAGATTCTGCAACAAGTGAGGGCAATATTAATGGCGTTGGCAACACAGTTGTATCAGCTGCGTCTCAAGCTCCAGCTGCAGTAGCTGATGCTGCAGGAGTTGTTGCTGGAACTGCAACAGATGCAGTATCTACAGTTGGAGCAGGACCGGGAGCCACCACAGGTGCTTTATCTGATTATGTTTATTAGTTCGTGGCTGAGTAATAACAGCCGCCCGGATCGATCCTTCAGGTTAAGCTACGCTTGCCGAGGTTGGTCCTTGAATGGGTGACCATCTTTACATACCGAGACTTTTTCGTGTCTCGGAAAGCTGGATCGACCCTTCAGGTTAAGCTGCGCACGTTGGTCCGTGGATGGGTGACCATTTTTATATACCGAGACTCCTCCGTGCCTCGGAAAGCCGGATCGATCCTTCAGGTTAAGCTACACTTGCCGGGGTTGGTCCGTGGATGGGTCACTATCTTTACATACCGAGACTCTTCCGTGCCTCGGAAAGCATGTAAGCCGTTGGTCCCGACTGTCATTTGTGCACCTTTGACAGTCGTTACGTGTCGTCAGAATACCGAAAATCGAACAATACAACAAAACACATTTTTGACAATATTTAATTTTGTCACTTACTTTTTTATCAAAAAGATCCTTAAAACTATACAAGGTATTATTATTATGAGCCATTCGTGAAGTTTAGTTTTTTTTTTTAAAGCGTGTTTTTTAGTTTTTTAATCTATTACCAGGTGGATCCGGGGACCTAGCTGGCGAGGTTGGCAGTACGGTAGCAGGAGGTACCGGCCCAGGCAGCAATATTGGTAACTTACAATTTTTTCTTTTTATATTAACTAACTAGCTGACTCGACAGACGTTGTCCGGTCTTAACTATGATACATACCTACCCTACTTAACTTACCTACCTTATCTACCCTACCTACCCTACCTGCTCTATCTACCCTACCTACCCTACCTGCTTTATCTACCCTACCTACCTAATCACTTAGGGCTATGAAAAATAGATACTCGTAGTAGCCGATTCTCAGACCTGAATATGCATATAAAATCATAAAAATCGGTCAAGTCGTTTCGAAGGAGTATGGTAAAACTAACATTGTGACACGAGACTTTTATATAACTATAAGAAGATTCACCATTTAACCGGCCCGGTCGGATTAATATGACAAAAGTTTTCGTGTCTTGTATGGTTCAGAGTGTTGGGCCACAAAAGGAATGAATGAAAGACATGCAGCTGTGATGACAATGCTAAAAGAGATGTGTGGTGTTACGCGAATGGATAGAATACGGAATGAGTATACAGGGTGGAATTTTGTAATGCCCCCTGGAGGGAAAGTACTCTTAATACTGTAGATAGAAAATTTTACTCAAAGGAAACATTCCTTTATTTTTGAATAGAAAGAAAACTGCATTCAAAGATTTCCAAAAAATCGCTTGCCACACCCGGGAATCGAACTGACTAAAATCTGCAAAAAGCACACACTGTACTTTTATTGCCGCGATCGTTAGTATCAATTATAAGGATGAAATCTCTCGAACAAACTTGATAAATTAAATGATAGGAAAACCATGAAATCTTTAATTATTTACAAAAAATTGTAAACTAATTAATTAGTTGCTCGAAATGGGCTCCATTTTCTTGGATACACAAATGTATTCTTTCTAACAAATTCATTTCTTGTAACCTTTAATAACGTGTTGTGGTGAATATTATAAATCGTATTCTGAACTTCAACTCTCAACTCGTTTACATTCGCATAAGATTTAATGTAAATTTGGTTTTTAACATATCCCCATAAAAAAAAAACTAAAGGGGTGAGAACTGGTGATCTCGCAGGCCATCTGATTGTGCCGTTTGTACCAATCCAGGTATTAAAGGTATTTATTTACAAGAACACATTTGTGTATCCAAGAAAATGGAGCCCATTTCGAGCAATTAATTAATTAGTTTACAATTTTTTGTCAATAATTAAAGATTTCATAGTTTTCCTATCATTTAATTTATCAAGTTTGTTCGAGAGATTTCATCCTTATAATTGATACTAACGATCGCGGCAATAAAAGTACAGTGTGTACTTTTTGCAGATTTTAGTCAGTTCGATTCCCGGGTGTGGCAAGCGATTTTTTGGAAATCTTTGAATGCAGTTTTCTTTCTATTCAAAAATAAAGGAATGTTTCCTTTGAGTAAAATTTTCTATCTACAGTATTAAGAGTACTTTCCCTCCAGGGGGCATTACAAAATTCCACCCTGTATAAGAGGAAGTCTGAGAGTGACACCGGTGACTGAAAAGTTGAGTGGAAATCTGTTGTCATGGTATGGGCATGTTATGCGGAGGAATGAGGAAAATGTTGTCAGGAAAATTTTGAGGAATGATGGCTATACAAGTAGAGGCAGACCAAAGAAACGATGGATAGATTGTGTGAAAGATGATATGGCTACAAAGGGAGTGACTACCGAGATGACGACTAATAGAGAAGTATGGAAGAAGAAGACATGTTGCGCCGAGCATTAATAAATTGGGATAAGGGCAGGAGAATGATGATATTTGAGAATTTATGTTCGGTTTTGGTTTTTTATGTGATTGCAAGACCTTATTCGTCGAAGATATTTATTAGTCGTATTATGAGCTGGGCGGTGGGGGCACAGCAATCGATATACAAGCTAGCGGATAGGTTTATAAAAACATTTATCCGATTCAGGTTATCCTTTGCTGTCCTCCCCCAGCGCCGCCCTAAGCGAGGTCCGTACAACCCCTGTGGGGTACGGACCTCGGCCATTAGCGTGTGCGTTTTTTGATGATTCACCCCTTTATAATTGTAACTTTTTTTAACAGACGGAGTCACGGGATTGACAGGCGGTGTTGATGCTACCAAATCAGTGAACTTTGAAGGCGGCCCAGGTAATATTTATTTATTTAAGATACATATACAAAATAACAGATTTATGAGGAGCTCGTGGCTAAGTACTCTATCAGGTTAAGCTACGGTTGCCATGGTTGGCCGGGGGTGGGTGACCATCTTTACATACCGAAACTCCTTAGTGCCTCGGAAAGCACGTTAAGCCTTTGGTCCTGGCTGTCATTTGTGCATCTTTAACAGTCGTTACGTGTCGTCAGAATTCCGAAAATCGAACAATACAACAACACACATTTTTGAAAATATTTAATTTTGTCACTTACTTTTTTATCAAAAAAATCCTTAATCTATGAGCCATTCGTGAAGTTTAGTTTTTTATTTTTATTAAAGCGTGTTTTTTAGTTTTTTAAACTATTAAAGTCAAAGTCAAAGTCAAATCATTCATTTCAAATACTTTATTTATAAACTTTAACTTTATTTATAAACTTTATTTAGGTCCTTTTACAAAGAAATACATTTTTTTACAAACTTATAAATACTTAGTAGTACCAAGTTCTTAACAGATTATCTTAAATACTTATATAAAAGCTAGTTTAATTTACATGTTTTAACCTGCCTATGAAAGGTGCGCTGGTACTGACATTATAACTTGTGGCGACCTGCCTGAGCTAGGTTAATAAAAACCTGTGTTTCAGGCCATCCCCATACTAAGCGATCAGCTGATTATTTGTCGATGGTTAGTTATTTTTAAAATAATACTATACTATACTAAAAATAAAAACATTTTAATAACTACAACATTATTGAAGTACTTCTAGAAGTCTTTCTGTGTCTGTGTAATCAAGTTTACCCAAATATTCGCGTGTCTTCAGACTACAATGTTTGTTACTTGCACTGTAAATATTAAGTATTCTATTGAGCTTATTATATAAATAGGGTCCTAAATAGGCATAGAATCGGTTTACAAAGGCATGTCTAGTTTGAGAAAAGTCTCAAACTAGACATGCCTAAAGCCTATGCATGCCTATTTGGTCTGCATAAAGATGCAGACCAAATCCTTCCTTCGCTTGTCAGAAGGTACTGGCTTGTAAGCGAGTTCAACGTGCTGCTGTAATATGATGTGCAGTATAAATAATTGACGTACTGTTAGCACCTCACATGCAATGTAAAAATAGGCACAAGTAAGGCACTTTTGAACGTCAAAATGAACAAGAAATAGAATTGATTCTAGTCGCCCCTTCCAAAAGGTAGTTTCGTGTGGAGAAGAATGGGCAAGAAACTCCACCGTTACTCTTTTAAAATGTTGAACTCAAACTCAAAGTATTTATTTCAAATAAACCAATTACAGGCACTTTTGAATTGTCAAGGTGTCGGTCAGTCAGAGAGATGAAGCTAGTTGCCCATTCCAAAGCAGTAGGTACCTATGGAGAAGAACGGGCAAGAAACTCCATGGACACTCTTTTAAACAAAATATGGTTACAAAATATTGGTTACATAGATCATATTATTATTATTATACATGTGAGAACGATGCAGAACGGTGAAAGCATCCGATATAAAATAATGTAAAAAAAAAAAGTTCAAATATTAAATTAAAACAAGCCATGGCCGCTAAGAGATGACCAGTCTCTACCGACAGCGCCCGTTCACGAACATGACGCATGGATTAGCACCATTCAGCTCAACCATTTTGAAGGGAGCTAAATGATCCACACGCCACCATCAGCGAGACATTAAAGTGAGCATGACATACTCTCAGCCGCCAAAGCACATTCAAGTCAATGAAAGACGTACCCAGTAAATGGTCACTTTATATTAGGTACATAGTAGTCACATATGTGCTAACCAATTATACAATATTAAGAAATTGAATTTATACAATGCAAATATAATTTTTATTGTTGTTGATCTTCCGCAGCTCCAACAGTTTTTTGAGAAGTCTAATGAATTAGGTGATACGCCCTTGTGGAGCAGGAATAGCATTGACCCAAGCGTTTTTATCAGCGATGTAATCTCCCAATTTATAATATGCTTGGCTGCATAGTGTGCGTTTTATACTGGATTTAAATTTTGTTTCATTAAGTTCAAGAATGTTGGGAGGTATTTTATTGTAACATTTTAAACAGTCCCCCAATGTATGTAAACAATGTATGTATTGTAAACATGAATTATAACATTATATATGTGAAGAAGATGCACCCAGAATAAAAACACTACACCACCAAAGGTGAAAAGAAAAACACATATAGTAATGGCAGGTAAACTTAAGTATGTCATAAGTACATGGTGCTCACATATTTACAAACATTCTAAAAGTTAATAATAATAAATCAATCAATGTGTGAGAAGATGAAAATATAATTTCAACATGAAAATAGTATTTTACAAATAATAAATTATTACCAAATTTACTTAGCGAACAATTTGATTTTGTCTAGAAACTAGATTGTCCTGTGGAGCAGGACCAGCATGTTTCCAAGCGTCCTTATCCTTTATATAGTCCGTAGTATACCACCAGGTGGATCCGGGGACCGAGCTGGCGAGGTTGGCAGTACGGTAGCAGGAGGTACCAGTCCAGGCGGAAATATTGGTAACTTACTTATTTTTCTTTTTATATTAACTGACTAGCTGACTCGACAGACGTTGTCCAGTCTAAACTATGATACCTACCTATCCTACCTACCCTACCTACCCTATCTCCCCTACCTCCCCTACCTACCCTACCTACCCTACCTACCCTGCCTACCCTGCGTACCCTGCGTACCCTGCCTACCCTACCTACCCTACCTACCCTATCTCCCCTACCTCCCCTACCTACCCTACCTACCCTACCTACCCTACCTACCCTACCTACCCTACCTACCCTACCTACCCTACCTACCCTACCTACCCTACCTATCCTGCCTACCCTACCTACCCTACCTACCTTATCTACCCTACCTACATAATCAATTAGGGCTATGAAAAATAGATAGTAGCCGATTCTCAGACCTGAATATGCATATAAATCCATAAAATCGGTCAAGTCGTTTCGAAGGAGTATGGTAACTAACATTGTGACACGAGACTTTTCTATAACTATAAGAAGATTCACCATTTAACTGGCCCAGTCGGATTAATACGACAAAAGTTTTCGTGTCTTGTATGGTTCAGAGTGTTGGGCCACAAAAGGATTGAAAGACAAGCATGCAGTTGTGATGACAATGCTAAAAGAGATGTGTGGTGTTACGCGAATGGATAGAATACGGAATGAGTATATAAGAGGAAGTCTGAGAGTTACACCGGTGACTGAAAAGTTGTGTGGAAATCTGTTGTCATGGTATGGGCATGTTATGCGGAGGAATGAGGAAAATGTTGTCAGTAAAATTTTGAGGAATGATGGCTATACAAGTAGTTGACAGATTGGGGTAGTTTTGGAATAGGCAACATTTCGTAAGGTACTTTTAAGTCCCATGTAATAGGGGGCGAACCTATTGCCATCAACAGGGCACAGATTCAGACTACAGGCTGCCACGGAGAATAATTCCAGATGGAAAAACCAAATAATACTTTGCTCGACTCAGAAATCGAATTTTGGACCTTATGCTCAGATGCAGCGCTTGCGACCACTAGATCAACGAGGCTATCTGTACCAACTTTAGCTAGAGTGTTACGTTTTTTATCACACTAATATTATAAAGGCAAAAGTTTGTGAGTGTGTGTGTGTTGGTATGCTTGTTAGTTTTTCACGCAAAAACTACACCACTCAAATAAAAAAAATCAACAGTCATTTATTCAAACTAGGCTGAAAAGCAGCACTTTTTGAAGGTCAAAGTTACATAAGACAGTCCCCCAAAAACGCCCGCCCTTTGTCACGTCCTAGTGCTTTAGCTGGGATGAAGAAGAGACTGCACGGATCTGAATGCAATTTGGTACAGATATAACCTGGAGTAATACATAGGATAACAACAGTAATACATAGGTAATAAGCGTCATGTTCGTGAACGGCCGCTGTCAGTAGGGACTGGTCATCTCTTAGCGGCTAGGGCATATTTTATATCGGATGCTTTTAACGTTCTGCATCGTTCTCACATGTATAATTATAATATTTATGAATTATGTAACCAATATTTTGTAACCATATTTTGTTTAAAAGAGTGTCCATGGAGTTTCATGCCCGTTCTTCTCCATAGGTACCTACTGCTTTGGAATGGGCATCTAGCTTCATCTCTCTGACTGACCGACACCTTGACAATTCAAAAGTGCCTGTAATTGGTTTATTTGAAATAAATACTTTGAGTTTGAGTTTTGAGTTTGATACTTTTTATCCCGTTAGAAGGTTCCCGTGCGGGATAATTTGCGACCTTAACGCGGGCGTAGCCGCGGTCAGAAACTAGTTAAAGATAAAGTGTACGGTGTGGGTGTGTGTGTATTTGTGGTCAATATATACTAATATTATAAAGAGGTAAAATTTGTAAGTTTGTATGTAGGGGGTAATCTCCGGAACCAAAGTTCCGATTTAAAAAAAAATTTCACCAATAGAAAGCTACATTATTCCTGAGTGCTATAGGCTATAAATTATATTTATATCATTCATATTAGCCGAGCTATCGCAATTTTAGTCTAGCAAGTCGGAAAGAAATACCTGTGAAATCAGAATTATTTGCATGCGCTGCCTAAACAGTTGTTTAAAATTGAAAGCAATGTATGGCATCCCGGTTCGCCTTAATTATTTCTACAAAAAAGTCCGCGACACCATATTCCTATCTTTTGTATTTTAACTTTTATATTTCGTTTCATGTTTTAAAAAAGTATTTTTTCGACTTACTTCTAATGTTAAAACAAGAAATTTTCCGCGGTCGAAGTCGCGGGCAGAAGCTAGTAAAATATATAGAGGATCAATTTTATATTCCCCTTTTTAATTGTAACTTTTTTTAACAGACGGTGCCACGGGATTGACGGGCGGTGTTGATGCTACCAAATCAGAGAAACTTGAAGGCGGCCCAGGTAATATTTATTTATTTAAGATACATATACAAAATAACAGATTTATGAGGAGCTCATGGCTAAGTACTCTATCAGGTTAAGCTACGTTTGCCATGGTTGGCCGTGGATGGGTGACCATCTTTACATACCGAGACTCCTCCGTGCCTCGGAAAGCACGTTAAGCCGTTGGTCCCGGCTGTCATTTGTGCATCTTTGACAGTCGTTACAGGTCGTCAAAAGCCCGAAAATCTGACAGCCAGTCTTACCGAGGGGTATCGTATTGCCCAGTTACTGGGTTGTGGAGGTCAGATAAGCAGTCGCTCCATGTGAAATACTGGTGTTCGGCTGCATCCGGTTAGGCTGGAAGCCGACCCCAACATAGTTGGGAAAAGGCTAGACAGATGATGATGGCTACTACCTAATTCTTAATTTTTTTAACAGGCGGCTCTGCAAACGTAGCTGATGAAGTAAACGCAGCAGTGAGCGGCAATACTGGTACAGGTATTTTTTATAATCCTTACTAATATTATAAATTCTAAAGTAACTGTCTGTCTGTCACCTTTTCATGCCTAAACAACTGAACGAATTTCGATAAAATTTGGCAGAGAGATAGTTTGCTTACTGGGGAAGGACATTGACTACTTTTTGTCTCAGAAATACAGAGTTGATATGACAGAGCAGTATTAGGCGATTAACACACGGCATCAACGGGTTTCTTAGAGACCAATGCGACATGAGATACGCTTCACCGCCTACCGCGGCGAAGCGCGGTACCGTGTGTAAATCACCTTAAATTACACGACGTATACTATACGTGTTTAGTAATAATTCGATACGGTATAAAAAAAGCCCCAAAAATGAGTTTTTTTTTCAAACATACTAAACAGCTTACAAATCAGTGTAAAACGCAACCGCCCTTTATAAGTAAATACTGACCTGTGTAACAAAACGGCAACGACGCGCGCGCGCCGGAGCCCTGCTAAGAAAGACACATCGTGTTCAAACGGGGCAAAAACTTAAAAAAAATCATTTGCGACTAAACCACTGCTCCTATTTAATTGATGGTTGGTACAGAGCTTGAAAAGGGTCCCTATTATAGTATTAGGCAGTTTAAAGGAAAGCCCCTCTGTCGTATCAACTCTGTATAATTATCCTGATATTGCGATATAACCGAACTTCAAGCGGACGAAGTCGCGGGCCACGTTATTAGTAATCAATAACAAACATATTGCATTTTAAACGTTTATAAAAAAAAGAAGGTTCTCAATTCATTCGATTTCTTTTCGGAAGTATTTGTCGCATAAAAAAGAATCACATATGAAAACAACCAAAGCCATTGATTTCCGAAACTAAATTGACTTTGCTAGGAGTATCGTGTTATCCCATAACTGACTTGATGTCTGAGAGATATTTCTCAACAGCATGTGCAGCTAAGTCATAGGCCCATAGGGACAATAAAAACTCTGACACCAGGTTAGTCACTAACCATACGAAAAGAAAGAAGAAGTAGATAACTGACTCAGCTACATAGAAACAAAACAAAAAAGCAAGTTGTGGGCAAATATGCGTCACATCCTCTCAAAACGGCTATCGCTCAGCATAATGCTTAGATCCTGTGAGACGAGCCTCAGCGCTGATTTTCAGCGGCAGCGGGCGTTGACGTCATGACGTCAAGCGATGCAACATGTTTTAAAAATAAGAAATGAAATAAATACCCAAGAATTAAACTAAACTTAATAATTATTTATAAGATTTACATTTCGGAGGAACTAGTGGCTAATTAATAACAGCCGCAAGGATCGATCGTTGGTCCGTGGATGGGTGACCATCTTTACATATCGAGACTCCACCGTGCCTCGGAAAGCACGTTAAGCCGTTGGTCCCGGCTGTCATTCGTGGATCTTTGTCAGTCGTTACGGGTAATCAGAAGCCCGAAAGTCTGACAGCCAGTCTTACCAAATGGTATCGTATTACCAAGTCACTGACTTGGTTGTGGAGGTCAGATAGGCAGTCGCTCCATGTAAAATACTGGTATCCAGTTGCTCCTGGTTAGACTGGAAGCCGACCCCAACATAGTTGGGAAAAGGCTAGGCAGATTGATTGATATTTAGATATGTATAAACGATGATACGAACGATGATGGAACTTTGTTACAGGAGGATCCACGGGGCTGACCGGCAATGCTGATAAATCAGTGATCGTGGGAGGCGGATCAGGTAACGTACTATCAATTAATTCGGCCTTTTTTTGAGACTGGGAAATCATCAAATGACTCCTCCCGGTCTGGGTGGAGCGAAAGAGAATGTCAGACTCTTACTGACTAAAACCCATCCATGTTCCTTCCGTAGCCCTTTATGTTCCAGGGTAGCGGTAACCCTTTCGGTCAATCTTGCTGACCCAGCAGGCTTTGGCTCTCACAGGCCCCTTCACTACTGCTGATATCTCTTTAATGCGCGTTGAGTACATACGCGCCGTCCGGCACGGGCCTGGTTCTTATCGGACGGTGAGCTACCCATTACTCACCGCCCGCAGGCCTGCGCCTGCGCTGGCCGGGAGTCGCCACGCGACGCCCGGAGCGTTTCCCGCGGCGGTTGGGACAGGAGGTCCTGTCCCTCATCTAATTAATTCGCTCGGCTCTACTCTGCTTGTTTGGCCGTTGCAATCATGAGCTCAGAACGGAACGTACACGTGGCGCCATCTATTATCACAAGAACGTTATTGTTGTTTTCCTCCAGTACTATTTTTCGGGATGAAAGGTACCCTATGTCCGTTTCTGTACACCTGACAACGTATAATCGTCGCCCTACAACGAAAACCAATTAAATCATAAAAAGTGCAAACGGAGATATCGCGATTACAAATTTTATGGGGTTGAAAATACCCTTTATAGTATTATATTGTTATTATTACTTCATAGCATCAGTACATTGATAAATCTTCTATTTAAACATGTCTATTGAGGTTTAAAAAGTTTTTGCTTCGTAATGAAATTTTCAATAATTGTCACAAGGTTACCCATTTAATTGGTTTTCCCTGAGAACTGATAAAAGTCTATATATATTAAGGTAATAGGAATACAGCAAATCCCGAGAAATTACTTTTTACTTTTAGTTAGTTTTAAGAGTAACCATGATAAAAAAATACCGATACAGATGTCCCTTGTGAAGTTACAAGTGAAAATGTGTCAAGATAATTGGTTTTCCCTGCAGAAAATTTAAGAATCTAAAAAGTTAAGCAAGTAATTTATTAGAGTTTCAATGCGTTCATTTGTTATCAAATTTATAACTCGATATAATTAATTAAATACAAATTAGCTTGATTATTTCAAATAACAATAAAATCGCGCTTTAAATTCCAGTAACATCTGCCAAAAAAAAATGTAAATAAAGGAAAAACTGACTTATTATTGAGTGACCGACCGACTGACTGACATACCAAAGCAAAGCCAATATTATTGAGCTAGACGTCTAAAATTTTACATAAATGTACCTTTGAGACCTTTGATAATCCTGCTTGGAAAAAAAACCCCGAAATTCCCATGGGAAAATAATTTTTGGGCAAAATTAAAATATGCAAAGTCGCAAGCGCCTTGAAATTCTTAATAAAATATTATCTTCAATGTTTCATGGATGAAGTAAGAAAGGCAGTTCAAACTATGAAGAATGGAAAGGCCATGGGCCCAGATGATATACCAGTAGAAGTATGGAAGTGTTTAAAAGAAGATGGAAGTAGAAGTATGGAAGTGTTTAAAAGAAGATGGATGTATGTGGCTGACTTTATTCTTCAATAAGTTGTTGCAAGAAGGAGTGATCCCACAAGAATGGTGCAATAGTTCGCTAGTGCCCATCTTCAAAAATAAAGGTGATGTACATACAGGACTGCAACAACTATCGAGGAATAAAGCTCATGTCCCATAGTATGAAGGTATGGGAGAAAATAATAGAGAAAAGACTGCGAGAGGAGAGCGAGATTACCCCAAACCAGTTTGGGTTTATGCCAGGTCGAGGAACAATGGACGCCACCTTTGCACTCCGCCAATTGTGCGAGAAGTACAGACGTGCACACAAAAACTTGCACATGGTGTTCATTGATCTAGAGAAAGCGTATGATAGGGTACCTCGGGATGTCGTGTGGTGGGCCTTGAAAGAGAAAGGTGTGCCCGGGAAGTATGTGGAGTTAATTCGTGCTATGTACAGTCAATCTCGTACATACGTTCGGTCGGCTGCTGGCAACACCGACAAGTTCAATGTGGCGGTAGGCTTGCACCAGGGGTCGGCTTTAAGCCCTTACCTCTTCCTTTGGATTATGGATGCTCTTACGGCGGACATACAGGAAGAGGCACCATGTTGCATGCTATTTGCCGACGACATAGTTCTTGTCGGTGAAGATGGACCTGAGATCCAGAGCAGACTGGAGAAATGGCAACGGAAACTGGAGACTGTGGGCCTGAAAATCAGTAGAACCAAAACGGAGTACATGTTCTGCGATTTCGGCGGTCTCTCCAGTTCTGGGGTCATAGCGCTTGATGGCGCGTTACTCCCAGTTTGCTCCGACTTCCGGTATCTCGGTTCACTTGTGCAAAGCGATGGCGAAATAGATCGGACTGTTAAGCATAGAATTAACACTGGGTGGATGAAATGGCGGCAGGTCACGGGAACAATTTGTGACACCCGCATTCCCCTTAAACTCAAGGGGAAGATTTATAAAAGCATAGTTAGACCAGCCGTCTTGTATGAATCAGAGTGTTGGGCCACAAAAGGAATGAATGAAAGACAATTGCATGCAGCTGAGATGAGAATGCTAAGAGGGATGTGTGGTGTTACCCGAATGGATAGAATACGGAATGAGTATATAAGAGGAAGTCTGAAAGTGACACCGGTGACCGAAAAGTTGTGTGGAAATCGGCTGTCATGGTATGGGCATGTGATGCGGAGGAATGAGGAAAATGTTGTCAGGAAAGTTGTGAGCATGAATGTGGATGGCTATACAAGTAGAGGGAGACCAAAGAAACAATGGATGGATTGTGTGAAAGATGATATGGCTAGGAAGGGAGTAACTACCGAGATGACGACTAATAGAGAAGTATGGAAGAAAGAGACATGTTGCACCGACCCCAAATGAGTTGGGATAAGGGCAGGAGAATGATGATGATCTTCAATGTTTATAGCTACAGCATTTTCATATTCTTGGTATCGAGAATAGGTAGGTAATTGAAATAATAACCATAATAAAATTATAAAATCAAACAAGATTTTTTTTACTTTGATAAACTTAAATTCTAAACATAATTATCTCATTTGTTTATGACTAAGCATTTTCGTCTTCTACCTAATCAGGTAAAACTGAGAATGTGTCATTACAATTATAATCAAAATTAAGATAATTACGCCGCCTTACAACGAAAACCAATTAAATCGAAATTTTGTCGAAAATGACTTATGAATGCCAAAGTACTTAAAATTTTGTATTCTTTCGTCTGCGAAAACCCATTAATCGCTAAGTCTTATAGTTTCGCTTCTAGCTAATATGATAACCAATTATTTCAAGCATTTCCAACGTTTGTTTTCAAATTCAACACATTAAGCAGATTTAACTTGACTGCCGACATATTTGTCTCCAATGATTATCAGTTAATCTGATAAAATTTGTTTTTCTTCAGAGAGAGCTCATGAAATACTCATTTTTTCCCTCAGTAACAACCATTTACTAAGATTTAAATCTCACTACTAGATTAAAATGGTCAAATAAAAGATATTAAATCAGTTTAATTGATTTTACCTGACGAATTCCATTTTAACAATACAATCTAATCGTCTAAGAAAATATTGTTTATCCAGATAATTGTTTATCTCTAACGATATTTATTCACGGATGCAACATAATTACTACAGCGAAAAACGTTTAAACTCGTTTAGTTCCGTGTCATTGGCGTTAGTGTCGGACTTTCGGCCCAATAGTTTATCTAACCTAACCTAGGTATTTTATTTTTACTGTCTTAATATGCAAAATTTCAGGATGATCGGTTTAGTGGTTTAATTGTGAAAAGGTAACAAACATAATGTTTTAAAAGAGTAACGGTGGAGTTTCTTGCCCATTCTTCTCCACACGAAACTACCTTTTGGAAGGGACGACTAGAATCAAATCTATTTCTGGTTCATTTTGACGTTCAAAAGTGCCTTTCTTGTGCCTATTTGAAATAAATGATTTGACTGTGATAACCTTATAATATTAATCTCTCATCTATACTGTCGCATTTATAATATTACTTAGGATATATATTGAAGATTGAGCATTTTTAACAGATGGTTCCACGGGATTGACTGGCAATGGTGGTGCAACAAAATCAGTGACCCTAGGAGGCGGACCAGGTAATATACTATCTTATTTAACCTTGTGAACGCTAGAGCATTAACGCACGCGCGTGCCCTCCACGCCAAGCTACAAATTTATTTCTTCTTATCATGAATTTCCCAA
The DNA here is from genome assembly GCA_951799385.1 of Hyppa rectilinea. Taxonomy (NCBI): domain Eukaryota; kingdom Metazoa; phylum Arthropoda; class Insecta; order Lepidoptera; family Noctuidae; genus Hyppa; species Hyppa rectilinea. The sequence continues at coordinate 9,552,200 of OX637330.1, read as the reverse complement.
TATCTGCGGTGTCTTTAAAACGAGAGCTTCAATTTTTAAGATAATATATCTACAATATAAACACACACAAAAGTAATGATTTAATTGTTTATTTTGTGTTATAGTACACCCACATTAACACATATTTGTGTCGTTGGCGTACAGGGCATGCGCTTGCTTGCCACGTATATGTGACAATAGCGTTCAAAAGGTTAAATAATAATGACATAACATCTCTACCAATACTCCATTATACGAGTATCACTAGTGACCCGCCCCGGCTTTACACGGATGTATTGTAGATACTATTACGCGGGCAAAAGCTCTTCAAACTATACGTATAAACTTTCCTCTTGAATCACTCTATCTATTGATGAAAACCGCATTAAAATCCGTTGCGTAGTTTAAAAGATCTAGGCGTACAGAAGGTCAGACGGCGGAGAGCGACTTTGTTTTAAAAATACTGGCTAAATGTCGAAAGTAATTGTGTAATATTGTCAAAGCCGTCTTTAACTTATTGGAGGCTCTGGGCATATTAGGATAATGGGGCCCCTATTATAATAAATTATAATAATATCCTTGGACATTTCACACAGCGCCATATCGTCCCAAGCTAAGCAACCTAATGCTTGTGTTATGTAACGAGATAGCTGATATACTACTTATATACATTTTTTTTTGTAAATACATACATATTATAGATAGAAAAACACCCAGACTCGAAACAAATACTTGCAGGTCGTACAAATATTTGTTCCGTGCGGGAATCGAACCCGCGACATAGTGCGCAGCAGTCAATCGCTCAACCACTGCGCCAACCGTGTCGTCAAATGCCCTATGACTTTGACAGAACACTATTTTGTTAGAATAAAGTAGATAAGCAAGCTTCTACATTTATTTTTATTTACAGTCACATTAAATGAATAGATAATGTAATATAATCCACAAAAGTAACTCTTTTAACATTCACAGGATAGTAGGTACTTAAGAATCTATGTTGGTTGAAGAAGAACCCTTCTCGATTTGAAATGGGCAAAATAGTCAATCACTCCTTCAAAATCGATGTTTTGAGCACATCACATTCTATGGACATCGGACAGGTTAATATTGTAGTCAGTAATTTAGGTTCGATTTATTCAAATCAAAAAAGTTTTTCGGCAATAAATATCGGTTATCGTTATCTGGCAGGAACTAGGGGGCCCTTAGCGATCATGGGGCCCTGGGCACTTGCCCAGTGTGCCCAGCGGGAAAGAGGGGTCTGAATATTGTTGAAACTAATGTACTTTAGAGTGTTAGTAGATTTTTTCTTTTTTGAAGTGAAACTTCTTTATCGGGGTTGGAAATAAATTTTTCGTTACGCGTCACATTTTTCCGTTACGCGCCATCTTCTTCTTATCCCTACCACGCGTGATTCGAAGTATACTTTCTCCAGCGGAGTAGGGATTGGTATTACAATAACAACAACAAACAACAACAACAACTTTATCTAATTTAACTTTATTTAACCAATTTCTGTAAAGTTGCATATAGTAAATTATTTTTTGAAAAATAACGTCATAAAGAAGTTTCACTTCTTACGAGTGTACGCTAGTACACGCACACATTTTTTTTGTGTGTACTTCAACCACAGAAATATTAAAAACACTTCAACATAAATAGGCACTTTTTCTTTCTTTCTTGTATAAGCTAATTGTGATGTTTTTCACAGGTGGTTCCGCGGAGATAGCAGATCAAATTGGCGGCTCCGTCACACTTGTTTAGGTGACCAGTCGGTAGGTACGAATTCTTATTATAATATCTCTAGCTTCTGACAGCGGCTTCGCCTGCGTGGTCGTCGGATATCATCCCACGGGAATGTACTACCGGTATAAGATATCCTATGTGTTAATCCAGTTTATAAACCACTAGCTTCTGCCCGCGACTTCGTCTGCGGCTAATACTGTAGAGGGCAAACTTATCTCTGTGATGTCCTTGTGATCATAAAATAATTTAATTTGATAAGAATTGATATTTTGTTGTTTAAATAATCATCCAAACAGAAGTTAGTCGAAAAAATACTTTTTTTAAACATAAAACGAAATATAAAAGATAGGAACATGGTGTCGCGGACGTTTTTAAAGAAATAATTAAGGCGAACCGGGTTGCCATACATTGCTTTCAATTTTAAACAACTGTTTAGGCCACAGAACAGATAAAGAGGTTAGAATGGAAGTAGTTCCTGATTTGTATTAGAACGCGTGTCGCCGCATGTCTCCCACTCTTGTCTCTCCACTACAAGCAAGAGATAATACGTACGCGCATTACGCACACAAATAAACCACACGCACTTACATCGCGTGTTTGCTATTGGTTGTCACACTAACGCAAATACTGCTTTGGACGTACACTCACACACGTGTAAAAGCAATTTATTTCTCATATATGTTACGGCCACCAAAAGGTCGATTAATCATATCGATAAAATTACTGTAGTTTAGTTAATTAAAGTTTTGCATTTTTTCAAGTTGCGGATACGGTACGAATAACTTCCTAATTACATATAAATAAACTTAAATTAAAGACAAATTAAGGGGGAACATCCGATACTGCCGGGAAATTTAAATTTTCTTTAGTTTTATGCTAGTTGCAGCTCTGTTTTACGGCATAATAATAGAAAGAAAGAAAAATAGCATTTTTAATAACATAAAACGTAAAACAATGCTACAATATGCAAAAAAACTATAAAGAAATATTCAAATTTCACGTCCATATCGAATGCTAAGTCGAATTAACATAATATAATCTAATTAATTTATTGTGAACTACTCCGTGAAAAAGTATTTATTAATTGTATCATGTTAATTTATGAATAATATCTGTGCCCGCCGGTTTCACCCGCGTTACATAATCATTTTCTGCAAAATGTTGCGATCATAAATTGTGCTACATTTAGTAGTACCTATCCATTCAATTCTACCAGTTGCTTCAAACCAGTTTTCTTGTAACAGGATCTTATGGACAATTAAAAAAAAAGTGTTTGCATCGTAAATTAGATTTTAGACGAAAAACCAACTAAGAAACTAAATTAATAATCCACATTATACAATAATTGGTGTTAATATAAACAAAGTTATTTTCATTGTTATATTACTGACAATAATCGTTCGTATACACATCTTAATATCGACATAGTTTACAATTTGGTACAACACTATCGACGCGCATAGATTTCCCAGAATTGAAGCTTTGAATCGACGCACGCGACGTTCGCAGGGAACGCAATACATTGCGCGACCGCCCACGTCGTGCAAGATCGTACCAATGTAATGCAAGCAATGTATAATTTTGCATCTGAATGCGATTTTATCGTTTTTGTCTACAAACTACATAATACTTTTGTAATAATTACAAATATCACTCGTATTTTAAGGTTTTTGGAGTTACCGGTGAAAAGAAATCCCTCCTCGGGCCACATTACACTCCTGACTTCTTTTCCGACACGTTATAATTGGGCAAGACGGCATAATTCTTTTTTTCCGCGGAGAATTGAACGGTTTCACAATAAGCGCGTGACTGTTGACCGGTGATTCTAATTTCGGTTGGGTTTGGAGCGCCCGCGCAAATGTGTGGCGCGCCTGTCCCGCCCACAAGGCCCTTCTAACCTCTTTAACTGTTCTGTGGTTTAGGCAGTACATGCAAATAATTCTGTTTTCGGAGGTATTTCTTTCCGACTTGCTAGACGAAAATTGCGATAGCTCGGCTAATATGTATGATATAAATATAATTTATAGCCTATAGCACTCAGGAATAATGTAGCTTTCCATCAGTGAAAAAATTTTTGAAATTGCATCATTAGTTCCGGAGATTACCCCCTACATACAAACTTAAAAATTTTACCTCTTTATAATATTAGTATAGATTTGTGTGCCAAATATCATCGCAATCCATACAGTAGTTTTTAACTTCCACGTTTATAATTTTATTAGGATAACATTCACATAACATTCATTGTCTTTAGGAGCTCGAGGCTAAGTTAAAAGTAGGTTAAGCCACGCTTGCCGGGGTTGGCCATGGATGGGTGACCATCTTTACATACCGAGATTCCTCCGTGCCTCGGAAACCACGTTAAGCCGTTGGTCCCAGCTGTCATTCATGGATGCCAGTCTTACCAAGGGATATTGTATTACCCAGTTACTGGGTTAACATTATACTTTCATCCACTATCTCCTTGAATATTCGCCCTTGTCATGTTCATACCTCACATCTGTCAATCATCATCACATGTCATTTCACTATCCTATCATATTCCTTATTTCTTTCCTACATCGATTTTACTTAGTCAGTCGTACATTTAGTCCGCCTGCCAGATAATAAAAAAATATTGGGCAAGTATTTTTTTCTTTATCATTTTAATAAAAAACCGGCTAAGTGCGAGTCGGACTCGCTCACCGAGGGTTCCGTACAAACCGTAGGTATATAATTAAAAGTTCACCCATCACGACAATCGAGTCATAGTTATGGCATTTTTATATTTTGAAAAAAAAAAGTATTTTTTGTTTATTGTATGATGTAACTAAAAATTTACGGTTTTCGCAATTTTTCCTTTATCTGTACTATAAGACGTCAATTCGTACCAAATTTAAAGATTCTAAGTTCACGGGAAGTACCTACCCTGTAGGTTTTGATTCCCGGAGAGTTTCAAAAATTTGCGGCATGAACGGCTGTATCTTTTGATTGCTTTGGCTTAGAAGTTTGATTTTATCAGAGCTCCAAGGGACAGTAGACCTGAGTATTACATATAATTATCAGTTTGATACCTCCACGCGTTCCTGAGAAAAACGGTCTTGACAGACGGACGGACGGACGGACGGACAACAAAGTGATCCTATAAGGGTTCCGTTTTGTCCTTTTGAGGTACGGAACCCTAAAAATGAGTGAGATAAAACGCATTAAAGTTTTAATTCAGTATTAAATCTACATAGGATCGTCATGCCACATTTTAACACAATGTATCGACGTAATCTTCGCATTACGTAAAAAGAGAAAAAATACGTGTCCAATATTTTTTAATAAGCTTGCTGACGGAATAAAATAAAATAAGACATCATCCCTATTATACGGGAAGACGTAGCATTTAAAGTGGCGCCTGCGACCCCTAGATCAACGAGCCGAGACTTATACTACACTTTTGAACGCCAGAGCATAAAAGAAAGAGGCACAGGCACAGGCACGCCAAGCTACAAATTTATTTCTTCTTGTTATCATGAATTCCCAATATCCATGCTGTCTTTTAATTTGTATCATGTCATTAAATACGTACGAGAGGTTCAATTTTTAAGATATCAATATAAACACTCACAAGAGTAAAAAAGATTTAATTATTATAGCGTTGTTGCCGTTGTCACATATTTGTGTCGTTGGCGTACAGGGCTTGCGCTTGCTTATCACGTACGGTATGTGTGATAATGGTGTTCAATTGGTTAACTACATTATTTTGTTACAGATTAACGACGCGGGCCAAAATTAAGTATTAGAATAACTTACTTCAATATAAAGACATCTTGTAATAATTTCGACATTATTGTATATATTACAATCTATTAATAAAAACGTTTGAAAAACATTGTATTTGTCATTATTTTTTTCCACTAAATTCATCATAATTCAGCCGAGAAATAACTTTTTAGAAAGATGGTGTCTTTAGGAGCTCGGGGTAAGTTAAAAGTAGGTTAAGCTACGCTTGCCGGGGTTGGCCGTGGATGGGTGACCATCTTTACATACCGAGATTCCTCCGTGTCTCGGAAAGCACGTTAAGACGTTGTTCCCAGCTGTCATTCATGGATTGACAGTCGTTATGGGTCCGAAAATCTGACCAGCCAGTCTTACCTAGGGATATTGTATTACCCAGTTACTGGGTTGTGGCGGTCAGATAGGCAGTCGCTCCATGTAGAATACTGGTATTCAGCTGCATCCAGCTAGACTGGAAGCCGACCCCATCATAGTCAGGCAAAGGCTAGGCAGAGTGGTGTCTTTGGTTTTGTATTTTAGTTTTTTACCACCGATTGCCGATATTAAAGTTATTTTTCTCTCTGTTGTGTTTTTTTGGAAGTATAAGGCCCGTATTACAGAACCTCGCTCAAGACCCAAGCATTAAATAAAACTAGTTTTTACCAATCAAATGGCTTAAATCGAAACTAAAGTATTGAGTGAGGTTCTGTAATACGGGCGTAGGAGTTGGCTTCGGCCCTTCGTTCGCCTTCCCAAGGACCAGGACCCCAAAGTCCTGAGTTGTGTCAAAGACAAATCACTACATAGTATAAAACAAAGTCGCTTTCTCTGTCCCTATATCCCTATGTACTACTCTGTCAAGAAAGTACCGGGAAAAGATCAATAATACACAAAATGTCTGTTATTCATTCAAATTTATTTTATTACCTTCAAAGTATGCTCCTTTAGAAACGATACACTTGCGCCAACGAATAATCCATTCATCAAAACATTTTTTAAACGCTGCTTCCGGAATTGAGTTCAGTTCTCGCTGCGAATCGCCGGTTTTATCGGTTTCGGTTCAGTTGGAAGGCGCCACTCCGAAGCTTGTTGACTAGTTTGCATGTCAAACTCGTAAACCCACGTCTCGTCACCAGTAACAATGCGTTTCATGAATGTTGGGTCCGAACTGACTCGTTCTAGCATGTCCTCAGCGACTTTCATGCGATTGAGTTTTTGGAGAAAATTCAGATCTTTTGGGACTAGCCGAGCAGCAACATGTTTCATACCCAAATGATTAGTTAAAATGGTACGGATCGACTCGTGAGATACAGAAAGTTCGGCGGCTATCTCTCTCAGAGTTGAATGGGGATTTTCAGTCACTATTTTCTTCACTTTTGCGATGTTAACTTCAGTTGCAGACGTTGACGGCCTACCAGAGCGAGGCAAATCTTCCATCACATCTCGACCGCTTTTGAACGCTTTGAACCACTCATAAGCACGAGTTTTTGATAAAGTCGATTCACCGTAAGCCTTCTGTAACATTTTCAGTGACTCCGAACACGAAATTCCATTGGCGATACAAAATTTAAGACAAACTCTTTGTTCGATATTTTTGTCCATTATGAAATTCGCAATACACACTATATAATATGATATTACTAAAACCAGCACTGTATTTAAGGGTATCATTTAAGCTATCACCAATTTAATTAGTTTTGTGTTTCTTAAATAATAGGGTTTGTCCTCAAAATAGTAGATCTGTCACCAAAATGTAAGTAGTCACCAAACAATGCAAAATCAGTTCCACAATAAATCACCTAAAATCCTGAGATATAAGGTCTAGTACCAAATAAATGTTTTTGTATGTATTATAATAGGTGTGTCCTAATAAGTATTTAAGCAAACTAATTTAAAGAGATCACCAATAAATCATATTATGTTACTAGAAAATTGCATTAAGTTCCGTATTTACAACGGCGTCTGTCAAATAAAATTTCCATCGATTTATGGTGCGGGGATGTCCGGGGCCCCCCTTGTACCTGTGGGGGGAGCCCCCTCCACTCTGGCACCACTCCCATGATAAGGTAACTCACCATTTCCGAGAAAAATGACTTTTCCTAACTTAACCTCAAAACACTCAAAAGTTGCTCATAAAGCGTAGTCAATGGTTTAAAAAAAAAAACCACGAAGAACTTCTAACCTAACCTGTCCGAGTGGGGGTAGGGCAAGGCGGTTTTGGATACCCATCGTTGAGGCCGGATTGGTCAATTTTTAAAGCGCGCATTTGTCTCCGCCCCTTTGATCATTTTTTCATTAAAATTATAAATTGATGTATTAAATTGGTAACGAATACTATTAATTTAATATCTGAACGAAATAAAATGTTACTACTGTATTGGTGACAAAATATCAAATAAAAAGGAGTCACAGTCAGGGATCGATAATCGATTTATTTGGTGACGTAGATCTGTCACCAAATAAATCGATTATCGATCCCTGACTGCGACTCCTTTTTTTTTGATATTTTGTCACCAATACAGTAGCGACATTCTGAGCACAGAGCTATTATTTAAGTAACAAAACTGTTATTATAAGAACGAAGTTTATATTCATGTAATGCAATATAATTTTATTGGTTATCGATCTCTTATTTTACACATATATTAACATTAATTTGATAATTCATACCTGGGAACAATTTTTGTTTATCTGAGAACGAAAATATTTCGTGGCGATAGATCTATTTATTAGGTGATACAACTTGATGACAAATATAAATTTTGGTGATAGAAAATATAGTTCCCTGTATTTAATATAAATAACAGATGCAACTCAAACTCCGCGCCAAAATGGAAAACAGTTGTGCCAATGTAACAACTACAAAAAAACAAAAATTTGAATTTGGAACCATAAACAAATCATCCATTCCCGATACTTTTTTGACTGAATGTATAGTAAACACATTATATTACTTCAATGCTAAAATCCTTTTTTAAAGTTTCATCCCGTTTCACCGCTGCATTCCTATTCACTGCGTTTGACTGTAGTGATTTTTTGCTCGCCGCACTGTCACTGCTACTTTTACACCATCACACCCAAAAATTTAAAGAAAGAAAGATCCATTTATTTGGACAAAGTCGGTGGCACACAAAATACAAATAAAAAAAAACAAAAATTAATTGAATAATTTACTCTCTAACTCAAACTCAAGCGTATTTATTTCAAATAAACCAATTACAGGCACTTTTGAATTGTCAAGGGCTCGGTCAGTCAGAGAGATGAAGCTAGTTGCCCATTCCAAAGCAGTAGGCAATAACTGGGTGTGGCCTCATGGCCACGCCAAAAAGGTTCATTGCAGCATTAAATGCCAGACAGTGCTGTCTAACGTTGGTTTTCTAATTAAATTGCTCTGTTTGAATTATGTCGCGTTTCTCCCTCGAAAATATATTTTTTTTTTGTGGTTCCAGAAATATTTCGATATTTACATTTAAAAGCTGAATATTCATAATAACATTTACAGAAATAATATGTACAGACGCCAGCACATCAAGCTATCCCTAACTGTCAAATTTTCTCAATTAAAAATGAACCTTATGTCTTTGCAATAAAGTTAAAATACTATCAAAGAAATTTGACAGATTGTGGTTACTTGATGTGCTGGCCTCTGTATATTAATCAAAGAGCATCAAAAAATTCGTCCACATCGCTGTCAACAGGAAAGGTTCCCAAAAGGCTGCCAGCATTGCCGCGTTGTATGGCAATGCTGATTCTTTGACCAAAAATAAGCCAGCCCTCTGGTCACGTGAAGAGTCGATCAACCGCTTGGCGATATCTCGAAAAACATAAAAAACATAAAATTAAATAATCTTTATTTCGGACAAGTTACATCCATAGCAGGTTAGTAAGCAATGAATCTTATATCTATGTTAGAAAACCTCAATATTTAGTTACAAGATGATTGTTCGAGATGCATCTACGACCAAAACATAATTTAACATTGGAGAGTCGTATATCTCTGCTATGGTCTTCAGGATGGAGACGTGTTAAGTGATCACTTCTTCAGTCTAACCCCTGGAGAACGGGGGAGAAGAATTCGTTTCCAAATAGTAGATGCCGGATTGTCTGAAAAAGAAACATAAATAGGTGGGCTGCAGTGCAGTGCAGTATTATTATTATATGACCACTGCGTACAAAACGGTGAAGGAAAACATCGTGAGGAAACTAGCATGTCTGAGAGAAATTTCTCAACAGCATGTGAAGCTAAGTCAGAGGCCCATGGGCAGCATAAAAACTCCGACACCAGGTTAGTCACTAACCACACGAAGAGAAGAAGAACTCCATGGAGACTTGCAAATCAAAACCTTACCCAGTCTTAGGTACAAGTCCTCCCATACGTAGAGTGCCCCACAATTGGCAGTTCCCTGTCATGGCGGTCAGGTAAGACAGGCAGCGTTGTCCGGTAAAGCCTCCTCTGGTCAGGGACTCAGCCATGTAGTGGAAAGACCTGAAATGGAGAAAATGGAGAGGAAGACCACATGAATAGAGGGTTGTCAGAAAATCTGGAAAAAATACTTCAGGACAGACAAAAGCCTTTTCTGCATTTGTGAAGTTACAAATAATAAAAATAATATCCATGGACATTTCACACAACGCCATATAGTCCCAAGCTAAGCAACTTAATGCTTGTGTTATGGTAACTAGATGGCTGATAATCTACTTATATACATTTTTTTTGTAAATACATACATATTATAGATAGAAAAACACCCAGACCCGTAACAAATACTTGTAGGTCGTACAAATATTTGTTCCGTGCGGGAATCGAACCCGCGACATGTTGCGCAGCAGTCAATCGCTCAACCACTGCGCCAACCGTGTCGTCGGTATTGTCTATGAAGATACACTCTTTTCCTTTATTTTTATGTGAACGATTAGTTGTGTTAGGTATTTGAAAGCTCTCTTCTTATTAATTCATAGACAAAGCCCAGCCAATCTTTCATTGTAGAATAACTAGAATGATTACAATCGTAAGTGTTACACCGAATCATACACTGAAGTACAATAATAATTACTTAGAGACACCCGGACAGTGCCATCACCCCCACCAAAGTAAAAAGTTGCCCCTATATACAAAGTCGTATAAAGGCCCCATCCAGAGACAAACTCAGCACCCAAAAACAGCGTAATGAGTGACTCCCAGAACCAGACCCATGCCGGACGGCGCGTATATGTCCCACGCGCGCCTCAAACAGATGTCAGCATAATGAAGGGAAGCCCCACAGGGCCAAGCCTGCCGGGTAAGCGGGATTGTCCGAAAGGGTTACCGCTACCCCGGAACACAAAGGACTAAGGAAGGAACATGGATGGGTTTTAGTCAGTAAGAGTCTGACACTCCCTTCCACTCCACCCAGAGCAGGAGAAGTCATTGGTTGTATTCCCAGCGTTTAAAAAAAAAAGCCCAAAAGCAAAATTACTTCTCAGGGACAACGTAATGTCACCCCCAAAAATACAAAGTTGCTCACCCAAAGACAAAGTCATCACCAGTAACAAAGTCATCACCTACCCAGAGAAAATAGCCGACCTAATCTTACCTAGAATGATCGCAGTCGTTGGAGTTACACCCAGGCATGTTCAGTCCCCCATTGGGGTAGAAGTCTGCATCACCTAGCGTGGCCAGGTAACCCAGGAACCCTGCGTTCGTGTGAATGACCTCGGTGTAGACGCCATCGGTGGACTTGAACTTATTGTCGTTCTGCCCTGTCCAGCCGGGCATTGCGGCGTCCAGAGCTGGAATGGGGGTGAGGAATTATTGTACTGTACTTAACCTTTTAAACGGTCCCGGCTGTCATTTGTGCATCTTTGACAGTCGTTACGGGTCGTCAGTATGTATGTCAGTTGTTTATAGATAACTAGCTTCCGCCCGCGGCTTCACCCGCATAATATGTCGAAAACTTATACACATAAACCTTCCTCTTGAATCACTCTATCTATTAAAAAAAACCGCATCAAAATCCGTTGCGTAGTTTTAAAGATTTAAGCATACATACGGATATAGGGACAGAGAAAGCGACTTTGTTTTATACTACACACAGTCATCAAAAGTGTCTAGGGATCAACATATATTTTTGCAATAACTTTTCTCTTGATTGATATTAATTTAAATTTTCTTTAAGGATTCATCAAATAAAGTGTTTTCGTTTGTCACAGTAACGATAAACCAAGTCACCTTTGCATTAATAAAGAAATTTGCCATTTTCCTAATAAAGGGATTTTTGACATTTGAACCACTAACATTAAAGTTCGAAAAAAAGACTGAAATAACAGTTTTCTTTAAAATTTTATTGGGTAACTTAAACAATTAATAATCCGTGTTTCTACCGCGAACACTAACAACACAAGAACATCGGTTTGGCATACTCAAAATGAGTTCATCCAAATCACGCTGTGGAATGGCCGCCCATGTTCGTTGCAACAACAAAAAAAGGTCTTCTTGCAACTGGATACCCTCCATATTCGGCAGAGCTCTTCTCTGTAGCATATCCCATGCATGCTCAATCGGGTTCAAGTCTGGCGACTGAGCAGGCCAGGGCAGGACATTGATGTTAGCTGCGGCGAGAGTCTGTCTTACAACTCTTGCGGTGTGCGGTCGTGCATTATCATGCATTAACTGAAATAAGGGACCGATTTGCACTTGTAGAGGAACGATGACGTCAGATACAATCGTCTCAGCATAAATTTGAGCGTTGAGGTTGCCTCTGATCCAAATCAACTCAGTTCTTCCGCCGATCCAAATACCCGCCCATACCATGATGGTTCCACCACTATAAGGATGGACTTCCTGGCAGGATTTTAATCGCTGTTGGCGTCCAGGGGTTCTCCAGTGTCGTATACGTCTTGTATCCGGTCTCATACCAAAACGAGACTCATCAGAAAAGCACACGAAACGCCATTGTTCTTCTGCCCAATTTCTGTGTTCAAGAGCCCATTGATATCGAATCCTACGATTGTGCATTGCTATAGGTGGTACCCGTAGCGGTCTTCGGGAATGAAGGTTCACTTCATGCAAGCGGTTTCTGACTGTTTGGTCGCTAATTAAGTTCCCTGAAGAGTGATGAAGCCTCACGGCTAACATCATGGCGGTTATTGTTGGAGCTCTTCGAGTTAAGATTTGAATGTATCGGTCTTGTCTCCGTGTCGCCAGACTTGAACCCGATTGAGCATGCATGGGATATGCTACAGAGAAGAGCTCTGCCGAATATGGAGGGTATCCAGTTGCAAGAAGACCTTTTTTTGTTGTTGCAACGAACATGGGCGGCCATTCCACAGCGTGATTTGGATGAACTCATTTTGAGTATGCCAAACCGATGTTCTTGTGTTGTTAGTGTTCGCGGTAGAAACACGGATTATTAATTGTTTAAGTTACCCAATAAAATTTTAAAGAAAACTGTTATTTCAGTCTTTTTTTCGAACTTTAATGTTAGTGGTTCAAATGTCAAAAATCCCTTTATTAGGAAAATGGCAAATTTCTTTATTAATGCAAAGGTGACTTGGTTTATCGTTACTGTGACAAACGAAAACACTTTATTTGATGAATCCTTAAAGAAAATTTAAATTAATATCAATCAAGAGAAAAGTTATTGCAAAAATATATGTTGATCCCTAGACACTTTTGATGTGTGTATGTAGTGAAGTTGATTTGTCTCTCACCAGTAATGTAAGCAATATTCCCTTCAACGTTCCTGCCAGCGATTCCGGCCTGGTGGCCCCCGAGGCTGTGCCCCAACAGGTGGTACATGCCAGGAACAGCCCCAGTGACGCTGTTCAGCCAAGTTATGAACCTGGCCACACTTTCACCTGGAAAATGAAGAATTTAATACAAGAAGCTGTCTTTATTATATGCACTTTTTACCCGTTGGTGGGTATATAGAGCCCGTAGGGTAGGTAAAATATGTAGGTCTGTGGTGCAAGCCATGGTCCGAGCGAGAGGGAGTGGAAGGCAGTCACCTCCTTCTGCGAAGCGATCATGCTCGTGAAGGATAGGAGAAGAGAAGGGACGTGGCATGATGGGAGAGGGAAAATTCGGTAAAAGTCTGACACTCCCTTCCACTCCACCCAGAGCGGAAGAAGTCATAGGATGATTTTCCATCCTCAAAAAAAAAAGGTAGGGTAGGTAGGGTAGGTAGGGTAGGTAGGGTAGGTAGGGTAGGTAGGGTAGGTAGGGTAGGTAGGGTAGGTAGGGTAGGTAGGGTAGGTAGGGTAGGTAGGGTAGGTAGGGTAGGTAGGGTAGGTAGGGTAGGTAGGGTAGGTAGGGTAGGTAGGGTAGGTAGGGTAGGTAGGGTAGGTAGGGTAGGTAGGGTAGGTAGGGTAGGTAGGGTAGGTAGGGTAGGTAGGGTAGGTAGGGTAGGTAGGGTAGGTAGGGTAGGTAGGGTAGGTAGGGTAGGTAGGGTAGGTAGGGTAGGTAGGGTAGGTAGGGTAGGTAGGGTAGGTAGGGTAGGTAGGGTAGGTAGGGTAGGTAGGGTAGGTAGGGTAGGTAGGGTAGGTAGGGTAGGTAGGGTAGGTAGGGTAGGTAGGGTAGGTAGGGTAGGTAGGGTAGGTAGGGTAGGTAGGGTAGGTAGGGTAGGTAGGGTAGGTGGGGTAGGTAGGGTAGGTGGGGTAGGTAGGGTAGGTAGGGTAGGTAGGGTAGGTGGGGTAGGTAGGGTAGGTGGGGTAGGTAGGGTAGGTAGGGTAGGTAGGTAGGGTAGGTAGGTAGGGTAGGTAGGTAGGGTAGGTAGGTAGGGTAGGTAGGCAGGTGCGCCGTAAACTACTTCTACACGTGGGAAGACTACAGGGTAAAGCTAGGTTAAGATCTTACCAGAAGGCACGGTGTTGGCCAGGGCAGTGAAGTAGTTGATGGAGCCAGCGCCTGCGCTCCAGTCCACGACGATCACGTTCACGTCTTCAGCTGACAGGAACGCTGGGGAGGTAGTTAAGTCGTTGACTGCCACGCAGCAGACACAATAGAAAAACTATTGTTCGCGGCTCACCGGTGACCGCGTTGGCGCTCAACGTGTTAAAAGAACATGGATGGATGGCAGAAACTAATGAAACAATGGATCAATCGACAATCAATTCAGTCTATGGCTGTCTACCGCTGGACGATGCCCTGTACGCCAACGATACAAATATGTGACAATCCAGTACACCATCAACACGAAGTAAACAATTAAATCATTACTTTTGTGTGTGTTAATATAGATATCTAAAAATTGAAGCTCTCGTAAGTATTTAATGACATGAAATTCGTGATAACAAGACGAAATAAATTTCTAGCTCGGCGTGGAGGGCACGCGCGTGCGTTTTGCTCCGGCGTTCAAAAAGTTAAGTATGCCGCGACGTTTTTAAGCACACCGAAGCGACCTTAGCATACCAAGGCGTCCTTAGGGGATTTTATGTCTCGCCGCGGTTTCCCGAAGACTGCCAAAGCGTTCCGAGGGATTCCGAAGCGTTCCGAACGCTGTGGACTCGGCATGCTTAAGCATACCGCGGTATTGTTTTTGTAATTACGACCGTTAACATTGAAATTTCAACTTTATTTGCATAATGTTAAGTTATATAATTTATTTAAACTATTCGCACACAATAAAGATACAAAGGCGGACTTAATGCCTTAGGCATTCTCTACCAGTAGTACCAGTCAACCAAGGGTGGTGAAGAGATCAGATGGTAGGTTATTACTCGTCGACTGAAAATACCTTGCTATGCCGTGCCGCCAAGTGGCGGGAAAAACAAAAATATTGCATTTAATGCACATGAGGAACTTACCAGGTACCAGGACGGTATTAAAGTCAGCAGTAACGGAGTCCAGCCATCCGTGAATGAGGACAATGGTCCTCCTGTTGGGACTGTAGTTTGTGATGCCGAGGAGACCCTCGCTACCGATCAAGAGCGGCTGGCTCACTGAGGGGTTCTGTCTGGAAAGAAAATTGAGGAACATTTATAAGGATGAATTGATTTCATTTCCCGTTTATACACGGTGATTTTTAATTCAGAGCGTGAAAGTAATGTAGAGCCTGAGTGAAACCTTATGTTGAACATGGCTGGTAATAATCTGACGGCATTCGAACCTTTAAATTATATTTAGAATAGTTAGGTTTTTTTTGTACAAGTGAGAAATCGCCTCGGACCGCGGTCTTGGCAGATGTATTCGGTTCGCTAAACTAAAATATATGTGGTGTTTATCGTCCTGTGTGTTTGCATTCTTAGCATAGAAAAAACCCCCCTCAGTACAAGGTCTTCAACCTTTCTAAAGTACTCATGCTTATGAAATATAAAAAAAAAACAACTTTTTCATACAGTAATGCAATATTTAATTGCATTGGTAAAAACTAGGGTATGTTTTGGTAAAAATATTGATAGCAATAAAAACGATATACCTAATATAAATCCTGTGTGAAACTGAGGGGTTCTGTCTGGAAAGAAAATGCTAGACTATCTTTATCTTTCTGACTGACCGACCCCTTGACAATTTAAAAGTGCCTGTAATTGGTTTATTTGAATTAAATGCTTTGAGTTTGAGTTTGAATGGAGGACCATCTATAAAGATGAATTGATTTTTTTGCCCCTTTATATACGGTGATTTTTAATTCAGGGCGTGAAAGTACTCATGCTTATGAAATAGCGAAAAAAAATAACTTTTTCATACAAAGATGCAATGTTTAATTTCAAGTGGTAAGTTGTGATTAAAATATTGATAGCAATAAACAGGTTTAATTTAAATCCTGTGTGAAACAAAAGAAAGGAGAATAGAAACTTTGGGCCACAGGGATTACAACCGGAAAATCTTAAGAAACAATTCAATCTGCCTGCATTTTCCCAACTATGTTAGGGTCGGCTTCCAGTCTAACCGGATGCAGCTGAATACCAGTAGTTTACATGAAGCAACTGACTATCTGACCTCCACAACCCAGACAGTAACTTACGATACCGCTTGGTAAGACTGACTGTCAGTCTTGATGTATAAAAATGGTCACCCGTCCACTACCCAACCCCGGCAAGCAGTAGCTTAACCAGATATATCGAACCGTGCGGCTGTTATTAAGCAATTAAAACTCAGAATAACATAAAAAAGAAGACATATATTACGCGAGGCCTAAAAGGCTCCTATCTCAGTATAATGCTGCGATTAAATAAAAGATGCGTTGGTCTTCTGAAAAGACCTTACCTGGTGAACAGATGATAGACATTCTGCCTGTCAGGGTTGTATCTGGCCGCTTCAGCCACATCGCTGACAGTCCCCCACAGGTCTACCAGGTGGAGAGATCCATCTGGTCCCTCCACGTACTGGTAGCGAAGATCGTCTAGCTTCCTGATGACTGGGTTGTAGGGGAGAGCTGGAAAGAGGAACAGCCGAGGTTTGGTTATGGTAGACACAACTCTTCACTCGAGGTCTTCATACAAAACTACCATATGGAAGGGGCGACTAGAATCAATTCTATCCCTTCTTCATGTTGACGTTCAAAATGTGCCTTTCTTGTGCCTATTTGAAATAAATGATGTGACTTTAACTTGGACTTACTCGCATTACAACGTGCAAGCGAAATTAAATAATTGCGTCTATACGCAATTATTTAATTTCTAAGGAAGGAAGGTTCTATAACCTTCATCTTTCTTTTCGCGTGGTTAGTGACTAACCTGGTGAGAGTTTTTAATGCTGCCCATGGGCCTCTGACTTAGCTTCACATACTGTTGAGAAATATCTCTCAGACATGTTGGTTTCCTCACGATGTTTTCCTTCACAGTTTAAGCAAGTGATAATTATTCAATACGCACATGAATCCGAAAAATCAGAGGTTTGGGTTCGAACTCAAGACCTATGACTTGGCAGTCCGACGGTCACACCACTAGGCTATCAGAGCTTGGCTCTATGCTAATGCCTGCATGTCTTTATGTCCTGAGCTGATATAGAAAAAGTAATATGGATTATCCTTACCTGACACAACAGCCAATCCAATTATTACCAACGCTACCACTTTGCCCATGGTTGCAGATTGAATGTTAACCAATAAATTACGACAGTTATTATCTTAAATTAATCAGGTGCTACTATGCGAATTTTTTATCTCTAAGTCATGATTTAATTAAGTAGGTACTTAGTATAATAAGATTAGTGTTAACTAGCTAAAACTCAATGGTTTTCTCTTGGTAGTTTCATCATTTAGGCTTTTCCTGTTAGGTGTGTTGTAAAAGAACAGAAAGAAAAAAAAATGCGTTTGTATTTTTTTTTAAGGGTGGGAATCATCCACTCAAAACGGCCATCGCTCAGAATAATGCTTCGAAATTCAATCTTAGTGTCAGTATTATGGGGCCCGTTAGGGCCGAAGCCTGCCGGGTAAGCAGGATTGTCCGAAAGGGTTACCGCTACCCCGGAACATAAAGGGCTAAGGAAGGAACAGGGATGGGTTTAAGTCAGCGGGAGGGATCATTTGATGATTTCCCACCCTGAAGGCATTTAAAATTTAAGCAGTGTAACTAAAGCAAACGAACAAACAAGATAATAAATAAAATGTAGTTGTTCAGTAAACCTGAAAATACTGATTAGAAATAATTATCAACTTAAACGTCTTACTATGTAATGATAATTACTGTGAGATTATCATGACGTTGCTATCAGTTATTTTGAAGCAGGTGTGTTATCACAGCCTTTGATGATAAGGTCGAAAGTCCTGTCCAAATCTTTACTCGTACTTACCTTTTGAAAGCCAGAGCATAAACGCACGCGCGTGCCCTCCACGCCAAGCTACAAATTTATTTCTTCTTGTTATCATGAATTTCCCAATATTCATGGTGTCTTTTAATTTGTTTCATGTCATGAAATGGGAACCACCTTATATAAGTGGGAGGCACAGCTCTGGCTGCTCCACCACAACGCCATACGAATTGCAACAAATTCGCTTATGGTCTGCCGACCGATTGCAAATGTTTAAATTAAAAAAAAAAAAAAAAAAAAAAAAAAAAAAAAAAAAATGTCATGAAATGACGAGTGCTTCAATTTTTAAGATATCTATATAAACACTCACAAAAGTAATGATTTCATTGTTTGTTTAGTGTTTTAGTGTACCAGCTTTGTCAGATATTTGTGTTCTTGGCGTACAAGGCATGCGCTTGCTTTACACGTACGTGACAGTGGCGTTCAAAAGGTTAATCAAAATCAATAAGTCATTTACTCATATTTTATTATAGGGAACTGTGATGGCCCATTGGTAACAGCCATGACTTTCGAGTTATAGGTCGTTAGTTTAAACCCTGACAGGCGTTTTACTTTGTGTAAATTGTTTCATCACCACTGCTCTCAAAAACGGTGAAGGAAAACATCGTGAGGGAACCGGTATGCCCTAGAACCATAAATTTGAAGATGTGATATCCGCCAACCCGCACTGGGCCCGCGTGATGGATTTAACAGGTCACTCGCTCTCACTGAGAGATGGCCTGTGTCCTAGCTGTTGGAATAGTATAGGCTGATGATTGATTGAAATTAGGCTGACAATCATCACCCTTTTTAACGTCAAAATGACATAAGACAGTCCCCCAGCACGCTCGCTCTTCACCACTTCCTAGTGCTTTTTGAATTGTTCGAAAGGAACAAGGAGGTTGTGACTCGGACCACAAAGGGCTAAGGTAGGAATTTGGATGAGTTTTAGTCAATAAGAGTACTGACAGTACTGTCTATACTCCTACTATATTGAGACATCATTATGCCAACCAAAAGTCGTCCGCTATTGGCATCCCCCAAGCACCGCATCAGCCTGTTCTGCGAGCATTGGGCCCTGACCATTGACACTTAATTTTGAAAATTCTTATATGTAATATCTAATTGTGTTATAAATATCAGAGCGCCTAGACAAGTGACAATCGCTCCATGTCGATTCGATTTCGAAAATTGTTGATCGAACTTTTCGTTATCTCAGCGATTCGGATTGTCAAGAACGCCGCTTGTCAACGCATTTGTATGGGAATATTGATCGAGTTTCGTAATACAATTTGGCATTGTCTAGCACTTAGCGATTGAAAACTATTGATCACGTGACATCTCGAAAGCTTATGCCAATTCCTTATCTAATTTCGCTATCTTTAATGAAAATGTGACTTTGTCTAGTCCCTGGTTCACTTATATCAGGTCAGACTGGAAGCTGACCTCGACATAGTTGGAAAAAGGCAGAATAATGCCAATGCCAATGCCAGCTAATGCCAATTACATACATTTCGGATTTATCTAATTTCGTTATCGTTAATGAAAATGTGACTGTCGTGGCCCTCCTGGCGTCTAATGTGCAAGCCGCATCCATGTCAATCAATCTGCCAAACAATTTTTCCGAACTTTGATGGAACGAAATAAAGAATTGAGAATCCTACTATATTATAAACGTGAAAGTTTGTGAGGATGGAAGGATGCATGTTTATTAACCTTTCACGCAAAAACGAAGGGATCGGGATGAAATTTAGGCACACACATAGTTTATAACCTGGGTTAACACATTGGGTACTTTTTAGGGTTCCGTACCTCAAAAGGAAAAACGGAACCCTTATAGGATCACTTTGTTGTCCGTCCGTCCGTCCGTCCGTCAGTCAAGACCGTTTTTCTCAGGCACGCGTGGAGGTATCAAACTGAAATTTATATCTAATACTCAGGTCTACTGTCCCTTGGAGCTCTGATAAAATCAAACTTCTAAGCCAAAGCAATCAAAAGATACAGCTGTTTATGCCGCAAATTTTCGAAACTCGCACGGGAATTAAAACCTACAGGGTACTTCCCGTGAACATAGAATCTTGAAATTTGGTACAAAGTAACGTCTTACAAGTGCAGATAAAGGAAAAATTGCGAAACCCGTAAATTTTTAGTTACATCATATAATAAAAAAAAATTGTTTTTTTTTTTCAAAATATAAAAATAAGTACAGACGCCAGCACATCAAGCTATCCCTAACTGTCAAATTTTCTGAATTAAAAATGAACCTTATATCTTTACAATAAAGTTGAAATACTATCAAAGAACTTTGACAGATTGTGGTAACTTGATGTGCTGGCTTCTGTACCATAACTATGACTCGATTCTCGTGATGGGTGAACTTTTACTTACCTACAGGTTTGTACGGAACCCTCGGTGTGCGAGTCCGACTCGCACTTGGCCGGTTTTTTTTATATGGAAAGTAAGTTCCAGTGAAATCATTTTTGACATCCACGCGGTCGAAGTCGTTGGCAGAAGCTAGTTTTTAACCGACTTCAAAAAAGGAGGCGGTTATCAATTCGGCGGTATGTTTTTTTTTTTTTGTTTGTTCCGCGATTACCCCGCCAATTGTGGACCGATTTTCAAAATTCTTTTTTTGTTCGAAAGGAGATACTTCTGAAGTAGTCCCATAGTCACCAAGTTAGGATCTGATGATTGGATCCTGGAGAAATCGAGGGCAACCCTCAAATTTTATGGGCCCACACATCGTTTTTCGCCAATCTTATGAAGTAATTTAAGTACTTGCGTATGGTAATTATCACCTCATGTAGCTGAGCTGATGATGGAAGGTACAACTCCTTAACAGTAAGGAGAAGGCATCGACTGATTTAGTAACTTATTATTATGATGTTTGAAAGGGCGTTTGCCATTTTGGTTTCGTGATCATCAGGTCAGGAGGTGATGGACTAACCATAGACGATAGAAATCTTCAAAAAACGACAGCACATGCCTCGCGATTGCTGCGATTGCTTGTGTATGCATAGTTTACGACATACCATAACATAATATTACGCCAGTTCACTTTTAAGGGCGCTTTAAAATTGTAACAATAATACAGTAAATGAGTAATTTATCATTGTTACATCTAAATTTTTTTTACAGTTGTAGATATGTTGTGTATGTGTTACTTGTCCCATGAACCAATCTTGAGAGAAACGGTTTTGTAGCTTCATTATTTTAAGAAACGGCACAACACGGCATAAAAATTGTTCTTACAATTTTGGAAAATTAGTAAGCTCCTGAGGTATAGTCGCGACTGTCATTTTATTCCAAAAAGCTGCTGGTGAAATTTTTCGTTTCCTTATATTGTTTTGACAGCGAGACCATGTTACGATTTTACCCAGACGCACCAATTCTTCGGGTATTAACGTACTGTAAGCTTTAAAACAAATAGCACTGTCAGCGAAAACATTTGCGTTGCTCCTCGGTCTCATGAGACAAACGTTCATGAATTAAACCGACACGATGAGCACGTTGCTCCTCGGTCTCGTGAGACAAACGTTCATGAATTAAACCGACACGATGAGCACGTTGCTCCTCGGTCTCATGAGACAAACATTCATGAATTAAACCGACACGATGAGCACGTTGCTCCTCGGTCTCGTGAGACAAACGTTCATGAATTAAACCGACACGATGAGCACGTTGCTCCTCGGTCTCATGAGACAAACGTTCATGAATTAAACCGACACGATGAGCACGTTGCTCCTCGGTCTCGTGAGACAAACGTTCATGAATTAAACCGACACGATGAGCACGTTGCTCCTCGGTCTCATGAGACAAACGTTCATGAATTAAACCAACACGATGAGCACGTTACTCCTCGGTCTCGTGAGACAATCGTTCACGAATTAAATCAAGACGATGAGAACGTTGCTCTTGAGTCTCGTTTGATAATCGTTCACGAATCAAACTGAGCCGCTGAGCACGACTTTCTGGACTTTTATTAAACCTTGATAATTTCGTGTTTGCTCTCTTCTGAGAAAGTCTACTTATACGCTCGTTGCTCATCACTCTCATTTGAAATGTTTCTAGTATTTCTTTCCCTGCTTTTGTTTAAACGTTCTTCCCTTTCGTCGTTACTTTCTGCCAAACAGCGCTGTCTCATTTGAGCAGCGCGTTTAGGTAGTAGGCCTATATTAAACAAAAAGATTTTTTTTCTATTTAAGATTGAAAAAGAAACTTCAAAACTATGAACTATGTACAAACTTAAACTAAAAACTAGAAAATAAAATTATTTTTCAATAAAAAACAAAAACCGACTTCAAAAACCTAATAAACACTAAAAATTATTAAATAATATTAAATTGAATAACTCAAGAATCAAGAATAACTGACTCATAATCAAGAATTATTAACCAAAATAACCTTACCTAACTTTAATCTACATTATATTTTATAATTTAACAATTTTTGGAGTCTAAATAAATGAAACAAATTATCTTTATTTTGTATGTAGTATATTCAAATATTCTATCCTTGAGAGAACGGTGAATAAGCGTTGGTTGCCAAAAAGTACATGCCAGTTGATCTGAAAACCAAACAATACACTGTTGTTAAGGGCCTATGCACACCACGTTTTTTAAACGCGCCGTCGACGCGCGTTTTGGGAACGCGCGTCGCCGGCGCGTTTTTATCCTGCAGAGCAGTTTGTTGTCGTTTGTATCGATACAAACGCGCGGCACCGGCGCGTCTGTATCGATTCAAACGCGCGACACCGATACGAGCGCTAGCGCGCGCGCCTTCCCTTTCCCCCGCAACGAGGAAAAGGGAAGTGTGAATCTACGCTAGTAGCAATCGAGCGCGTCTGTATCGCGTCTGTATCGCTACACACGCGCGTCTGTATCGCTACACACGCGCGTTTGCATCGCGTCTGTATCGCTACACAAGCGCGTCAGGTGTGCAAAGGTCTACAGGCTGCGTCTGACTTGCGTGCGTATCGCGTCTGTATCGCTACAAACGCGCGTCGACGGCGCGTTTTACACATTTATCGTAAGAGAAGTAATTAACATTACGAAACACATCACATTAAAATCAATCATTTGCCACATGTCAGCTAGCACACGTCAATATACCAATTAAAACATTAAAACTGACTGTACTCAAGAGTAAATTAAAAAAAAAAAAAAGAGCCTCCAGGTAAAAGTGCGTGCCCGCTTACATGTGCAATGCTGTACTATGTCCATACAGCCGTAACTCGAAGTTACAAATGATAAACTAGAACTATAGCTCGATTTAAAGATGGTGGCTCAGAACATGAGCTCGTCGATGCCAATTTATATGTCACTGGGAATGAGGGGTGAAGTTCTGTGCTGCGAGTAGCACACTTCAGATCCGCCATACAGTTTGACGCGTACTCATCTGCCTGCCTTTTCCCAACTATGTTGGGGTCAGCTTCCAGTCTAACCGGATGCAGCTGAATACCAGTATTTTGCATGCAGCGACTACCTATCTGACCTCCACAACCCAGTACCTGGGTAATACGATACCCCTTGCTAAGACAGGCTGTCAGATTTTCGAATATCTGACGACCCGTAACGACTGTCAAAGGTGCACAAATGACAGCCGGGACCAACGGCTTAACGTGCTTTCCGAGGCCCGGAGGAGTCTCGGTATGTTAAGATGGTCACCCTTCCACGGCCAACCCCGGCAAGCGTAGCTTAACCTGATGGGATCGACCAGTGCGGCTGTTATTACCAGCGCTGGATTTACCCTAGGGGCAGTCGGGGCGAGTGCCCAGGGCGGCAAATTTTTAAGGGCGGCAAAATTTCGAAAGTGAAAAAAATTGTTTTAGTCTTATCAAGATACCTCAATATAAATTAAAAAATTCTATGAATTAATACTTTTTTGAAATTATTTTGATTATTGTGACAGTTGTCATTATGTCGAGTTTCATAAAACGCGTTTTTACATGACAAATATGTCAAGATTGCAATAACCCGTGTCAGTAGCGGATTTACAGATTTGCCGCCCGTAGGCTATTCCATTGTGCCGCCTACAAATTTTGATACCATAGTCCACAATCAAATATCAGTTTTCTATCAATAAAATTCCAACTTTATGATTTGTGCTCCATCATCCTCGTTACATCAACTTTTCCCGTATCATTGTGAAATATGGTACTGTGTTAGATCCTCTCTAGTTACTCCTCAAAAAGAGGTCTTACGATCACTATCGTGGTGATCACTATTTGTTAGTATTATAATTTTAGTTAAATTATAAAAGCATTATAATACTTTTTTGTGTATAATATATTTTATTCTAATTCACAAATCGAAATAAAAAAATTATAGTCACGTAACTTTGTCACTGTCACGTGATTGTGTGACCGAAACACGTGACTGTGTGACAGGGGCACGTCATCGTGTGTCCGAGACACGTGACTGTGTTTTCGAGGCACGTGACTGTCTGTCTAAGGCACGTGACTGTATGTCTATGTAACGTGACTGTGTGTCTGTGTTAAGAGACTGTGTCTGAGGCACGTGACAGTGTGTTTGAGGCACGTGACTGTGTGTCTGAGGCACGTGACTGTGTGTGTAAGGCAAGCGACTGTGTGTCTGTGTCACGTGACTGTGTGTCTGTGTAACGTGCCTGTTTGTCTGTGTCACGTGACTGTGTGTCTGGGCCACGTGACTGTGTGACTGAGGCACGTGGACGTGTGTCCGAGGCATGTGACCCACAAACACGTGACTCGGACACACAATCACGTGACACAGACACAAAGTCACGTGCCTTAGACACAGTCATGTGACTCAGAAACAAAGTCACGTGATAAAGACACAGTCTCGTGCCTCGAACACACGGTCACGTGCCTCAGTCAAACAGTCACGTCACTCAAACACACTGTCACGTGACACAGACACACAGTCACGTGTCTGAGGACACACCATCACGTGTGACACACAAACACGTGACTCGGACACACAATCACGTGACACAGACACAAAGTCACGTGCCTTAGACCCAAAGTCACGTGACTTGGACACAGGCACGTGACACAGACAAACGCCACGTGACTGTGTATCTGCGGCACGTGACTGTGTGTCTGAGGCACGTGACTTTGTTTCTGAGTCACGTGACTTTGTCACTGTCACGTGATTGTGTGTCCGAAACATGTGACTGTGTGACAGAGGCACGTAATTGTGTGTCCGAGGCACGTGACGGTGTGTCCTCAGACACGTGACTGTGTGTCTGTGTCACGTGATAGTGTGTTTGAGTGACGTGACTGTGTGACTGAGGCACGTGACCGTGTGTTCGAAGCACGAGACTGTGTGTCTTTATCACGTGACTTTGTTTCTGAGTCACGTGACTGCGTCTAAGGCACGTGACTTTGTGTCTGTGTCACGTGACTTTGTGACTGAGGCACGTCAAAGTGTGTCCGAGTCTCAAAGTGACTTTGTCACTGTCACGTGATTGTGTGTCCGAAACACGTGACTGTGTGACAGAGGCACGTGATCGTGTGTCTGAGGCACGTGACGGTGTGTCCTCAGACACGTGACTGTGTGTCTGTGTCACGTGACTTTGTTCCTGAGTCACGTGACTTTGGCACGTGACAGTGTGTCTGAGTCACGTGACTGTGACTGAGACACGTGACCATGTGTCTGAATCACGTGACTGTGTGTCTGAGGCACGTGACTTTGTCACTGTCACGTGATTGTGTGTCCGAAACACGTGACTGTGTGACAGAGGCACGTGATCGTGTGTCCGAGGCACGTGACTGTGTGTCTGAGGCACATGTCTGAGGCACGTGACAGTGTGTCTGAGTCACGTGACTTTGTCACTGTCACGTAATTGTGTGTCCGAAACACGTGACTGTGTGACAGAGGCACGTGACTCAGACATACAGTCACGTGCCTTAGACACACAGTCACGTGCCTCGGACACACAGTCACGTGCCTTGGACACACGATCACGTGCCTCTGTCACACAGTAACGTGACACAGACCCTTAGTCACGTGCCACAGTCACGTGACTCAGAAACAAAGTCACGTGACACAGACACAGTCACGTGCCTCAGACACACCGTCACGTTTCTCAGACACACGATCACGTGCCTCTGTCACAGTCACGTGTTTCGGACACACAATCACGTGACAGTGACAAAGTCACGTGACTCGGACACACGATCACGTGCCTCAGACACACAGGCACGTGCCTCAGACACACAGTCACGTGGCTCGGACACACAGTCACGTGGCTCAGACACAAAGTCACGTGACACAGACACAGTCACGTGCCTCAGACACACCGTCACGTTTCTCAGACACACGATCACGTGCCTCTGTCACAGTCACGTGTTTCGGACACACAATCACGTGACAGTGACAAAGTCACGTGACTCGGACACACGATCACGTGCCTCAGACACACAGGCACGTGCCTCAGACACACAGTCACGTGGCTCGGACACACAGTCACGTGGCTCAGACACACAAGCACGTGACTCAGAGACACAGGCACGTGACTCAGACACATGGTCACGTGTCTGAGTCACGTGCCTGTGTGTTTAAGTCACGTGACTGTGGCACGTGACAGTGTGTCTGAGTCACATGACTGTGTGACTGAGACACGTGACCATGTGTCTGAGTCACGTGCCTGTGTGTTTAAGTCACGTGACTGTGTCTAAGGCACGTGACTTTGTGTTTGTGTCACGTGACTGTGTCTCTGAGTCACGTAATTGTGTGTCCGAAACACGTGACTGTGTGACAGAGGCACTTGATCGTGTGTCCGAGGCACGTGACAGTGTGTCTGAGTCACGTGACTGTGTGTCTGAGGCACGTGACAGTGTGTCTGAGGCACATGACAGTGTGTCTGAATCACGTGACTTTGTCACTGTCACGTGATTGTGTGTCCGAAACACGTGACTGTGTGACAGAGGCACGTGATCGTGTGTCCGAGGCACGTGACGGTGTGTCTGAGGCACGTGACAGTGTGTCTGTGTGACTGAGACACGTGACCATGTGTCTGAGTCACGTGCCTGTGTGTTTAAGTCACGTGACTGTGCCACGTGACAGTGTGTCTGAGACACGTGACTGTGTGACTGAGACACGTAACCATGTGTCTGAGTCACGTGCCTGTGTGTCCGAGCCCGTCACGTGACACAGACACACAGTCACGTGTCTGAGGACACACCGTCACGTGCCTCGGAAACACGATTACGTAACTCTGTCACACAGTCACGTGTTTCGGACACACAATCACGTGACAGTGACAGAGTCACGTGACTCAGAAACAATGTCACGTGACACAGACACACAGTTACGTGCCTCAGACACACCGTCACGTGCCTCGGACACACGATCACGTGCCTCTGTCACACAGTCACGTGACCCAGACCCACAGACACGTGACACAGTGACAAAGTCACGTGCCTCAGTCACACAGTCACGTGACTCAGACACACAGTCACGTGGCTCAGACACACAAGCACGTGACTCAGAGACACAGTCACGTGACACAGACACAAAGTCACGTGCCTTAGACACAGTCACGTGACTTGAACACACAGGCACGTGACTCAGACACATGGTCACGTGTCTCAGTCACACAGTCACGTGACTCAGACACACTGTCACGTGCCACAGTCACGTGACTCAGAAACAAAGTCACGTGACACAGACACACAGTCACGTGCCTCAGACGCACCGTCACCTGCCTCGGACACACGATCACGTGCTTCTGTCACACAGTCACGTGTTTCGAAAACACAATCACGTGACAGTGACAAAGTCACGTGATTCGGACACACAGTCACGTACCTCAGACACACAGTCACGTGGCGTTTGTCTGTGTCACGTGCCTGTGTCCAAGTCACGTGATTCGGACACACAGTCACGTACCTCAGACACACAGTCACGTGGCATTTGTCTGTGTCACGTGCCTGTGTCCAAGTCACGTGACTTTGGGTCTAAGGCACGTGACTTTGTGTCTGTGTCACGTGATTGTGTGTCCGAGCCACGTGTTTGTGTGTCCGTGCCTCGGACACACGATCACGTGCCTCAGTTACACAGTCACGTGACTCAGACATACAGTCACGAGCCTTAGACACACAGTCACGTGCCTCGGACACACAGTCACGTGCCTCGGACACACAGTCACGTGCCTCGGACACACGATCACGTGCCTCTGTCACACAGTCAAGTGACACAGACCCTTAGTCACGTGGCTCGGACACACAGTCACGTGGCTCAGACACACAAGCACGTAACTCAGAGACACAGTCACGTGACACAGACACAAAGTCACGTGCCTTAGACACAGTCACGTGACTTGAACACACAGGCACGTGACTCAGACACATGGTCACGTGACACAGTGACAAAGTCACGTGACTCAGACACACTGTCACGTGCCTCAGTCACACAGACACGTGACTCAGAAACAAAGTCACGTGATAAAGACACAGTCTTGTGCCTCGAACACACGGTCACGTGCTTCAGTCACACAGTCACGTGACTCAGACACACTGTCACGTGACTCAGACACACCGTCACGAGCCTCGGACACACGATCACGTGCCTCTGTCACACATTCACGTGTTTCGGACACACAATTACGTGACAGTGACAAAGTCACGTGACACAGACAAACAGGCACGTGACACAAACACACAGTCACGTGACACAGACACACAGTCACTTACCTTAAACACACAGTCACGTGCCTCAGACACACAGTCACGTGCCTCAAACACACTGTCACGTGTCTCAGACACAGTCACTTGACACAGACACAGTCACGTGACACAGACATACAGTCACGTGCCTTAGACACACAGTCACGCGCCTCGGACACACGATGACGTGCCTTTGTCACACAGTCACGTGTTTCGGTCACACAATCACGTGACAGTGACGAAGTTACGTGACTATAATTTTTTTATTTTGATTTGTAAATTAAAAAAAAATATATTATACACAAAAAAGTATTAAAATGCTTTTATAATTTAACTAAAATTATAATACTAACAAATAGTGATCACCACGATAGTGATCGTAAGACCTCTCTTTGAGGAGTAGCTAGAGAGGATCTAACACAGTACCATATTTCACAAGGATACGGGAAAAGTTGATGTAACGAGGATGATGGAGCACAAATCATAAAGTTGGAATTTTATTGATAGAAATTAATAGAAAACTGATATTTGATTGTGGACTATGGTATCAAAATTTTTAGGCGGCACAACGGAATAGCCTACGGGCGGCAAATCTGTAAATCCGCCACTGATACTTTGTCACTGTCACGTGATTGTGTGTCCGAAACACGTGACTGTGTGACAGAGGCACGTGATCGTGTGTCCGAGGCACGTGACTGTGTGTCTGAGGCACGTGACTGTGGCACGTGACAGTGTGTCTGAGTCTCGTGACTGTGTGACTGAGGCACTTGACTGTGTGTTCAAATCAAATCAAATCAAATCAAAAGTCATTTATTCAAATTAGGCTGAAGATCAGCACTTTTTGAAGGTCAAAGTTACATAAGACAGTCCCCCAAAAACGCCCACCCTTCACCACTTCCTAGTGCTTTAGCTGGGAAGAAGAAGTGGCGCAACAAACTCCCCAGCAGCACAGCTGTCTGTTTAGTTGGAAGAACTTGACTCTACCCACATTTATCGCATGAGAAGTAATTAACATTACGAAACACATCACATTAAAATCAATCATTTGCCACATGTCAGCTAGCACACGTCAATATACCAATTAAAACATTAAAACTGACTGTACTCAAGCGTAAATTTAAAAAGAAAAAAAAGAGCCTCCAGGTAAAAGTGCGTGCCCGCTTACATGTGCAATGCTGTACTATGTCCATACAGCCGTAACTCGAAGTTACAAATGATAAACTAGGACCATCGAAGTAAAATCAATCAATTAATTGCTAATGATTACTAACTAGGATCAAGATAAATAAATATGATCAACTGTCGAGGTCTCTAGCTAACCACATTTTGCAATACAACTCATTAAAAAAAAAACATAGTAATGAGTAGATTATGTCAACAATAAATGGCTAATAAAAAAAAATAAAAACAACCAAAACAATGAATTGAATACATAATAAAAATAATTTTATGAAGCTAATTCTGGAGAAAGAACATAAACATTGTCTTGTGTTAATCACAGCGACCAACTATTCTTGTCATTTAAGTAGTCGTTGGTAGTATAGTAAGCCTTTGAACAAAGGATAGATTTTACTTTAGATTTAAACGTATTAAAAGGCAATTCTAGCAAAGAAGAGGGCAGCTTGTTATAAAAGGTTATACCAAGCCCCACAAATGAGTTATGAACCTTATGAAGCCGATGAAAGGGAGCACGTAGTTTATCCTTATTTCTAGTATTGATGTTGTGAATATCACTGTTTTTAGTATATAAGTGTAAATTTTGTCTAATATATAAAATGTTGGCGAAAATAAATTGTGACGCTACCGTAAGAATACCAATTTCTTTAAAAAAATCTCTCAGAGATACTCTGGCACCTAGCTGGTAAATTGCTCGAACAGCTCGTTTTTGAAGAACGAAAATATTATTTATATCTGCGTCTTTGCCCCACAGCAGAAGGCCATAGGACATAACGCTATAAAAATAGCTAAAATACACTAACCGGGCTGTATCAACGTCAGTGTATTGTCTTACTTTCCTGACGGCATAGGCGGCTGAACTAAGCCGTCCTGCTAGACTTGATATATGTGGGCTCCATTGGAGTTTAGAATCTACTGTTATTCCCAAAAAGACTGCTGTGTCTACAGTTTCAAGCACCTCTTTATCTTATTTGTGGTCCTAGATTTCTGACATTGGGTAAGGCGAATTTTATACATTTCGTTTTCTTCGCATTGAGAACTAGGTTATTAGATGTAAACCAATCCGTTACTGTTGAGAGTGCACTGTTAACATCGTCAAAAACTAGTCTATCTCTGTCTACTTTAAAGATAAGAGAGGTATCATCTGCAAACAGTACAACATCACAGATACCCTTTAAATGGAATGGTAAGTCATTGATATACACTAAGAATAAGAATGGACCTAGTATTGAGCCTTGAGGTACACCTAACTGAACTGGTAGCTCAGTAGATTTCACACCATTAACATCTACACATTGAAACCTATTCTGTAAATATGAATTTATATATGTTCGAGGCACGAGACTACGTGTCTTTATCACGTGACTTTGTTTCTGAGTCACGTGTCTGTATGACTGAGGCACGTGACAGTGTGTCTGAGTCCCGTGACTTTGTCATTGTGTCACGTGATTGTGTGTCCGTAACACGTGACTGTGTGACTGAGGCACGTGATCGTGTGTCTCAAGCAATTGACTGAGGATCCGAAACACATGACTGTGTGTTCGAAGCACGTGACTGAGTGTTCGAAACACGTGACTGTGTGTCTGAGTCACGTCATACTTAGTCTCGCCTCACATGGTAAAACTTTTACTTTCGAAAATTGACGTGTCACACTTGGGAATGCAACCGGCTAAAATAGGATCAAATCTCTGCAATAAACATGATACATTAAATTAAAGGAAAACGGATGAAGTACCCAGTTTTAGCAGTAGCGCCACCCATCTTCAGTGTATCCGTGGAGGTGCAGTTTCCACTCAGGGCTGACGTCAAGGAGTCACATCGAGTACCAGTGAAACCTCCTCCAGTTAGAGATTCTGCCATGTAGAATATACATCTGGAATTTGTAAAGGTCTTTTTGTGAATGGGGTTAGATTTTCAAAAATCATTTTGATGACAATGATGATGACGATGATGATGATGATGATGTTGATGATGATGATGACGATGACGATGGTGACGATAATGATGATTACGATGACGATGGTGACGATAATGATGATGACGATGACGATGGTGACGATAATGATGATGACGATGACGATGGTGACGATAATGATGATGACGATGACGATGGTGACGATAATGATGATGACGATGACGATGATGATCTTATCAATGAAATGAGGATGTCGATGATGATGATGATGATGATAATGATGATGTTGATGATGATGCGGATATCAATGGTTATGCATGATGATCATATCAATGATGATGATGATGATGATGACGACGATGATGATGATGATGACGATGATGATCATATCGATGATGATGATGATCATGATGACGATGATGACGATAATGATGATGATGATCATGATGATCATGATGACGATGATGACGATAATGATGATGATGATGATGATGATCATGATGACGATGATGACGATAATGATGATGATGATCATGATGATGATGATGATCATGATGACGATGATGACGATAATGATGATGATGATCATGATGACGATGATGACGATAATGATGATGATGATGATGATGATCATGATGACGATGATGACGATAATGATGATGATGATCATGATGATGATGATGATCATGATGACGATGATGACGATAATGATGATGACGATGATGATGACGATGGTGACGATAATGATGATGACGATGACGATGGTGATCTTATCAATGAAATGATGATGTCGATGATGATGATGATGATGATGATGCGGATATCGATGGTTATGTATGATGATCATGACAATGATGATGGTGTTGATGATAATTATCATGATGATGATGATGATGATGACGATGATGATCATGATGATGATGATGATCATGATGACGATGACGATGACGATGATGACGATGATGATCATATCAATGATGATGATGATGTCGATGATGATGATGATAATGATGATGTTAATGATGATGCGGATATCGATGGTTATGTATGATGATCATGACAATGATGATGGTGTTGATGATGATGATCATGATATTGATGATCATATCAATGATGATGATCATGATGATGATGTCGATGATGATGATGATCATATCAATGATGATGATCATGATGATGACGATGATGATGATCATATCAATGATAATGATGATGATAATGATGATGATGATGATCATGATGACGATGATGACGATAATGATGATGATCATATCGATGATGATGATCATGATGACGATGATGACGATAATGATGATGATGATCATGATGATGATGATGATGATGACGATGATGATCATAGCAATGATGATGATGAAGATGATGACGACGATGATGACGATGATGATGATGATGATGACGATGATGATCATATCGATGGTGATGATCATGATGACGATGATGACGATAATGATGATGATGATCATGATGATGATGATGATGATGACGATGATGATCATGATGATGATAACGATGATGTCGATGATGATGATAATGATGATGTAAATGATGATGCGGATATCGATGGTTATGTATGATGATCATGACAATGATGATGGTGTTGATGATGATGATCATGATATTGATGATCATATCAATGATGATGATTACGATGATGATGGTCGTGATGATGATCATGATGATGATGACCAAGTTAGATTACGTACCTATGATGGCTACAATTCCTATCAGGACACCCGGGCATATCGCTCCCCCCGTTAGGATAGAAGTCCACGTCCCCCACCGGAGTGATCAGCCCTGAGTACCCAGCGTCTGTGTGCATCACTTCCGTGTATATCCCGTCAGTTGCCCTGAAGGATGAGGGGTTGGTGATCCAGCCGGGTAGAGCAGGGTCGAGGGCTGGAGAGCGAAGACGAACCAATTCATTTCTGCTTCATAGCTGATAACGGCTAAACTAAGCAATTATTTGTGCACTACAAAGCGCCAACAAGACTCACAGCCTAAAAACAGCA
Source organism: Hyppa rectilinea (assembly GCA_951799385.1). NCBI lineage: Eukaryota > Metazoa > Arthropoda > Insecta > Lepidoptera > Noctuidae > Hyppa > Hyppa rectilinea. Next base: position 9,518,256 of record OX637330.1, on the reverse strand, counting down.
ATTTTTGATCTATGATTCTATGATCATTATTTTTTTTAAAGTAGCGGTAATTAGTTCGACGAGCATAAATCACAACTTCTCTTCCCTTATTTTTATGCTTCGAGTAAAATGTCGTGTTACAAGCAAAAATAATATATTATGCCGCTTTAAAAAAATAAAAAATAACGTTTATTTCGGAAGAGTTACATCCATAATGGGTTAGTACATAAAGAATCTTATATCTATGTTAATAAACCTTAATATTTAGTTACAAGATTATTGTTCGAGATACATATATCTTCGAACAATATCTTGCAACAGTGGAGAGTCGTACCTCCATGCTATAGTCTTCAGAATGGAGTTGGAGCTGGCCCGCACTCTGCAGAGCAACGAGGCAGATTTCTTTCTGAGAGTGGCATGGAAGCCATCAACGTGCGCTTGGGTAAACATACCCGATGCACTGCAGAAACGGGGCAGCCCCATCAACATTCTGAATCCATTATTATATTGGACCCGCAGGATTGGTTCCCCCTTTCTTTTATTATTTTAAGTCATCACTCGAAATTGCATATTGTCTAGTTATGTCACCCTCCTTGAAAATGAGCCATATAAATAGTACACCAACATACTATTGATACTGAGTATATAATGGACCAACTTCTTCTTTTCGTATAGTTAGTGACTAACCTGGTGTCAGAGTTTTTATGCTGCCCATGGGCCTCTGACTTAGCTTCACATGCTGTTGAGAAATAATATCTCTCAGGCACGTTTCCTCACGATGTTTTCCTCCACCGGTTTTTAAGCAAGTGATAATTATAAAATACGCACATGAATCCATTAAATCAGAGGTCTTGGTTTCTCGAGACCTATGACTTGGCAGTCCGACGGTCACACCACTAGGCTATCGCTGCTATCAACTGCTTCCAACTTACCAGAGATATAAGCAAGTCCTCCTCCAAGATGTCTGCCGATGATGCCGACCTGGTGCGCCCCGAGGCTGTGTCCTATGATGTGGTAGTTAGCGAGGCTGGCGCCGCTGGCCGAGTTCAGCCAGGTGATGTATTTTGCTACGTGTTCACCTGAAATTATATAGAACATCCTTTTCTTAGGACAAGTTATATTTAAAGGGTTTAGTTAATGTAACAAACGGAACCCTTATAGGATCACCTCGTTGCCCATCTGTCTGTCTGTCAAGACCGTTTTTCTCAGGAAGGCGTAGAGGTATAACGTTGATTAAATTTTGCCCTTGGAGCACAAATACTCAAGCTTCTATCTAAGTCAGGGGTTCCCAAACCTATTTTTGAGAATAAATTATTTGTCAGCGCCCCCATTTTTCACCTACTTAAAAACTACTATCTAGATGAAACTCCAAATCGCCCCCTATGGCTCATTAGGGGGCAATGCAGGCATTTAAAAAAGGAGTATAATAATTATCAAAATAATAAATAGAACCCCCCAGTGTTGGCAGATCATCACTAGTGTTGCCATTACACGCACCAGATCTGATGCAGTTGTTGAGGGCTACCATGTAGCTGACTCCTGCGCCGATGCTCCAGTCCACCATTATGAGGTTCACATCCTGGGCAGTCAGGTAGGCTGCAAGAAGAAATTTTCAAATATTATATGGGTAAATTAACATGCATTTTAAAGGGTTTGTAACTATAGGGTGGCAGGACTAGCAAAATGCCATGGTCCCCCGGCCTGATGGAGCCCCCGGCCCAAGAACTTGCTAGCTCAAAAGTGACCTAACATTTTTAACAAAATTTTATAAAAAATATTATGGGGCCCCATGCAATGGATTTGCCAAGGGCCTCAGATGGTATAGTTACGCCACTGTGTAGGGCCATAATGAATACCTGTTGCCCGCAGCTTCACCCACAATAGCCTATATAACTATTTATAACATTAACTATCTGCCACTGAAAATCTTGTTAAAATCGGTCCAGCCGTTTCGGAGATAAGCCGAAACAAACACATATCCAAACCAATAATTCAATCTTTGGGATATTTAACCAATCAATCAATCAGCCGCCTGATTGATTGATTGGTTAAAAATCCCACTTACCATGTCTTCTTCTTTTCGTTTGGTTAGTGACTAACCTGGTGTCAGAGTTTCTATGCTGCCCATGAGCCTCAGACTTAGCTTCACATGCTGTTGAGAAATATCTCTCACACATGCAGGTTTCCTCACGATGTTTTCCTTCACCTATTTTTAAGCAAGTGGTAATTATACAATACGTACATGATACATACCATGTACCAATTGGACATTAAAATCGGACAGGGGTGTATTTCTCCATCCATGGACCAGGAACACTATCTTCTTGTTAGCATCGAAGTTGGAAGCCTGGAGGATACTGTCAGCACCCAGGGGCAGAGGCTGGCTGGTTGTAGGGTTAGATCTGGTAATGGGAAAAATAATCTATAATATTCGCTATCTTCACACGTCAATAATATTTTTAAACTAGACGAGGTCGGCGTTTCCTACCTGACTACTCTGAGAAGAGAGGGCAAAACAAACTCAGAGGTCACAGTTTCTTTTGAAGTCCTGACAAAATCTTGGTCAGATCACGTGAAGACCATGTAGGTTGGTTTCTGAAATGGCCTTTTGAGGAATGAACCATACAGATTGAGTGGGCCTGTCCAGTCAGTGGACGCATTTGTCATTAATCGTGCAGCTCAACTCAGAACTTAAGGGGCTCAGTGATTCCACGAGCAATACCAAAGAAATATGATTTTGCGATTACGATGTTGGTTTCATGGAATAAATCGTTCAGTTTGATGGATAGCCACACCTTTCTGATACACCATCCAGTAACTGGGTAATACGATACCCCCTGGTAAGACTGGCTGTCAGATTAACGTGCTTTTCGAGCCACGGAGGAGTCACGGTATGTAAAGCTGGACATCCACGGCTAACCCTGGCAAGCGTAGCTTAACCTGATGCGCGGGGCGGCTGTTATCACTTAGCTACGAGCTCCTCTCACACCACTAGGTTATCACTGCCTATACAGAGTTGATACGACAAAAGGGCTTTCCTTTAAACAGCTTATACTACCACCATTTTCAAGCTCTGTACCAAAAATCAATTAAATAGGAGCAGTTAGTAGTTTAGTCGCAAATGTTTTTTTAAGTTTTTGCCCCGTTTGAACACGATGTATCTTTCCTAACAGCGCTCCGGCGTGCACGCGTCGGTGCCGCTGCGTTACAAGGTCAGTTTTTATTTACAAAGGGTGGTTGCGTTTTACTCTGATTTGTAAGCTATTTAGTTTGTTTGAAAAAATAAAAACCTCATTATTGGTGCTTTTTATACCGTACCGAGTTAATACTAAACACGTATAGTATACGTAGTGTAATTTAATGCCCCTCTGTCATATCAACTCTGTATAATGAACAAACTGATTTGCAACTAATGGCAGCTTCATACCTGATTAAGCGGGATTGTCGGAAAGGGTTACTGCTACCCCGGAACATACAGGAAGGATTATGGATGGGTTTTAGTCAGTAAGAGTCTGACACTCCCTTCCGCTCCACCCAGAGCGGGAGGAGTCATTTGATGATTTCCCAGCCTTAAAAAAAAAAAGTTTTATACCTGGTAAACAGGTGATATCCATTATTATCATCAGGATTGTATCTAGCAGCAGTGAGGACGTCGCTGGTCTTCATCCACAGGTCCACCAGCTCAGGACCGTCGGGTCCACTCATATACTGGTAGCGAGGACCTGGGTCCAGTCTGGAGATTACATGGTCAGTTGGTAGGGCTGGGGAAAAAAGGAAAGCTTGTGAAATTATTTAAGTTATTAGTCATCATCGCCATCGTCGTCGTGGTCATCACCACATTCGTCATAATCATCATCACAACATTGATCATCACCATCATCATTACATTCATCATCATCATCATCATCATCATCACATTGATCAACATCATCATCACCTCATTGATCATCACCACATTGATCATCATCATCATCAAAACATTCATCATCGTCATTATCATCACCACAGTCATCATCATCATCACCTCATTCATCATCATTATAATCACCACATTCATCATCATAATAATCACCACATTCATCATCATCATCACCACATTCATCACCATCATCATCACCTATTCACTACCTCTTTTATCATCATCATCACCACAACAATCATCAACAAAGTCATCACCTTATTTATCAATACCATCACATATTTCATCATCATCACCACCTCCAACATCATCATCATCATCACCACATTCATCATCATTATCATCACCACATTCATCATCATTATCATCACCACATTCATCATCATTATCATCACCACATTCATCATCTTCATCGCCACATTCATCATCACCATCATCACCACATTCATCATCATCATCATCACCTATTCACCACCTCTTTTATCATCATCATCACCACAACAATCATCAACAAAATACCCACCTTATTTATCATTACCATCACATATTTCATCATCATCACCACCTCCAGCATCATCATCACCACATTCATTATCATCACCATTTTGTGTGAAGGGTGGGCGTTTTTGGGTCTCACTTGACTGTCTTATGTACGAGTAACTTTGACCTTCAAAAGTGCTGATTTTCAGCCTAGTTTGAATAAATGACTTTTCATTTTGATTTGTCATCATCATCACCAAAATCATCATCATCATCACGTCTACCATCCGTCCTGTCACGGTCGCCAAATGTGTGATAAATGAAACGGGTGAACGTTATAATAAAATAATATAATTCCATTTATTGGATTACATGTAGCACACTTTTATAGGTTGGCCGCGCGGCCTTGACACGCGACCTAATGTTCTTCCCGTTTGGTTCGAGTTGATGAAAAAAGGAACGCTCTGCGTGGGCGCTCGTCTTTTATAGACGCCGCCGCGCCGGCGATGACGAAACGGGGAGCGTGGCTACGTTCCGTTCTCCGCACCCTCCGTTGGTACACTTGCGCGTGTACAAACATCATAACCACGTTCATAATAACCAAGCACAAATCCAAAACCCAAGCAGTAGCTGAGAACTTTCCCGTTCCGGGAATCGGACCTAAGACCAAGGTCAGTCGTCATGCTTGCAATCAACGAGACCAAAAAACTTTAAAGATTGTTTTAATGATGTGGATGGCTATACAAGTAGAGGAAGACCAAAGAAACGATGGAGGGATTGTGTGAAAGATGATATGGCTAGGAAGGGAGTGACTACCGAGATGACGACTAATAGATAAGTATGGAAGGAAAAGACATGTTGCGCCGAGCACTTCTTCTTTGTCTGGTTAGTGACTAACCTGGTGTCAGAGTTTTTATGCTGCCCATGGGCCTCAGACTTAGTTTCACACGCTGTTGAGGATTATCTCTCAGACATGCTGGTTTCCTCACGAAGTTTTTCTTCCCCGATATTTAAGCAAGTGATAATTATACAATACACACATGAATCCGAAAAAACAGCGGTGCGTGTCTTGGGTTCGCACTCCTATGACTTGCCAGTTCAACGGTCACACCACTAGGCTATCACTGCTAGTGCCGCCGACCACTATTAATACATTGGGATAAGGGCAGGAGAGTACTAACAGCCGCACAAGTTGATCCACCAGGTTAAGCTACGCTTGCCGGGGTTGGTTGTGGATGGATGACCATCTTTACCTACCGAGACTCCACCGTGCTTCGGAAAGCACGTAAGCCGTTGGTCAAGGCTGTCATTTGTGCATCTTTGACAGTCGTTACAGGTCGTCAGAAACCCGAAAATCTTACAGCCAGTTTTACCAAGGGGTATCGTACTGCCCAGTTTCTGGGTTATGAAGGTCAGATAGGCAGTCGCTCTATATAAAATACTAGTATTCAGCTGCATCTGGTTAGACTGGAAGCCGACCCCACCATAGTTGGGAAAAGGCTAGGCAGATGATGAAGGCCAGGAGAATGATAATGATGAAATGATTTCATTTATACAATTATGGTGACCTTACCTGATGCTGCAGCCAAGGTAGCGAGAATAACTCCAACGGTTCGTGCTGCCATTTTCACAGGTAAAATAAATGAATAAACAATAATGATCGCTCGTTTAGATAATTATTTTAATCCGATGATTGTCACGTAATCTTGCAAAAACAAAATGTTTGTTATAGGTACAGTATGTTAGTTTTTTTTGTAACTAGCTTTTGTCAGCGGCATCGCCTGCGTGGATGTCTGAAATTAACCCACAGGCACGTACTATCAGGATAACAAGTATCCTAGAATTATAATACGAAGAAGAATTTATTACAGACATGAATATTGTAATTAAATTTTTTATTTTTATTTTTTAACTTTGACATTCCTGTATGCTTATTTTAAACAATGTAATTCTTTTTAGTTATAGCATTAGTTTTTTTTTTGAGTTTGACATTTGTAATATTTATTTTGACATTTGTATTTAAATTTAATGGAGATGGACAGGCCATATGCTAAGGAGCACTCATGAAAAGTGGAGTAAAATTGTAACAGATTGGTACCCTAGAGATGGGAAAAGGAAAAGGGGAAGGCAACTTAAGAGATGGGAGGACGAGTTAAAACTAACAGCAGGCCCTTTTTGGAGAAGGGTAGCCAGAGATACAACTCAATGGAAATTGTTGGAGGGGGCCTTTGCCAAAAGGCACACTGAACTTAGAGATATCCTCTAAATAGGAGAAACATATTTTCCACAACGATTTAAGTTCAGGATAAAGGGCTTATTGATTGATTGATTGATTTAAATTTATTGACTTTTTCCCATCGTGACATAATTCAATTAGGTATTATTTAATTCGTAATATTATGGCACAATCTAAATTTGCATGCTGAATTTAGTAGGCGGAATATGAAGTACTATATATTGTGTTATGAGATCTGTGAGCACCATATTTCATGCAAATAAATTTAAATGATATTATTATTGTGTTAATCCAGATAATAAACTAGCTGTGTGCCAAATGTCATCAAGATTCGTTAAGTATTTTTGCGTGTGTTAATATTTAATAGTAGGATGCAAAAATTACAAAAAAAATATACAAAATTTCATCCCATATTTGTTCCTTTCCCCAGTTTCGTTACTTATTTATGCGTTTGTCTACGATTGATTATAATATTAATCAAATAAAGGTATCAACTTTTTTTCCTTTTATTTTGAGGCTGGGAAATCATCCAATGACTCCTCCCGCTCTGGGTGGAGCGGAAGGGAGTGTCAGACCCATTCATGTTCATTCCTTAGCCCTTTATAATGGTATCACCCTTTCGGTACTTCGATATGTACGTTTGAAACTCTATTTTTCTCGATAAGTATGTATTTGTTTTCTAATACTCATTTACGTGAAAAAAAAAACTTAAAAGTGCAGTAATTAATAATATAACACAATAACTGCAGTTTTTGTCTAGTGTTGAAATAAATTGAGTAAGTATCTAATTAGCCCTTTCCGAACTATGTAGGGGTCACCTGATGCAGCTAAATATTTTACATGATGCGACTCTCTACCTGACCTCCAAAACCCAGTTACTGAGTAAGTAAAACTGGTTGTTCGACTTTCGGACTACTGACAACCCGTAACGACTGTCAAAGATCCACGAATGACAGCCGGGACCAACGGCTTAACGTCACACAAAACCTTCATCGCGCAAGTAGAGTTTACCACGCGATCTAACATAAATATACTCAGCCCCGACTAAGAGTTGTCCGGCAGTAGCCCTCCAGACGTAACACCTGTCTGGTTGGATGATCCTCCCTTTGCAATGGAGGGACTTTCCACCCTGTTCCCCCATGACCACTAAATTGTCTACTGCCCACTTTGAGAATAAATTATTTTTAGCCTACTTAAAAACCATCATCTAAATGAAAACCACCATCAAATGGCCCCCTACACAACCCCTTTTCTGGGCCTCTTACTATCCCTTTAGGCCTGCAGCGCCTACAAGGAGGCGTTATTGCCTAGGTACTTTGGGGAAGGCTGACATAGATCTACCAATACCTACAAATTAGAAATAGATCACCCTGTATTTTTAGTACGAATTATGAATGTGATTCTCACGACCAGGGAATCAATCAATTTGATTAAAGTCACGGGGAAACCACGCTAGTGACACTATTTAGCTTTGGTGACGTGACTGGCCTATTTATTGGTCAAACAATCAGCATTACCATACATCATGGCGATGCTGCCAGCCATTTGGGAAATTTTTCTGATGACAGCGATGCGGACGAATTTTTGATTATTTTCCCTACCGTTTTATATACTGTATCTACATATTATTATTCATATTTTAAGATTATTATCTTTTAAAATATTAATTTTAAAAAAATTATACCTATGAAATTGCCGTTTTGTATGAAAAAATTCAAACGATTTTTTTTCATGTATTTTTTATTTGTATTAATCGAAGTAATCACCCATGCAATCTATGCATCTTTGCCAACGCAGTGGCAGTTTATTGATGCCCTTCTTAAAGAAATCAGCTGGACGGGAGGCAACAAATTCTTCAAAGGCATTTTGTACTGCCTCTCGGGTATTGAATTTTTTTCCCGCCAAGAAGTTATCCAAATTCTGGAAAAAGTAGTAGTCTGTAGGCGCAAGGTCTGGTGAGTAGGACGGATGACGGAGAGCTTCCAACCCCAGTTCTTGCAACTTGGAGACCGTCTGCTGTGCAGTATGAGGTCGCGCGTTGTCGTGAACGAAAACTTATTTCGTTTAGGGCATTGTTTAGGTGCTGAACCAGGATCCAACTTACTTGCTGAGCGCTTGCGGTTATCAAACAGAATCCATTTTTCATCGCAGGTAACAATGCGGTTCAAAATTCCTTCATTTGTGTGTCTGTTGAGCAGTGCAAGGCACGTCTCGACTCGTACTTCGCGCTGGCGATCATTGAGTTCGTGGGGCACCCAATTGTCAAGCTTTTTTACCTTGCCAATTTGACGCAAATGGACCAATATTGTTTTGACACTAACGTCGAAAGCTGCTGCTACTTCAGCCGTAGATTGTGTATCATCAGCTTCCACAATCGCCTTTAATTTGTCATTGTCGACCAAAGTCTTCAGACGACCGCGAGGTTCATTTTTCATGTCAAAATTTCCAGAACGAAAGCGAGCAAACCAATAACAGGTGGTGCGTTGGTTTGTAGTGTTAGCTCCGTAAACGTCGTTGATGTTGCGTGCCGCTTGTGCCGCGTTGCTGCCACGACGGTACTCATATTCCATAATTACTCGAATTTTTAACGTATCCATGATGACGAAAAAGTAAAATAAAATTAATTTGAAATTAGAATTCTTAGCCAAACAAAAATTTTTTTGATTTGAAAAGGCCAAAAAAAAAAAAAAAAAGTACTGCAGAACGGCAATTTCATAGGTAAAGACCTAATATTTTTAAAGATAAATAAATAACTTTTTTTTTAAGGTGGGAAATCATCCAATGATTTCTATACCGCTCTGGGTGGAGCGGAAGGGAGTTTCAGACTTTTACTGACTAAAACACATCCAAGTTCCTTCCTTAGCCCTTTATGTTCCGGGATAACGATAACCCTTTCGGATAATCCCGCATATGCGCCAGCCGGTGCTCCGCCCAAGCAAGGTAGATTTCCACCGTAAGCTCCACCATGTCCTCTGGGCGATCCTCGCAGTGGTGACACCCGGGCGTTTCCTCCCGCCTGATTATGGGCAGGAACTTCCCGAAACACCCATGTCAGGTGAGGACCTGCGTCAGGCGGTAGGTGATAGCGTCGTGACGCTTCTTTAACCACTTCTCAAACAAGGGCCTTACCGCCACAGTCGTAGCGTGCCCTTACATGGCAATGCTGCGCGGGCCTTTTGGAAAGCGTTCCTGTGACTGCGATGCGAATGAGCACTTCATTTGATTAGTTTGACCTTTTAATTTTCAGTAGGTACCTAGTCCAGCATGTGATGCTAAGTCTCTAAGGCTCGTGGGCAGCATTAAAACTAGAAATAGACCCGTGGGTTTGATAACATGATAGCCACGAGCCCCTTAGCCGAATTATTATCAGACTATTATGGTATTCTAAATAATTATCTACGGATCAAAAACAAATAAATGTATTTTATCAAAGATTAATTATACGTCACAATAATTAAACAATATGTAAAGTGTTTTGATTATATCAGTTAAATAATATTTAGATAAAAACTCTGGGTTTTTTAAAAACTATTTTGTTTTCCTGTTAAACTATTAAAATAATCTTATATATATAAAAGAAAGACGGGTTTGTTCCCTTCGTTATAACTCGAGATCTGCTGGACCAATTTTCATGGTTTTGGTTTCGTTGGATTTGTCTCCGCCCTGAATAGCAGAATACATTTTATTTTTTTCGATCAGCTGCTGATTTTCCTCCTATAGGGTAGGTAAGTAGGTAGGGTAGGGTGGGTAGGTAGGTAGGGTAGGTAGAAAGGGTAGGTAGGTAGGTAGGGTGGGTAGGAAGGGTAGGTAGGGTAGCTAGGGTAGGTAGGGTAGGTAGCTAGGTAGGTAAGGTAGCTAGGTAGGTAGGGTAGGTAGGCAGGAAGATAGGTAGGTAGGGTAGGTATCACAGTTAAGACAGGACAACGTCTGTCGGGTCAGCTAGTACATTAATAAAATTAAACTACTTAAACTAGGTACTTCTTCTACTTCGTGTGGTTATTTTTATGCTGCCCATGGGCCTCTGACTTAGCTTCACATGCTGTTGAGAAATATCTCTCAGACAAGCTGGTTTCCTCACGATGTTTTCCTTCACCGATTTTTAAGCAAGTGATAATTATAATGCAATACGCACATGAATTCGTAAATTCAAAGGTGCGTGATTTGGGTTCGAATTCAAGACCTATGACTTGGCAGCCCGACGGTCACACCACTAGGCCATCGCGGCTGTTCATGTTGAAATTATACCTTTATGGCTTTATTATTTTAATTGACTTAGCCTTTAGCCAACTACTTTGGGGTCTAGCTTCATCTTTCTGACTGACCGACCCCTTGACAATTCAAAAGTGCCTGTAATTGGTTTATTTGAAATAAATACTTTGAGTTTGAGTTTGATTTCGGCTTCCAGTCTAACCGAATGCCGCTGAATACCAGTATTTTACATGGACCATGTTCCTTTCCGTCTTCAACAACCCAGTTACTGGGTAACATGTTACTTTAGGGCTTCTGACGACCCGTAACAACTGCCAAAGATCAACAAATTACAGCCGGGACCAACGGCCTAACGTGCATTCTCAGGCACGAAGAGCTCTTGGTAGGTTACCCATCCACAAACCAACCGCAGCAAGCGTAGCTTAACCTGTTCAATCGACCCGTGCGGCTGTGAACAGTGACTTAATCACAATTAATTATTATTTAATTACATGTTTTTGATAACTGATTAGTATCAAATCAACAGATTAGACGACGCATGTATAGTTTTCTAAGAGTAATAATTAAATATTAGTTCTTATTACAATAATGATAAAGTCGCTGCTGTGCAGATGGTGTTTTGGAGTCTCCAAGCAATCAATCAAAATAATAATGACGTAGAAAAGTAAGACTGTGTTACACTGTCAAAATTTAAAGTCATTGTTTCATACTAGCGCCAAAATCATAATCATCTGCCTGCCTTTTCCCAACTATGTTGGGGTCGGATCCAGTCTAACCGGATGCAGCTGAATACCAGTTTTTTACATGGATCAACTGCCTATCTGACCTCCACAACCCAGTCACTAACTGGGTAATACGATACTCCTTGGTAAGACTGGCTGACTTCTGACTACCCGTAACGACTATCAAAGATGCACAAATAACAGCCGGGACCAACGGCTTAACATGCTTTCCGAGCCACGGAAGAGTCTCGGTATGTAAAGATGGTCACCCATTAACCTGATGGATCGACCTGTGCAGCTGTTAGTACTTAGCGGCGTTCCAGCTGTATTAGCTCTTATTGGTACGCGACAATGGCAAGAGACCTGATAGCATAACTTTATTTCCATAGAAGGTGGGTAGGCCTTTAGTGTGGCGGGGCGTAGTGTTTCACGCGCGCCCCTCTAAGACGGCGCGGGGAGACTGTCGTACTCCTCACTCCCCCCTCGAACGAGACAACGCCGGCAACAACCCGGGGTTGCGGAAGTAAAATGGTTCCCGCGACCAGCGGCGCAGTGTGAGAGGGCACACCCGGGGTGGTTTTTAGTCAGTAAGAGTATGACAGACCCCTCCGCCCTCCCCAGGGGACATCCATGAGGATTATCCCTCCGTATCAAATAAATAAAGGCCTTTAGTGTGGGACGCAATGTGTGTCGATACTTTCGCGCCATCTCATCTTCTAAGCACGGCACGCTATGTTGGCGCTGCAGAAAAGCTCAAGCGGCGGAAATATAATAATCTTACCGGCAATTACATTTTCGAGATGTTCGGGGTTAAACTCTCGGGTTGCGGGATCCGAGAGCTCATAGTTCGTTTATAGAAATCACTAAAACACCTTTTTATTGTGAGGTTGGGAAATCGTCAAATGACTCCTCCCGCTCTGGGTGGAACGGAAGGGAGTGTCAGACTTTTTCTGACTCAAACCTATCCATGTTCTTTCGTTAGCCCTTTATGTTCCGGGGTAGCGGTAACCCTTTCGGACAATCCCGCTTACCCGCCAGGCTTCGGCCCTAACGGGCATCTCTTTGAGGCGCGGGTGGAACACGTACTCTAAAATACTTAGTGCTACCACACATTTATAATAATATTACAAACTAATATGGATTTAGAAAGTTAACCTTTTAATGCTCTCCGCATTAACGCACGCGCGTGCCCTCCACGCCAAGCTACAATTTTTTTTTGTTGTCATGAATTTCCCAATATCCATGGTGTCTTTTAATTTGTTTCATCTCATTAAATACGTATGAGAGCTTCAATTTTTAAGATATCTATATAAACACTCACAAAAGTTATTATTTAATTGTTTATTTTGTGTTCGCATTTCCGAACCAAGGGGTATTTATACCCAGTTACTGGGTTGTGGAGGTCAGATAGGCAGTCGCTCCATGCAAAATACTAAGTAATATTCAGCTACATCTGGTTAGACTGGAAACTGACCCCAACATAGTTGGGAAAAGGCTAGAAAGATTGAGTGTACCCGCATTGTCACATTTGTGTCATTAGCGTACAGGGCAAGTGTTTGCTTGTCACGTATATGTTACAATGGCGTTCAAAAGATTAAAAGGAATTTTTTTATAAATGTTTCTACCAACCACGCCCTTTCTAAAGTTGGTAGTATAATAAACGAGCGCCTCAGATCGATATCTTAAATTCTGATGAATTCTTACTCGCTATCGCATAATTTGATCACCGTTTTGCCAATATAAAAAATCGTATTTGATGATAATCTTCTATTGTTGTAAACATGACTATTCAAGGCGCTATTTTCCTGTTAACAATCACGGCGGTAGTTTCAGGTAAAGGAAATTTATTTCTTTCATTCTTTATTCCTAACAATAATCTTCTTCTTGGAGTGGTTAGTGACTAACCTGGTGTCACAGTTTTTATGCTGCCCATGGGCTTCTGACTTAGCTTCACATGCTATTGAGAAAATATCTATCAGACACACTGGTTTCCTCACGATGTTTTTCTTCATCGATTAACAGTAGGTACGTTACAATAATTACTTTAACATTTATTCAGTACTAGTTTTTGTCAGCGGCTTTTCCAACGATTATCCTACTACTATTATAAAGGCGAAAGTTTGTAAGTATGGATGTATGGATGTTTGTTACTCTTTCACGTAAAAACTACTGTATAGATTTGGATGAAATTTGACACAGAGATGGTTTATATCCTGGATTAACACATAGGATATTTTTTATCCCGGTAGAACATTCCTGTGGGATAATTTCCGACCTCCACGCGAGCGAAGCCGCGGGCAGAAGCTAGTATAATATTAAATCCTACATTCAGGTTATAATCTATTAAGCGGGATTTTCCGAAAGGGCTACCCCAACCCCGGTACATAAAGGGCTAAGGAAGGAACATGGATGGGTTTAAGTCAGTAAGAGTCTGACACCCCCTTCCGCTCCACCCAGAACGGGAGGTTTCATTTGATGATTTCTAACCCTCAAAAACGAAAGTTTATAATCTATCTCTGTGCCAAATTTTAACCCGATTCGTTCATTAGTTTTTGCGTGAAGAAGTGAGAAACATACAAAAACACACTCACAAAATTTTGCATTTATAATTGTGATTTAAATTAAATGTACAAAAGAAACCATTTATTTATACCATCAAAGAAAGAAGGAAGAAAAATAGGTTTATTTGTCATAGAAACATGTTTGTGCAAGGTCAGATAATTAACTAAAGTAGATCAACATTAAAAAAAAACTATGTAGAACATTATCATTGTCATTCTCCTGCCCTTATCCCAATTTATTAGCGCTCGGCGCAACATATCTTTTTCTTCCACACTTCTCTATTAGTCGTCATCTCGATAGTCACTCCCTTTGTAGCCATATCATCTTTCACACAATCCATCCATCGTTTCTTTGGTCTCCCTCTACTTGTATAGCCATCCACATTCATACTCACAACTTTCCTGACAACATTTTCCTCATTCCTCCGTATAACATGCCCATACCATGACAACCGATTTCCACGAAACAGAAATTGTTAGCTGAAGCATGTCATGACTGACTAGAAGGTTTCCACACAAAATGAGGCTGTCAACATCACGCTAGTAAACCCCTAAGGGTTTAGCAGACTATCTAGAATAGTAACTTTATTTTGAGGGTGGGAAATCATCAAATGACTTTTCCCGCTCTGGGTGGAGCGGAAGGGAGTGTCAGACTCTTACTGACAAAAACCCATCCATGTTCCTTCCTTAGCCCTTTATGTTTAAGCAGGATTGTCCGAAATAAACGGGGTTGTCCGAAAGGGTTACCGCTACTCTTGAACCTAATGGGCTAAGGAAGGAACATGGATGGGTTTTAGTCAGTAAGAGTCTGACACTCCCTTACGCTCCACCCAGAGCGGGAGAAGTAATTGGATGATTTCCCAGACTTAAAAAAAAGCCCTTTATGTTTTTGGGTAGCGGTAACCCTTTCGGACAATCCCACTTATAGAATAGTACCTATGGCCACTTGTGCGTGATTATTTTCGGATAACACAATTGGGTATTTGACAGAATAGGTAGTCAATAACGTTACTTTTTATGAATTGTCAAAACGCGGAAAGTACGTGATTTGTTTGAAATATTAAAAAGTGACGTTACAGATTTTTTGAATCAAATGGAATACTTAAATATTGAAAACCAATTTTACAGTTGTACCTCCGCATAATATGTAATGTCTGTACGGTGATGGAAGTTTTTTCTATGTGATTTCATATTTTATTTTTGACCTTGTCAAATAGCTAATTCTGTTTTTTTCGCAGCTCTACCAACGGATAGAACCAACGATGTGATCTCCAAACTGGACCCAGGTCCTCGCTACCAGTATATGAGTGGACCCGACGGCCCCGAGCTGGTGGACCTGTGGATGAAGACCAGCGACGTCCTCACTGCTGCCAGATACAATCCTGATGATAATAATGAATATCATCTGTTTACGAGGTATGAAGCTGCTATTGGTTCAATCTGCCTGCCTTCACAACTATGTTGGGGTCGGCTTCCAGTCTAACCGGATACAACTGAATACCATTACTTTTCATAGAGCGACTGCCTATCTGACCTCCACAACCCAGTCAGTAACTGGGTAACACGATATCCCTTGGTAAGACTGGCTGTCAGACTTTCAGGCTTCTACTTCTACTACAGGCTTCTACGACTACCCGTAACGATTGTCAAATATCCACGAACGACAGCCGGGACCAAAGGTTTATCATACTTTCCGGGGCACGGAGGAGTCTCGATATGTAAAGATGGTCACCCATCCACGGACCAACCGCGGCAAGTGTAGCTTAACCTGATAGGTCGATCCGTGCGGCAGTTATTACTTAGCCACAAGCTCCACTGCTGCTACTATTGGTTGCAAAACAAAGTCAAGTCATTTATTCAAACTACGCCGAAAATCAGAACTTTTTAAAGGTTGAAATTACATAAGGCAGTCCCCCAAAACGTCCACACTCATCACTTCCTAGTGCTTTAACTGGGCAGAAGAAGTGGCGCAACAAACTCCCCAGCAGCACAGCTGTCTGTTTAGTTGGAAGAACTTGATTCTATAAAGCATACAGCTGGTTTACTTGAAATTGGTTACGATCAGCTATCTGTATTTTACCTACCTTTTTTATTTTTATGGATATGACTACTCCCGCTGTGGGTGGAATGGAAGCGAGTGTCAGACTCTTATGAACTATAACCCACCCATGTTCTCCTTATCATTTGGGACTTTGAAACCTAACTGACTATCTGCACTTCTTCTTCTTTTTCTTGTGGTTAGTGACTAACCTGGTGTCAGTTTCTATGCTGTACATAGGCCTCTGACTTAGCTTCACATGCTGTTGAGAAATATCTCTCAGGCATGAGAGTTTACTCACGATATTTTCCTTCACCGTTTTTTAAGCAAGTGATAATTGTACAATTCGTACATGAATCCGAAAAGACAAAAGTGCGTGTCTTGGGTTCAAACTCGAGACCTATGACTTGGCGGTCGGACGGTCACACCACTAGGCTACCCCTGGAGGAAAACTTAGACGTGTCATGATATCCTTTTATTTCTTTCTCCCACTAGATCAAACCCTTCAATCAGCCAGCCAATTCCGCTTGGAGCTGATGGCATCTTGCAGGCGTCTAACTTCGATCCAAGCAAGAAAACAGTCTTCCTTGTACATGGATGGAGGAATACTTATCTGTCCCTCTTCAACGTCAATTTAGTTCATGGTAAGTTAGTAAAGTTTTTTTTATAGCCTACGTTGTCCCACTCCTGGGCCAAGTCCCTACTCCTTGCATCTTAGGCAAGCAAGCGCGTCCTTCTAGTTTTGAGTGTTTTGACGGAAGTTGTCAAAGTTATGGACGGTGCTCCAGTAGGTTTTTCCCACTTGCAGTCAGTGTCAGGTTATAAGTTAGCGACTGGAGCAAATGATTGACGACACGGTTGGCGCAGCGGTTGAGGGATTGACTGCTGCGCAGCATGTCGCGGGTTCGCTTCACGCACGGAACAAATATTTGTACAGGTCCAAGTATTTATTCCGGGTCTGGGTGTTTGTCTATCTATAGTATGTATGTTTATACAAAAAAAAAAGTATATAAGTAGTTTATCAGCCATCTCGTTACCATAACACAAGCATTAGGTTGAGCTTGGGACCATATGGCGATGTGTGAAATGTCCATGGATATTTATATTAATTTATGGAGGCTGCTCCAGGAAGTTTTATTGCAATTTGGAGGTCAATATCAGGTTATATTGCCAGGTAAGCGAGATTGTCCGAAAGGGTTACCGCTACCCCGGAATATAAAGGGCTAAGGAAGGAACATGGATGGGTTTTAATCAGTAAGAGTCTGACACTCCCTTCCGCTCCACCCAGAGCGGGAGGAGTCATTGGATGATTTCTAACTTTCGCATTAAAAAAAAAACTGTTTTTAATGTTGATCAAAATATGATTAGTGACCGTAGCAAGTATGTATTACAGAAGAATAATCATTAAAATCATCAATACTTCCCTCTTGTGTCTGACTCTTACTGACCATTCATGTTTTTATTCAATTTGATTTTATCTCACTATCCGAATTGTGGAAAAATGAAAATTATTGTCAATCAATTTTGCCCCAGGGATATAAAATAGCGTCCATCTTTTGTCGCAAAACACGCGAAGGTAGAGGAGTTTGTATTATTGTTAAAGACACATTAGATTTTACTGAACGAATTGACATTGTAAATCAATCAAAGGAGTATGTTATAGAATTGAGTGCTATTGATATTCCCAAACTACACTGTACTTTCATTTCACAGGACTTTATAGAGCAGATCGTCATATTGATATATTTCTTCAACAATTGGGGAAAGTTTTACATAAATTAAATGTTAAAAAATCACATAAACACTTAATAATAGGAGGCGACTTTAACATAAACGTGTACAGTAAAAACAAACAGACTCTAGAGTTCTTAAACTTTATGAAAACATATAATCTGCAACAAATAATCCGAGATCCAACACGAGTAACCAAGACAACATCCACTTGCATTGACCTACTTTTTACAAACTACCCACCGCTCATAAACAAAGCATCTGTCAAAGATTATGGACTATCGGACCATAAGGCAATAAATGTTCAGTTAAACGTAGACAATTTAGCTAATAACAATAATAAAACTTGGTATACTGAAAAACGATTATTTACAAAAAATAACGTGGAATGTTTTAAAAATTCACTAAAATCAGTAAATTGGGAAATAATACTAAATAAAAATAAGAGTGTACACGCAAATTACGAATCCTTTATTACAATAATAAAACACAATCTTAATAAATACATTCCATTCCAAAAAATAAGAATAAAATTCAAACCAAAAAAAGGATGGCTTACTAAAGGGCTCAAAAAATCATGCGAACATAAAAGAGTGTTAAGAACTATTATTAACGAAACCAAAAGTGGACTTATAAAAAAGCACTATACATTATTTAATAAAATATTAAAATCGGCTATTATAAAATCTAGAAAACTGACATATATTAAGCAAATGCAAAAATCTGACAATAAAGTAAAGACGATGTGGAATATAATTAACACAAAAACAGGGAAGACAAAAATAAACAAACGTGAAAATATATCACTGAAGGTAGACAATGAAGAAGTAAAATGCCCGTTAACTATATCTAACAGATTTAACGAATTCTTTGCGACAGTTGGGCAAAATCAAACAACTAACACAACCAATAAAATTGGAAAACCCGTTGTCAACCCCTCTACTTGTTCAATGTATTTACGCCCGGTAGATCAAAAAGAAATAGTTAATATAATAAGGTCAACTAAAAATAAACATAGCTGCGGTATCGATGACATTCCACCAATTTTATTAAAACAATGTGCAATAGAACTTTCTATTCCTCTCATGCTATTAATCAATCAAAGCTTCCAAGACGGCCAATTTCCAGACGCACTTAAAATAGCTTTAGTAAAACCAGTACATAAAAAAGGTGACAAACATATCCCAAGCAATTATAGACCCATAGCACTGCTGCCAACCTTTTCTAAAATATTTGAAAAAGCTATGTGTAATCAGCTATATAAGTTCTTAGAAAAGTTTAATATCCTTGACGACGCACAAAACGGATTTAGAAAATGTAGATCAACGACATTAGCAGTCTATAAATATGTTCAGCAAGCACTACAGCATATTAACGACAAACAATATGTAATTGGGCTACTACTAGACATGACAAAAGCATACGACAAGGTACTCTATGACATCTTACTCACTAAACTCTATGGTTGCGGCGTGCGAGGACCAGCTTATTCGTGGTTCAAATCATATTTACATAATAGGACACAAATAGTACAAATTGAAAATTACGACCATGGTAAAAATCAGATCAAAACCATTAGATCACAAGAAAAACAAATTACTTGCTCAATCCCACAAGGAAGTGTGTTAGGATGCCCATTATTTTTGATCTATATTAATGACCTTCCCAAAATATTAGATAAAGAAAACGCCCTACCAGTATTATTTGCAGACGATATTTCAATATTAATCAAGTGTGGAAATGTAAATAACCCTAATCTACAAATACAAGATACCCTCCAAATTATAGATACTTGGCTTCAGATCCACAACTTGGAAATAAATAGTAATAAAACTAAAACAATACAATTTCGATCATACAAAAAACCACCTCTTGACCTAAAAACAACATTCAGAAACACGGAAATAGAAGAAGTTAATACATTTAGCTTACTTGGCCTAAATATTGACACACACATTAACTGGAAGTCCCACATAGAACACATAAAAACAAAACTGTCCAGATTCTCTAACGCTCTTTTTCAAATAAAACAAAGCACAAACACACAAACAGCTATGGCTGCTTACTACGCATATGCATACTCATGGCTGCGATATGGAATCATGCTATGGGGAAACAGTGTTAACGTAGATGAACTATTCATAATGCAAAAGAAGTGCATAAGAATTCTAGCACAAATAGATAATATGGAGAGCTGTAAACCCTATTTTATAAAATATCAGATGCTAACTCTGCCTTCAATATACATACTTGACATTTGCGTATTTGTTTTTAAAAATATCGACAAGTTCACTAAAGTGGAAGATACGCACAAAGTCAACACTCGTCATAAAAAGAGGTTATGCGCCCCAACCTCAAGAATTAAAATGTTAAGCAATAGCCCTTACTATATGGCAATAAAAATATATAACAAGCTGCCTAACATGTTTAAAACTGAAAAATCTGTAACAATATTTAAAAAAAGGCTAAAACTATACCTAATCCAAAAATGTTTCTACTCAGTAAAAGAATATTTAGAGTCAAGCTTAAAATAACGATCTTCTATCGTGTTCAAATGTGACAATCTGTCCTGTACAAACCTATATCCTATATCCTGGTTTATATTCATTTATATAATTTTATTAAGTACCTTAAATGGATGACATTAATTTGCTGAATAATTGTATTAAATTCATTATTATTATTGACATTCAATTTCGACATAACTATAAATTCTCAATTTAATTGCACAAATATAAAAGAAAATAATTAATTAATAATAATGTTTAATGCATGCTAATTAAATAAGATAAGGGCAGGCGAATGAAAATTGCAATGCTTGGAAAAGGCCGCTAAGTCATAAGTACCTACTAACATACAATAGTGAAACCCATAGATATTAAGAACTGATGTAGCTACCTATATTCTTGCAAATAAATATACCATTCATTCATTCATTCCTTCCTTAGTCCTTTGTGTTCCGGGGCAACGGGATCACACAATTGGCTATTTGATACGGTCAAAAATAAAATATGAAATCACATAGAAAAAAGACCGCTCGTCTTAAAAACTTCCATCACCGTACAGAAGCCAGCACATCAAGCTATCCCTAACTGTCAAATTTTCTCAATTAAAAATGAACCTTATTTCTTTGCAATAAAGTTGAAATACTATCAAAGAAATTTGACAGATTGTGGTAACTTGATGTGCTGGCCTCTGTACATAAAACAAATATTATAAAGTTGAAGAGTTTGTTTGTTTGAACGCACTTATCTCTGGTACTACTGGTCCGACTCGAAAAATTCTTTTTGTGTTGGATAGTACATTTATCGAGGAAGACTATAGGCTATGTAACATCACGCTACGACCAATAGGAGCCGTGCAGTGGGTGAAACCGCGCGGGGGCAGCTAGTTAAATATAATGCGAGGATATAATAATTGTAAAATTGGATTTAATGTTAATCACCATTTGATTCCAAAAATCTGTGACGTCACATTTCATTATTTCACACATTTCCGCGTTTTGACAGTTCATAAAAAGTAACGTTATTGTCGCTACCCTGTCAAATACCCTATTAAAAAGCTATTACAGTACTCCCAAATTAATAATGCACGTGCAGATCTTCGCTAATTGTCGTATTCCCGGAAACACCCGAATCATTGAACCGTTCGAGTCCTTAACAATGCACTTGCATTTTGCACCTTGTTCGAAAGAAATAGGAGTCAGTCAGAATATCATGTGTACACAATCGAAAACAATTCGGGCGGTCGGCGGCGGTCGGCGGGCAGTCAAAGGTCCGTCAGTCGTCTTGTTATATAGGTGGTGACTGCACGTGTTCTCTTTGTCTGGAATTATATAGCGCTGCTATTACACACCCTTCTTGGTTTTGTTTTCAAAGGTGAATTTAATTTCAACTTATTCAAATTTAAATAGTTAATTTTGTAAAATATTTAAATATACTAACATTTTTCACGTTTTTTCAATATTAAAAAATTAAAAATACCTACGTAAAATACATATTAAGTACTAGAAAAAACATATTAAAAATCAGATTTAGGCTTATATGAATTATAGCTCGCTATTTACTTACGTGAAATTATTGAATCAAATTTCGTTACTGATAAATCAATATTTATCTCTTTTAGGACAAAACACATAATCTTACTAAATTATGCATGAACAAAATGCACTTAACCACTCTATATACATATCGTCTTCCGACGCTCGGGGAATACGACCATTGCCGAACGGTGGCGAAGATTTCTATGCGCATTATCACTTTTGGAGACCTGTACGTCTCGCGTAGATCTGCGTTCCGGCACTCAATGGGTTAATAAATTGGTGTTTTTTTATCAGCTTACCCAATTGCTGAGGATGTTAATCTCATCATGGTGGACTGGAGTGTTGGAGCTGCTGGGACCTACGTTTCCTCACTTATCAATGTCATCAGATCTGGTAAGTTGCTTTATTTTAAGGTTGTCATCTGCAATTAATCTTAATCTGCCTAGCCTTTTCCCAACTATGTTAAGGTCGGCTTCTACTCTAACCGGATGCTGTCAGATTTTCGGGCTTCTGACGACGTCGACGTCCCGGCTGTCATTTCTGCATCTTTGACAGTCATTACAGGTCGTCAGAAGCCCGAAAATCTGATAGCCAGTCTTACCAAAGGGTATCGTATACCAGTTACTGGGTTGTGGAGGTCAGATAGGCCGTCGCTGCATGTAAAATACTGGTGTTCAGCTGCATCCGGATAGACTAGAAGCCGACTCCAATATAGTTGAAACACGTGTCCAATTTGTGATTAATAAAGATATTTTTATTTGCTTGTACTGGTAACTTATTAAGATCGGGTATAATTCGGTATAATTATCACTTGCTTGAAATCGGTGAAGGAAAACATCGTGAGGAAACCGGCATGCCTGAGATATACCTATTTCTCAACAGCATGTGATGCTAAGTCAGAGGCCCATGGGCAGCATTAAAACTCTGACACCAGGTTAGTCACTAACCACACGAAAAGAAGAAGGTCGGGGTGAATACGGTTTTCCTACTAGGTCATAGGGGTAACAATATTGAAAAGGTCAGGAACCACTGGTCATCTATCAATTATTAACTTCTGACCTTTCTAGGTGAACATGTAGCAAAATACATCACCTGGCTGAACTCGGCCAGCGGCGCCAGCCTCGCTAACTACCATATCATAGGGCACAGCCTCGGGGGGCACCAGGTCGGCATCATCGGCAGACATCTTGGAGGACAAGTCCCATATATCACTTGTAAGTATAAACAAAATAATGGTTCTCATTGCTGTCACTGGGATATGTGCACTAAAGGCTAGGTTGTTTCCGCTCGTTTAAACCTCTCAAATAAGGTTCGAAACAAGGGATGAACGTTTGCGAAAAAAATGTCGCGTTCTTCAACACTGTTAAGAGAACTCTATTGGATCTTTCTCCATACAAACGCATTCCTTTGTTTTCTTCGTAGATAGTATATTATAGCAATGATATTTTCACACAAATTCTAGGTTTAATTAGAACGTGCCCCTATAATTTCGTTTTTACCAAAACATGTTTTTATTGGTATATTGCCGTGTGCTAGCTGACATGCGGCAAATGATTGATTTTAATGTGATAAGTAGGTATTGTAATGTTAATTACTTCTCATACGATAAATGTGTAGAATCAAGTTTTTCCAACTTAACAGACAGCTGTGCTGCTGGGGAGTTTGTTGCGCCACTTCTTCCCAGCTAAAGCACTAGGAAGTGTCACCACTTCCTAGTGCTTTAGCTGGGTGGTGCTTAGGTGGGTGGGCGTTTTTGGGGGACTGTCTTATGTAACTTTGACCTTCAAAAAGGCTTACTAGTTTGAATAAATGACTTGATTTTGATAATCACTAAAAGAATAAATTATGAAAATCCAAAGTCCCGAAAAATTGCGCGTTTTTACCGTCATGTTCAAACGACTATCAGATAAGTTTTTAACAAAAAAAAAAACAAAATAATAGAAGCATAGATATACTTTTCCACTAAACTTTGATCATAATTGTATAGATCAGTCCAGTTTTGAAGAAGAAAACAGCGGAATACAAAACGTCTGTTGGTCAAGGTTTTTGTAGGTAAAATCAGTCTGAGCTGCAGTTGTCCCTTTCGCACTCTATGGGGGGAGGTGCGTCGCAGTGCGACGGCAATAGTTTCTTCAAATACCTATTTTTCAAATACCTCGAGATTAAAATTCTCCCAATTGAAAATGAACCTTATGCTTTTGAAATAAAGTTGAAAAACTATCAAAGAAATGTGACAGATTACAGTGACTATAATTTCTCTCTGCGCAGCTCTAGATCCTGCCCTTCCCGGCTGGGTGATCAACCCCTCAGGCTTCAAGTCAACCGACGGCTTGTATACAGAAGTTATGCATACGAACGCGGGTTTCTTTGGCAAGGTCACCCCTATTGGGGATGTGGACTTCTACCCAAATGGGGGGACCACGATGACTGGCTGTGAAGATCATCATTGCAGTCATCACCGGTAAGTTTATACATATCTTCAAAATTGTTTATTTTTAGCATCGTTTGAGGTTCAAAATCATCGAATGACTCCTCCCGCTCTGGGTGGAGTGGAAGGGAGTGTCAGACTCTTACTGACTTAAACCCATCCATGTTCTCCTATCACCTGGGACTAAAAACACGGCTAACTATCTGCACTTCTTCTTCCTTCTCGTGTGGTTACTGACTAACTTGGTGGCGGTTTTTATGCTGCTCATGGGCCTCTGACTTAGCTTTACATGCTGTTGAGAAATATCTCTCAGGATTACCAGTTTCCTCACGATGTTTTCCTTCACCGTTTTTTAAGCGAGTGCTAATTACACAAAACGCACATGAAGCACAAAAGTCAGAGGTGCGTGTCTTGGGTTCGAAACTTCGAACTCGACACCTATGACTTGGCAGTCGGGCGGTCACACCGCTGGGCTGGGAGTTTATATTTTCAAAATCGTTTAGAGCGGCCGTACACGGACTGCTTGAGCGGTCGGTTGTTGACTGCTCGAGCTGTCGCTAGCAACCATTCGAACAGTTGATTTTATACCGCAGTCGAGTCATTGATTCTGACGAGGAAGCACTGCTTTTGCTGCTTCTGCATTACTATCGCACACGCTCTCCGTTTTCAAAGATCAGTCGACAAATGAGATGAGACAGACAGACGCTGCGAGGCCACAGGGGGTGAGGTCGGAGAGCTGCCGACTGCTCTGGCGCAGTCAACGGCTCGAGCAGTCGGTGTATGCCTCGCGACCGCTCGCGAGCGGTCGACGGCACGATGGAATTATGTCATGCAATTGACGGCTTGAAGCGGTCGCCACTGCTGGAGCAGTCGTGTGTAAGGCAGCGAATGAATGACTTTAGTTCACCGCGCGGTCGCGGCTTCAAGCAGTCGGTCTCAACTGCTTGAAGCAGTCCGTGTACGGCAGACCTTACTTTACTGCCTCGTTGGTGGTTGGTAATCATCAAATGACTCCTCCCGCTCTGGGTGGAGCTTAAGGGAGTGTCAGACTCTTACTGACTAAAACCCATCCAAGTTCCTTCCTTAGCCCTTCGTGTTTGGGGGCAGCGAGAACCCTTTCGGACAATCTTGTAGAGTTATTTCATAGCCTGTCTCGGTCTAGTTCTCGCAAGTGCTACTGCTGAGCTTGAGGGTTCGATTCCCGGGTCAGACAAAGTGTAATTGGGTTTTTCCATCTGGAATTTCTCAGTAGCAGCTAAGATTCTACATTAGTGTCTGGCTATGTTAGATGTAACCACACCATTCCCGACGTAATATGGACTTGAGTTTTCCTACCCTCAAAAAAAAAATAGCACCAATCAGTTCAACTAGCGCCATCTAGTTTCAAAATATGGTAATATTAAATGCAATTTAACAATTATATCTTCGCATTATATTTAATTTCTGCACGGTGATGGAAATTTTTATGACGAGCGGGCTTTTTTCCATGTGATTAAATATTTTATTCTTGACCGATTCAAATAGTCACTTATTAATAGTTTTATTTCTTTTCAGAGCTGTCTACTATATGGCCGAGTCCCTGATGCATGGAGGTTTTACTGGAACACGTTGTGACTCTTTAGCATTAGCTGTTGGTGGAAACTGTGCCTCATCAGACACGTTGGTGATGGGTGGGACGACAGCTAAACCTGGGTAAGCAGATCTAGTCATTATCAGCTAATTGAAGCTTCTCAAACGGGCCTTATTTCTGATGAATTAAAGTTGATATTGGTATGACATATTCACGCGCGTTAACCTTCGCACGCGCGTGCCTTCGACGCCAAGCCACAGATTTATTTCTTCTTGTTATCATGAATTTCCCAATATCCATGGTGTCTTTAAATTTGTTTCATGCAATTGAATACGAACGAGAGCTAAAATTTTTACGATATCCCTAAAACAAACACAAAAGTAATGATTTAATTGTTTATTACACGAAATAAACAATTAAATCATTACTTTGTGCCCCGCATTGTCACATATTTGTGTCGTTGGCGAACAGGGCATGCGCTTGCATCTCTGTGCCGAATTTCATTAAAATCTTTTAAATTGTAATAAATATCTTACCCAGTAACTGGGTAGTGAAGGTCAGATACCTGCATATTTATCATAACTCGCATATAAAAGTTACTGGAAATAATTTGCTTTTAAGAATACATTTTTGCGGAGAGAATATTGTCTTTGCATTTTTGTGTCATGTGGAAAATGTTGTCAGGAAAGTTTCAAGTATACCTAAATGTGGATAGCTATACAAGTAGGGGGAGATCAAAGAAACGATGGATGGATTGTGTGAAAGATGATATGGCTAGAAAGGGAGTAACTACCGAGATGACGACTAATAGAGAAGTGTGAAAGAAAAATACATGTTGCGCCGAGCGCTAATAAATTGGGATAATGGCGGGACAATGATGAATACATTAGAGTATCCAACAAAACGGAGCTCATTTTGAGCAACTAATTACCTTGATAATTTACCCTTTGTTGTTTTCAAGCTGCTATATGTATGCTTTATCTTGTTTTCAGAGCAACGGGCATTTATGCATTGAGGACCAACGGAGCACCACTATTCTCTCTAGGTTAAGATAACAAAAATTGGATCTAATTATTTATTAAACTAAGTTATTGAACAACGATTTTGTTTTATTTCAATTTCATGCTTAGTAATAGGACTCTTTCTAAAATAATACTGTGTATAACGGTAAGACAGGAAACGCAACGCTAGTGCCATCTGTTATCGTGTAGCGGAACTACACGGTTGGTTCTTCATCGAATCGTAACGAGTATTCTAGATCATTCTGAACCCTTCCACTTGGTAAGTGTCATGATGCAGCAATCTAGATCATTATTATTATTATCAAATAAACTATAAATGTTATAGAAAGGTCTTTTTTTAGGATATTTTATTAACAAATGGATGGGTGACCATCTTTACACAATGAGACTCCTCCGTGCCCCGGAAATCACGCTAAGCCGTTGGTCCCGGCTGTCATTTGTGCATCTTTGACAGTCGTTACGGGTGGTCAGAAGCCCGAAAGCCTGACAGCCAGTTTACCAAGGGGTATCGTATTACCCTGTTTCCAACTGGATTGTGAAGGTCAGATAGGTCAGTGCTCCATGTAAAATACTGGTATTCAGCTGCATCCGATTAGACTGGAAGTCGACCCCAACATAGTTGGGAAAAGACTAGGCAGATTGATAATCATCAAAATGATTCCGCTCTGTAGTGTCAGACTCTTACTGACTAAAACCCATCCATGTTCCTTCCTTAGCCCTCTACGTTCCGGGGTAGCGGTAACCCTTTCGGACAACCCCGCTGACCAGATATGTAGCTTAGAATATTTGCAAACGCAAAATAACACACAAAAAAAACACAAAACACCTTTATACATACGCATTTATTTAAAAAGTCTTTGTAAAAAAAATCCTAATAATAATAATTAATTGCTAATACAATTACATAGCTATTATGGCAATTCATTTAATACATGATTTTTTATTATTATCACATAAATAAGTACAATTGGTGGTTGGCGCAGTGGTTGAGCGATTGACTGCTGCGCACTATGTCGCGGGTTCGATTCCCGCACGGAACAAATATTTGTACGACCTGCAAGTATTTGTTACGAGTCTGGGTGTTTTTCTATCTATAATATGTATGTATTTACAAAAAAAAAATGTATATAAGTAGTTTATCAGCCATTTCGTTACCATAACACAAGCATTAGGTTGCTTAGCTTGGGACGATATGGCGTTGTGTGAAATGTCCAAAGATATTATTATTATTATTAATTTATTCTGTTGGGACCAGTGGCACAGTGTTATCGGTCCCGACTTGTAGGTCGTGAGTTCAAACTCCGGCAAGCACTTTACTTTGAGTATTTAATTTCATCACCACTGCTCTCAAAACGGTGAAGGAAAACATCGTGAGGGAACCGGTATGTCCTAGAACCAGACATTCGAAGACATGTGACATCTACCAACCCGCGCTGGGCCCTCGTTGTAGATTACGGCCCACGCCTTCTCAGAGAGAGAAGGCCCTTATCCCAGCAGTGGGAACAGTATAGGCTGATTGTAGCTGCTGCCAGCGACTTCACCCGCGTGGATATTGAAAATGATCCCAAGGGAACGTACTACGAGGCGATCGGCGGCGGCGACCTCTCGCGCCCGGCCCTGGTGCAAGCCATGGTCCGGGGCGAGAGGGAGTGGGAGGCAGTCACCTCCTTCTGCGAAACAGTCATGCTCGCGAAGGAGGTGGCAGGATGGGAGAGAGATAAGTCCTCTCGTCCCAGCCGCCGCAGGAGACGCCCCGGGCGTCGGGAGCCACGTGACGACTCCCGGCCACCTCCTGCGCGGGCCTGCGGACGGTGAGTAATGGGTGACTCACCGTCCGATCAGCACCAGGCCCGTGCCGGACGGCGCGTATATGTTCCACGCGCGCCTCAAAGAGATGTCAGCATATGAAGGGGCCCCTCAGGGCCAAGCCTGCCGGGTAAGCGGGATTGTCCGAAAGGGTTACCGCTACCCCGGAACATAAAGGGCTACGGAAGGAACATGGATGGGTTTTAGTCAGTAAGAGTCTGACACTCCCTTCCGCTCCACCCAGAGCGGGAGCAGTCATTGAATGATTTCCCAGCCTTAAAAAAAAAAAAAAAAGGGAACGTACTACCGAGATAAAAAGTATCCTATGTGTTAATCCAGGTCATCCACTACCTCTGAGCCTCTGTACCAAATTTTATCCAGACCCGTTCAGCCGTTTTGGCATGAAGGACAGACGTTAACACTAAGTAAATGGCTCCCCTCCATCTATTGCCAGCAACTGGGAACCCATCCATTTTTTTGAGTGTGGGAAATCATCAAATGACTGCTCCCGCTCTGGGTGGAGCGGAAGGGAGTGTCAGACTCTTACTGACTAAAACCCATCCATGTCCCTTCCTTAGCTCTTTATGTAACGTTAACCCTTTTGGACAATCCTACTGAAATTTTCTTTACTAAACGATGTTTTGTGTCATTCCTAAAGGTTGTATATGAACTATATTTAAGTTGCCTCCAATGTTCTGTTGGAAATACTGCATCCGGTTCGCCAGTTCGATTCCCGGGTAGGGCTCTTCTTTCTTTACTGGTTGCACGGCGCGAGGTGTCTATTGAAATGTGAAAATAAAATATTATTAGTATTTCTTAGAAGACAAAAACGTGTGCTGTGGAGGATCTCATGTCATGAACAATCAATATCAAATCTGCCTGCCTTTTACCAACTATGTCGGGTCGGCTTCCAGTCTAACCTGATGCAGCTGAATACCAGTATTTTATATGAAGCGACTGCCTATCTGACCTCCACAACCTAGTCAGTGACTAGGTAATACCGTAACGACTGTCAAAGATGCACAAATGACAGCCGGGACCAACGGCTTAACATGCTTTCCAAGGCACGGAGGAGTCTCGGTATGTAACGGTCACCCATCCACGGCCAACCCGTTAAGCCATTGGTTCCGGCTATCATTTGTGCATCTTTGACAGTCGTTACGGGTCATCAGAAGCCCGAAAATCTGACAGCCAGGTCTTACTAGGGTTACTGGGTTGTGGAGGTCAGATAGGCAGTCGCTCCATGTAAAATACTGGTATTCAGCTGCATCCGGTTAGACTGGAAGCCGAACCCGATATAGTTACTTATATATCTTCGAAACTATTTTTTTTTTACCACGTATTCTAGGACTTTTTGTATTATTTTTGCTTATAGAATATAATATAATTATGTTATATAACCCTAGATTAATGGGATATAAAACCACATATTTGTCTAGCACCCTGACCTTGGTCTTCTTATTGTTGTCGTGCATCATCTTCATATGCTTGTATATGCTGGTCTGCCACATGAAGGTCGCCGGGCACAGCTTGCATTTGTAGATCTTGCTGTTGGACCGTTTGGTGTGCATCGCCCACACGTGACCCTTTAGACGTTTCACTGTCTGTAGAAGATATTAAAGAAAGTAAGTATTTAACAAACAATAAAAAGCATTTAGGTAAAGATAGTGAATATTTTTTCAATTCGGACCAGTAGTGTCAGAGATAAGCGCGTTCAAACAAACAAACTCTTCAGCTATATGATATTAGTATAGATCAATATAGACTACTAGCTGACCCGACAGACGTTGTCCTGTCTTAACTTTGATACCTACCTTACCTGCCCTACCTACCTACTCTACCTACCCTACCTACCTACCTATGCAAAAATGTGCAATAAAAATATTTTTCTCATACAAACTTTGCCACCCCTTGTAACCCTTTTAGGGGTTGAATTTCCAAAAAATAATATGACTATGTCCTTGTCATGGATGCAAACTATCTACATACCAAATTTCAGCAAAATCGGTTGGGTGGTTTAGGCGTAAAAAGGTAACAGACAGACAGAAAGACAGAGTTACTTTCGCATTTATAATATTACTAGCTGACCCGACAGACGTTGTCCTGTCTTAACTATGATACCTACCCTACCTACCCTACCTACCCTACCTACCCTACCTACCCTACCTACCCTACCTACCCTACCCACCCTACCTACCTACCTACCCTACCTACCCTACCTACCCTACCTACCCTACCTACCTACCTATGCAAAAATGTGCAATAAAAATATTTTTCTCATACAAACTTTGCCACCCCTTGTAACCCTTTTAAGGGTTGAATTTCCAAAAAATTATATGCCTATGTCCTTCTCATGAATGCAAACTATCTACATACCAAATTTCAGCCAAATCGGTTGGGTGGTTTCGGCGTGAAAAGGTAACAGACAGACAGACAGAGTTACTTTCGCATTTATAATATTAGTATGGATATATATACAGGGTGGAATTTTGTAATGCCCCCTGGAGGGAAAGTACTCTTAATACTGTAGATAGAAAATTTTACTCAAAGGAAACATTCCTTTATTTTTGAATAGAAAGAAAATTGCATTCAAAGATTTCCAAAAAATCGCTTGCCACACCCGGGAATCGAACTGACTAAAATCTGCAAAAAGTACACACTGTACTTTTATTGCCGCGATCGTTAGTATCAATTATAAGAATGAAATCTCTCGAACAAACTTGATAAATTAAATGATAGGAAAACTATGAAATCTTTAATTATTTACAAAAAATTGTAAACTAATTAATTAGTTGCTCGAAATGGGCTCCATTTTCTTGGATACACAAATGTGTTTTTCTAAATAAATACCTTTAATACCTGGATTGGTACAAACGGCACAATCAGAGGGCCTGCGAGATCACCAGTTCTCACCCCTTTCGATTTTTTTTTTATGGGGATATGTTAAAAACCAAATTTACTTTAAATCTTATGCGAATGTAAACGAGTTGAGAGTTGAAGTTCAGAATACGATTTATAATATTCACCACAACACGTTATTAAAGGTTACAAGAAATGAATTTGTTAGAAGAATACATTTGTGTATCCAAGAAAATGGAGCCCATTTCGAGCAACTAATTAATTAGTTTACAATTTTTTGTAAATAATTGAAGATTTTATGGTTTTCCTATCATTTAATTTATCAACTTTATTCGAGAGATTTCATCCTTATAATTGATACTAACGATCGCGGCAATAAAAGTACAGTGTGTACTTTTTGCAGATTTTAGTCAGTTCGATTCCCGGGTGTGGCAAGCGATTTTTTGGAAATCTTTGAATGCAGTTTTCTTTCTATTCAAAAATAAAGGAATGTTTCCTTTGAGTAAAATTTTCTATCTACAGTATTTAGAGTACTTTCCCTCCAGGGGGCATTACAAAATTCCACCCTGTATATATAAGTGTGGATTTCCTACATCACAATGCGACCCCTAAGAAGGAAATGAAGTAACAACGCGAACCGGCGATGCGATGCAACACGATGCGACGCCATTGTGTAACATATAATAATAATAAGTTTATTCAAAATATAAGGACTACCATTAAATACAGTGTTCGTAAATCTATGTCAAATTCACAAATGATTTGTGCCTGAACTAGGTAAACCTGTGTTTCAGGCGATCGCAGGTAACATTAATTTATTAAACAATCACATATACATTAATCTTAGTTTAAATTTACTCTCATTGGTTAATCACATTATCTTATTTAAGATAACTCACCCTATATGATTTCCCGCATATTTCACACAAGTGTTCGCCTTCCGCCTCTTTTTTCTTTCCTTCATGTATATTATTGACATGAGCTACTAATATTTTAGCTGTTTTGAATGCCTGCAATAGAAAAC
Source organism: Hyppa rectilinea (assembly GCA_951799385.1). Classification (NCBI taxonomy): domain Eukaryota; kingdom Metazoa; phylum Arthropoda; class Insecta; order Lepidoptera; family Noctuidae; genus Hyppa; species Hyppa rectilinea. Next base: position 9,485,630 of record OX637330.1, on the reverse strand, counting down.
ACCAATTATTAATAACCTTTTGAACGCCAGAGCATAAACGCTTCGGCGTCCTCTCCCACGCCAAGCCACAAATTCTAGTCTATTTATTTTGTACGCAAAAATGTCGTTTTCGTTGTCGGCTATATCCAACCGTGTCGTGTTGGGCACGTTTTCATTTGTCGGATATATCCAACCGTGTCGTGTTGGGCACGTTTTCATTTGTCGGATATATCCGACCGTGGCGTGATGGGCACGTTTTCATTTGTCGGATATATCCAACCCTGGCGTGTTGAGCACGTTATCATTTGTCGGCTATATCTAACCGTGTCGTTTTGAACACATTTTCATTTGTCGGCTATATCCAACCCTGGCGTGTTGAGCACGTTTTCCTTTGTCGGATATATCCGACCGAGGCGCTCAAATGGTTAATTGTTTTTTTTAACGAAGAACTCCTTAACTGCTAAATACATACCTTGAAACAGAAGCTACACTGGTATTTGATTTTCTTCAAGTGATCCCAATCTATATGGTCTGTGAGGCACCATTTTGTAGCGAATTTCTTCCCACAGTAGTTGCATTCGTGTCTGGAGCAAAAGAGATGTAGCTAATACAGTATAACCGCCAGGAAGGAAAACATCGTGAGGAAACCAGCATGTCTGAGAGATATTTCTCAACAGCATGTGAAGCTAAGTTAGAGGCCCATGGGCAGCATGAAAACTCTGACACCAGGTTAGTCACTAACCACACGAAAAGAAGAAGACCGCCAGGATATACCGTGAGCTTCACTGGGACTTGAGGCTCAAGCTTAAAATTGCGGATAAAAAAGATATCGCGGATATTTTTAGAAACATTTTCGGATCTTTGACAGGTTTTGCTAACGTATCATCGGATATCTTATTGCGTGTATTGTAAGTGGATCTTTTGTGGATTTTGAAAACACATTTTCGGTGATTTTTGGCATATATAATTGTTGTCATTTTTTAAGAATACAACACATGGTATTCCGTGACACGTGCATTTTATGCAAATTGTTATATTGAGATAGTTACTCGGCACGCATTTGAACAAAAATATTGTTGGATAGCAGTTATTTTCGGATATTTTTGCAGATTATTTCGAATATTTTTTGGGAATTTTTCTTATACTGGGTGGAACCCAAAGGGTATATACATACAAAAGCATATGCTACAGACCACCAAAATGAGCAACTTTTACTATGGGACCAACTCCGGAATTGTGAAAAAACAATCAGCTGTTCTATACATTTTTAGTCACGTGCCTCGTCGAAATCTAGGGAACAGCTGATTTTTTTTCTGTATTGTCTGTAGCATATGTTTTTGTAAGTATAATATACCCTTTCGGTTACACCCTGTATTTATTGCGAATTTTTCTGAAACATTTTCGGATACTTTCGAAATTCGGATATTTTTCAAACACTTCCGCGGATATTTCTAGCTTACTTACGGGAAAGTATCCTGAGACACGTGCTTCTTGCTAAGCCGCATGAGTTTGTTATAGCAGTCTCTGTTTGCGAGTTTCACTGCAAGCGCGGCACTCGTTCAAATTTTTATATTGAAATAGTTACTCAGTACGGATTTTGTACAAGATATATTTGGATAGCAATTACTGTCGGATATTCTTGCAGATCATTTCGGATATTGTTAGTAAAAATTCTAACACATTATCGGATAATTCCAGCGCATTATTAAAATTTTTCCCATACTTTCGAAATTCGGATATTTTTCAAACACTTCTGCGGATATTTCTAGCTTACTTACAGGAAAGTATCCTGCGACACGTGCTTCTTGCTGAGCCGCATGTGATTGTTGTAGCAGCCCCTGCTTGCGAAAGTCTTGCTGCAAGCGCGGCACTCGTGCAAGTTGTTATATTAAGATAGTGACTCGGCACGGATATTGTACAAGATACATTTGGATAGCAGTTACTGTCGGATATTTTTGCAGATTATTTCGGATAATTATCGCGGACATATTTTTTTTCGTTATTTATTGCGAATTTTTTTGACACATATTCGGATACTTTTGAAATTCGGATATTTTAGCTTACTCACGGGAAAGTATCCTGCGACACGTGCTTCTTGCTGAGCCGCGTGTGGTTGTTGTAGCAGTCCCTACTTGCGAAAGTCTTGCTGGAAGCGCGGTACTCGTGCAAGTTGTTACATTGAGATAGTTACTCGGCACGGATATTGTACAAGACATATTTGTTTAGCAATTACTGTCGGATATTTTTGCAGATAATTTCGGATATTCTTGGTAATTTTTTTTGTTACTTATTGCAAAATTTTTCTACCACATTGTCAGATGTTTCTAAGACATTTACAAAAAATCGAATACTTTCATAATTCGGATATTTTTCAAACACTTCCGCGGATATTTCTAGCGTACTTACGGGAAAGTATCTTGCGACACGTGCTTCTTGCTGAGCCGCATGTGGTTATTGTAGCAGTCTCTACTTGCGAAAGTCTTGCTGCAAGCGCGGCACTCGTGCAAGTTGCCCGCCTGTCGCTCGCGATGGTTGCGCGAGTGTCGCGCCAAGTTGCGCTTCCACTGGAACAGCTTGCCACAGATTGGGCACGGGTAGGTTAACCCATCGTGAATAACACTGTTTGGAAATGTGGAAAAAACCGTTGTTAGTTCAAGATTTAACGACGATAAATGAAAGGCGACTAAAAAAAGGTTCAACTCAAAGCATTTATTTAAAATGGGTGCGCCAAAGTTCACCTGAATTTTCAACTCCGATAGTTGGAAATCCGAAAATGTTCTTCCTAACATTATTCATCCTAACAATCACAATTCCTAACTACTCTGTCTCTAATGTTCATAATTCCGAAGTATTCAACTTCATAATGTCAGTAGCAATAAACATCTATTATACTTTTATTTGTTTTCCTATATTTTCTCAACATAACCATCTTTTACACTATTATTCAAAGTCATATCATTTTGTTTAGCATTCTTTTTATTCATAACAATCAGTATTATTTAAAGTATCTTGGTGTTTTTGTCTCCGACTAACCGTTTATCGTAAAAACGTTAAACTCAAAGCATTTATTCCAAATAAACCAATTACAGGCACTTTTGAATTGTCAAGGGGTCGGTCAGTCAGAGAGATGAAGCTAGTTGCCCATTCCAAAGCAGTAGGTATTGTATAATAATCACTTGCTTAAATATCGGTGAAGGAAAACATCGTGAGGAAACCAGCATGTCTGAGAGATAAATTCGGATAAGGGCAGGAGAATGATGGTGATGAAAGAATACTCACACATGTGCTCTATAGCTCTTCTTAGAATGAAATACTTTATCACATCCTTTGCACGGTATGAATAGCTTTTCCTTCGGTTTATCATCTTTATTCTGCGGCAAAATTCTGTGGACAAAGTCATAGTTTTGATATAAAATGGGGTCAGCAGAATAACTGCGGTTTATATTCAAAGAAAGAAAAGATAAGATTTCATTTGGGACAAGCACAGAAAATTACAGACATTGCCCGCGGCTTCCCTCGCATTAATTTAGAATTGGAATAGGAATGATGTTTTTTTTTTTAAGGGTGGGATATTATCAAATGACTGCTCCCGCTCTGGGTGGAGCGGAAGGGAGTGTCAGACTCTACTGACTAAAACCCATCCATGTCCCTTCTTTAGCTCTTTATGTTCCAGGGTAGCGGTAACCCTTTCGGACAATCCCGCTTACATGATGTACTTACTTGAGGTGGTACTTCAGCGTCATTTTATTGGCGAATACTTTGCCGCAGCAGTCACACTGGGGCCTTTCCTGACAACACACGCCTCGGTGGTACGTTAGCTTTGATTTTGTGCTGGAAAAAATTGTTGGATCTATTTATTTTCGGTTTTAGAAAAAAAGTTATAGGTGTACAATGTAGAATTTAACACTAAAACTAATAAATATACAGAGTTGATTCGACAGAGGGGCTTTCCTTTAAACTGCCTATACTAGGGACTATTTGCAAGCTCTGAACCAAAAATCAATTAAATAGGAGATAGATGGATAGGAGCAGTAGTTTAGTCGCAAATCATTTTTTAAGTTTTTGCCCGGTTTGAACACGATGTATCTTTCCTAACAGCGCTCCGGCGCGCGTGCGTCGTTGCCAAGGTCAGTTGGAAAACACACTCCTGACATTTATAACCTTATTGATGTAATATCAATGTCTTTCTGACAGCCTTCTTTATTGATAAATCTAAGGGTGCAGTGTATTGTTTGCGGAGTTGAGGGTGAGTTCGTGGGTGGATGGATGAGTGAGTGTGTTGAAGTGAGTTTGTGCATGGGTGTGGGCGGGAGAGGGTGTATAGGTGAGTCATTTCGCATAAGTGTGGTCGGTAAGCAATGTATGGGTGAGTGAGTGTGTTGGAATGAGTGTGTGCATAGGTGTGGGCGGGAAAAAACGTGAGGGTGCGTGAGTGTGTTGGAGTGAGTTTGTGTATAAGTATGGGCGGGAAGAAATGTGTGGGTGAGTGTATGAGTGTGTGCATAGGTGTCGGCGGCGGGAAGAAATGTGTGGGTGAGTGAGTGGGTTGGAGTGAGTTTGTGCATGACTGTGGGTGTGAGGAAGTGTATGAGTGTGTTGGCGTTAGTGTGAGTATAGGTGTGGGCGATTAGAAATGTGCGGGTGAGTGAGTGTGTTTGTGCATGGGTATGAGTGGAAGGTAGTGCGTGTCTTAGTGGTAAGGGTGAGGGTGCAGGCACTAGTTTATTATTTATGTTAAGCTCAGGAACGTACCTAAAGCTACTCCCACAAGTCTGGCACACATGAGCATCTCCGCTCGGCGCATGAGACGCAACATGTTTCAGCATGCGTCGCTTCAGGGTAGTATTGAATCCACATTCTCTACATTTATAGCCTTGTTGATGTAATGCCTTGTGGGCGGCCACGTTATCTTTGGTCAGGAAATAGGCCTGGCATATTGAACACTGATGGCAGTCTTCACTTTTCTGAAAAAAAAAAATTTTTTAACTGTCACGCCGCCGACGTTTGACCAAGTTTACATACCTCCTAAGAGACTCCTCCGTGCCTCGGAAACCACGCTAAGCCGTTGGTCCCGGCTGTCATAAGTGGATCTTTGACAGTCGTTACGGGTCGTCAGTAGCCCGAAAACCTGACAGCCAGTCTTATCAAGGGGTATCGTATTAACCAGTTACTGCCTGGGTTGTGGAGGCCAGATAGGCAGTCGCACTATATAAAATACTGGTATTCAGCTGCATCCGGTTAGACTGGAAGCCGACCCCAACATAATTGGGAAAACGCTAGGCAGATTGATTGCTGTCCCACCGCAGGACAAATGCCTCCCTTTCTCCTTCCCACTCCTCTCCCTCTTAAGGTAGAGTGGACCAATCCTGTCTGGAGGCGTTAAGCTCATCTCGGCATCTTCTCCTGGGCCTAACACTTTGTTTTATGGGAAGGTCATCTCGCAGTTCAACCTAGGGGGTTGTCTACTGCTTAACCGGACTTACCTGTGGATGCCTCAATTCAAACCAGCCAACCAGTTCCAATAAACTTACAAACTAAGCGACTACATGTTAAGGACAACCCCTGTGGGGTACGGACCTTTTTTTTTTTGAACCGGGGAGAAAATCCTCATGGATGTCCCCCGCCCCGGGGAGGGCGGAGGGGTCTGTCAGACTCTTACTGACTAAAAACCACCCCGGGTGTTCCCTCTCACACCTGCGCCGGAGGTCGCGGGAACTGAAAAAACTTGCGCAACCCCGTTGGTGCCGGCTCGCCACTGCGGGGCTCGTCTCGGTCGGCGGGGAGTGAGGTGTACGACACTCCCCTCGTACCGTCTTGGAGGGGCGCGCGTGGACACTACGCGCCGCCGCCTCGGGTCCAGATGTTGTTGTGGGGGGCGACGGACTAGCCCCGCGTCCGTCGCCCCTGGACCCATTTAGGGGGGCTGGAAGAGGGCATTGTCTGCCCTCCTCCGACGCCCGGTGCGCCTGCTGCGGGCCGGGTTGAGGGAGGTGATCTCCCGCTCTCATTCCGCAGCTTCCTTCTGCGAAATGACTTCCTCGCAGAAGGATACCACCGCGTGTGGGGTACGGACCTCGACTAAGGGCATCGCTTGAAGGAGGACAACAAGAGACAAGTTAGATCGGATAAACTGGGCCTGTCTGTTTCTGGGACCCATATGGTTGTAGGATTTGGCCCATGATTTGTTCGTCGTACGGTAAACGTGTCCGGCCTAATGCCACTTAGGTTTCGACAGTCAATTCTGGTTGTACAGACGCCAGCACATCAAGCTATCCCTAACTGTCAAATTTTCTCAATTAAAAATGAACCTTATGTCTTTGCAATAAAGTTGAAATACTATCAAAGAAATTTGACAGATAGTGGTAACTTGATGAGCTGGCCTCTGTACTCCGCTTGTTGTTTGGCCGTTGCACTCATGGGCTCAGAACGGAACGTACACGTGGCGCCATCTATTATCATAAGAACGTTTTTGTTGTTTTCCTCGGGAATAGTAATTTTTACGGGATGAAAGGTACCCTATGTCTGTTTCTGTACACCTGACAACGTATATGCAAAATTTAAGGATGAGCGGTTCTGTGGTTTAGACGTGAAAAGGTAACAAACAAACTGACAACCTTACTTTCGCTTTTATAATAGTAGTTTAGACCAGTTAAGGTTCATGGGCGGAGCACCGCCGTGTCCTCGTAGAGGCGATCGGCGGCGACCTCTCGCGCCCGGCCCTGGTGCAAGCCATGGTCCGGGGCGAGAGGGAGTGGGAGGCAGTCACCTCCTTCTGCGAAAAAGTCATGCTCGCGAAGGAGGTGGCGGGATGGGAGAGAGAAAGGTCCTCCCGTCCCAGCCGCCGCAGGAGACGCCCCGGGCGTCGGGAGCCACGTGACGACTCCCGGCCACCTCCTGCGCGGGCCTGCGGACGGTGAGTAATGGGTGACTCACCGTCCGATCAGCACCAGGCCCGTGCGGGGGGGGGGCGTATATGTTCCACGCGCGCCTCAAAGAGATGTCAGCATATGAAGGGGCCCCTCAGGGCCAAGCCTGCCGGGTAAGCGGGATTGTCCGAAAGGGTTACCGCTACCCCGGAACATAAAGGGCTACGGAAGGAACATAGATGGGTTTTAGTCAGTAAGAGACTGACACTCCCTTCCGCTCCACCCAGAGCGGGAGCAGTCATTGGATGATTTCCCAGCCTTAAAAAAAAAAAAGACCAGTTAAGGTTAATATGGAAAATACGTACCGGTTGATGTTTTCCGTTGAGATGGTCGTGCATTAATTTCTCAGTGTTGAAGGCAATAATACAATCATCACACCTTGGGAGGAAAAGAAATTGGATAAATGATTTTACACGTCAATCATATTTTTTTAACTAGATGAGGTCGGCGTTTTCTAACTACTCTAAGAAGGAAGGCCGAAACAAACTCAGAGGTCACAGTCTCTATTAATATCCAGACATAATGTTGGTCAGATCATGTGAAGACCATGTAGGTTGGTCTCTGAAATGGTCTTTTGAGGAAAGAACTTCAACATTCAACAAACGCGTTTTTTTTTATCTTCTTTCTCTCTTCTTCGTGTGGTTAGTGTCTAACCTGGTGTCAAAGTTTTAATGCTGCCCATGGGCCTCTGACTTAGCTTCACATGCTGTTGAGAAAAATCTCTCAGACATGCTGGTTTTCTCACCGTTTTTTAAGCAAGTGATAATTATATGATCCGAAAAGTTAAACTTAAAGTTTAGGTTAAATTATGACTTTTTTTTTAATATACAGGGTGTAACCGAAAGTATGCTGTTGTATGTATATACCGTACATACAAAAGCATATGCTACAGACCACCGAACTGAACAACTTTTACTACGGGACCAACTCAAAAATCGCAAATAAAGAAATAGCTGTTCTATACATTTTTGGTCACGTGACTCGTCGAAATGTAGGGAACAGCTGATATTTTTTCTCGATTTCGCAGTTGGTCCCATAGTAAAAGTTGTTCAGTTTGGTGGTCTGTAGCATATCTTTTTGTATGTATATATCCTTTTGATTACACGTGTCCGGTGTATTATTATTATTACATATACAAGTAGGGGACGACCAACCAAGCGATGGATGGACTGTGTGAAAGATGATATGGCTAGAAAGGGAGTGACTACCGAGATGACGACTAATACTATGAAAGAAAAAGACATGTTACGACGAGCACCAATAAATTAGGATAAAAGGGCAGGGGATGTATGATATTATTATTACCTATATTTAAGCTTCTGAAACTCCTTGCTGTTCAGGTCCTCAATCCTGATAGCCCACATCTCTTCTTTGCTTATAGTGTACAACTCAACCAACTCTTCTGGTAGATTCTTTAGCTTCCTGCTCTTCTTGTCGGGGTTTTTATCCTTCTTTGTCTTCTGGCGCTTTGGGGAGTCCACCTGTGATATAAAGGAAGCCTAGGTAACGTCAGGCCTGTATACTGTGTCTACACAGACGCCAGCACATCAAGCTACTCCAAACTGTCAAATATTCCAAATTGAACATGAACCTTATTCTTTCGTAGTAAAGTTGAAAATCTATCAAAGAAATTTGACAGATTGGGGTAGCTTCATGTGCTGAAGCTAGTACATAATATATTGTAGCTGCAACACATTCACTCATACATCATGCGCGCGCGCCGGCGGCTTGTGCAACTAGCCGCAAGCAAGCGCAGCGCAAGCTTTTGTATGTGAGCGAGAAATTCAAACCTTATCGACTCGCCCACATATGATTTGATTTATTTTAGATTGCCCGCGGCTTCGCCTGCGTGGATGACGGAAATTGCATGTTATTATACACATCACATCACATTAAAACCATCCTCTTGAATCACTAGGTATCTATTAAAAAAAACTGCATCGAAATCCGTTGTGTAGTTTTAAAGATCTAAGCATACATACATACAGACATTAGGACAACGGAAGCGACTTTGCTTTATACTATGTAGTGATGGTAAGCATGTAGGTAGCCGCCGATAATGGTGTAAATATTTTTGTACATAAGGGGTTACGTTAAGCAACAGATTCATCTACGCCCGATCCAGCCTGTCCCTTGTTGTCCTCCCCCAGCGACGCCCTAAGCCGAGGTCCGTACCCCACAGAGACTTAGAGTGTAGTCGCTAAGTTTGTAAGTTTTTATACGCCCTGGTCGGAGGCTACAATTCTTTTGTGGCATCCACGTCAAGTCCGGTTAAGCAGTAGACAACCCTATGGTTGAACTGCGAGATGCCATTGTTAAAAAAAAAACAATAAAGGCATTCGCATCTGAACCGTCTTTTACTCCAGACATCATAGGAACTTCTACCTGAACAATATGATCACATACATTATTCAGTCATGTAACTAAAGGCTAAAATATAGGCGCTGACACTTTTGACAGCTGCCCTGAAGTCTCAGTGCTGCCACCTATTGAACGTCACTTCAGAAAATCGTCATTGTCTAACGTAAAATATGTGATATGCATGTGAGCAATCACAAACACTGCCACTAAAGCTCAGTGCCTTCAACACGCAGCACGTGTTCATGGCAGTGTATGGATCAATACATAACACTGTTTCCTTGGTCCAGAGGTTGCAAGCGCTACAGCTGAGCATGAGGTCCTGGGGTAGGTTCTCAGGTTGGACAGAGTTATTGGGTATTCAATTAGGAATTTCTCAGTAGCAGCCTTTTTTTTTTTGGTGAGGGTGGGTAATTATCAAATGACTCCTCCCGCTCTGGGTGGAGCGGAAGGGAGTGTCAGACTCTTACTGACTAAAACCCATCCATGTTCCTTCCTTAGCCCTTTGTGTTCTGGGGCAGCGGTAACCCTTTCAGACAATGCCGCTGACCAGACAATCCCAGCCTGGAGTCTTGATTTCTGCAAATAACACTTGGATCAACCGGGAATCGAACCCAGTAGCCCCTAATACCTAAAGCTGAGGCGTCGAGCTAATAAATACTGACATTAAGTTGAAATGCTTTTTCATACTCAAAATGTCAACCAATCTGTTTATCCTTTTCCCAACTATGTTGGGGTCGGCTTCAGGTGAATACCAGTACCATGGAGCGACTGCCTATCTGATCACCACAACCCAGTAACTTTGTAATACGAAGAATACGGACAACACGGTTGGCGCAGTGGTTGAGCGATTGACTGCTGCGCACTTTGTCGCGGGTTTGATTCCCGCACGGAACAAATATTTTTACGACCTGCAAGTATTTGTTACGAGTCTGGGTGTTTATCTATCTATAATATGTATGTATTTACAAAAAAAAAATGTATATAAGTAGTTTATCAGCCATCTCGTTACCATAACACAAGCATTAGGTTGCTTAGCTTGGGACTATATGGCGTTGTGTGAAATGTCCAAGGATATTTATATTTATTTATGGAGGGTACTCCAGCAGGTTTTGTTGCAATTTGGAGGTCAATATCAGGTTATATTGCCAGGTAAGCGGGATTGTCGGAAAGGGTTACCGCTACCCCGGAACATAAAGGGCTAAAGAAGGAAATGGATGGGTTTTATTCAGTAAGAGTCTGACACTCCCTTCCGCTCCACCCAGAGCGGGAGAAGTCATTGTATGATTACCCGCCCTCAAAAAAAATGGGGGCGGGGAATACTTTACACAAAGTAAAGCGCCTGTCTAGGTTCGAACCTAAGACTCAACTTGTACGTCGCAGCTGTTACCACTGGGCCAGTCTCTGCGCTTTTGTGTAAATAGTATCATCACCACTGCTCTCAAAACGGTGAAGGAAAACATCGTGAGGGAACCGGTATGTCCTAGAACCATAAATTCCAAGACATGTGACATCTACCAACCCGCACTGGACCCGCGTGATGGATCGGCCCACACTCTCTTCTCATAGAGAGCTGTGTCCCAACAGTGCATTATAGGCTATTACTTTTTCAGAAAAGGTTCTTACATCTATACTATAATAATAATATAATATAATAATAATATTATTAAGAGGTAAAATTTGTAAGTTTATCTTTTGTATTTTAACACCGTATTTTTATCTTTTGTATTTTAACTTTTATATTTCGTTTTATGTTTAAAAAAAGTTTTTTTCGTCTTACTTCTAATGTTAAAACAAGTAATTTTCCGCGGACGAAGTCGCGGGCAGAAGCTAGTAGGAAATAAAGAGTAAATTAGTAAAATAAAAAGAAACTCTTTCGTCACACATACTCATTTATTGAACACAAATACAAGATTTAGGCCCAGCGCACATTGGCGAATGTGTCTGTCCTTCGTTTAAATCAATTCCTTATTCAACATTATTCTCTTCCAAACCATTGACAATAACTTCTCTATTATAAGGAAAAATACCCGCATTTTTAAAACCATCTTTTATAGAATTTTGGTCTATGCATTTAAGTAATCCTTCAGAAAGCATATTTGGAATTATATATATGCACTTTTTTTGTTCTGGACGCTCTAAGACTGAAGTGTTATACAAGGAAGATATCGTTTTTTTTAATTTACTTACTATAGGATGTAAAGGCTCTATGACCTGTGCCATAAAAGAAGGAATGACTAGTAAAATAATGTCATTTTCTTGACAATACTCTATACATCTTATGCTCAAATGAAAACTTTGATTTTCAAGCAACAAAAGCAATTTTGGCCCCACCGAGTTTCTTAAATTCTTTGTGAAATGTTTTAAAAACATAACAAAATCTGAGTCTTCCGTCCAATCGGGTAGGTTTTTTAAATCGACGCCATTTTTTAGAAAGTTATTGAATGTCGTTTCGTTCGGGTAATCTGAAGGATCCGTCAGATCTTTTTCGATTTTCACTTCGGCGTTGTTTTTCTTTGAATTGTCGTTTTTCTGTCCTGGTATTAAGAATAAAGGGGGGATGGCATACCCTTTAGCATTGGCTGCATAAGTAAATAAAACCTGAGACTCCTTCAAAGCAATAGGACCATTCTTCGTTGTCACCAACCAAATTTTATCTCTAAACTCTTCAATATTAACTCCAATTTCGTCTAAACAATAAATGTTTTCAGAATCAAAATTGTACTGGCATAAAATACTCCACAATCGATCATAAAAAACTTTGACCTTTTCTTTAGCGGTTTGCCGATCAATTTTATCTTCTAGACCTTTATTTCTGTACATGAAATTCTTATACCAATCAACTCCTGCCATTTCATTATCAACCCAGGACTTTGGAGTCTTCAAATTCAGTTTTTGGCTAAATTCCGCCGCATACTTTCTGACTACCCTCATATACAAAACTGGATATACTTCCGCGTATTTTTTCAAGTAATCCGTTAATACGTTTTCTTGTTCTGTTGTAAATAGACTGTTACGTGCATAGCCAACGCTGACCGGGAAATTTGAGGTTTCTCGTCTTTTTTTGTAACTTTGAAAGGTGCCAGGGGTGATATTAAACATTTTAGCCGCTTGTCGTATAGACACTCCGTTATTTACGTTCTCGTTATACGCTGCTTCGAACTGTGATATGTCATAGAGGCCTCGCGTCGTTTTCCTCGGCCTTTTGCTGGCGGGCATCTAAAACATACATATGGTACATTTTAGTTTAAAGGCACTTTTGGTTATTTTTATTAAGGGATAGCTTCCGATAGTCATTTTTCACGGCTGTTTGCATCGCAAGCGGAAGGTATGGTCAGACTGTAACTGAATGAAACCCATCCATGTTCCTTCCTTAGCCCTTTGTGTTCTGGGGCAGCGGTAACCCTTTCGGATAATCCCGCCGATCATTTACTGTCATCAGATTTTGTGGGAAGATGGACGAAAGATAAAATCACTTTCTTGTTTGTGTTTTGTTTATTTTATTCAGCTTCACTACATAGTACAAGGTGTCCAAAAAGAGTATCGAGTATTTGTTTTAGCGCTGGAGTTGACTCGAAGCGGCGGTCCAGCCCTCGGAGGGCATTGTCAAATCCGGCATTTTGTGCAATTTTAGTTGCAATGTAGCAGTACGCGGGGACGCATCGCGCATTTTGCATACGAGCTTATTATCGTAATGGTGATTCAATTGTGACTGCTCAACGTTTGTATCGTGCGGAGTACCGTACACGCCAACTTTCACCTGAATGGTCATGTTAATAAGCAGAATTGTCGATACTGGGCAGAAGAGAATCCGAGACGAAAGCATGAACGACCCCTGCACAGCCCAAAGGCATAATTGGTCCTTATTTTCATGAAGATCGACGAGGCCGAGCGCTTAATGTGAATAGTGACCGTTATTGCGATATGCTGCGCAACTTTTTGGGCCCAGAGTTGCAGGAGTTTCAAGGTTCAACTCAAGAACGTGGTTCCAACAAGACGGGGCCACTTGCCATACATCAAATCAATTAATTGAAGCTGTTAATGAATTATTCCCTAATAAGGTCATTTCGCGTAGAGGTAACATCAACTGGCCTCCCAGAAGCCCCGACCTTAGCCCACTTGACTATTTCGTATGGGGATACCTTAAAAGTAAGGTTTATGAGAATAATCCGACGAACCTAACGCTAATTTTCCAATTTGTATTCTAATAATCTACACTATCTACACTAATATTATAAAGAGGAAAACTTTGTTTGTTTGTTTGTTTGGTTGTAATGAATAGGCTCAAAAACTACTGGACCGATTTTAAAAATTATTTCACCATTCGAAAGCTACATAATCCAGGAGTAACAAAGACTATATTTTATTATGGAAAAAAATAGGGTTCCGTAAGATATTTGGATTTTTCGGACACAAACTGAAAAAAATCAACCAAAGAAGTTACTTATTATGCGTACGCTGCCTAAACTACAAAAGATAGAACCATAAAATGTTATAATTAATTGTAGATATTATAAATATGCCGGGAGCAAGACTTAGTTAGCGCTTTGCGGGCGGTCCTTTAGTTAGTTCTAATAGAGATATATTTAGTATCGGCTGTGCACCCGTGCGAAGCCGGGGCGGGTCGCTAGTAATATTATAAAGAGGTAAAATTTGTAAGTTTGTATGTAGGGGTAATCTCCGAAACTAATGATTTCAAAAAAAAATTTACTGATAGAAAGCTACATTATTCCTGAGTGCTATAGGCTATAAATTATATTTATATCATACATATTAGCCGAGCTATCGCAATTTTCGTCTAGCAAGTCGGCAAGAAATACCTCCGAAAACAGAATTATTTGCATGCGCTGCCTACACAGTTGTTTAAAATTGAAAGCAGTGTATGGCAACCCGGTTCGCCTTAAATATTTTAACAAAAATGTCCGCGACACCGTATTTTTATCTTTTGTATTTTAACTTTTATATTTCGTTTTATGTTTAAAAAAAGTTTTTTTCGTCTTACTTCTAATGTTAAAACAAGTAATTTTCCGCGGACGAAGTCGCGGGCAGAAGCTAGTAGGAAATAAAGAGTAAATTAGTAAAATAAAAAGAAACTCTTTCGTCACACATACTCATTTATTGAACACAAATACAAGATTTAGGCCCAGCGCACATTGGCGGATGTGTCTGTCCTTCGTTTAAATCAATTCCTTATTCAACATTATTCTCTTCCAAACCATTGACAATAACTTCTCTATTATAAGGAAAAATACCCGCATTTTTAAAACCATCTTTTATAGAATTTTGGTCTATGCATTTAAGTAATCCTTCAGAAAGCATATTTGGAATTATATATATGCACTTTTTTTGTTCTGGACGCTCTAAGACTGAAGTGTTATACAAGGAAGATATCGTTTTTTTTAATTTACTTACTATAGGATGTAAAGGCTCTATGACCTGTGCCATAAAAGAAGGAATGACTAGTAAAATAATGTCATTTTCTTGACAATACTCTATACATCTTATGCTCAAATGAAAACTTTGATTTTCAAGCAACAAAAGCAACTTTGGTCCCACCGAGTTTCTTAAATTCTTCGTGAAATGTTTTAAAAACATAACAAAATCTGAGTCTTCCGTCCAATCGGGTAGGTTTTTTAAATCGACGCCATTTTTTAGAAAGTTATTGAATGTTGTTTCGTTTGGGTAATCTGAAGGATCCGTCAGATCCTTTTCGATTTTCACTTCGGCGTTGTTTTTCTTTGAATTGTCGTTTTTCTGTCCTGGTATTAAGAATAAAGGGGGGATGGCATACCCTTTAGCATTGGCTGCATAAGTAAATAAAACCTGAGATTCCTTCAAAGCAATAGGACCATTCCTCGTCGTCACCAACCAAATTTTATCTCTAAACTCTTCAATATTAACTCCAATTTCGTCTAAACAATAAATGTTTTCAGAATCAAAATTGTACTGGCATAAAATACTCCACAATCGATCATAAAAAACTTTGACCTTTTCTTTAGCGGTCTGCCGATCAATTTTATCTTCTAGACCTTTATTTCTGTACATAAAATTCTTATACCAATCAACACCAGCCATTTCATTATCAACCCAGGACTTTGGAGTCTTCAAATTCAGTTTTTGGCTAAACTCCGCCGCATACTTTCTGACTACCCTCATATACAAAACTGGATATACTTCCGCGTATTTTCTCAAGTAATCCGTTAATAGGTTTTCTTGTTCTGTTGTAAATAGACTGTTACGTGCATAGCCAACACTGACCGGGAAATTTGAGGCTTCTCGTCTTTTTTTGTACCTTTGAAAGGTGACGGGGGTGATATTAAACATTTTAGCCGCTTTTCGTATAGACACTCCGTTATTTACGTTCTCGTTATACGCTGCTTCGAACTGTGATATGTCATAGAGGCCTCGCGTCGTTTTCCTCGGCCTTTTGTTGGCGGGCATCTAAAACATACATATGGTACATTTTAGTTTAAAGGCACTTTTGGTTATTTTTATTAAGGGGTAGCTTCCGATAACCATTTTTCACGGCTGTTTGCATCGCAAGCGGAAGGTATGGTCAGACTGTAACAAAATGAAACCCATCCATGTTCCTTCCTTAGCCCTTTGTGTTCTAGGGTAGCGGTAACCCTTTCGGATAATCCCACCGATCATTTACTGTCATCAGATTTTGTGGGCAGATGGACGAAAGATAAAATCACTTTCTTGTTTGTGTTTTGTTTATTTTATTCAGCTTCACTACATAGTATAAAACAAAGTCGCTTTCTTTGTCCCTATATCCCTATGTATGCTTAAATCTTTAAAACTACGCAACGGATTTTTATGCGGTTTTTTTTAATAGATAGAGTGATTGAAGAGGAATGGTTATGTGTATAATTTGTCGACATATTATACACATAACCCTCTAAGTCTTGATAAACTGCAACGATGCATATACATTCCTTTGCTTTGTACACGTTCACTATATGGTAAAGTAGGGCATTATTTCGAGAATTCATAAATTACGCCGTATTTTTGAAATCACAATATCCCAGCTGATCACGAATTTATACTTCATTATTTATTGATTTGCAATAAATAAAATAAAATGTGTCTTAAAAATATAGTTAAGTATTCGTGCATCTTTGAAAGGCTAGTCGTCAGAAACCCGAAAGTCTGACAGCCAATAAGACTGGCTGTCAGACTTCCGCGTTTCTGGTTTCTGACGACAAAGGGTATCCTATTACCCATTCACTAGATCGTGGAGGACAGATAGGCAGTTGCTCCATGTAAAATACTGGTATTCAACAGCATCCGGTAAGACTGGAAGCTCGACCTCTGTTGGTAGGCAGGTAGGCAGATTTGTGTCTTAAAAACATCTACAAATAAGTACGTGGATACTGGTACTCTTAAGCGTTAAAGTGAGCTGTAATTTTTTGCAAGGAATTGACACTATTGACAGAGGATTGAATTGAGACTATTTATGAGGTAGAGAATCTTCTAATTAATGTAAGGTAAACTGTTCCTATTTACACAAACCGCTTCCGTATAATTCAACCACACACAACACACACACTCACACACACACACACATACACATAAACTTACACATACACACGCAGGCACGCAGACACATACAACAACAGACTATTGATAATAAATAAAAATAAAAATATTAATTAATCAACGTTTACACTCTTGTTTAGTAACTTTATTGCACTAATTGTAAGATTTAAAGGAGCGGCGCCTCCTGGCACAGGCATCTATATGCTTAAAAGGAGACGCCACCAACTGTTTAACATGTAAAACGTGTAATAACGAAATAAAGCATTTATTATTATTATTATTATCTTTAAACTCACTTCACTTACGTTTTTTACGGTGATATTTTTACAGAATTGCACTACTGTTACTCCGAAGGGTTGGGCAAGTATGTACCTACAGCACGCTACAAATGTATAACGTATCTATAGTCAAACGTAGGGATGGGATTAATGTCCTATCGACAAATAATATTATAAGTTGAAATTAATGTTTATTCACCAATTTACGAAGCTAAATAAAAACTGATACCGTATTTTCATATTTTGTTTCATTTCATAAAAAAATCAATATGAAAACCTGGATATATTTCCCATAATAAAAGAAAAGAATTGTAAATTTATTAGACGTGTGTTCTAGAAGGCACATCCCTATTTGTCTCCAAATGTAATCCTTCTACTTCATATCAAGTCGTTGGCGCTCGAGACACGTCAAAATCCTTTCTGATATAAGGATGTCTAGATGTCGATGTCTATTTTTGGTTGATGGTATTTTTGGGTTGTTGTACATTCGTCACTAAGTAAATTCGTCATATTTTAAAAAATCCATACATTGAAAGTAAATTCGTCACACGTATTCAAAAATTGTGTAAATTCATCACAAACCCTCTTTTAAAAAATTTTATTCTTTAAGTAACGATTGCAGCCAAAATTTTTTATTTAAATAATTTACTTGAAAACTGTGATTTTTATGTAGATGTAAGGTAAATTAGTAAACGTGCTGTGATTATGAAAAATATACAACATTTTCATTCTACTTCTTATTTATTTTTTGCTATCGGTACGGATTATAACGTTGTGACGAATTTACAATAAACAAAATTAATATATTGGGAATTGTGACGAATTTACACATATTTTTTTTTGACGAATGTACAACAACCCGTATTTTTCTATTCACTGTGGTCGAGTTACACGTGCATAACCTCAACCGATTCATGCATTTTATTTCGTTTACTTCAATCAATAGAAGCTAGATACGTGGTTTTCTACGTGTTTTTTTTTAATGAAAATGGAGGGTAAGTCACTGTTTTACGCAGATGTTACAGATCTTTTTAAAACCACACCTTGTAAAACTCGCAATAATTCGTCATATTCACCGACACTCATTTTTGTTAGAACACGTGCGCCAACGCAAAATGTTGCACTACACTAAAATGCACAAAGTCACTATGACCTTGAAACCCGTCCGCTTATGACGTCACAGATTTACTTCTATACACGTTCGTGGCGTTGTGGGCACTGACAACTAGCCACTTTGTAGGGATGGGTTTTTCAAACGGTGTTTCACTATCGACAATGATTAGAAAACCTATTTATTCTTGATTAAGGTGAATAAAACGTAGTATATAGTTTGCAATATTTATAAAATATTATTTATTCACGTCATTTTCTTGCAATAATAGTTTTTATGATCGTTTCGACGAGATGAAATATAGCGAGGTCTTCATCGTGTCCCATCACTGGCTTACTTGATATCAAGTACTTGGCGTTGGGGGCATTGAAATATTTTCTGGCGTTTTTGTTTCTATTGAATATAAAACAAACAAGAACTTATTATGTGTGAAAAACTTAAAAATATGGCTTATAACAGGGCAATTTTCCATAAAAACAAAATAAAAGGTGTTGTAAAAGTCGTAAATTTATTTTATACCATAATTACTTCTAATCAAGTAGTGGCGCTGAGGGCACGAAAATCTCGAACTTGTATAGAAGTGATTGGCGTTCAAAAGGTTAAGTCCCATGTAATAGGGGGCGAGCATATTGACAGCAACCTGACACGAAACCATACTTAGGTCTGCTACTGAGAAATGGAACAACCCAGTAACACTGCCGGACCTGGGAATAGAACCAGGGCTCTCATGATCACGCTTGCGACCAGGACATCAACAAGATCTGTCGATAAGGTTGTTGACAGGGTAAAAAAAATAGAAAAATTGTATTTAGTCCCTCAGTCATATAACCCTTTATCGGGCAAGATGAACATTATTCCCACACGCATTTTTGGTTGTAAACTTTTTGCCCCTATACAGGATGTGTATGAAATATATTTCCCATATGTAGGGAATTAATTTCCCACATACATTCAGTCAAAAAAGTATCGGGAATGGATGATTTGTTTATGGTTCCAAATTTTTGTTTTTTTGTAGTTGTTAGATTGGCACAACTGTTTTCCATTTTGGCGCGGAGTTTGAGTTGCATCTGTTATTTATATTAAATACAGTGCTGGTTTTAGTAATATCATATATAGTGTGTATTGCGAATTTCATAATGGACAAAAATATCGAACAAAGAGTTTGTCTTAAATTATGCATCGCCAATGGAATTTCGTGTTCGGAGTCACTGAAAAGAAAATGTTACAGAAGGCTTATGGTGAATCGACTTTATCAAAAAACTCGTGCTTATGAGTGGTTCAAAGCGTTCAAAAGCGGTCGAGATGTGATGGAAGATTTGCCTCGCTCTGGTAGGCCGTCAACGTCTGCAACTGAAGTTAACATCGCAAAAGTGAAGAAAATAGTGACTGAAAATCCCCATTCAACTCTGAGAGAGATAGCCGCCGAACTTTCTGTATCTCACGAGTCGATCCGTACCATTTTAACTAATCATTTGGGTATGAAACATGTTGCTGCTCGGCTAGTCCCAAAAGATCTGAATTTTCTCCAAAAACTCAATCGCATGAAAGTCGCTGAGGACATGCTAGAACGAGTCAGTTCGGACCCAACATTCATGAAACGCATTGTTACTGGTGACGAGACGTGGGTTTACGAGTTTGACATGCAAACTAGTCAACAAGCTTCGGAGTGGCGCCTTCCAACTGAACCGAAACCGAAAAAACCACGCCAAAGTCGATCAAAAGTCAAAGTCATGTTGACTGTTTTCTTTGACTATCGCGGTGTTGTGCACTCTGAATTCTTACCGGAAGGTCTAACGGCAAATAAAGAATATTATTTGAGCGTTATGCGGCGTTTAAGAGAGCAAATTCGACGAAAAAGGCCAGATTTGTGGAAAGAAAATTCTTGGATTTTGCACCACGACAATGCGCCTTCGCACAAGGCTATCATTGTGAACGAATTTTTGACCAAACACTCAACAAATACCATCCAGCAACCACCATATTCACCAGATATGGCTCCTGCTGACTTTTTTCTTTTTCCTAAACTCAAATTACCACTTCGTGGCACCCGTTTTCAATCGATAGAAGACATAAAGGAGAATTCGCGGCGAGAACTGAACTCAATTCCGGAAGCAGCGTTTAAAAAATGTTTTGATGAATGGATTATTCGTTGGCGCAAGTGTATCGTTTCTAAAGGAGCATACTTTGAAGGTGATAAAATAAATTTGGATGAATAACAGACATTTTGTGTATTATTGATCTTTTCCCGGTACTTTCTTGACAGAGTAGTATGATGATGTACATGGGCAAGAGGAATTATTTACCCACAAGTTTTCCTGAAAAAACTGAAAACACTTGGGAATTAACTAATTTAAAATCCTACAACACTACATACGCATAATGCCAAATTGACTGCGTTTTTGTTTCAAACACCCACAGTTTGCCCATGCCCTATTAAGGGATAATAAAAAATATTAGACACGTATTTTTGCTTTATCCTATTAACAAAAAATGACTTCGACAAAACGCATTGAAGTTTGTGAATGGGGACGCGCTACTCAGTATAAAATCTACATAATAATAATAATATCCTTGGAAACACCACACCTCAAAACTAACACTAGAATGTCACAACGCACTAGAACGCATATCAGTGCTCTACCGCAACAAAGTGACACTACAATGGATAAAAGGACATAGCGGATCACTGGGTAACGACGCAGCTGACGAGCTAGCGAGGAGAGCCTCCAGCGCGTCAGCCTGCGGA
Organism: Hyppa rectilinea; assembly: GCA_951799385.1. Lineage (NCBI taxonomy): Eukaryota > Metazoa > Arthropoda > Insecta > Lepidoptera > Noctuidae > Hyppa > Hyppa rectilinea. Next base: position 9,464,690 of record OX637330.1, on the reverse strand, counting down.
CCGGAACCCATCATACCCATTCCCTTTAACCAGCTACGCAGATGGCTGCAAGACATCACCCACACACAAGCGGAGAGCTGGTGGACCTCGTCACCGGGCTGTAGGCAATCCAGGGAAGCCATGCCATCCTTGGATAAAAGGTTAACCAGACGGTTACTCCGCCTGAACAGAACCGGCCTGCGCCTGATGACGGGGACCATCACGGGACACTGCTCACTAAACAAACACTTTCACACAATAGACATAACCGACAGTCCTCTGTGCAGGGCCTGCATGGAGGCTGAGGAAACCGTCGCGCACGTACTCTTTGAGTGCACAGGCGTCACACAGATCAGGACACAAACCATTGGAACACCCAAATCTTTTACAGATATATTGCACAGGCCAGGAGACGTGATCAACTTCTGGAAGGAGGTGAGCTGGCTGGAATAACCGCCACAGGCCGCCATGGCCCACGCACAATGGTCCGCCAAGGACTGAGTGCGGAAACCAAAACCTCAAGAAGAAGAAGAAGATGATAATATCCTTGGACATTTCACACAACGCCATATATTTACAAGCTAAGCAACCTAATGCTTGTGTTATGGTAACGAGATGGCTGATAAACTACTTATATACATTTTTTTTTCATACATATTATATGTAGATATAAAAAAACACCCAGACCCGTAACAAATACTTGCAGATAGTACAAATATTTGTTCCGTGTGGGAATCGAACCCGCGACATGCACGCAGCAGTCAATCGCTCAACCGCTGCGCCAACCACAGAACAGATAAAGAGGTTAGAATGGAAATAGTTCCTGATTTGTATTAGAACGCGTGTCGCCGCATGTCTCCCACTCTAGTCTCTCAACTACAAGCAAGAGATAATACGTACGCGCATTACACACACAAATAAACCACACGCACTTAGATCGCGTGTTTACTATTGGTTGTCACACTAACGCAAATACTGCTCTGGACGTACACTCACACACGTGTAAAAGCAATTTATTTCTCATATATTATGTTACGGCTACCAAAAGGTCGATTAATCATATCGATAAAATTACTGTAGTTTAGTTAATTAAAGTTTTGCATTTTTTCAAGTTGCAGATACGGTACGAATAACTTCCTAATTACATATAAATAAACTTAAATCAAAGTCAAATTAAGGGGGAACATCCGATACTGCCGCGAAATTTAAATTTTCTTTAGTTTTATGCTAGTTGCAGCTCTGTTTTACGTCATAATAATGAAAGAAAGAAAAATTGCATTTTGAATAACATACAACGTAAAACAACGCTACAATATGCAAAAAAACTATAAAGAAATTTTAAATTTCACGTCCATATCGAATGCTAAGTCGAATTAACATAATATAATCTAATTAATTTATTGTGAACTACTCCGTGAAAAAGTATTTATTAATTGTAGCATGTTAATTTATTAATAGGGGCTGTGCCCGCCGGTTTCACCCGCGTTACATAATCATTTTCTGCAAAATGTTGCAAACATAAATTGTGCTACATTTAGTACGTATCCATTCAATTCTAACAGTTGCTTCAAACCACAGTTTTCTTGTAGCTGGCTCTTTTGTAAAATTTAAAAAAAAAAGTGTTTGCATCGTAAATTAGATTTTAGACAAAAAACCAACTAAGAAACTAAATTAATAATCCACATTATACAATAATTGGTGTTAATATAAACAAAGTTATTTTCATTGTTATATTACTGACAATAATCATTCGTATACACATCTTCATATCGACATTGTTTACAATTTGGTACAACACTATCGACGCGCATAGATTTCCCAGAATTGACGCACGCGACGTTCGCAGTGAACGCAATACATTGCGCGACCGCTCACGTCGTGCAAGATCGTACCAATGTAATGCAAGTAATGTATAATTTTGCATCTGAATGCGATTTTATCGTTTTTGTCTACAAACTACATATGTAATACTTTTGTAATAATTACAAATATCACTCGTATTTTAAGGTTTTTGGAGTTACCGGTGAAAAGAAATCCCTCCTCGGGCCACAATACACTCCTGACTTCTTTTCCGACACGTTATAATTGGGCAAGACGGCATAATTCTTTTTTTCCGCGGAGAATTAAACGCTTTCACAATAAGAGCGTGACTGTTGACCGGTGATTCTAATTTCGGTTGGGTTTGGAGCGCCCGCGCAAATGTGTGGCGCGCCTGTCCCGCCCACAAGGCCCTTCTAACCTCTTTAACTGTTCTGTGGCGCCAACCATGTCGTCAATACATAGGAGTGACGTCATGCCACATTTTAACACAATGTATAAGCATAATCTTTTGATTTTGTGAAAAAAAAGACTAAATACGACCAATATTTTTCACAAACACAGAATATAATTATGTCCCTTCTCCTGTATTACATACAACGTGGCGCTACAATGGTGACATTAATTTAACACACATAAATATACGTTTTCGGTTCACGAAGACATTGCATTTCCATTCAAACTCAAACCATTTATTTCAAATACACCAATTACAGGCACTTTTGAATTGTCAAGGGGTCGGTCAGTGAGAAAGATAAAGCTATAGTGTATTTCTTTTACAGTGTCCAATTTGGTAAACAAACACGGGACGAAAATTCTGATTTTTCGTATCAATCAAACACTTTGAGTTAAGCATAAACGTCTTGAACTTTGAATAATACACTTAAGGCATGAATTATTTTTAAAAAATGCTTCAGAGCCACATACATTACCTAGAAATCTTAATATAAGTCGCGACATTTGTTTACCAAATGAGACAATTAAAGAAAAATACACTATAGTTGTCCATTCCAAAGCAGTAGGTAGGAACCTACATACCTATGCAGAGAACGGGCAAGAAACTCCATGGACACTCTTTTAAATCAAAATATGTTTACAAAAACTGGGTCACTGGGTACATCATTCATGTAAAAAATGTTTTCATTGAAACATTTTTAGAATAATAATTATCATTCTGTACCTTACAGATATGAAGGTTGAAATGTACATGTGAGAACGATGCAGAACTTAAAAAAAAGCGTCCATAATTACAAGATTTAAAAAACAAAACAAAATTAAGTTACATTTTAAAAGAGCCGTGGCAGCTAAGATGTGACCAGTCCCTACTGACGGCGCCTGTTCATGAACATGACGCATGGATTAGCACCATTCAGCTCAACCATTTTGATGGGAGCTAAATGATCCGTTACCATTAAACATTATTATTATTTACGGATTTGTTGAAAATAGCACCTCAGAGCAACCTGTACAGTCAACAGCAAAAGTAGATGATCAAAATCAGAAATTCAATACTAATGAACGGTGTTCCCTAATATATGGCAGCTGTACTAGTAGTAAATGTTTGGTATAATTTCCAATCCCAAACTTTTGAATCACTCTGCACCACACAGGTCTGACGCGAACTCCGTTCTTTAGTATTGAATTTCTGATTTTGATCATCTACTTTTGCTGTTGACTGTACTTAAGGTACGGTCACACATCATAACATTCGCATCAATGAAATTAACACGAATAAGCAATACTATTAGGATGAACTGCAAAAAGTAGGCAAAATGATTTTATTATTAAGTATGTTTTAAAAAAAAAATGTTTTTACCTATTTGCGACTTTAGCCTACCAACATTTGCCGGGTAAGCGGGATTGTCCGAAAGGGTTACCGCTTCCCCAGAACATAAAGGGCTAAGGAAGGAACATGGATGGGTTTTAGTCGGTACGAGTCTGACACTCCCTGCCGCTCCACCCAGAGCGGCAGAAGTCATTGGACGACGTCCCACCCTCAAAAAAAAAAAGCCTATCAACATTTATACGATTGGGCATGGGCATTGGGCACTAGTCTTTCCCGTGTGTTAAATTAATGTCACCATTGTAGCGCCACGTTGTAGATTAAGTAAAAAGAGAAGTACTCACCCTATCTCTCTCCCTTTCTTTCTTCTTCTCACTCTTCCTCTTCTTCTTCCCTTTCTCCGTCTCTTTCTCTTTAAGTTTAGAAAGCTGCATGTCTTCATCCGATGTGATATCGTTGTCTACCGCCGGCATATCTTGGAAGTATTGATCGTCAAAGGTTTCTTCCTTAATTGCTACCTCTGTGGAGATAAAACAGGGATGTATAGCCATACTAGCTTACAAGGCCGAGCTCGTGGCTAAGTAATAACAGCCGCACGTGTCGATCCATTAGGTTAAGCTACGCTTGCCAAGGTTGGTCTGTGGATGGGTGACCATCTTTACATATCGAGACTCCTCCGTGTGTCGGAAAGTATGTGAAGCCGTTGGTGCCGGCTGTCATTTGTGCATCTTTGACAGTCGTCAGGGGTCATCAGAAGCCTGAAAATCTGACAACCAGTCTTACCAAGGGGTATTGTATAACCCAGTTTCCAAGACACGGGGAGCAATGGGACGATAATGAAAATAAAATATGGAAGTTAGTCAGACCCCCTCACCAACTAGACAAGAGCTGATCAAACGGCTAAACAGATTTTCATGAAACATGGCTAAGAAAACTCGGGATAAAATTATCTATGTCACAAAAAAAACTAAACGAAAATAGCTACATCCGTTTGGGAGCTACGATAACACAGACAAATACACAGACAGACACGTTAAACTTATAACACCCCTCTTTGCGTCGGAGGTTAAAAACGTGGTGAAAACTCACATACAGAGTTGATACGACAGAGGGGCTTTCCTTTAAACAGCTTATACTAGGGACCATTTTCAAGCTCTGTACCAAAAATCAATTAAATAGGAGCAGTAGTTTAGTCGCAAATGTTTTTTTAAGTTTTTGCCCCGTTTGAACACGATGTATCTTTCCTAACAGCGATCGCCGGTGCACGCGTCGGTGCCGCTGCGTTACAAGGTCAGTTTTTATTTACAAAGGGTGGTTGCGTTTTACTCTGATTTGTAAGCTTTTAGTTTGTTTGAAAAAATAAATACCTCATTTTTGGTGCTTTTTATTTTTATACCGTACCGAGTTAATACTAAACACGTATAATATACGTAGTGTAATTTAATGCCCCTCTGTCATATCAACTCTGTATAAAATGTGGCTACAAACAGTAAAAAACCACTCACCAAATCCATATTTATTCTCGTTCTCCTCTTCCTCCTTTACATCAACCCCTACTTCATTCTCCTCCACTAGCTCAGCCTCAGGCAGACACTCGTAGCACTCGACCTCCGTCCTCTCTATGTTGGTGATAGCGTGAGGGCCGAAGTCGTTTGGCGAGTCTAGAAAAGTGTGCTGGAATGACAAAAAAAATGGGAATGTGAGTCTTATATCTCAAACTCAAAGTATTTATTTCAAATAAACAAATTACAGGCACTTTTGAATTATCAAGGGGACGGTCAGTCAGAAAGATGAATCTAGTTGCCCATTCCAAAGCAGTTAAAAAGCATCCGATATAATATCTGTAAAAACTATTCAAAAATTAAATTAAAACAAGCCATAGCCGCTAAGAGATGACCAGTCCCTACTGACAGCCCGTTCACGAACATGACGCATATATTAGCACCATTCAGCTCAACCATTTTGAAGGGAGCTATATATATATCCAGCCCAGTCTTACTTTGTGCTAATAATTTCATCACCACTGCTCTCAAAACGGTGGAGGAAAACATCGTGAGGAAACTGGCATGTCTTAGAACCAATTCGAAGACATGTGACATTCACCAACCCGCACCGTGGATTACAGCCCATTCCCTCTCGAAGAGAAAAGACCTGTGTTCCAGCAGTGGTAACATTATAGGCTGATTATGATCCAGCCCCGGATAAGCCTGCAAGGTGAAGGGGTCCACCTAGCTTAGGGTCACCTAGCTACCTCGACTTTGCTTGCGTGACAGGAAATGTGGCTCAAATGGCTTTTGGGTGGAGAGGGGGTGGCTCAAATGTCTTTGGATTGGAGAGGGGGTGTCTCAAAAGGCTTTGGGGTGGGGAGGGGGAGTCTTAAATGTCTTTGGGGTTAGAGAGGGAAGTCTCAAATGGCTTTGGGATGGAGGGAGGGAGTCTCAAATGGCTTTGTGGTAAAGATGGGAGGCTCACATGGCTTTGAGATGGAGAGGGGGAGCCTCAAATGGCTTTTAGATGGAGAGGGGGTCTCAAATAGCTTTGTGGGATGGAAAAGAGGAGTCCCAAATGGCTTTGGAGTGGAGAGGGGAAGTCTCAAATGTATAATGCCTATCGGCCCTCGGGCTTGCTCTGCAGCTTAAGAGCTCTTATAGCCTTATACTCATATATCGTAGACGCAACAGGATGCAATCGTGATGAGTCGCGTATACAATGGAAATAATGTGAAGCTAGCGCAAGGGTAGCCAGCGAAATTCAAATTTTCATACGTTATTTGCAGGTCAGTGTTAGGTTGTTAGTTGATCAAAATGTGATACAGCAAACATGCATTAGAATCATCAATACGAATCTCGTAAGTTAGAACTGCCCTCTAATGTCATGATTTCATGAAAAAGTCTACCTGCCTCTCCTAACAAAGAGCATGCATGCGTCAGCCATTGTGTAGCTCAAACCCATTTTAGGGAGCTCAACGACCCGCCACACGACGCTTCCAGATCTACAGGACATTTGCGTTGTTCATATACGAAATACTCAATAGCCACCAGACAGTTTTATTTTCGTATGATTAGTGATTAACCTGGTGTCAGAGTTTTTATGCTGCCCATGGGCGTCTGACTTAGCTTCACATGCTGTTGAGAAATATCTCTCAGACATGCTGGCTTCCTCACGATCTTTTCCTTCACCGATTTTTAAGCAAGTGATTTTTATACAATACGCAGATGAATCCGTACAATCAGAGGCCTTGGGTTCGATCTCGGGACCAATGACTTGGCAGTCCGACGGTCACATTAGTAGGCTATCACTGCTGACAAACAGTTATAAAGCGCAAGTTGACCCTAGCTTACCTCTTTGGAGTACGAGATCAGGAAGTCGTAAGATTTTAGCATCTGATCCTTGAAGTACATAGCAGATTTGACGCGCGCTAGGCATTCCCAGCACACCTGGACTTCTAGACCATCTGGCACCTAGAAACGAAGAATACACTTAACAACACCATGCCTGCAAGCCTTTTTTTTTGAGTGGGAAATTATCAAATAGGTAACTCCTGAGCGGGAGAGAAGACTCTTACTGACTAAAAGCCATCTATGTTCCTTCCTTAGCCCTTTGTGTTTGTATGTAAACTTGTAAAGATGGTCACCCATCCACGGACCGACCCCAGCAAGTGTAGCTTAACTTGATGGATCGATACCTGTGGCTGTTATTAATAAGCCACGACCTTCTCTGCAGTATACCTACTGCAAATTAACTAAAAAATATAATTAATAAATTTTTTAGTCAGTTAATAATTGACTAAAAAAACAAATTTTGTTACCGAGTAAAATGACTGTGTAGTGTACGTTGGACGGACAGACGGACAAGGCAAAATAAAAAGGTTCCGTTTTGCCATTTGGCTAAGGAACCCTAAAAATAAAACAGCGTTCACAAAAAAAATAAAAAAATATATGCATCAACAATGGCCGATCCAAGGATTTCTGTTCTATGTTTACATGATTTTAAACACGAAATATGAATTAAACTACATGATTGAATCATTTATACTAACTTTCTATACAATCATTAGCATATTTTATTAAGGAATAGTAGTAAGAACATTACTTACATCGATATTTCCAAGCAGACGAAAACATTCTTTTACGGTAGGGTGATAAAACATTCGACGATTGTAATTTAAACAGCCGACACATATCCCGTTAACATTATAGCCTTCTATGTTTATGTTAACTTCCTTCATTTTTAATACACTTAACACTTTTCAATTACAAAATATCTTTAGGAACAAAAGAAACTTCATCCCTTTCTTTCGGCCATTTTGGTGCTCACTGCCTGCTTTACTTTCCGTTCCGTTATCAATATCAATAATAAAATAATGTACAAATGAGTTGTTGTTACTAGTATAAAATATTCTGAAGAGGAAGAAAAATAATTTTCTAAAATAAAAGAATCTTGCTTTACTAATATTTTATTTCCACTGTTATCTTGTAATTAAATTATTATTTTATTGAAATCTTCAAAACAATAAAGAAATACTTTTTACGTAAACAGAGGCGTCCAAACAGCGTTCCAGCTCAGAAAACAACAAGCTTACAATTTTGTGAATGAAACAGGTTCGACTATCTCTTTTACTCTTACTGATTTGACGCAAAGCGAAGTCTCTTTAACGCTACATATCTGAAAACCTATCCCTGAAACATTTCGTATTATCAATCAATCAGTAAAAAAAATATTCCACCTCAACGTCAAACAATTTGACGATTTTTGGGTTTGCTCTTGTGAATTGTCTGTTTCTAAGGTTTATTTGAACAAAAACAAAGCAAAATGTTTCGTTATCCCAGTGATATAACATTCGAAAAGAAAAAGAAAGTAGAGAACAATGTAAGCGGCGGTTATGACTGTGATATGTGCGATCAAAAATGGAATACCGAAATGGATATTGACATTCACAGAAAAAATGTACACAAATCAGAATTACTAAAAGCATTGAAGGATGAAAATGTGTTTATGTGTTCTGTAAGTTATAAACTTCATTTCATAACATGTTGGGTTGTCGGGCGGAAATTTTGCAAGGATTCGATAGCCGCCAAAGTCGCGCCTGACCTCACAAATGTTGTCAGTTATTTGAGTAAAAATCTGAATCTCTACCCTACCCTTTGGGGATACAAGGCGTGATATTATGTTCCTAAATTATATTTTCGTACCGTTTGGGGTTGAAACCCTCAGGCTGTGAGGTCAAAGTGGTCATAGTGTGTTTACAGAAATCTATAAACGGCCAGATGACACTTTCTGTGACCTAAGGGCTTTCACCTTGGCCAGACGCTTAGCATTGCCATACACCGTGGCAATGCCGCATGTGTATGGGTATGTAGCTGCAATACATCAAAACATAAACATCCGCTGTGGCGACGACCGCTGCACTGCCGCAGTGGCGCCTCGCGCCGCGCGCCGCTCCTGAAGTGTGCGCGCGTACATAGCGAGCAGTGTTGCCAACAGTCTTTAGAAAAAACGCGCTAAATTGACTTAAAAAAAGCGCTAGATTTGGATATTTTTCGAAAAAAAGCGCTAAATTTAAAAAAAAAAACAAAAGTTAGGTGATTTTAGCTTTTATTAAAAATTACATGAAATCGCAAAAAAATATCTACAAATTTATTAGCCAGTTGTCATCGTCAGAATCTTGTTCTTGTTGTACAATTTCCTGGCTCTCCTGCTGAGTATAAGTGGAAGGTCCTGCTTGTACTGTAGAAATAGGATTTTGTTGTGTCAGTTTGAATGTATAGACATCCTTGCTGCCTACTTTTTTTGTCACCTCTTTTAGAATGTCATAGCTATAACAAGTTGAGTTAAAAGTTTTCAAGCCAGTTCTTATATATATTCAAAGAAGAGGAATATTATATAAAAAACGCTAAATTGGGTGCTAAGCGCTATATAATTTCGTTGGGAGTTGACACAGCCAAAAAAGCGTTAGATTTAGCGCCGAAAGCGCTAAGTTGGCATCACTGATAGCGAGTCGAGCGAGCGATCAGAGTGACGACGCTCGCCGCGCCACCTCACGGAATATTTGTGAACTATAATTTTGTATATAATGCTACCTAGATTCCTATTGGTCGATTTATCTATTTGTACCTTGCCACTAGCCTATAAGATCTGTACATATTTCTGTAAATAGCCATTCCATCAAGATTCCTCAATACACGTGGTTGTTGCTAAAAAGTTCACCTGGAGTTTTATTTGGCTACACCGCCTAAGCGCTACAGGTACATTACTAGTCGACAGCAATGCGGAGGAATTTTTCAATGCCATATTCTTGTACATAATTTATATTTTTTTTAGTTCTTTTTTTTTTTTTTTAGTTCTATGTTTAATTTTTGTATTTTTCATTTGTCAATTTGACGTATTTCCTATGCAAAAGTTGTCAAACTGCCATATTTATTCCTCAGATAAAAGTTATCTGACTATTGCGTATGTTGGATCATTTAGCTCCCATCAAAATGGTTGAGCTGAATGGTGCTAATCCATGTGTCATATTCATGAAGGGGCGCCGTCAGTAGGGACTGGTCACCTCTTAGCTGTTTTAAAATTTAAAATAATTTTGAATTGTTTTTTTTTAAAACTTGTAATTATGGACGCTTTTATTAAGTTCTGCATCGTTCTCACATGTATATTTCAACATGAATGATGTAACCCAGTTTTTGTAAACATATTTTGATTTAAAAGAGTGTTCATGGAGTTTCTTGCCCGTTCTGCTCCATAGGTACCTACTGCTTTGGAATGGGCAACTAGCTTCATCACTGACCGACCCCTTGACAATTCAAAAGTGCTTGTAATTGGTCTATTTGAAATAAATGCTTTGAGTTTGAGTATTGAAAAATTGGCCCTTAGTGTTAGATTATACAGTGTGTTAAGTTAAATGTGGGACATACTTTCAGCCTTCAGGTGTTACTATTCTCATGAAAATGAACAACTTTGACTTTGGAACTAGGTATAGTTCCAAAGTCAAAGTTGTTCATCACAAAAAAAAACAGCTGTTCACTACATTTATGTTCGCATAATTCGTCGAAATGTATGGAACAGCTGATTATTTTTTTAAATTTCAGTGTTGTTCCCATGGACAAAGTTGTTGATTTCCATGAGTACTATACAACCTGAAAATATGTCCCTCTTTTAACGTAACACACAGTATATAGGATAAACATTACTACCTAACCTACCTAATTTAGATACTACAAAACTAGTAAATACATTATGTTCATAAAAATTTCATAAAGTATGTACTTAAGTACCTATATTTAAGTACATGAGTTGGTGCCATAGTCAGCGTTGTTCATTCTATACCCCCTAAAAGTATGTCCCTTGTTTAACCTAACAACCTTTATATTGATGACCCATTTTGATGTCACATTATTTTTTTTTCCAGATATGTTTACGTACTCAAGAAGACAAGAAAACGCTTACTGAGCATATACTGGTAAACCACCTTTGCTGTCCGCCGGACGCGACCATGCTAAAACATGAAGTATACATCTGTAACCATTGCAACCATCTATTTTTCAACAAACAGTTATTAATAGTCCACATCTATCACTGGCATACTAAGAAGACACCGGCGAACTCTGAAGCAAAGCTCAACTGCCCAGTATGTTGCAAGACCATCCGAACAAAATCTGCATGGTTCCACTTACTGCATCATGGTGCTCTGAACATAGGAACATGTCCGATTTGCCTAACAACTTTTGACAGTAATGACCAAATGATTGAGCATGTCAAAACTCATCCGTGTCTATTACGATGTGATATATGCAACTATGAGACAACGAAAGAATGTTATTTCACCAATCATTTAGCAAAGCACAAGAAAAATGTAGAACTTGTTGTCACCGAAGACGCATCTAAGTACTTCTTGCCGGAGCAAAGGTTGCCGTCTTTGAATAACTGTTTAACGCATATTTTTAAAGGCATTCCTCTGGCGAAGGAAGTGAGGATCTGCGTATTGTGTAGAATGCTTGTTTTCTCTGTTGAGGAGATGAAGCAGCATATATTTGCAGCTCATAAGCCTGTTGAAAAGGAGAAGAGTAAGGTACATCAGTGTTCCTGCGGTGAGCAGTTCTTCAGTAGTATACTGTTGAAACATCATATTTTCAAGATGAAAGGGGATCATGGCGTTTGCGGTGAGTTGTTTTTTTTATTTTTTTTCTGGCTATTGTACTCAGCGAGGTTTGCTTGGAACGTTGTTACAATATCTATTCTCAATCAATATCTATATTTTACGGTTCCGTACCTCAAAAGGGAAAAACGGAACCCTTATAGGATTATTGTTGTCCGACCGTGTCTGTCAAGAGTCAAGACCCTTTATTTCGGGAACGCGAGGAGGTATCGGATTGAAATTGTAACCATATACTCAGATCTACAGTGTGACAAAATCTCAGCTGTGACAAAATTATACTTGTAAGTTAACGAAAAAAAAATGCGTTTATGCGCAAAAAAACGTATATTTCGACACTCTCAAGGGAATCAAAATTTATAGGGTACTGTCAACTTGTCAAATTTTCTCAATTAAAAATGAACCTTATATCTTTAATAAAGTTGAAATACTATCAAAGAAATTTGACAGATTGTGGTAACTTGATGTGCTGGCCTCTGTACATTTTCGTACGGAACCCTCGGATGGCGAGTCCGATTTGCACTCGTTCGGTTTATATCACATAACTCTAGGGTAGAAGGCTGTATCGATGATTTTAATGATTACAGCTCTGTAAATACGTCCTTGCTATGACTGCAAATCATAATTTGACCAACATACAACCTAACCCTTACCAGCAAATTCAAATATCAGTATTTTACATGGAGTGACTGCCTATCTGACCTCCACAACCCAGTAACTGGGCAACATGATACCACTTGGTAAGACTGGCTGTCAGACTTTCGGGCTTCTGACGACCCGTAACGACTGTCAAAGATGTACAAATGACAGCCGGGGCTTAACGTGCTTTCTTTCACTTTCTGATAAGGCCCAAACAAATGATGTTCTTTGCTTTGTATTTTCAGATGGTGTGCCACCAACCCCTGCCAGTGAGCCCCAAAAAATTCTTAATTTATATCAAGTTTATGAAATGGGTGAGTATTTTTTATTCTTCTTCGCCTTAGCTAATATTATAAATACGAAAGTAAGTTTGTTTGGTACCTTTTCATGCCTAAACCGCTGAACCGCTCATCCTGAAATTTTGCATATACGTTGTCAGGTGTACAGAAACGGACATGGTACCTTCCATAAGCGGTATCGTCCGAAATGGGTTACCGCTACCCCGGAACTTAAAGGGCTAAGGCAGGAACATGGATGGGTTTTAGTCAGTAAGAGTCTGACACTCCCTTCCGCTCCACCCAGAGCGGGAGAAGTCATTTGATAATTTCCCATCATCAAAAAAAAAGTGTACCTTTCATCCCGAAAAAGTACTCTTCATGATTAAATTACCGCTTAGATGTCGGAAATTATCCCACGGGAACCGTACAATTTTCAGGTATCCTACGTGTTGGTCCAGGTTAAAAACTATTAAGCGGGATTGTCCGAAAGGGTTACCGCTACCCCGGAGCATAAAGGGCTACGGAAGGAACATGGATGGGTTTTAGTCAGTAAGAGTCTGACACTCCCTTCCGCTCCACGCAGAGCGGGAGCAGTCATTGGATGATTTCCCAGCCTTAAAAAAAAAAAGGTTATAAACTATGTATATGTGAGCCAAATTTCATGTAGAATCGTGATGAAATACTATGAAATATGAAAGATGTAACAAACATACAACCACATACACATACTCACAAAGTTTCTAATATTATTAGAGAGCGTGCCTTTATAATATTAGAGAGATTATGGAACCTTTTTTTTTTAGTCAGAAATCATCCAATGACTGCTCCCGCTCTGAGTGGAGCGGAAGGGAGTGTCAGACTCTTACTGACTAACACCCATCCATGTTCCTTCCGTAGCCCTTTATGTTCCGGGGTAGCGGTAACCCTTTCGGACAATCCCGCTTACCTGGCAAATTATGGACCCTGTCAGGCACAGCAAAAACCATTTATACAAGAGAACCTCTTTCGTATATGCAACTTGTAAGATATCCCTTGGCAAGACTGGCTATCAGACTTCCAGGCAGTAGTTGAATAGCAGTGATAGCCTAGTGGTGTGACCGTCGGACTGCCAAGTCATAGGCCTCGAGTTCGAACCTCTGATTTTGCGGATTCATGTGCGTATTGTATAATTATCACTTGCTTAAAAATCGGTGAAGGAAAACATCGTGAGGAAACCAGCATGTCTGAGATATATTTCTCAACAGCATGTGAAGCTAAGTCAGGCCTATGGGCAGCTTAAAAACTCTGACACCAGGTTAGTCACTAACCACACGAAAAGAAGAAGACTTCCGGGCTTCAATCACGCATCATCCTCGGCAAGCGTAGCTTAACCTGATGCATCAATCCTTGCGGCTGTTATTACTTAGCTACGAGCCCACAGCTTGTTCTCAAACAATTTTTTCTTTCAGTTCCAACTGATCCGCTGGCATTAGGTTTAAATGACATTATTATTACGGAGATCAACCAGGCCGTCGCCACTGCCAATGATGGCTGTGACGAAGAACAAGAAATCAGATTCGAAATAATGGAGACATAATACAAGACATTTTGTTATTTACCACCGTCTAAGGCTTTCATCCCGGGAATCTCGGTCTCGAAAATTTCGAGAGTCTCGACGATTTTTCGGTATTTTCGAGACTCGAGACTGATAGTTTCGGTTTCGGGAATAACGAGACTTGAGACTCACATAATTAACAGTAAAAATAAGAAGTAATTTATGAAAATGTGATTAATAAAGTCCGAAAAGAATCGAAGTTGTTCAGAAATAACACCAACAGAACAAACTATAAGGGGGCGTCCATAAATTACGTGAGATATTTAAAGGGGTGAGGGGGTCGAGTCAAATCTCATCTAATCTTACGTTGGAGAGAGGGGGGGCTCGGCAAATATCACTCAATTTTTTTCTGATTGAAACAAAAAAAAAATACTATTTTGGTCCATTTAATCCAGATTGTACATGCTAAGATTTAATTTTAAGCGTAATCGTAATACGATTAATATCATTCACATTTTTTTTTTCTTTTTACAATAACATTCCAACGCGTTTACGTAAGAAACCCACATTTTGAAAAATCTCACGTGAGATTGGGGGACGGGGGAGGGGGTTGACTAAAATCTCACGACATCTCACCAGGGGGGAGGGAGGGACAGAAAATTAAAAAAAACACCTCACGTAATTTATAGACGCCCCCTAAGTGCTAAAAAAAACTTAGAGGAAGAGTTCCACAGAGAACTAAAATTAATAATTGATTGTAAGACGAGATAGTCCGTTAGCTGCAATGCTTAAACGAAAGAAAAAAAATTAAAGATGCGTTTGAAAAGCTCTGATTGATGTAGGATCCGGAACAGAGTACGAAGAGTCCCTTCTTTTAAGGTGAATCCTCCAACCAGCCCGCGAAATTCAAATTTTCTTAAGTTTTTTGCAATTTGCAGGCCAGTGATAGGTTGTATGTTGATGAAAATCATTAATACAACCCTCCGAGCTCATAAAGGTGTAAAAATGACTTTTTACAAGGTCAAAGTCATTCCGGAACCTTTATGAGCTCGGAGGGTTGTATTAATGATTTTGATGATTATAATTCTGTAACTACATACGTCTTACAGCCGCGAATCAAATGTTCATCAACATACAACCTATCACTGGCCTGCAAATTGCAAAAAACTTAAGAAAATTTGAATTTCGCGGGCTACCCTGGAACATCAACATTAAAATGAATATTCTCGTAAGTCTCGTTTCTCCCGGAAGTTTCGAGGCCGCAGCGAGTCTAGCAAGTTGTGTAGTGTTATGTCTGCCTATCTAATTTGGAAGATGGTGTGCTTTTCATTGTATCGTATCGTATCGTAAGTTTGTATGTTCCCTTGTATAATAATCATTAATAATTATGTAATTGTATACTTTAAATTAAGTAGATATTACTCATTTTATGTCGTCACAAGCAATGTTATTATGATAGCTGATTTATTTAAATTAATTATTATTCACACTTGTACAAACATAATATATTATATTTTAAATATACGCCATTTTTGTAGTAAACTTGTGTTTTATTTTCTTGCGGTGTTCAATATAGGTTGATGTCAGCCATCTCGTTACCATAACACAAGCATTAGGTTGCTTAGCTTGGGACGATATGGCGCTGTGTGGAATGTCCAAGGATATTATTATTTATTATTATGTTGGTTTTCCTTGACTTTTTTTTAAAGAAAACGACGTGTAGCTTGCTTGCCGGTTTACTGGACTGTAAATATACATGTATAGATAACTACTAAACGCTCACAACACGCAAAACCTTAATCTTTTTGGACATCTACAACGCCAAATGCGAACTAGGCGTTACACTGAAGTCACGCAAAATCCTACATCGCGCAAGCAAAGTTTACCACGCGACTAGAATATACTATAGCGTGACTAACGAGGTGTACTGCGTGAGCGACGAGTACAACGTGATAGGTGCAGGTGCGATGGCAGGGCTATCATCATATATTAGGAGCTAGATCCAAATAAGAATTGGTCTAAATAGTGCGTCATAAAAAAAGTACGGTTGCCAGCTGTTATGACGGGATTCCAGAACAGGTTTTAAAAAAAAGGAAAAGCCATTTAAACTAAAAATAAAGTTAGCACTATAAATTAAATACACGAGTGCAATTTACATGTGCACCGTCGGTAGGATGGAGGACGACTGAAGACCTGGACTGCAAGGAGGGAGCGAGAGGAATGATAGGATGTTGCGTCAGCAGCAGGAATGCAGCATAGGTTGCTGAGTAGGAAGGAAACAAGGGTAAGATGTAACAGCGCATCAAGTTATGATTAAATGATTTTAAATCATAAGTCATTGGTTTTTAAGTTCAAAATTGATTGAAATTTCAGTTTGTGGTAACTTTATATGCTAGCGACTGTACATTATGTCTGGATTTTAAAAGAGACTGTGACATCTGAGTTTGTTTCAGCCTTTCATAGAGTAGTCAGGAAACGCCGACCTTATATAGTTTAAAAAATATTATTGGCGTGTAAAAGTGTATAAACTAAAATGAAACGATATTAAAAAATGTAAAATCATTTAATTCTTATCAGCTTGTTCGTCCATACCTCTCGTCACCCGAAAAACGATCCTCCAATATTTCCTGAAATAAAACATGAAAGATTTCAGAAAGTATATAAGTAGGTACTTTATACCGTAGGTAATAATAATATCCTTGGACATTTCACACAACGCCATATAGTCCCAAGCTAAGCAACCTAATGCTTGTGTTATGGTAACGAGATGGCTAATAAACTACTTACATATTTTTTTTTTGTAAATACATACATACATTCAGTCAAAAAAGTATCGGGAATGGATGATTTGTTTATGGTTCCAAATTCAAATTTTTGTTTTTTTTGTAGTTGTTAGATTGGCACAACTGTTTTCCATTTTGGCGCGGAGTTTGAGTTGCATCTGTTATTTATATTAAATACAGTGCTGGTTTTAGTAATATCATAAATAGTGTGTATTGCGAATTTCATAATGGACAAAAATATCGAACAAAGAGTTTGTCTTAAATTTTGCATCGCCAATGGAATTTCGTGTTCGGAGTCACTGAAAATGTTACAGAAGGCTTACGGTGAATCGACTTTATCAAAAACTCGTGCTTATGAGTGGTTCAAAGCGTTCAAAAGCGGTCGAGATGTGATGGAAGATTTGCCTCGCTCTGGTAGGCCGTCAACGTCTGCAACTGAAGTTAACATCGCAAAAGTGAAGAAAATAGTGACTGAAAATCCCCATTCAACTCTGAGAGAGATAGCCGCCGAACTTTCTGTATCTCACGAGTCGATCCGTACCATTTTAACTAATCATTTGGGTATGAAACATGTTGCTGCTCGGATAGTCCCAAAAGATCTGAATTTTCTCCAAAAACTCAATCGCATGAAAGTCGCTGAGGACATGCGAGAACGAGTCAGTTCGGACCCAACATTCATGAAACGCATTGTTACTGGTGACGAGACGTGGGTTTACGAGTTTGACATGCAAACTAGTCAACAAGCTTCGGAGTGGCGCCTTCCAACTGAACCGAAACCGAAAAAGGAGAATTCGCGGCGAGAACTGAACTCAATTCCGGAAGCAGCGTTTAAAAAATGTTTTGATGAATGGATTATTCGTTGGCGCAAGTGTATCGTTTCTAAAGGAGCATACTTTGAAGGTGATAAAATAAATTTGGATGAATAACAGAAATTTTGTGTATTATTGATCTTTTCCCGGTACTTTCTTGACAGAGTAGTATAATACATAGAAAAATACCCAGACTCGGAACAAATACTTGCAGGTCGTACAAATATTTGTTCCGTGCGGGAATCGAACCCGCGACTTGCTGTAGCTTGCTTGCTGTGTTGCTTGCTTCTTGTAGGTGTCTATAAACAGTCGCTGGAATACGACCTGAGCTGAGCAAAAGCGTTCAAGAGCTGTCAGTATTATCATTGTCGGGTACAGCCCGATTTAGGCCTGAAACTGCGACACTTTCACTGCCAAGCACCCGGCTCCCGGGTCGAACGATAATTCGTTCAGGTGCCCACGACGCGGCTCCCGGGTCCTACATATAAACAGTTATATGTGGCTTGTGACCATGCCCAGCACCCGCCTACCGAGTGCAAATCAAAACGTGCTACTAGGGTTGCCAACAATAAGCTAGGTGAGAATAGTATGTACAGAGGCCAGCACATCAAGTTACCACAATCTGTCAAATTTCTTTGATAGTATTTCAACTGTACTGCAAAGACATAAGGTTCATTTTGAATTGAGAAAATTTGACAGTTAGGGATAGCTTGATGTGCTGGCGTCTGTACTTTTGAGTAAGTCTTTCATCAATTATTTATTTACTTTAAATGTTGGACTAATTGATATTATGCTGACAAATTTCGAAGAAACATACTAAATGGTACTTTAAGTGGATTTATTATTAATTGCCTTTTATCATAGGTGTACAAGCCTATGGCGCCCAGACCCCTCTTTCCCACTGGGCACTCTGGGCAAGTGCCCAGGGCCCCGTGATCGATAGGGGCCCCCTATTCCCTGCCAGATCACTAAAAGTACGATAACCGATACATATTGCCGAAAAACTTTTTTGATATGAATAAATTGAACCCAAATTACTGATTACAATATTAACCAGTTTGTCGCTGATGTCCATAGAATGTGATGTGCTCAAAAACCTCGATTTTGAAGGAGTGATTAACGATTTTGCCCATCTCAAATCGAGAAGGGTTCCTCTTCAATCAACATAGATTCTTATAAAGTACTAACCTGAGAATGTTAAAAGAGTTACTTTTGTGATTATATTAGGGGTTAAAGTATGAAATTGCCGAAATGTACTGAAAAATTGAAATTCGTTTTTTTTTAAACTAAACATATTTATTTAATCAACATAATTACCATTATTATCTAATAGATATCATTGCTGCCATCTAATAGGATCATTCATTCCTATGCGTTGGAACTCTCGTGATCTAGATTCGACAAACTATGTGAAAGCATTTTCTACTGCCTCCTGAGAAGTAAACTTTTTATCACGTAGAAAATTGTCCAAATCACGAAAAAAATGGTAGTCCGTTGGAGCAAGCTCTGGTGAATAAGGATGGTTTCTAATTTCAGTTCCTGTAGAGTTGAAACAGTTTCTCGTAGGTACTGTATGAAGTCTCGCGTTATCATGGAGCAAAAATGTAGTTCGGCACAGTAGCCATCTGCCGTTATAGCTTGACCAGATCGGTGAAAGCTATAGTGAATAACACCATGCTGAGACCACCAAACAGTTACCATTACCTTTTTATTGGTAAGCTTTGCTTTAGGACACTGTTGAGATGTTTTATTTATAGTGAAAAACACCTGTAATCACCTATGTTCACAAAATAAATAAATTGAATTGAATTGACCTGGGGTCAGCCATTGCATTTTACGGTTATCGTAAAGAATCCACTTTTCATCATATGTCACAATTCGATCCAGTATTCCTTCATTTCTGTATCAATTCAACAAGGCAACAGGAGTTTCAACACGCGTTTTTTTTCTGCAGATCAGTCAAATTATGAGGCATCCTCAAAACCACCCTCTGCAAAATTTGAAATATTTTTTATTTTATTGTTTTGACGCAAATTAAACAATATTGTTGGTAAGGTAACGTTAAACCATGTCACTAATTCCTGGGTAGTTTGGCTCAGATCGGCTTCCACCGTCTCTTTCAATTCATTGTTATTCACCTGTGTGGGCGGTCTTCCAAGTGGTTCGTTCTTCAAATCAGAGTTTCCATCACGAAAGTGTTTAAACCAAAATCGCACGTTGCGTTCATTAGAAGTCCCCTCTCCAAACGCAACATTGATATTGTGAGCTGTTTCACTCTAAAATCCCAAACCATGAAGGTTCTATGTCAATTCGAAGTACTTAATACAATAAAATGGCAATTTCATACTTTAACCCCTATTATTATATTATCTATTCATTTAATGTGACTGGCAATAAAAACAAATCTAGAAGCTTGCTTATCAACTTTCTTTGTAACAAAATAGGGTTCTGTCAAAGTCATAGGGGGCCCCATTATCGTAATATGCCCAGAGCCTCCAATAAGTTGAAGACGGCTTTGATGGCGCCGCGTAATTATAATGAGATTTCTTATTATTAGGTAACTATTTTAGATCCGTAAGCTTTGGAAGCACAACTAACCCAAAATCTTAATGCATATTTTTTACCTGAGTTAACAATGTATTTAGATACAAAAGACGGCAAATGTTTGATCTTTTCTTTATCTGCACGTGTTTTATTGAGGTAAAAACCCTCGCTAAAGGTTTAAAGTCATCGCATCGTACTGCCTAGTCTTACGTGTATCGTTTTATTTAGTTTAGAAAAGTACAAATAAAATAGGTACTTTACATAATATGCCTACATATTATTAAGAAATGACTAGGGCGGATCCGCAGTTTAGCTCGCAAAATACAAATTTTCTTACGTTTATTTGCAAGAAAAAATGAATTTAGCGGGCTACAACTGCGGATTAGGCAAATCATGTAAGGTTCTCTTGGCGTAGGTAAGTGTTATGATTTTTAAATACCTAGAAAAACAAGTAAAAATATAAAAAAGAACCGTGTAGTTTATTTCTTTCAATAAAAAATTAGACGTTCGACAACCCTACTACCCGCTGGCTGGTCGTGGACGTGGCTTAGTGAACTCGGATTCGGGTGCTGTGGCATAGGGGTCCCGTTACGTAACCGTTGTGCCGATGGACTCAACAGATGGGTTGTTATAGATATGCGAGACACATTTTGTGGCATGCCAATTGTTTTGCAATAAATGTGCTTGGCAGTGAAAGTGTTAATCAAATCAAATCAAATCAATCTTTATTTGTGAACATAAGTACAAAAAGGTGTTATTTATACATTTTAGCTGATCTGTATGTTCGGCCAATAATCGGCATACAAATATAATTAATAATAGTAAGCAGGTTATTTTAATTAATAAAGTCTAGGATAAAAAGACGTGAAGCAATTGAAAATGTCATGAGCCAATAAATTAATTGAATTATATTATTAATTAAGAATGTCAAAGAAAGTTAAATTTAGTCATAATTTGTCATTTAAAAAGTCTTCAATTGAGTAGTAAGTCTTTTCAACTAGAAACAGGAACAACTTTTTTTTAAAATGGATGACGTTTTCCTCACTTCTGATCAACTTTGGCAATTTATTGTATAATTTTGGAGCCATTACGTAAATACTGTTCTTGTGTAAAGCAGTTTTAGATCCAACAGTTTGTAGCCGGTCAGCTCGACGCTGACTACCTACTCGGTCAAATTTATACATATTATTTTTGACCATAGATGTCTGGTATATGTACAATGAGGGCACTGTTAAAATTTTCATGCTTTTGAAATATTGTTTACAGCTGTCAGTGGTTTGCAGGTTACAGATCGCTCTAATACACCTTTTCTGACACTTAAACACCATATCTTTACCCGAGGCGTTTCCCCAAAACATAATGCCATATCTTAATGTTGAGGCTACTAGACCATGATATGCAGTTAGTACGGTGTTTCGATTGGCCGTTTTACTTAGCATACGCAGCGCATGAGAAAATTGGTTTACTTTACTGCATACTTTGTCAATCTGGGTATTCCATTTTAATGTGCTTTCAATATTTAATCCCAGAAATTATGTCACATTCGTCTCATCAATCCTTTTATCATTATATCTTATATCTAAATTTAAATTCTGATTTATTGTTTGTTGAAATTTCATTATTACTGTCTTGTCTAAATTTATTAGCAAATTATTATTCTCTAGCCAATTTATGACTGATTTTATGTTAGAGTTAATGTCTGATTCTAATGTATCTAATTGGTCACTGTTGAAAAGTAGAGTGCTGTCATCTGCAAACATTGTCATGGGATAGGTCGATGCTTTTGGGAAGTCATTTATATATATAATAAATAGGAGAGGTCCAAGTATGCTACCTTGTGGAACTCCATACATTACTGTTCTCGGGCTAGATTTAAATGTTGTTTCATGTTTTTTACATATTCTATTAATAACTGTTATTTGCTGTCTATCTTGTAGGTATGATTTAATTAAATTTAATATGTTACCTCTAATCCCGTATGCGTCAAGTTTATTAAGTAATATTCTATGGTCTACGCGGTCAAAGGCTTTCGACATGTCCATATATAGAGCAAGAGCCGGTTTTCTTTTATCTACTCTGTTGCTAACGAGTTTTAAAAAATCATAGATTGCCATGTCAATGGACTTATTTTTCCGGAAGCCCTTTTGGCTATCGACAAATAATTTATTTTTCTCGAAATATGAATTGATTTGATTGTATATTACTCTTTCAAATATTTTTGACAAAATAGGTATCAGAGCTATAGGTCTATAGGAAGACATGTTGTCTTTATTATCTTTTTTGAAAAGCGGTTTTATGATACTGATTTTTAATTCCTTTGGAAAAACACCATGCAAGATGCACATATTGATCAGGTGACTAAGGACGGGTGCAATTATTGTAGATACTGTTTTAATATTTTTTGTGCTAATACCATCATATCCAGTGCTGGTTGTATTCTTTAAAGACATAATAATTTTATGAATATCTTGCGGTATTGTAGGTTTCATAAACATGGACGAATTTGGAGTATTTATTGGTAATTTATTATTATAATTTGAACTATTAATTGATTTGACTTGATCCGCAAAATAATTGTTAAAAGCCTCTGCTATATCAAGAGGGTTGGTAAGTATTTTATCATTTGATTTAATTCTCATTGTGGATTGATTTGGTAAATAATGTTTGTTTTTAGTTATGACTTTCCACGTTGCCTTACATCGATTCTTAGCCGAGTGAATGTAACGGTTATTGTGGGCTCTCTGCGTGAGATTGACAATTCTTTTAAGCCGGTTAGACAACGTTTTGAAGTTTGTTTTATTATGTTTAGTCGGTGATAACCTGTATATCCATAACAAATCTCTTTTTTTTTTGCTACATAATCTAATACCGCGACTAATCCAGTTTGGTTTTACTTTCGTCGATATTTTTATTTTAATGTTAGGAAAACATAAGTCATATAGCAATTTAAACCAGTCATAGAACAATTTGAATGCTTTTTCAGGGTCTGTTTCCTCATAAACATCAGAAAATGACAATTGTTTTAAATAGTTTGCAAATTTTTCTATATTTTCTTTTGAGTAGTCCCGTTTTGTACAGAACCAGTAGTCTAAAAGGCACGTTTCTTTAACTGGACATCGTAAAAATTGTGCTGTGTGATCGGATACTGCTAGTTCCAAAACTTCTCCTTTAGCTCCTCGCACATTGTGGATTATATTATCAATGCAGGTCCCACTGCTTAATCTAGTTGGAACGTTTACGGCAAATTTAAGATTATAACCCATTATTAAGTGCTTAAATTGCTGCGAACTTGTGGTATCTTTTAACAAATCGATATTGAAGTCACCGCACAGAAGCACTTTTTTATTTGAGTGAATGGATAAAGAATTTAACAGACTGTCTAATTTATTAAAAAATATTTCATGTTTGCTTTTTACTTCGGTACTATGTGGACTCCTATATAAACATATTATAATAATATTATGGTCGGTGAGTTCCACTGCACAGCATTCAAAAATATTGGAAACACCATATTTCGCAACAGACTCCAAAGTTCTATATTTAATACCGTTTCTTATCATTATACATGTGCCTCCATGTCTGGATTCTCTAGTGAAATGTGTGGCTAAAGTAAAATTAGGTATATGTAATAGGTTTACATCCGACAATATCATATTGTGCTCAGAAAAGCATAATACATCCACTATTTTCCCTGAATTATGTAGTTCCTCTAGCAGTACAGTAAATACATTGGATTTATTTAAGAGGCCATTTATATTTTGATGCATAATATTGAGATTTTTATACACGAAAAAAACTATCCTCATCACAGTGCTTTGTGTCATTTATAACAGAAATATCATTTTGTGTTATGATTTTATCCGTGCTAAGATTTGGTATACAATCAATATCTTGGTAGGTAGTATTCAGTGCGTTTAGGTTTAAAATAAAGCTCTCTAGGTCTCTTACAATAATATTTAGAGCTTTGTTATTTATACTGCCGGACCGTTGGTTATATGAGTCGTATGAATACGGCAGATTGAGATTTGAGTCTAGAATATACGCATATTTATGCGTCTCGGCGTCCATGTAAATCAAATTATTAAAAATATCTATTCTACTATTAAACATTAAATTAGTATTGTTCCCCATATATTTAAATGTTGGAAGACTTATAATAAAATTAGTATGGTTTAATGGGAGTAGTGTTTCCCGGATATATGTAACAAGTTCCATATAATTATTAGTTTGTCTGAAATCTTCTTCGCCGATAACTATAATACAGAAGTCACAGAAAGTGAAATTACGAACTTTTTCATGAATATTACATAAGACATGTTTTAAACCACATCGTGGAGTGCGGTAATGACACCTACTATAGTTAGCGAGCTGAGTTCTTTCACTCATTTTATAAATCCTGTCAGATGTTTCACTGCTCACAATGCAGATTTTATGTCTCATAGGAAGTAGTTGGATCTTCGGCTGTTTGATATCTTGAGGAGTGATTTTTGTCTTGTCTTCTTGTGTACATAGTTTAAATGTAGGGTATTCTGTAGTTTGTGTTTGTTTTGTTTTCATGCTGCTGTTAATAGGGTTCTTCAACGGTGTTTTTACTTTTTTCTTGATTGGGCTACTTGCAATGTTTTTGAATATATCATTTTTCTTCATTAATTCATTGTTTAGCTGTTTTAGGTCGCTGTTTTGCAGCGATAGTAATTCAATTTCATTATGTGCACTTTGTAATTGGGATTGAAGTTTTTTGATTTCATCTTTATAGGCGATTAGTTGAATGTCCTCTTCGTCCTCAGATAACTCAGGCATGCTATTTGTTGTACTGTCCAAATTTTTTGATTTGTTTCCATTGTCATCATTTGTTTCCGAGCGTGTACGGGTGCGTCGGAATGTAACATGTTCCAAGAATGAATTCATAGTTTAAATTCGATTGATACTGATACGAAAATATCAATGTATAATTGTTAGAAACGGAACGAAACTGTTAATCGGGCGCCCGCGACGAGCGACCTTCGCGTGTCTAGGCGCGGGGATACGCGGGTTGGCTCTGTGGGAACGCTACGGGCCCCGTCTTTTCTTTTTTTTTGCTTCTGGCATCTCGCAGTTCAACCATAGGGTTGTCTACTGCTTAACCAGGCTTGCCTGTGGCTGCCACAAAAGAATTGTAGCCTCCAGCCAGGGCTTAATAAAACTAAAACTAACTTACAAACTAAGCGACTACACGCTAAGGGCACCCCCTGCGGGGTTCGGACCTCGGCTTAGGGCGTCGCTGGGGGAGGACAGCAAGGGACAGCTGGATCGGGGGTATTTAAAACTACTGGCTCAGCGGCAACGCGGGCTGGCTCGAGCAAGGGTCGGGGGGAGAACGCTACGGGCCCCGTCGCAGCGTTTTATATACGCAGTGTCGCTAGCTCAATTTTAACGGCGTGTGTCTGTCGCACGGAGGTGGGGGACCGCTTAACACAGTTTCAGGCCTCAAACATGGCAACTCTGAACATAAGCCGAGTTGCTGCGTAGTAACGAATTTATAATATATGTCAGCGGGGGTGAGGGGTGAAGTACTACGCTGCGAGTCGCACTTTTAGAGCCGCCATAAAGTTTGCAAGTACTGTAGTTGAGAAATACTAGGCAGATTGATTGAATTATCTGGGCGTATACTACTCGCCGTAGAATGTGTTCGGATTATGGAAAAAAAATGTATGTAAGTAGTTTATCAGCCATCTCGTTACCATAACACAAGCATTAGGTTTCTTAGCATGGGACTATATGGCGTTGTGTGAAATGTCCAAGGATATTATATTATTATTATTATACACGGCGATTTTTAATTCACTGTTAAAATTTCAGGAGATGAGAATATAATTATTATAAACCGCTTTCACTATGGGATCATTGATTGTAATGTATTTTTGAATGATAAAAAGCCGATTTTTTTTCGATATTTCAGAGTTGGTCTCATAGAGAAGTTGTTCATAATCATGGATACTTTGACGCTCTGAAAGGTTGAAAGAGAATCAGTGAATTTTAAATCACCGTCTAAAGATAGTCTTTACATATAATTATTATTATTAGAACAAAAATATTGCAAAGAAATGTGACGTTCAAAAGTTACTTTCACTTGCTCAAAATAAATTATTTGAATTTGCGTTCGAATCACGTCATAATTTCGTTCTGTCAAATCTCAAAGTCTGTTACGACATGTGTCAAACAAAGTCGAGTTAATAGCACAAAAATATTAGCAATCAAACTAAAGTAGATAAAAATGGTATTATGAATTTAATGATTACCTGCGACATCGAGCGCTTTTCCAGCTAAATCGTGACCAGCAACTGTAATTAAATAATAAGTAGGTAAATTCATGTTTTCCAACTGCCAAATAATAGGCTAAAAGTCTAGTTATCAGTGATTTCAAACCGATTAAAAATGTTCTTTCAAATCAAATCGTTTATATTCGAGAAATACATTTTAAATAGGAAGATCTTACAGCCTAGGAGTCACTGTATTCTGCCTGCAAGCAAGCGTGCAAAACTTTAAAAATATTTTTGTGTTTTTTTTTTCACTGTTTATTTCCTCAAAAACCAAATAAAGAAAATATACACACATCAAAAGTGTCTAGGGATCAACATATATTTTTGCAATAACTTTTCTCTTGATTGATATTAATTTAAATTTTCTTTAAGGATTCATCAAATAAAGTGTTTTCGTTTGTCACAGTAACGATAAACCAAGTCACCTTTGCAATAATAAAGAAATTTGCCATTTTCCTAATAAAGGGATTTTTGACATTTGAACCACTAACATTAAAGTTCGAAAAAAAGACTGAAATAACAGTTTTCTTTAAAATTTTATTGGGTAACTTAAACAATTAATAATCCGTGTTTCTACCGCGAACACTAACAACACAAGAACATCGGTTTGGCATACTCAAAATGAGTTCATCCAAATCACGCTGTGGAATGGCCGCCCATGTTCGTTGCAACAACAAAAAAAGGTCTTCTTGCAACTGGATACCCTCCATATTCGGCAGAGCTCTTCTCTGTAGCATATCCCATGCATGCTCAATCGGGTTCAAGTCTGGCGACTGAGCAGGCCAGGGCAGGACATTGATGTTAGCTGCGGCGAGAGTCTGTCTTACAACTCTTGCGGTGTGCGGTCGTGCATTATCATGCATTAACTGAAATAAGGGACCGATTTGCACTTGTAGAGGAACGATGACGTCAGATACAATCGTCTCAGCATAAATTTGAGCGTTGAGGTTGCCTCTGATCCAAATCAACTCAGTTCTTCCGCCGATCCAAATACCCGCCCATACCATGATGGTTCCACCACTATAAGGATGGACTTCCTGGCAGGATTTTAATCGCTGTTGGCGTCCAGGGGTTCTCCAGTGTCGTATACGTCTTGTATCCGGTCTCATACCAAAACGAGACTCATCAGAAAAGCACACGAAACGCCATTGTTCTTCTGCCCAATTTCTGTGTTCAAGAGCCCATTGATATCGAATCCTACGATTGTGCATTGCTATAGGTGGTACCCGTAGCGGTCTTCGGGAATGAAGGTTCACTTCATGCAAGCGGTTTCTGACTGTTTGGTCGCTAATTAAGTTCCCTGAAGAGTGAAGAAGCCTCACGGCTAACATCATGGCGGTTATTGTTGGAGCTCTTCGAGTTAAGATTTGAATGTATCGGTCTTGTCTCCGTGTGGTGCAGCGATACCGTCCTTCATGGCGCTCAGCCACGGTACCAGTGCTTCGGTAACGTGTCCAAAGTCGACTGATAACACCTTTTTTTGTTGTTGCAACGAACATGGGCGGCCATTCCACAGCGTGATTTGGATGAACTCATTTTGAGTATGCCAAACCGATGTTCTTGTGTTGTTAGTGTTCGCGGTAGAAACACGGATTATTAATTGTTTAAGTTACCCAATAAAATTTTAAAGAAAACTGTTATTTCAGTCTTTTTTTCGAACTTTAATGTTAGTGGTTCAAATGTCAAAAATCCCTTTATTAGGAAAATGGCAAATTTCTTTATTAATGCAAAGGTGACTTGGTTTATCGTTACTGTGACAAACGAAAACACTTTATTTGATGAATCCTTAAAGAAAATTTAAATTAATATCAATCAAGAGAAAAGTTATTGCAAAAATATATGTTGATCCCTAGACACTTTTGATGTGTGTAGTTACATTAAATACGTATTAAATACTCACGTAATTTCACTTTTCACCATTTGTGGTGTAGTCATTTTTATTCTAGGTGCATAGTCTTATTTTTATTTATTTATTGAACACGGCACACCAACGACATATTTCCAAAAACTGTTTTTTTTATAGAGTTATTTTTTTAGCTATTCCTTTTTTTTTTTAGGGCTCCGTACCTAAATGATAAAAAAGCACCCTTATATGGTGCGACTCAGTCTATCTATCTGTCTGTCCGTCTGTCACAGATGGATAATAATAAAGGATATCTCAAGAACTACTAATGCTATATCTTGAAATTAGGAATAGTTTTAGATGACGTTTGCAGCCCAACTAAAATCAAATATTGTAAAGAAATTTGACGTTCAAAAGTGCCTTTTACGTGCCAATTTGAAATAAACGACTTGACTTTGACTTCAAATGACGTAATGATTTCATTCTGTCAAATCTTTGACTTCAGCCATGTGTCAAAGAAAGTCTGTCATTTTCTCAGAGTTAACTAAATTGGGTACAATCGCCAGCACATTAAGTTACCTCAAACTGTCAAATTTTCTCAATCGATTTTGAACTTAACGTTCAACGTTTTAAGATTTAAAATCATTCGGAGAAATTCAGTTTGTTATAACTTGATGCGCCGACGACGGTATCCTAAATTTTAAGCTATTATGAATTTAATGATTACCTGCGACATTGAACGCTGTTCCAGCTACATCTTTAGCGGCGCCTGTAATTAATATAATAAAAGGTAAATGCCTATTCATTTTAGACACTGGCAGAATGATCGATATCGGCTTTGGATGCTTTATTTAAAAAATATAGGAACTTCAATTTCTAAGCCCTTATTATGTCAACGGTATGTCTGTACAGCTGTCTATCAGTTAGGGTTACCATTTCGAAATTTAAAAAGTCCTGCCAAAAAGTCAGAGATTTTCATTTTTAATCTTGCATTATAAAATTCTAATTAAACTTTTAAATTTATATTAAAATCCAAAAGTCCAAAAGGCCGTACAGTCTATAACTAACGTGTTAAAAAATAAAGTCCATACATTTTAATTTTATAATAGAAGTCAAAATGGCCGCATATAAAACGTGTTAAAAAATAAAATCCTGAAATCGCGAAAAAAATATGAACTGGTCCATAAATTTTATTGAGTTACGGGTGCATCGCGATTTTAGGGTTCACCCATAGTAAAAGTTGTTCGTAACGATGAGTAGGGTCAAGTGGGGGACAGTGTAACAAGGGGCACAGTATAACATCAAGGTTAGCTCTGTCTTGTTCTTATTTGTCATGGCAATTCTTTCCGTGTTTTGACAACCTCACGTGCCGCCATCTTAATCAAGTGTCATCGGACTTCGAATTGCCGAGTTAACGGAATAGTCATAGAATTTATGTTTTGTGGAAAAAAAATGTGAAAAATTTAACTACTGAAGTTTTGTTCTTGTTGGAAAACTAATAATATCTGGTAAGTAAATATATGTTTCATTTAATCTTTAATTACTTGGTGTTTAAATAAAAAGCAAAGTGAATTGCAATTTTTATCCTATAAATTTTTATTCATTTTTACTTTTAAACAATAAGGTGTGGGGTACAGTGTAACATGTTATAGTGTGCCCCCTTTGAACATCTTTTTTTTTCGAGGGGTGCTCAGAGTAATAAGATGGTTCGGAATCGGAAAAGGAAGACGGAAATTGGTCTACATGATGCTAATGATATGAAAGAAGCAATAGAGTTGGTTGAAAATGGATTACCCTTGAGAAAAGCAGCCGAAAGAAAGAACGTAAATTATGGCACTTTATATCGTTATGTTAAAAAAAAAGGCCTGTTCAGCCGAGGAAACTGAAAATCTGCGGTTGACTCCTAATTACGCGGT
Source organism: Hyppa rectilinea (assembly GCA_951799385.1). Taxonomy (NCBI): domain Eukaryota; kingdom Metazoa; phylum Arthropoda; class Insecta; order Lepidoptera; family Noctuidae; genus Hyppa; species Hyppa rectilinea. Next base: position 9,434,316 of record OX637330.1, on the reverse strand, counting down.
TAATTAAGTTTTTTCAAATGGTCGAGAATCAGCATTAAAAAAATATCTTATAACGTGCTCAAAAATGTGCTACGGTCTTGACACGACTGAAACTAGCTTATGAAAAACTAACTTATGAAAAAATCCAGAAAGTTGATAATGTCTTTCATTTTCCTTTAGAACCGGATCTTGCTATTGTCAAACAGGATGATATTGAGCTTATATTGCCATTACCTAAAATGAAAAAACAAACGAAACGTCAGGCAGACTTCTATTCATTCCCAGTAAAAAATCTAAGGCAGTTTAATCTATGTTAAGAAAAGATTTTTCATAATAGGTATTATATTTTTTTATGTTTGTTTTTGATTGCCAAAAATATGTTTAGATCATAATTGAAGTTAAAGTATGTTATATTTTTGTTGCTTTTCTTATTTGTATGTTTATTGATGTTGTTTAGTTCACTGTTATAGTGTACCCCATCTTGTTATACTGTACCTCTATAGCTGTTAAACTGTACCCCACCCCTGGGGCACACTATAACAAAATTGTGATCCCAGAAAACTAAAAAAAAAATTGTTTCTATGTTTAATTTTGATATTATTTCAAACCTAATATGGAGGTAAAGACTGTTGATTTTAAGGTAAAAAATAAGGAGACATTACAATAAACGGTTTTATTTCTAAAAATAAAAATAACTTTTTTGTTACACTGTCCCCCACTTGACCCTACAATGCTCCCACGAAATTCTTAGAGTTAATTTTTTAATCCCTTATATATATAGTAAATAAGCTGGACGCGTTCGGATGACGCCTCTCGTCAGTCACGGGACGGTATTTATATGTTACAACGTCGTAATTACTTAGGGCCGAAGCCTGCCGGGTCAGCGGGATTCTACGAAAGGGTTACCGCTACCCCGGAACACAAAGGGCTAAAGTAGGAACATGGATAGTTTTAATCAGTAAGAGTCTGACACTCCCGCTCCCCCCATAGTGGGTCATTTAAAGATTTCCCATCCTTACAAATAAAAAGGATTACCTTTTACGACGTTCGTAGCTTTTCCGGCAACGTCTAGACCGACACCTGTAGACAATCGAAAAATATTGCTTTTAACGATTCCTAGCTGGTTCCAATTATTCAGCGGTTTATAAAAAACTAGCTTCCGCCCGCGGCCTCGCCCGCAAAATATGTCGACAAATTATACACATAAACCTTCCTGTTGAATCACTCTATCTATTAAAAAACCGCATCAAAATCCATTGCGTAGTTTTAAAGTTTTAAGCATACATAGGGACATAGGGACAGAGAAAGCGACTTTGTTTTATACTATGTAGTGATGCGGTACCATACCTAAATTTTTAAATGAATACTCAATTAAAGGGTTAGGGGTTTAGTTACCACTGCGAGGATCGCCCAGAGGACACGGTAGAGCACCGCCGTGTCCTCGTAGAGGCGATTGGTGGCGACCTCTCGCGCCCGGCCCTGGTGCAAGCCATGGTCCGGAGCGAGAGGGAGTAGCAGTCACCTCCTTCTTCGAAGCATTCATGCTCACGAAGAAGAAGCGAAAGTTCCTCCCGTCCGTCGCGTCGGGAGCCACGTGACGTCTCCCAGCCAGCGTAGGCTGGGTCTTTTTTTTTAATCAGGCTGGGAAATCATTTAATGACTGCTCCCGCTCTGGGTGGAGCGGAAGGGAGTGTCAGACTTTTACTGACTAAAACCCATCCATGTTCCTTCCTTAGCCCTTTATGTTCCGGGGTAGCGGTAACCCTTTCGGACAATCCCGCTTATAGGCGTGGGCCTGCGAGCGGTGAGTAATGGGTAGCTCACCGTCCGATCAGGACCAGGCCCGTGCCGGACGGCGCGGAGTATTCCATGCGCGCCTCAAAGAGATGTCAACATGTGAAGGGGCCCATAAGGGCCGAAGCCTGCCGGGTAAACGGGATTCTCCGAAAGGGTTACCGCAGCCCCGGAACACAAAGGGCTAAGGAAGAAACATGGATGGGTTTTCGTCTGTAAGAGTCTGACACTCCCGCTCCACTCATCAAATGACTCCTCTCGCTAGGAGTCATTTGATGAATTGCCATCTTTAAAAAATAAAAAGGATTACCTGCTACGACATTCGTCGCTTTTCCAGCAACGTCTAGAGCAGAACCTATAGACAAAATAGAAAAAAAATTTGTAGTAAACGTTTCTGAGCTGGTTCCAATTATTCGGCGGATTAAAAAAAATGCTGTTCCATACCTACATTTTTAAATGGATACTCAATAAAAGGGTTAGGGTTTTAGTTAGAATAACTTAACATACTAAATAATACGTAACCAATTAAAGATAAAATCTTATTCTATTCTTCAAGAGGGAACTCTATTGGGCCTTCCTCTATACGAACACATTCCGCTGTTTTCTGCGTTGATAATGCTTCTAGAGCAATGTTTTTTGGGTAGGTGTAGTTAGTACTAAGTTAGTACTAAGTACTAACTACACCTACTCTAGGCGTAGTTTTTCCAAGACATAACCACTAAAAGAATTATGACAATCTAAAATCCCGAATGTAATAGAAGCATAGAGTGATATACTTTTCCTCAAAATTTTGAAATTAAATAAGATTTTTTTAGATCAGTCCAGTTTTGAAGAAGAAAACAGCGGAATACAAGGTTCAAGGTTTTTGTAGGTAAAATCAGCCAGAGCTGCATTGTCCCTTTCGCACTTTACGTAGAGAGGTGCGTTGCAGCGCGACGGTACTTAATAGTATTATCAAATGCTTATTTTTGAGATTCCTCGAGACTAGAGTCATCATCATTCTCCTGCCCTTATCCCAATTTATCAGCGCACGGCGCAACATGTCTTTTTCTTCCATACTTCTCTATTAGTCGTCATCTCAGTAGTCACTCCCTTTCTAACCATATCATCTTTCACACAATCCATCTATCGTTTCTTTGGTCTCCCTCTACTTGTAATGTCATTCACATTCATACTCACGACGACACACGAGTCTAATATACGTAAGTGACGATTACCTGCAATGTTAGTCGCTGGTCCAGCTACAATTTGAGCGGCATTACCTGTAATTTAACGTAAATGATTATATTTTGGAACCTGCGACATATTTTCGTAACAAAGTGCGCGGGAGCCAGCGCCCCCTGCCGGAAGTTGAAAGTTAACCACAGGAATCCATAGAGAAACCGGTATGTCAGGTATGGATTGACAATTGATCGGAATATCGGATCATTTTAACCTTTTGAACACCATTGTCACATATACGTGACAAGCAAGCGCATGCCCTATACGACAACGACACAAATATGTGACAATGGCAACAACACTATAACACGAAATAAACAATTAAATTATTACTTTTGTGTGTGTTTATATAGATATCTTAAAATTTGAAGTACGTAGGTATTTAATGACATGAAACAAATGAATTTCCCAATATCCATATATTGGCAAATTCATGATAACAAGAAGAAATAAATTTATAGCTTGGCGTGGATGGCACGCGCGGTTTTAGTTAGTAAGAGTCTGACCCGCCCTTCCGCTCCATCCAGAGCGGATTCATTTGACGATTTACAACCCTCAAAAAAAAAGGGAACTGGGAATCGAACCCAATGCTCAGCAGTTAGGCTTAGGCCAATGAGACAGTCATTTTGGTCATAAAATGAAAAATTGAATTACTCACCCAATGTTAAATCTCCAGAAGCCGTTTTCGTTACATCAGCAACTTCTGATGTTTTTTGAGTTAACAAGGTATTTGAATCTGCTCCGGAAACTCCCGGTAAACCAGGCGCTGCTGGTAGGCTACCAGTTCCAGACACACCTGGCAACCCAGGTGAAGATGGTAGACTAACAGACCCAGGCACTGCTGGTGGACTACCAGTTCCAGACACTCCTGGCAACCCAGGTATTGACGGTACACTACTAGATCCAAGTGATGTTGGCAATCCAGGTGCAGTGGGCAGATTGCCTAACCCGGGTACTGTAGGTGGACTGCCCAATCCAGGTATAGCTGGCCCACTGCCGGTTGCAGGTAAAGCCGGACTACCTGGCGAAATAGTTTCGGAAGGAGCAACAGCATTGGGTAATCCAGGTGCTGTAGGATTTGTTATACTGCCAGTTGGAGCAGTTGGTAGAGTTATAGGGCCAGGAGTAATACCAGAAGTGGAAGGAGGTGTTACGCCAATTGATGGTGTAGAAATGCCACTATCTGAGGATACGGTTACTCCACCAGGAAGAGTGACACCGTTCGGTGATGGAGTGGTAATTCCTCCGGGAAGAGTGACACCACTAGTTGAAGGTGTAGTTAAACCTCCTGAGCCTGGAGTCGACAACCCTGCAGATGGGGTAGAAGCACCGATAGCAACAGACCCACCGCCAATAGGAGTGGTAGCTGAAATTGAAGGAACAGTTACAACACCAGGTGCTGGAGAAGAAGGTGAACCACCGGCTGCTGGAGAAGCGGGAGCTCCTGTTAATCCAGGGATTGGTAAACCACCTAATCCAGGTATTGACGGCAAAGAAGCTCCAGGTAGTGGGATCGTTGGTAACCCAGGTGTTTGAGGGGTCGAGCGTGACAAAGGCGCTGCAGTTGAGAGCCCTGCAGATGGAGTAGATGGACCGCTAGCAGTGGAACCATCAGCACAAGGAGTGGTAGCAGAAATTGATGGCGGAGTTACAGCACCGGGTGATGGAGAAATTCCTGGTAAGTCAGGGATTGGTGAACCATCTAACTTCAGGCCTGGAGTGTTGCCAGGAATAGATGGTGGTGTTACTCCATTAATTGATGGAGTAGAAATGCCACTAGCTGAGGGTGTGGTTACCCCACCAGGAAGAGTTACATCATTAGTAGAGGGAGTGGAAATTCCTCCGGAAAGAGTGATCGATGGAGGTGTAGTTATGCCTCCTACAGCTGGAGTTGACAACCCTCCAGATGGGGTAGAAGTACCGTCAGCAGAACCTGAAATTGAAGGAACAGTGACTGCACTGGGCGGTGGAGAGACAGATACACCACCGGCTGGTGCTGAAGCGGGAGCTCCTGATAATCCAGGAATTGGTGAACCACCTAATCCAGGTATCGACAGCGGTACTGGCGAGACGGATCCAGGTATTGACGGCAAAGGAACTCCAGGTAGTGGGATGGTTGGTAGCCCAGGTGATTTAGGAGTCACGGGTGACGAAGGAACTGCATTTGAGAGTCCTGCAGATGGAGTAGAAGCACCGCCAGCAGTAGAACCATCAGCACACGGAGTCGTACCAGAAATTGAAGGAGGGGTCGCACTTATACCAGAACCTGGTAAGTTTGGGAGACCTGGAAGCTTAGGAACAGCAATAGAAGGGGGCTTTACAGCAGTAGATGGACTTAATGTCCCTTTAGCAGATGCCTTTGGAGAAGCAGTCACCCCCTTTTTACCTGACGGCTTTTTTGGAGGAGCTAAACCAGACAGTAAATCTGGCAAGCCAAATATACCCTGGGCACCAGCTTTGGGTTTAGGAGGGTTCAGTATAGTATTAGCCACCTGTTTAATTGGGTCTATTACTGCATCTACCACTGCTACGGGATTAATAATAGGGATGATTGGAGGCGGTTTTTTGGCTGCATGATGTACCGGTTTCTTGGTTGTTATGGCCTTTTTAGTATGATGCGCAGCCGGTTTCTTTGCTGGAGCGGATAGTTTCGGGAAAAAATTGACTTCTTCGTCGTTCAATAAGATTTCTGGAAGCAAAATTATCATGTTTTTTAGAGTAGCATTCTATAAAGAAACTTAAGGTGCTGTTTCGTAAATTTTTATTAAAAGAAAGAAATATTTAAATAAAGATTAAGATTGATTATTTATTTCTACATATTTACAACTTATACATATTTAAATTAAATGACTATCTAACTAACTAACTATATACAAATAAATACAAAAACAAATGGACACTTATGCGTGGAAGTCTGACTGACAGCAATGCCACGTTGAATGGCAATACTAATTCTTTGAATTGATTTAAATTAAATGTATTTAAGCTACTTACTTATGTCAAATGAATTCGCGTAACAAATGCATAGCTGAAACAGAAAAAATATAACACATATATAACTAACCCTGTGTCAGAATTTTTATGCTGCCCATGGGCATCTGGCTTAACTTTACATGCTGTTGAGAAATATCTCTCAGGCATGCCGGTTTCCTCACGATGTTTTCCTTCACCGAATTTTAAGCAAGTGATAATTATACAAAACGCACATGAATCCGAAAAGTCAGAGGTGCGTGCCTTGAGTTCGAACTCGTGACCTATGACTTGGCAGTCCGACGGTCACACCTCTAGGCTATCACTGCTTTTGACACCGTCACACTTGTAATCCCAAATAGCACCCTGATACGTAATGCGCTATCTATCACAATCTAAATGATTTTGAAGGTTATTGTTAATCCATTGTTTCATATATGTTCGAAAAAAAACCCGCTATGTGCGAGTCAGACCTCGCGCACGTAGGGTTTCGTACCATCTATACTAATATTATAAAGCTGAAAAGTTTGTTTGTTTGAACGCGCTAATCTCTGGAACTACCGAATCTGGACCGAATTGAAAAATTATTTTTGTGTCAGATAGTCCATTTATCGAGGAAGGCTATGGGCTATGTAACATCACGCTACGACCAATAGGAGCCGAGCAGTGGGAGAAACCGTGCGGGAACAGCTAGTATTAGATAAATCGGTATATTGTATTATCTAATATCTACTAATATTATAAAGAGGTAAAATTTGTAAGTTTGTATGTAGGGGGTAATCTCCGGAACTAATGATCCAAATTCAAAAATTTTTTCACTGATAGAAAGCTACATTATTACTGAGTGTTATAGGCTATAAATTATATTAAATAATAATAAATAAATAATAATAAATGTTTATTTCAATAACTTAAGAATACGTTTACATTTGGTCTTCAGGGAATTTCCATTTAAGTAAGAAGTATACTTGTGTTAGGAAGTTCCGCTCTTCCAGTAGTAACAACTTGTATAAGCTATTGAATAGACATTCGATTACAGTAGGTATTAGAATAAAGTGATATAAATCAAAAATATAAAGTAAAACTTAAACAGAATAATGATAAATCAAAGGCGCGCTGTAGTGTGAGGGTGTGTAATTGTGTGTTTGTGTGTGAGTGTATGTGTATTTATATCATACATATTAGTCGAGCTATCGCAATTTTCGTCTAGCAAGTCGGAAAGAAATACCTCCGAAAACAGAATTATTTGCATGCGTTGCCTAAACAGTTACAGTATATCGCAATTTTCCGCGGACGAAGTCGCGGGCAGAAGCTAGTTAGATATATATAAAATAATCACGTTTGTTTTATGGGGGCTCCCATACAACAAACGTGATGATTTGATGATGATGATGATTCCTTAAATATTTATTTTATTCTGTTTTTAAGGTGTTTGTTGTAATAACGACAACAGAAATACATCATCTGTGAACATTTCAACTGTCTAACTATCATGGATAGACGGACGGATAGCGGAGTCTTAGTAATTGGGTCCCGTTTTAACCTTTGGGTACAGAACTCTAAAAACGACTTAAATAAAACGCATTAAAAAGGAGACGCGCTACGTCACAGCTCAGTATAATCTACATAGGAGTGACGTCACGTCACAATTTAACAAAACATATCGACGTAATATTTTTTGGATGATTGTTGTTATTTGTGTCCAAGACAAACTACGTAGCTAAACTTACTTAAAATCAATAGATAAAACTTACCAAACACAATAATATAACGACCCGTGCCATCATAGCCACTACTCATCGACTAATAACTAACGTTAATTTGTTAAATTAATCATCAATATCACTTATATACGCCACATGTTCAAATACTATTGTTAGATTGTTTAAATTATAAATTGCTTTAATTTAAACAGGTGTTTTTAACGAAAATAGTTTTGAATTCAATGGTGGGGTTGTGGGCTATGAGAACTGCGTTTATCTTCTTCTTTTCGTGTGGTTAGTGACTAACCTGGTGTCAGAGTTTTTATGCTACCCTTGGGCCTCTGACTTAGCTTCACATGCTGTTGAGAAATATCTCTCAGACATGCTGGTTTCCTCACGATGTTTTCCTTCACCGTTTTGAGAGCAGTGGTGATGATAATATTTACACAAAAGCGCAGAGAGCAGTGGCCCCAGTGGTAACAGCTGCGACGTACAAGTTGTGAGTCTTAAGTTCGAACCTAGAGAGAAAGGTCCTCCCGTCCCAGCCGCCGCGGGAGACGCCCCGGGCGTCGGGAGCCACGTGACGACTCCCGGCCACCGTAGACGCGGGCCTGCGGACGGTGAGTAATGGGTGACTCACCGTCCGATCAGCACCAGACCCGTGCCGGACGGCGCGTATATGTTCCACGCGCGCCTCAAAGAGACGTCAGCAACTCAGCATATGAAGGGGCCCCTCAGGGCCAAGCCTGCCGGGTAATCGGGATTGTCCGAAAGGGTTACCGCTACCCCGGAACATAAAGGGCTAAGGAAGGAACATGGATGGGTTTTAGTCAGTAAGAGTCTGACACTCCCTTCCCTTTTATGAATTAAGAATAAACAATAGAAATAATAAACACAAATTAAAGTTTTCAACATTAAATTAAAATGTTTGTCTTTCTTTCAACATAAATTTAAGAAATATACTATTAAAATACAAAAGAACTAGAAATCCGTAGGCAATGAGTTGAGGAATAACAGCGTAAGTTGAACCAAAATGTGGTCCTCCGCGGTAGTTAGGGAAATAAAATAATAAAGGGAAAACCGTGAAGCTAAATTAATGTAGAAGTAATCTGTTTCAAAAGCACAGAACGGCTGTCATCGTAGACGCACAGATGGCGTTAATGTAATATTATCTCCATGTATTCTTTGATAGTTCGCGCTCCGGGTTATGAAAGACCAGACTTATTGTGGGTGGGTGGCAGTCTGGCAGATGAAAGATCGACTGTGATTGATATTTTATTATAAAAAAATCGATTTCATAAAAATCGATTATTTGGAATATTAAAATCGAGTAAAAAAATCGATTTTTACTTTTAAAAAAATCGATTTTAATCGATTATTTTTTCACATCCCTACACTACTGTTTTACTACTGGACGACACACTTGTCTCCGCGAGGTGGCGCTACCTGTATGACGTCATCAACTAATCGCTGCTTGTAGAGCCCCAAATAAAAACACATTATACCTACCCAATTTTATGAAAACTGTTGTTTATCACAATTTACAGACGTACAGGACAAAGGAATAATAATATTATAATGTCTGATGACGGCATTCAATAACCGATAATAGCCGAGGGGCTCGTGGCTAAGTTCGTGGTAAGGTCGATCCACCAAGTGAAGCTACTCTTGCTGGGGTTGTTTCATGGATGGGTGGCCATCTTTACATATCGACTCCTCCGTGCCTCGGAAAGCACGTTAAGCCGTTGGCCCCGGCTGTCATTCGTGGATCCTTTTTTTACAGTTGTTACGGGTTGTTAGAAGCCCGGAAGTCTGACATTTGGTCTTACCAATGGGTGTTACTCGAATATGTGGTCAAAAATGCTTAGTTTCATAGATTTCATAGTTCTTATATGCCAGGTGATTCTTTGATATGGTATTTGATACGGGTCGTCAGAAGTCCAAAAGTCTTAGAGCCAGTTGTACCAAGGGCTATCGGATTATCCAGTTACTCAGTTCTAGAGATCAGATAAGCAGTCGCTCCACGTAAAATACTAAAAAATACACTGGAAGCCGACCCCAACATACTTGGGCAAAGGCAAATTGAAGTACAGACGCCAGCACATCAAGCTATCCCTAACTGTCAAATTTTCTCAATTAAAAATGAACCTTATGTCTTTGCAATAAAGTTGAAATACTATCAAAGAAATTTGACAGATTGTGGTAACTTGATGTGCTGGCCTCTGTACCTACTAGTCACTGAAGGAAGGACACATTAAACTCTTGCTAATAGGCCCCAAACACTACTATCTATCGTATTTGACTTCTAATTCTAAATTCAATTCAAATTAATTAATTTAATAGTAATATAATTCTATATTTATTTATAAGTATTGTATCATTATAGTGCAAGCATGGCTGATGCAAAATTCCTTTTTTTATTTTAATATGGGTTGATGTTACCTGAAATAAATGAATTTAATTTAATTTAATTTAATTATTTCTATTGGTCTGACACAACAACTTAAACTACAATCAACTTCATCGAAAACACACTAGCCGTGACTAAAATCAATAACATTTGTCATCAATAAGTACAGAGGCCAGCACATCAAGCTATCCCTAACTGTCAAATTTTCTCAATTAAAAATGAACCTTATATCTTTGCAATAAAGTTGAAATACTGTCAAAGAAATTTGACAGATTGTGGTAACTTGATGTGCTGGCGTCTGTACATATATAACACAATAATTTACCTGGTAAAGCAAATATATATTTAACGGTGACGATGCAAGCACATACAGAACACATTTTTGTATTTACTCTACGTAAAGAGGCCAGCACATCAAGTTAACTCAATCTGTCAAATTTATTTGATAGTTTTTCAACCTTATTACAAAAGACTAAGGTAAATTTTCAATTTGGGAAAATTTGACAGTTAGGGATAGCTTCAGGTGCTAGCGTCTGTACTAAGGAGTGTGTTAATGATACCTTGACGTCGTGGTACAAGCTAATAAAATTTAATTGATAAATCTCAGTGGTATCGAGCGTGGCAGCAAGCCACACTCCCCATTTGCCTGGGTGGTCTTGGTGTCCGCAAAATTTCAAGTATAAGTTTACCGGCCTTCCTCTCCTCGGTCCACAGTACCGATAAATTAACCAGGAATATTTTATCATCCTCACTGGTAAATTTTGAAGTACCGTGTAAAAATTTGTCCGATGCGTTGAACGCTTGGAAAATGGCTTGTCCCAATACGGATTTGCCCGACAACCTGTCCTCCCAGAGACAGTGGGACGTGCCACTCTGCAGTATTATACGGGATAACCTAGTCAACACGTCACCTAATACTGTTGAGCGTGCCCATCTGCTGGCTGTGGGAGAATGGGAGTCAGGCTTGTGGCTTCAGGCGCTCCCGTCATCCACCTTAGGCACTATGATGGATGACTCATCGTTTCGGCTCGCTACATGTCTCCGCTTGGGCGCACCTTGTGTTGCTCCGCATCGGTGTCACTGCGGTGAAGCTGTTGACAGTCTCGGGCACCATGGTCTGTCCTGCGGCAGGATTGCAGGTCGCATATCACGTCACGCCAGCATCAACGACATTATTCGTCGAGCCCTTGCCACCGCCGGCGTACCAGCAGTATTAGAACCAAACGGCTTGGTACGTGACTATGGTAAGCGACCAGACGGAATGACTTTGTTGCCTTGGAAGGTGGGTAGGCCTCTGGTGTGGGACGCAACCTGTGTCGACACCCTTGCGCCATCTCATGTTCTTAGCACGGCGGGCTGTGCTGGCGCCGCTGCAGCCGCTGCTGAGATCCTCAAGCGGCGTAAATACAGTAACCTGATGTGTAACTACAGATTTGAGCCGTTTGGGGTCGAAACTCTAGGGTCATGGTGCCCGAGTGCGCAACTCCTTTTTAAGGAAATTTCTCGCCGATTGGTCGACACTTCGCGTGTCCAGAGGGCTGGATTGTTCTCAAAGAATTAGCATTGCCATTCAACGTGGCAATGCTGCGAGTCTTCTGGGCACGTTTCCTGACGACAGCGATGCGGATGAGTAGGTACTTCGACGCCTAAGTGTCTTTATTGTCTTTTTTGGATTTATTTGTATATATAGTTAGTTAGATAGTCTTTTAATTTAAGTATGTATAAGTTGTTATTGTATTAGATTGAAGAATAAATAAACGGGTTAATAATTTATTTCAAGTGGTATCTAGATAATGATAAATGATTTTATTTTTGTAAAAAGGTTTGAACAAACGCGTCAATAATATTTTTTTTAAATAGACGAGGTCGGCGTTTCCTAACTGACTACTCAGAGAAGAAATGCCGAAACAAACTCAAGGTCACGGTACCTTTAATGTCCAGACATAATGTTGGTCAGATCATGTGACGACCTTGTAGGTTGGTGTCTGAAATGGTTTTTTGAGGAAAGAACCATACAGATTGAGTGGGCCTGTCCAGTCAATGCACACATTTGTCATTAATCGTGCAGCTCAACTCAGAACTTAAGGAGCTCAATGATTACAAAGAAAGACCATTTGGGTAGGCCGCATAAAGTACACAAACTGCCAGATCCTTATGCGGTTACTACAGAGTTGATCCGACAGAGGGGCTTTCCTTTAAACTGCCTATACTAGGTACCATTATCAAGCCCTGTATCAAAAATCAATTAAATTAGCAGTGGTTTAGTCGCAAATGATTTTTTAAGTTCCTGCCCAGTTTGAACACGATGAATCTTTCCTAACAGCGCTCCGGCGCGCGCGCGTCGGTGCCGCTTTGTTACAAGGTCAGTTTTTATTTATAAAGGATGGGTGTGTTTTACTCTGATTTGAAAGCTATTTACTTTGTTTGAAAAAAAAAAACTTATTTTTGGTGCTTTTTATTTTTATACCGTATCGTATTAATCATAATAGTGTTTACCTGCCATTGCTATGTGTTTTTCTTTTAACCTTTTGTGGTGTAGTCTTTAGTGAGTGTGCTGTATTCTGGGTGCATCGTTTTCACATATAACGTTTTAATTCATGTATACAAAACATTAAATGTTTTACAATTTTTAAAAGAGTAACGGTGGAGTTTCTTGCCCGTTCTTCTCCACACGAAACTACCTTTTAGAAGGGATGACAAGAATCAATTCTATTTCTTGTTAATTTTGATGTTCAAAAGACTTTGATTTTGACAAAAGGTTAAGTATCACTTAACCTTTTGCCAAAGCCCAGTTTTTTTTTAAATAAAAATGCACACAATTCCTTATAAATGTTTATATTATTGTCATGACCTATCTTCGAAGACCTGAGCAGCTACAAATGCGTGCGGTATGACGGCGTACAACGCTGGCGTTTCCGGAGCTCCGCAAGAGCGACCGAATGACGTCACAGCGACTACACGCCACAGGCAGCCATCTTGAATCTGTGCTGGACCGCCGGAATCACCCTGTGAAAAAAATCATTACAATTAATTCATTAAAATGGTATATACAATATATTATCTAACACTTATACTAAAAAGAATATAGGTATTATGTACATCATCATCATCTGCCCGCCTTTACCCAACAATGTTGGGGTCGGATGCATCTTCACAACCCAGTAACTGGGCAATACAATACCTCTTGGTAAGACTGGCTGTCAGACTTTCGGGCTTCTGACGACCCGTAACGACTGTCAGATGCACAAATGGCAGCCGGGACCAATGGCTTAACGTGCTTTCCGAGGTCCGGAGGAGTCTCGGTATGTAAAGATGGTCACCCATCCACGGCCAACCCCGGCAAGCGTAGCTTAACCTGATGGATCGACTTGTGCGGCTGTTTGTACTTAGCCACGACCTCCTCCTAATTCCTATATTATTATTTACATAACTATAACACAGAATCTTTGATGTTGTGATCTATGACCAATAGAATGTACAGAGGACAGCACAGCAAGTTACCACAATCTGTCAAATTTCTTTGATAGTATTTCAACTTTATTGCAAAGATATAAGGTTCATTTTTAATTGAGAAAATTTGACAGTTAGGGATAGCTTGATGTGCTGGCGTCTGTACCTACGGTCACCATCGCATCAAGTTATACCAAACTGTCAAATTTCTCCAAATGATTTTAAACCTCAAGTCGTTGACAGTTAAGTTCAAAATCCATTGAGAAAATTTGACAGTTTAAGGTAACTTGATGTGCTGTACACTTAGCTATAATCTACGGCGGGCTGTGCTGGGGCGGCTGCTGCAGGAGCGGAAAACCTCAAACGGCGCAAGTATAACAACCTTATTGGAAGTTATATGTTCGAGCCGTTTGGGGTTGAAACACTAGGGCCGTGGGGTCCGAGTGCTCATCGAGTGTTTCGGGATATCGCCCAGCGGTTGGTCGACTCTACACGTGACCAGAGGGCTGGTCAATTTTTAGGCCAAAGAATCAGCGTTGCCATTCAACGTGGCAACGCTGCCAGCCTTTTGGGCACATGTCCCACTGACAGCGATGGGGATGAATTTTTTCTCTCTTTTTTACCACTTGTACATAATGTATATATTTTTTAGTTTTAGGTTGTATATAGTAACTAGCTTTTGCCAGGGGCTTCGCCCGCGTTTGTAGGAAATTATCCCACGAGAACCGTATATTTTGCCGGGATAAAAAGTAGCCTATGTGCTATTCTAGACTATAGTCTATCTCTGTGCCAAATTTTATCCAGATACATTCAATAGTTTTTGCGTGAAAGAGGAACAAACATCCATCCATCCATCCTCACAAACTTTCGCATTTATAATATTAGTAGGATTAATTCTTCATGTAACTTAGATAAATAAAATTATGCTATAATCTGCGTTCTATTAAAGATTGAATAAAATCCATGAATTATTATAGATAGATCGATCTGCACGAGCTAAGCATTTATTTCAATTTATAATTATTAATAGTATCTTCCATATTTAACGTCTTTTTTTAAACATCCTTACATTTTGATGAGTTATGCGAGCATAATGCATTGAACAGCTGATGAGTACAACCTTACAATACTGCCCATGAATTCAATTTCACCCTGTATACATCTGATGGCCGGAAATGAAACATCTTCTTTGCGTGATCCTAGCCTGACATTTAGCACGCATATTGATCTTATCGAGACTCCTCCGTGTCTCGTTAAGCCGTTGGTCCCGGCTGTCATTTGTGCATCTTTGACAGTCGTTACAGGTCGTCAGAAGCCCGAAAGTCTGACAGCCAGTCTTACCAAGGAGTATCGTGTTACACAGTTACTGGGTTGTGGAAGTCAGATAGGCAGTCGCTCCATGTAAAATACTGGTATTCAGCTGCATCCGGTTAGACTGGAAGCCGACCCCAACATAGTTGGGAAAAGACTAGGCAAATGAGTACGCGTCAAACTGTATGGCGGATCTGAAGTGTGCTTCTCGCAGCGCAGAACTTCACCCCTCAATCCCAGTGACATATAAATTCGCAGCGACGAGCTCATGTTCTGAGCCGCCATCTTTAAATCGAGCTATAGTTCTAGTTTGTCATTTGTAACTTCGAGTTACGGCTGTATGGACATAGTACAGCATTGCACATGTAAGCGGGCACGCACTTTTACCTGGAGGCTCTTTTTTTTTTTTTTTTATATACGTCAAGCGTATATAAAAAAAAAAAAAAAATAGTACAGTCAGTTTTAATGTTTTAATTGGTATATTGACGTGTGCTAGCTGACATGTGGCAAATGATTGATTTTAATGTGATGTGTTTCGTAATGCTAATTACTTCTCATACGATAAATGTGTAGAGTCAAGTTCTTCCAACTAAACAGACAGCTGTGCTGCTGGGGAGTTTGTTGCGCCACTTCTTCTTCCCAGCTAAAGCACTAGGAAGTGGTGAAGGGTGGGCGTTTTTGGGGGACTGTCTTATGTAACTTTGACCTTCAAAAAATGCTGATCTTCAGCCTAATTTGAATAAATGACTTTTGATTTTGATTTATACCCAACAATGATGACACTAGAGCTGAAGCAACTTGCATGTATTGGGAAAAGGCAGGCAAAGTGGTCTTACCTGACAGGTGTCATGGCCTCCGCCTCTATCACCAGCACACATATGGCTGTCAGGAGTGACTCCATTGGGCAGCTTCAGGGATGTACCCCAGATATCCTTGCACTCCTGCATGTCCCACACGGCCAGAGAGACGCTTCGGAGCTGCAAGGAGTGATCACCACCTGGAATTGGGTATTTGAAAGGGTAGTCAATAACGTTACTTTTTATGAACTGTCAAAACGCGGAATTTGTACTAGATTCATTTTATTTAAAAAAAATTAAAAACTAACAACTTAAACTATAAGGAACTGTTTCCTTTTTAAAGAAATTTCTCGCCGATTGGTCGACACTTTACGTGTCTGGCTGGATTGTTCTTTGGTCAAAGAATTAGCATTGCCATTCAACGTGGAAACGCTGCCAGTCTTCTGGGCATGTTTCCGGACGACAGCTATGCGGACGAGGACTTCGACGCCTTAGTGTCCTTTCGGTTTTTGTATTTATTTGTATATAGTTAGTTAGATCGTCATTTAATTTAAGGATAATATAAAGATAATAAAGATTTTTAGAATCAAATGGAATACATAACAGCATTAAATGCAACTTTACAATTATATCTTCGCATAGTATATTTAATGTCTGTACGGTGATGGAAGTTTTTAAGACGAGTTGACTTTTATCTATGTATGTGATTTCATGTATTATTTTTGATTTCAATCAATAATCTAACACTAATATAATCATATTTACATTTAAAAGCTAAATATTCTTATTTAATATATACAGAAATAATAAGTATATAATCAAAGAGCATTATTATAATTTTTGATCGGTTCAAATAGTCAATTGACAACGAGGGGAAGGTTAGACCTGAATTAGTTATGGATAATCTGGGGGCGTAGACAAGTGTCAATTGCTCCGTGTCGATTCGATTTCGAAAATTGTTGATCGAACAATTCGTTATCTCAGCTATTCGAATTGTCAAGACCGTGACAGTGACTGGGTAATACGATACCCCTTGGTAAGACTAGCTATCAGATTCGGGCTTCTGACGACCCGTAACGACTGTCAAAGATGCGCAAATGACAGCCGGGACCAACGGCTTAGCGTGCTTTCCGAGGCACGGAGGAGTCTCGATATGTAATTTTAGAAAAAAATACTATTAAAAAAAAACTCACCGTGTTCGGTCCTTCCCCATCCAGTAGCGATAATATGTCTTCCCGTTGGTGGTGGAACTCCTAAACACGCGGGACGGACCACCTCTGAGAACCTGAAAAAATTAGCAGCATCCAATTAATTTAGCAATCAAGTGTATTCTTCGCTGGTATTATTCATATTTTTTT
Organism: Hyppa rectilinea; assembly: GCA_951799385.1. Lineage (NCBI taxonomy): Eukaryota > Metazoa > Arthropoda > Insecta > Lepidoptera > Noctuidae > Hyppa > Hyppa rectilinea. The sequence goes on along the minus strand of OX637330.1, from coordinate 9,417,323 downwards.
AACTGACTTCGAGAAATGGATGAGGTTCTACATATATACAGGGTTATTTGTAAAACACCAGAAACCTCTTAAGAGGTCATTGTACTCATCATTATGAACAACTTTTACTACGGGACCAAACCTGAAATCGCGAAAAAAAAATTCAGCTGTTCCCTACATTTATGTTCGTATATCTCGTCAAAATGTAAGGAACAGCTGATTTTTTTTTCGCGATTTTAGGTTTGGTCCCATAGTAAAAGTTGTTCATAATGATGAGTACAATGACCTCTTAAGAGGTTTCTGGTGTTTTACAAATAACCCTGTATAGGTTGACTGGTACCAGTCACCTTATATTATGTTCGACTGTATGTATGTTTTTTTCTGTTATAGAGTCAGTACCCAAAGGCTAAAACGGGAACCTATTACTAAGACTCCGCTGTCACCAGGCTGTATCTCATGAATCGTGATAGTTAGACAGTTGCAATTTTCACAGATAATGTATTTCTGTTGCCGCTATAACAACAAATCTATATATATAAAAGAAAGTCGTGTTAGTTACACTATTTATAACTCAGGAACGGCTGAACCGATTTGGCTGAAAATTGTTGGGGAGGTAGCTTAGAACCAGGAGACGGACATAGGATAGGTAGGGTAGGTATGGAAGGTAGCGTATGGTAGGTAGGGTAGGGTAGGTAGGGTAGGGTAGGTAGGGTAGGGTAGGTAGGGTAGGGGTAGGTAGGGTAGCGTAGGTAGGGTAGGGTAGGTAGGGTTGGGTAGGTAGGGTAGGGTAGGTAGGGTAGGTAGGTAGGGTGGGTAGGGTGGGTAGGGCAGGTAGGGTAGGTAGGGTAGGTAGGGTAGGTAGGGTGGGTAGGGTGGGTAGGGTAGGTAGGGTAGGTAGGGTGGGTAGGGTGGGTAGGGCAGGTAGGGTAGGTAGGGTAGGTAGGGTAGGTAGGGTAGGGTAGGGTAGGTAGGGTAGGGTAGGTAGGGTAGGGTAGGTAGGGTAGGGTAGGTAGGGTAGGGTAGGTAGGGTAGGTAGGGTAGGTAGGGTAGGTAGGGTAGGTAGGGTAGGTAGGGTAGGTAGGGTGGGTAGGGTGGTTAGGGCAGGTAGGGTAGGTAGGGTAGGTAGGGTAGGTAGGGTAGGTAGGTAGGTAGGTAGGGTAGGTATCATAAATAAGACAGGACAACGTTTGTCGGGTCAGCTAGTTACTAATAAACAGAATAAAATAAATATTTAAGGGGGCTCCCATACAACAAACGTGATTTTTTGCTAGCTGCTGCTAGCGGCTTCACCTACGTGGATGTCAGAAATGATCCCAAGGGAACGTAATGCCGGGATAAAAAATATCCTGTGTTAATCCTGGTCATATACTACCCCTTTTGTTTTTTTTTTTTTTTTTAGGCTGGGAAATCATCCAATGACTGCTCCCGCTCTGGGTGGAGCGGAAGAGAGTGTCAGACTCTTCATGTTCCTTCCGTAGCCCTTTATGTTCCGGGGTAGCGGTAACCCTTTCGGACAATCCCGCTTACCCGACTACCTCTGAGCCAAATTTCACCCAGATCCGTCCAGCCGTCTGTGCGTGAAGGACGGACCAATACATACTCACACCCACACAAACCTTCGCCATTATAATATTAGTGTGATAGAGCAGTGATAGCCTAGTGGTGTGACCGCCGACTGTCAAGTCATAGGTCTCGAGTTCGAACCCAAGGCACGCACCTCTGATTTTTCGGATTCATGTGCGTATTGTATAATTATCACTTGCTTAAAATCGGTGAAGGAAAACATCGTGAGGAAACCGGCATGTCTGAGAGATATTTCTCAACAGCATGTGATGCTAAGTCAGAGGCCCATGGGCAGCATTAAAACTCTGACACCAGGTTAGTTACTAACCACACGAAAAGAAGAAGATTAGTGTGATGGTATAGAACCCTTCGTTAACTGACTTAGAAAAAAAGGATTGTGTGGTTTTAAGAAACCACGGTAATAGTGCAACTTTTTTTCACATTAAAGACATTTGACACTATAGGCGCCGCCATATTGGCCTTGGCTGCTCTGACGAGCGCCTTTCACTTAATCCCTACTCCGCGGCCGACCGTCACGCGACATGCAACACGCAGACGAAAAAGTTTGAGACGATGTAATAAAAGTTTCACTTTAAAAAGCTTCTTCCTCTTTTTCCTGTCAAAGTCAAAGTAAAACATTTATTTCAAATAGGCACAAGAATGGCACTTTTGAACGTCAAAATGAACAAGAAATAGAACTGATTCTAGTCGCCCCTTCCAAAAAGTAGTTTCGTGTGGAGAAGAATGGGCAAGAAACTCCACCGTTACTCTTTTAAAATGTTTCACAATGTTTTGTATACATGTATTATAACATTATATGTGAAGACGTACCCAGAATAAAAACAATACATCACAAAAGGTGAAAAGAAAAACACATGTAGCAGTGGCAAGTAAACTTAATTATGTTATAAGTGCATGGTGCTCACATATTTACAAACATTCTAAAAGTTAGTCCTGTGGTTAGTAACTAACCTGGTGTCAGAGTTTTTATGCTGCCCATGGGCCTCTGACTTAGCTTCACATGCTGTTGAGAAATATCTCTCAGACATGCCGGTTTCCTCACGATGTTTTCCTTCACTGATTTTAAGGAAGTGATAATTATACAATACGCACATGAATCTGTAAAACCAGATGGTGCCTTGGGTTCGAACTAAGCTATCACTGCTAAATTAGCAACAGCTTTAGGCTTTAGCTAAAATTATCGCGAGTGAAGCCAGGAAAAACGTAGTGGATTATAATTATCTTAATTTAAAGTTACTCACTTGACTTTGGAAACCAACTTGAGCAGCGCTATATCGTGGTATGACCTTTTTTGCTTGTACTTCGGATGTCGTATGACGGAGGATACCTTCACGACGAGGGCTCCAGCATCATCCAGGTATGAGGACCCGAGCTGTACCGCTTGAGGAGGACCACTGTAAATTTCATTACTGGTTTCAGTAAAATAAATGAATTAATATGAGGTATATGGAATTGGGTATTTGAAAGGGTAGTCAATAATGTTACTTTTTACGAACTGCCAAAACGCGGCATTTGTACGTGATTTGTATGAAATATAACAATGTGACGTCACCGATTTTTAGAATCAAATGGAATACTTATTAGCATTAAATGCAATTTTACAATTATATCTTCGCATGGTATTTAATTTCTGTGATGGAAGTTTTTAAGACGAGCGGTCTTTTTTTCTATGTGATTTCATATTTTATTTTTGACCGTTTCAAATATTCAATTAATGATCGGCGAACATAATGTAGGACGCCCTCAGGCTAGGTGGAGCGACGATCTTCGCAGCGTAGCTGGTACCAGCTGGATGAGTGGCCTATGTCCAGGAGTTGACCACTATGGGCTGATGATGATGATGGTAATAGATTGGTGATTCCGATTAGATGAATATCTCGTTAGGTACTGGAAGGTTGAAGACCTGCTACTGAGGGGGCTCAGTGGCATATCGTGTAATTGGTGTGTATCGGTTTTTTCTATGATATAAAAGCAAACACATGGGACGAGAAACACCTCGTATATTAACTCTTGACTATAACGAATACATCTGCCAAGTCCCGCCGCCGGAGGCGAACTCTCTTCTGTACAAAAAGCCTAACTATTCTAAATATAATTTAAAGGTTCGAATGCCGTCAGATTATTTAATAATTGTTTAATAATTGTTTATTGGGTCTCAAACAGTTACATTTGCAGATGTGATTGAGGCAGCCCCAGTAAGTAATTAATAATACTTGTGTTGGGGTTGTCTCGCTCTTTCCTTTAATTGGTAGCTTATACACTATTGAGGCTCTGTAACAATTAAAATTAAAGTAATAAAACTAATTGAACTAATTTAAAAACAAAGAGAAAACAATGACATAAAAAGTAATTAGCAGCTCTGTATATTATGGAATTGTGAGTAGGTATGTGTTTGTGTAACTGTAGTAGTGTGTGATCGTGGGTTTGTTTGTGTGTGTGTGTTTTACGTTTGTGTGTTTTAGTGTGTGTTTATGTATGAGTTTACGTGTTAGCTGATAGTGCCATTATAAAACGAAGATAAAGATACCATTAGGTGATCACAATGTATAACATTATGATAAAGAAGAGAAGTGTTCATGTAAGTCTGACTAAAATATGCTCTGTTTCTTCATAATTTAGAGTTTTTAACCATTCTGTTATAACTTTTTTGCATTGATGCGAGACCTCATGGTGGAACTTAAGTTTTGCGTTAATTTTGTTGTATATGTAAGATTATTACCAGCCAATTTTGATATAAGCTTTACTCAGGCTTTACCAGCCATGTTCAACATAAGGTTTTACTCAGGCTCTACAGTACTGAGCTCGCATAAGCGAGCTGAATAGAACTTTGTTGTTTAGTAGTAAGAGTCGCTATTTCTATGGATTGTTACGGGAAGTGCTGCTTCTATACTTGTGCTTATTAATCTGTGGTTGGGCCTAAAGTTAACGCTGAGATGAAAAGCAACTGTGACTATACCTGATTACATTGACGTCTCTGTCCTGGTAGGTGCAGTGTCCAGCAGTCAGGACATAGCGATCGCTGATCAGGGAACCCCCACACTTCCAGGAGTAGCCGGCGTCCTGGAAATATAAACATATGTACTTTAGTACGCCCAGCGCGTCAACTACGCCTTTGGTGCGAATGGAGGAACAGGGTGGAAAATCCCTCCATTGAAAAGGGAGGATGCTCCAACCAGACAGGTGTTGCGTCTGGCGGGCTACTGCGCGACAACTCTTAGTCGGGGCTGAGTATATATGTTAGATCACGCGATTAATTCTGATTACGTGATGTAGGATTTATGTGACGTATTGTGTCGACACATGTCAGCTTTTTGACACTTCGCTCGCTATCGGTGTAGCTCCTATGTATGTCAATTTGATAGATTTTCTAACGTTAGTACAAAAACTTAAGGTTCATTTTCAATTCAGAAAAGATTTGGATGTATGTTTGTAACGAATAAACTCAAAAACTACTTAACGGATCTGAATGAAACTTGGCACAAGGTTATATTATAGTCTGGCATAGCATAAAGGCTACGTTTTATCCTGGTTCCCGTGGGATAATTTCCTACATACACGCGGGCGAAGCCGCTGGCAAAAGCTAGTACTGTATACAGATATGTATGAACGATGAGTGTTTAAAATCAGTAACAGTCAAACTCAAATCATTTATTTCAAATAGGCACAAGAAAGGCACTTTTGAACGTCAAAAATTAACAAGAAATAAAGGGTCTTTCAACATGGACGGGTCGATGTTGAAATTAAATAAAACAAGCTGTATGTACATACATACTTTAGTAAGGCCAGCACATCAGACTACGCAAAATTTCTAGTGTAAGCTTACCGGCGTTCCTGTCCTCGGTCCACAGCACCAAAGAGTTAACCGCAAAAATCATAGCTCCTTCTCAGGTTAACTCTGAAGTGCCGTGTTTGACCGATGCAATTAACGCTTGGAAGGTGGCTTGTCCGGATACGGTGCAGCCCGAGAACCCGTCTTCCCAGAGACAGTGGGATGAGCCGCTCTGCAGGTTGGTACGGAATAATCTAATTAATACGTCTACCAATACTGCTGAGCGTGCCCGCCTACTGGCTGTGGGAGAGTGGGAGTCGGGCCTCTGGCTTCAGGCACTACCGTCACCCAACATAGGCACTATGCTGTGTGACACAACTTTCCGGCTCGCTACAAGTCTGCGTCTGGGTTCTCCTCCACATCGTTGTCAGTGCGGTGAAGCAGTCGACCGCCTCGGACACCATGGCCTTTCTTGCAGTAAAAGTGCTGGTCGGTTGGCACGGCACGCCAGTATTAATGACGTCATCCGTCGAGCTCTTGTCACCGGGTGCCAGCTATTTTAGAACCTAATGGCTTGGCACGCGACGATGGTAAGAGGCCAGACGGAATGACTATAATGCCTTGGAAGTTGGGTAGGCCTTTGGTGTGGGATGCAACCTGTGTCGACACCCTTGCGCCATCCCATCTTCCTAGCACGGCGGGCTGTGCTGGGGCGGCTGCTGCAGGAGCGGAAAACCTCAAACAGCGCAAGTTATATGTTCGAGCCGTTTGGGGTTGAAACACTAGGGCCGTGGGGTCCGAGTGCTCATCGAGTGTTTCGGGATATCGCCCAGCGGTTGGTCGACTCTACACGTGACCAGAGGGCTGGTCAATTTTTCGGCCAAAGAATCAGCGTTGCCATTCAACGTGGCAACGCGGCCAGCCTTTTGGGCACATGTCCCACTGACAGCGATGGGGATGAATTCTTTGACGCCCTATGAGGTTTTCCCATTTTTTACCACTTGTACATAATGTATATATTTTTTAGTTTTAGGTTGAATATAGTAATTAATTTTTCTTGTAACACATGTTATTAGCGAAATGGAATGAAATATAAAATAAATATTTTATCTAGCTTAATACTAAAAAAAAAAAAAGCTGTATGTGAGATATTATAGAAATTAATATTTTATTTGAAAGGCCAATTTATGAAATATGACATCGTTTAAATTTCTACCGCGGCTTCGAACGGTGGCACGGATCCGAAAGGTCCAATTTTTGATTACTCTAATTCATAGATCCGGCTGAATCTGAGCGATGGCCTGCAATATCTTGACTTTCAGGGCATCGGTTGATTGCTGATTATTGGCACAGACCTGCGACTTGAGAAAACCCCACAAGAAAAAGTCTAGCGGGGTCAAATCGCACGATTTTGGTGGACAATTCACGTAACCTCTGCGAGAGATAACGCTACCCTCGAACCGTTTATGCAGAATGCCATTGACTTTCAGCTCCTGGGTCAGTTGGATCTTGTACAACTGATGAGTGTGGGCCTCTTGGGGTGTAGGCAAGTCCCAACGCAAAATTCGCCAAATTGAAGTCTGCGAAAGGCCGTGTTCTTGTGCACGGCGAGAAATCGACTGCCTCGGACACTCTTACGGACAGCAGCGATGTTCTCGACCGATCTGGCGTTCCTTTGACGTAGCGGTGTTGGTTGGTTGTTTACCGAACCAGTCGTCTCAAATTTGGTCACCAAACGTTGGAGAATCGACTTTGAAGGGCCACCGCATCTGCCTTAAAATGGACGTAACGCGCGCAACGTTTGCACTAACAAACACTGATTTTGATTGATAATAAATTTTTATCATTTGGACGTGCTGCTCAATCTTGTAACTTACCATGGTGAATTGGCATCAGTAACTGAAGAAATAAAAACGCATTTGACAGATGCCGCCCAATCAACATGGCCGCCACAAACTATCAAAATCGACCCGTCCTTGTTGAAAGACCCTTAAGAATTGATTCTAGTCACCCCTTCCAAAAGGTAGTTTCGTGTGGAGAAGAATGGGCAAGAAAGTCCACCGTTACTCTTTTAAAATGTTTAGTATACATGAAATTATAACATTATTTATGTAAAGACGAAGAACCACCCAGAATAAAAGCAATACACCACAAAAGGTGAAAAGAAAATCATAATATAGCAATGGCAGGTAAACTTTATGTCATAAGTACATGGTGCTCACATATTTACAACCAACTTACCCTAGCTTTCATCCAACCCACGAGAGCCATATGCGGGAAGTCTCGGATAGTGGTAACCTTACCCCCAATAACCAGGGGCGCGGTGATGGGTACGCATTCTGACACTTTGATTTCCACAGGGTCTGGAGACGGTATCAACGGCACGGCAACCACTTTCTTCACTGTCAAGGATTTGTAGTAGTCGCACACTGAAAAATGGAGTTTAAAAGCATGTTAAGAAGACATAAAATTATACAGTGTGTTAGGTTAAACAAGGGACATACTTTCAGTGGTTACTATCACTCTCCTACAAACTGGTCCTTCGAGCCGGATCCCAAACATCGATCGTCAAAATGAACAACTTTGACTATTGAACTATAACTGAAATCACGAAAAAAAATCAGCTGTTCAGTACATTTATGTTCGCATAATTCGTCAAAGTGTATGGAACAGCTGATATTTTTTTCATATTTCAGAGTTGGTCCCATGGACAAAGTTGTTGATTTTAATGAGTACTATATAACTTGAAAGTATGGCCCTTTAGTTTAACCTAACGCACTGTACTAAAACCCATCCATGGTCGTTCCTTAGCCCTTTATGTTTCGGGGTAACGGTAACCCTTTCGGACAATCCCGCTAATAATTCGCCTACCCACCATTTTTTTTCTCCTGACGAATTTTATTCTGTTTATTACAATTCGAACGAAGATTTTGGACTTTCTTATCGATTTTGTTTTGTCCAGTGTCCCAGAAAAGAAGAGAAGGCAATTCTCTTCTTTTCTGGTTAGTGACTAACCTGGTGTCAGAGTTTTTATGCTGACCAGGGGCCTCTGACACATGCTGCCAGCTTCACATGCTGTTGAGAAATATCTCTCTGACATGCTGGTTTCCTATGTTTTACTTCACCGATTTTTAAGCAAGTGATAATTATACAACACGCACATGAATCCGCAAAATCAGAGGTGCGTTGCTTGGGTTCGAACTCGAGACCTAAGACTTGGCAGTCCGACGGTCACAACAGACTGCTGTCTTTGTTCACTTGTGCCCATATGAAATAAATGATGACTTTGACTTTGAAAATAAAAACAACATAATACTCACTCCTCTCCGCCTTCTCCGTGTATCTCTTCTTCTGTCTTTCAGTCATATCATCTTCATCCGGCCCTATCAATATCTCCGGCACCTGATCTGATGATTGTTCATCAAAAATAATTGTACTAGGATCCGAAGGTCTATTGAAGTTCCCAAAATTATTATTGGCATTGGTTGATGGCCTATTGAAGTTCCCAAAGTTGTTATTAGTGTTGGTTGCTGGTCTATTGAAGTTCCCAAAGTTGTTATTGGTGTTGGTTGCTGGTCTATTGAAGTTCCCAAAGTTGTTATTGGTGTTGGTTGCTGGTCTATTGGTGATTGGTGGCAAACCAACGTCCACTGGTGAGGGTTGTACTCCAGGGCGGTTGATAATAGGGTTATCAGGGTAGTGGAAGCCCCCAAAATTGTTACCTTGGTTGAAATTATTATTATTAGTGTTGAAATTGGGATTGCCTTGAGTAGTATCTCTGTTATTGAAGTTATTGAAAGCAGGATCGTAGTCAGTATTTAAGAAGCCATTGTTGTTCCTGTCATTTGCTGGTACGTTTGAAAATTGTATGTTATAATCAGTGTTTTGTGTCCCTCGATTATTGTTGTTGACGTTAGTATGGGGTCTTTTGTTCGTATTTGCATTAAAGTTGTTGTTGTAATCAAAATTGGCTCCGTTACTGATTAAATGAGCTGGTTTAGGTTGATTATTGAGAGGGAATGACTCTCTGTTATTGACATTCTCATAAAAAATCCCAGTAGCTGGTCTAGCATTGTTGTTAGTGTAAACATTCTGCGTTGTTCCTCTATTTCCGTTATAATTGAAGTAGACAGCTTCAGTGGTTGTTTTAACTCTATTGTCTTTAGTTGTTATTTCATAAGGATTATATTCTCCAAAGAGTATGTTGCTATATTCATTCTTATTATTGAAACTCCTTGAATTATTGTTATGGCTAGAATAAGATTTTGTTGTTCTTCGACTTGGTTTCTCTGTCGTAGCGAATACGTAATCGTATTGGATGTTGGGAGCTTTATTTGTTTGTCTGTTTTCGATGGTTTTCCTCTTGCTTTCTTGTCTGTTTGTCTGTTTGTGTGGAGCTCTTGTGTTCACGTTGTATACGTCTACGTTGCCATTGGCTGGGATCGGCGGCTGGAACAGCTGTTGCAGGCCTTGGAGGACATCTGAAAAAAGAGATAGAGTTTAAATTAATTTGATGATCGATGTTTGTAATCCGGCTCGAAGGACCAGTTTGTAGGGAGAGCTAATGAAGAAACCAATAGTAGTGCTTGTAAGTTTGTAAATAAACATAATATTATTTACATGGAACTTATTGAAACCAAAATGGCGTTGTTTGTAAAGACCTGTTTACAATGTATCTCTCGTCAGAGGCCATCGATAAATTATTGCGAAAAAAAAAAACGAAACTTGTTTATGATTCGTTACTGTTTAATGTCAAGTTATCCTCCTTGAATATATTAGTAAACAGAGAAATTCATCGAGAGACTTCTAGATTATACAAAGGCAAAGTTATAATTCCAATTAATTACGAGCCGACATTGGTTAAAATGTGTTTCAAACAAAAATTTAAATATTTAGAAACACATACGGAACGTCAACATTCTTCCCTTAGATCCCAATTTATTTGTGCTCGGCGCAACATGTCTTTGTCCATCCATCCATGGTTTTTTTGGTCTTCTTCTACTAGTATAGCCATCCACATTCATCATCATCATCATTCTCCTGCCCTTATCCCAATTTATTTGTGCTCGGCGCAACATGTACTTTTCTTCCACACTTCTCTATTAGTCGTCATCTCGGTAGTCACTCCCTTTCTAACCATATCATCTTTCACACAATTCATCCATCGATTCTTTTGTCTTCCCCTTCTTGTATAGCCATCCACATTCAGTCAATCAATGTGCCAGCCTTTTCCCAACTATATTGGGGTCGGCTTCCAGTCTAACCGGATGCAGCTGAATACCAGTATTTTACATGGAGCGACTGCCTATCTGACCTCCACAACCCGGTCACTAACTGTTTAATAAACCCCCCCTTGGAAAGACTGGCTGTCAGACTTTCGGGCTTCTAACTACCCGGAACGACTGTCAAAGATCCACAAATGACAGCCGGGAGCCCGGGACCAACGATTTAATGTGCTATCCGAGGCATGGACGAGTCTCGGAATCTGAAGATGGCCACCCATCTACAGACTAACCCGGCAAGTCAGCTTAACCTGATGGATCGATCCGTGCGTCTGTAATTACTTAGCCAAGCGCTCCTACATAAATAGCCTTCCACATTCATACTTACAATTTTCCTGACATAACATAACATATCAATCGATTTCCGGTGTCACTTTCAGACTTCCTCTTATATACTCATTCCGTATTCTATCCATACGCATCCCTCTTAGCATTCTCATCTCAGCTGCATGCAATTGCTTTTCATTTATTTCTTTTGTGGTCCAAAACTCTTTTCTTTCTTCGTGTGGTTAGTGACTAACCTGGTGTCAGAGTTTTTATGCTGCCCATGGGCCTCTGACTTAGCTTCGCATGCTGTTGAGAAATATCTCTCAGGCATGCTGGTTTTCTTCACGATGTTTTCCTACACCAATTTTTAAGCAATTTATAATTATACAATACGCACATGAATCCGAAAAGTCAGAGGTGCGTGTCTTGGGTTCGAACTCGAGACCTAAGAATTGGCAGTCCGACGGTCACACCACTAGGCTATCAGCTTGCCCAGAACTCTGATCATTACATACAGTACAAAAAGCTAACCAACTTATTATAAAAAACAAACTAGATTTAATCTTTAACATTACAATATCAATATAATCAAAACATTCTTCGGCTTGTTATTGAGAGGAACTGGTTTATCATGTTCTCAGCCAGTATCATCGCATCACAAAAAAGGCCAAATCATAAATAAGTTTTTACTTTTTTAGGTAGACATCAATACCTACTTATTTATTGCAAGATAATATGATTTAAAATAGAGAAGTATGGTATAACAGCCGCACAGGTCGATCCATCAGGTTAAGCTACGCTTGCCGGGTTGGCCGTGGATGGGTGACCATCTTTACATAACGAGACTTCTCCATGCCTCGGAAAGCAAGTCAAGCCGTTGGTCCCGGCTGTCATTTGTACATCTTTGACAGTCGTTACGGGTCGTCAGAAGCCCGAAAATCTGATAGCTAGTCTTACCAAAGGGTATTGTATTGCCCAGTTGCTGAGTTGTGGAGGTCAGAAAGGCAGTCGCTCTATGTAGAATACTGGTATTAAGCTGCATGGTAGACTGGAAGTCGACCCCCAACATAGTTGGGAAAATGCTAGGCTTAACAAATACTAAAAAACCCACGGAAACCGTACATTTTTCCGGGATAAAAAGCTTAGCTGCTATTCCAGCTTATATGCTATTCCAGGCTGTAATCTATCTTTGTGCCATGTTTTTTCCTTACAAACATCAGAACACAAATCTTTCCTTTTTATAATATTACTAGCTGACCCGACAGACGTTGTCCTGTCTTAACTGTGATACCTACCCTACCTACCTGCCTACCTACCCTACCTACCTAGCTACCTACCCTACCTACCTGCCTACCTACCCTACCTTCCTAGCTACCTACCCTACCTACCCTACCTACCCTACCTACCCTACCTACCCTACCTACCCTACCTACCCTACCTACCCTACCTACCCTACCTACCCTACCTGCCCTACCTACCCTACCTACCCTACCTACCCTACCTACCCTACCTACCCTACCTACCCTACCTACCCTACCTACCCTACCTACCCTACCTACCCTACCTACCCTACCTACCCTACCTACCCTACCTACCCTACCTACCCTACCTACCCTACCTACCCTACCTACCCTACCTACCCTACCTACCCTACCTACCCTACCTACCCTACCTACCCTACCTACCCTACCTACCCTACCTACCCTACCTACCCTACCTACCCTACCTACCCTACCTACCCTACCTACCCTACCTACCCTACCTACCCTACCTACCCTACCTACCCTACCTACCCTACCTACCCTACCTACCCTACCTACCCTACCTACCCTACCTACCCTACCTACCCTACCTACCCTACCTACCCTACCTACCCTACCTACCCTACCTACCCTACCTACCCTACCTACCCTACCTACCCTACCTACCCTACCTACCCTACCTACCCTACCTACCCTACCTACCCTACCTACCATACCTACCCTACCTTCCTGCCTACCTACCCACCCTACCTACCCTACCTACCTACCTTACCTACCTACCCTACCTACCCTACCTACCCTACCTACCCTACCTACCCTACCTACCCTACCTACCCTACCTACCCTACCTACCCTACCTACCCACCCTACCTACCCTACCTACCCACCCTACCTACCCTACCTACCTACCTACCTACCTTACTTACACCTACCTACCCTACCTACCTACCTACCCTACCTACCTACCCTACCTACCCACCCTACCTACCCTACCTACCTACCTACCCTACCTACCTACCCTATAGGAGGAAAATCAGCAGCTGATCGAAAAAAAAAAATGTATTCTGCTAATCAGGGCGGAGACAAATCCAACGAAACAAAAACCATGAAAATTGGTCCAGCAGATCTCGAGTTATAATGGAGGGAACAAACCCGACTTTCTTTTATAGATTAGTATAGATATAGATATAGATAAATACTTTGAGTATAAGAGTTTGAACTTGTAGCTTAACCTGATGGATCGATCCGTGCAACTGTTATAACTTAGCCACGAGCTCCTCTGGAGTATCTGGAGAAGTTTTTTTTTTTTTATAGTTACCATAATATTGTGTCTGGGTCCTGGTGAGTGATATCACGGTGAGCACCAACAGGGAGGAGAGGGCATAGCTGACCCCCATGATCGCATTATTGTCTGAAAACAAACGGAATTGTAAATTTAATTTTTTCTTTTTTTTTATTGAGCTGAATGGTGCTAATGCATATATGCGTCATGTTCGTGAACGGGCGCTATCTGTAGGGACTGCTCATTTCTTAGCGGCTAAGGCTTGTTTTAATTTAATTTTTGAATAGTTTTTACATATTTTATATCTGATGCTTTTAACGTTCTGCATCGTTCTCACATGTATAATATTAATATGAACTATGTAACCAATATTTTGTAACCATATTTTGTTTAAAAGAGTGTCCATGGAGTTTCTTGCCCGTTCGTGCTTTGGAATGGGCAACTAGCTTCATCTCTCTGATTGACTGAGACCTTGACAATTCAAAAGTGCCTGTAATTTGTTTATTTGAAATAAAAACTGAGTTTGAGTTTGATTGAACACTGGTATCGCGCCTACAGAAATTCGTAGGACCATAACCTGCCGTATCGAGCGGGCGAAGTTACGGGATGACCTACTCCATCCATTGCACAACTTTAACCCAGTGCCACAGAGGCTTAAAACCCGAAAACAATTCATTGGGTGCGTGAGTCCAGCCGAGGCAACCCCTCCACAGGTAGATGCGACCTCTGGCAATGGCTTGCTTAAGCCTCCTGATTTCTTCGCTGAACCATCAGAAAGCCTCCCATCTGGGCACAAGCTACCGTGGCCGACTTGGAAAACCTTAAACAGACTTCGTACCCATGTTGGTCGTAGTAAGGACCACCTCCACAAGTGGGGGTTCATAGATGGCTCAGATCTCTGTGGTATGCGGCGTCTCCCCACAGACAATGGCTAACCTCCCATCTTGCACCGCATGCCCCGTCACATGCACACGTGAGGACCTAATGGCTGCGTCAGTGAACGGTATTAGGGTTGCTGAATTTTGAGCAAAACTAATTTAAAATATAAATATATTTAAGTACTATTTTTGCCCTGGACACGCTAAAAAGAAGAAGGATTGAACACTAGCTTCCGCCCGCGGCTTCGCCCGCATAATATGTCGACAAATTATACACATAAACCTTCCTCTTGAATCACTATCTATTAAAAAAAACTGCATCAAAATCCGTTGTGCAGTTTTAAAGATCTAAGCATACATACAGACATTAGGACACGGGAAGCGACTTTGCTTTATATGTGCTTTATATGCAATATATGTTGTGATTATAATATAATATTTACATTTAAAAGCTAAATATTCATAATAATATACGGAAATAATTATGTATAATAATCAAAAAGCATCAAAAAATTCGTCCACATCGCTGTCAACAGGAAAAGTTCCCAAAAGGCTGGCAGCATTGTCACGTTGTATGGCAATTGTTATTAAAATCAAAATCAAAAGTCATTCATTCAAACTAGGCTGAAAATCAGCACTTTTTGAAGGTCAAAGTTACATAAGACATCCCCCAAAAACGCCCACCCTTCACCACTTCCTAGTGCTTTAGCTGGGAAGAAGAAGTGGCGCAACAAACTCCCCAGCAGCACAGCTGTCTGTTCAGTTGGAAGAACTTGACTCTACACATTTATCGTATGAGAAGTAACTAACATTACGAAACACATCACATTAAAATCAATAATTAGAAACTGCAACTTTCGTGTGGTTAGTGACAACCTGGTGTAAGAGTTTCTATGCTGCCCATGGGCCTCTGACTGAGCTTCACATGCTATTGAGAAATATCTCTCAAATTACCTCACGATGTTTTCCTTTATCGTTTTTTAAGCAACTGTTAATTAAAATACGCACATGAATCCGAAAAGTCAGAAGAGCCTTGGGTTCGAACTCGAGACGTGGCAGTCTGATGGTCACACCACGAGGCCAGGGGTGCCCAAACTTATTTAGTCAACTGCCCACTTTGAGAAAAAAATATTTTTTAGCGTCCTTATTTTTTCACCTACTTAAAAACCACTATCTAGGTAGATGAAATTACAAATCGCCCTCTAAGCCTCTACACAATGCCCCCATTTATTCTGGGTCTCTTAGCCCCCTTTTGACGATTCCCGGCCACCTCCTGCGCGGGCCTGCGGACGGTGAGTAATGGGTGACTCACCGTCCGATCAGCACCAGGCCCGTGCCGGACGGCGCGTATATGTTCCACGCGCGCCTCAAAGAGATGTCAGCATATGAAGGGGCCCCTCAGGGCCAAGCCTGCCGGGTAAGCGGGATTGTCCGAAAGGGTTACCGCTACCCCGGAACATAAAGGGCTACGGAAGGAACATGGATGGGTTTTAGTCAGTAAGAGTCTGACACTCCCTTCCGCTCCACCCAGAGCGGGAGCAGTCATTGGATGATTTCCCAGCCTTAAAAAAAAAAAAGGCCTGTGGCTCCCACAAGGAGGCGTTATCGCCCACCTTGAGAAAGTCTTCACTAGGCTATTGTTGCTTAAACTGCAATTGGGTATTTGACAGGGTAGTCAATAACGTTACTTTTTATGAACTGTCAAAACTCGGAATCTGTACGTGATTTGCATGAAATATAACAATGTGATGTCACAGATTTTTAGAATCAAATGGAATACTATTAGCATTAAATGCAATTTTAAAATTATAAGTATCATCGCATAATTTTTCGCAAAATAATTAATTTCTGTATGGTGATGGAAGTTTTAAGACGAGCGGTCTTTTTTCTATGTGATTTCATATTTAATTTTTGACCGTTTCAAATAGTCAATTAGACACACGCCCAGTGTTGAAAAATTTTCCATCAAACGATACGGATAATTTTTTTTATGCAAGTTTGTCATTTTTGCCAGTTGGAAATCCCTGCGCGCACATATATTATGTGGGTTGTTAGTCAAAAATTTGCAAACATAACTGGTTCGTTGGTATTGTTCGTCGAGTCGTTGAACTCTTTTAAGTCCTGAGTTTAGCTATACATATAATAGAATAGAATATCAATTTATTTTCTAGGAATGTACGTATTTACAATTTCAAGAGGAGCTCGTGGCTAAGTACTAACAGCCGCACAGGTCGATCCACCGGGTTAAGCTACGCTTGCTGGGGTTGGTTGTTGATGGGTGACCATCTTTACATACCGAGACTCCTCCGTGCCTCGGAAAGCACGTTAAGCCGTTGGTCCCGGCTGTCTTTTGTGCATCTTTGACAGTCGTTACGGGTCGTCAGAAGCCCGAAAATCTGACGGCCAGTTTACCAAGGGGTATCGTATTTCCCAGTTACTGGGTTGTGGAGGTCAGATAGGCATAGTTGGGAAAAGGCTAGGCAGATGACGATGATTAATGTAAACATGAGGTCTTGGATTCGAGTCTCAAGTCGTGATCAGGACGTGTTATTGGGTGTTTCCATCAGCAATTTTTCAGTAGAAGTCCGAAGTCTGTATTTGTGCCCGGTTGCTGGCAATAGGCTCGCCCCCTATTACATGGGACTTAAACATAACTGGCGAAATGTGGATGTACTGTAGGTACAGACGCCAGCACATCAAGCTATCCCTAACTGTCAAATTTTCTCAATTAAAAATGAGCCTTATGTCTTTGCAATAAAGTTGAAATACTATCAAAGAAATTTGACAGATTGTGGTAACTTGATGTGCTGGCCTCTGTACATCGCTGCCTAACCCCTTAGGGATTATAGGCGTGATGTTATGTAAGTTATTATGATTGGTAAACAGATACAACAACAACAAACGATGAAACGTCATTTAAGTTTAACGTATAATTATCCCTCGCTTAAAAATCTGTGAAGGAAAACATCGTGAGAAAACCAGCATGTTGAGAGATTTTTCTCAACAGCATGTGAAGCTAAGTCAGAGGCCCATGGGCAGCATAAAAACTCTGACACCAGGTTAGTTACTAACTACATGAAGAAAGAAAGAATCGTAAGATATGATAGCGGATTAAATTGAATACTCAGCGATTATTATGTTGCCCTTGTATATAAATTCAAATTCAAAATTTTTATTTCAGATCAAAGGGATCCATAAAGTGTTAGTATGAGCTTAGCCTATGTTAGTACACTCATAAAACATAACTTAAATATACTACCTAATTGGCTACATGAACATGTGCACGCACATGTCTGCCAGCCCAGAGCCTGATAAAAGGTCCATCGACCTTGTCCGCCAGTGTAGCTAAAATACCGTGTGTGTGTGTATACTTGATCATAGACAATTAAAGATCGACGTAAACAATTTTTTCTTTTTTCTTTAAGTATAAGGTAAGGATATATTTATGCACATAATATTTACCATACGTAAAAAGACTAAGTTATTATTAATATTTACAAGTATTTAAAACGTGCAAAAAAAAATCAAAGAGTATTAAAAAATTCGTCTACATCGCTGTCAACAGGAAAAGTTCCCAAAAGGCTGGCAGCATTGCTGCGTTGTATGGCAATGCTGATTCTTTGACCAAAAATTGGCCAGCCCTCTGGTCACGTGAAGAGTCGATCAACCGCTTGGCGATGTCTCGAAAAACGTAGTGGTCACTCGGACCCCATGGCCCTAGTGTTTCAACACCAAACGGCTCGAACATGTAAGTCCCAATAAGGTTGGAGAGTATTTTTCTTTACTTATTTATATTTATAACTATTCTCGCTTCGATAGCATCTAAGTAGTTTTGATGGCTTGGATGAAACATAAATTTCTTTAGTATAACAATATGTAAGCGGAATTGTCCAAAAGGATTACCGCTACTCCGGAACATAAAGGGCTAAGGATGGAACATGGATTGGTTTTAGTCAGCAAGAGTCTGACACTCCCTCCGCTCCACCCAAAGAGCGGGAGAAGTCATTGGATGATTTCCCAGCCTCAAAAGAAAAAAAAGTATAACAATATGTGATACTAACGTAAGATGTTAATTCGGAACGCATCATATTTTAAAGAAATTAATAGCAATAGGTCCAGTAGTTTCATGATAGATGATGATGATTTTTCCTTTTGAACGCCAGAGTATAATGGCACGCGCGTGCCCTCCACGCCAAGCAACAAATTTATTTCTTCTTGTTATCATGAATTTCCCAATATCCATGGTGTCTTTTTATTTGCTTCATGACATTTAATACGTACGAGAGCTTCAATTTTGAAGATATGTATATAAACACTCACAAAAGTAATAATTTAATTGTTTATTTCGTGTTATAGTGTTGTTGCCATCGTCACATATTTTTGTGTCGTTGGCGTACAGGACACGCGCTTGCTTGTCACGTATATGTGACAATGGCGTTCAAAATGTTAATCAGTGAATGAATGTATGAATGAGTGACCTTTAGCTTTTTTATAAAGTAAAGGTTAATGATATGTATATGATTTTAAATAACATAACTTCAGTCCACTGCAATAGGTCGAGTTAATTTATTAAGATGACGATCTCAAGGCGTGGTTACCGGATTGATAATAACGACGAAATATTTATGAGATTAAGCGCAATTTGACAAATAGGTATTTGGAGAAACTATTGCCGTCTCACTGTGACGCACCTCCTCCCGTAAAGTGCGAAAGGGACAACTGCAGCTCTGGCTGATTTTACCTACAAAAACCTTGATCAACAGACGTTTTGTATTCCGCTGTTTCCTTCTTCAAAACTGGACTGATCTAAAAAATTCTTCAAATCAAGAGGAAAAGTATATCTATGCTACTATTATTTTCTTACTTTCATCTATACTAATATTATAAAGAGGAGAGATTTATTTTGAATTTTTTGTTTGTTTGTTTGGAATGAATAGGCTCCGAAACTACTGGACCGTTTTAAAAAATTCTTTCACCGTTGGAAAGCTTAGTTTTCTAGGCATACATAGGCTACTTTTTATCCCGGGAAAAATAACGAGTCCTACGGGAAATACCACGGGAGCGAAGCCGCGGGCAAAGTGCTAGTTAATTAATAAAAACTTTAGTAAACACCCCATAAGTAAACGAGTCACAAATTAAGAGATATAAAAAAAAGTCCAAATTTTTGGGTGATTTAGGAAAATTATTGTAGAGCTAAAAAAAAATTGTGGTTCCAAGCGTCTAGTTTGCAGATATGACCATGAAATGTTTTTATTATGCTTGGGTCTGGAGAAATACTAAGGAAACAACCAAAAAAAAAATTAAAATTATTCTCGTCTAAAAAAAGGTGTACCGGCTTCAAAAAAAGTTTTCCATCTTTTCTATCAAAAGCTCTTTTAGAAAAATGAATGCCCTTTAATTTGACGTAATCAAATAGCCTGTACAATGATTTGCCGCGGAGTTAACGTCAGTCAAAGCAAAAAAGTACTTTTTAACTGTCACACTACACAGGTTGTTAGAAGAGCTCGTGGCTAAGTAATAACAGCCGCACGGATCGATCATCAGGTTAAGCTACGCTTGCCGAGGTTGGTCCGTGGATGGGTGACCATCTTTATATATCGAGACTCCTCCGTGCCTCGGAAAGCACGTTAAGCCGTTGGTCCCGGCTGTTCGTATGTGGGGTTAATATTTTAGATTTAATTAGTTATTTACCGTATTCGATTCTATAACATCCTTGTTTCATCATCTGCATAGCCTTTTCCCAACTATGTTGGGGTCGGCTTCCAGTCTAACCGGATGCAGCTGAATACCAGTATTTTACATGGAGCGACTGCCTATCTGATCTCCATATTACATCCTTTTCTAAATGGCGTATTTCAATGAAAGCAGTGTTGCTGATTTGATAATTTTTCTGTGATAGTTTTTCAGCTGTATTCCAAAAGAATAAGGTTCATTTTCAATTGGGAAAATTTGACAGTTTGGGATAGCTTGATGTGCTGGCGTATGTACACCTATAGGACAACTTTAAGTTGCCTAACAAAGAGCGAGTCTATTGCCATTCTTCTTCTTCTTTTCGAGTCGATGACTAAACTCTGTCCGCCCAGTACGTGGCAACCTGGACGGCCCTATCATTTGCGTCATTCAGGTCCTTGAGCGTGCAGTCAGTTGTGCAAGACGGGCACGAGAGTAGATGTGGCATATCCTGTATTGGGGCACCACACTCACATTCTGTTCGAGATGGGTCGATTATACCCCATCTGGCTAAATTGGATCGGCAGCGGCCAACTTGAACACGCAGTCTGTTTAATGACTTCCATATCGGCCACTGCAGTTCGTGACCAGGGGGTAGATTTTCTGCCGGTGCAATGAAGTTTGGAGGGGGTGGATGTTTGTTCTCCCACAGTGTGCGTCGTTCATCTGCCGCACTGTCTTCCGAAGAGGTGGTGTGTCGGAGAAAGCTTTTTCGGCTCTTCAAACGGGTTCGTGGTAGTTGATGTCCATATAAGGGGTTTCGGCTGTCTGCTTCCTGTTTGCCTTTCTCAATGCGAGTTGCTATTTCCCGACGCACGACTGGAGGAGCTATGCCTGCCAATGGATACAGCATCGTAAGAGGGGAGGGTTTTAAGCATCCCGTAACGATGCGGCAGGTTTCGTTGAGCGCCGTGTCGACCTCTCTAGCGTGGATGGAACGATGCCACACTGGGCATGCGAATTCTCCAGCAGAAAAGGAGAGACATAGGCCAGTGGTACGCAGAACTTGCGGTGATGCTCCCCAGCTGGTGGAAGTAAGGCGGCGGAGTAAGTTATTCCGGGAAGCAACTTTCTTCTTTGTCTTCATGCAGTGGTGCCTATATTGCCATTAATTTACTGAAAATAGCAGTGATAGCCTAGTGGTGTGACCGTCGGACTGCCGAGTCATAGGTCACGAGTTCAAACCCAAGGCACGCACCTCTGATTTTACGTATTCATGTGCGTATTGTATAATTATCACTTTGCTTAAAAATCGGTTAAGGAAAACATCATGAGGAAACCGGCATGTCTGAGAGATATTTCTCAACAGCATGTGAAGCTAAGTCAGAAGCCCATGGGCAGCATTAAAACTCTGACACCAGGTTAGTCACTAACCACACGAAGAGAAGAAATTCTAGATAGAAAAACCGATTGCCTAATGCAACACTGCCCGTCCCGAGAATCGAACCCAGAACTTCATGGTCAGCAATAGCGCTTGACCAAAGAGGTAGCCCAAACTTTTAAAAGTACCAATTTTACTATCCGTACCAACATGTAAATCGGGGTCAAGTGACGAAGAACATCAACAATATTGGACTTGAAACTCTAACATCAACTGCTAACGGTAGATAATTGCTCAGCAATTTATTCTGCGGTTTTTCTTGTGTATTCTAAAAATAGGTTATTTTTCTTGTGGTATAAAACAATAACAAAGTTAGTCATTTGTATTCTGATCATGGAATGATATATTAAATATACAGATTGTATATAAATAAATGTGTCTTATCCATGTTAATGTCAAATAGTTCGTTGAGATGGCAATTGGGTATTTGACAGGGTAGTCAATAACGTTACTTTTTATGAACTGTCAAAATGCGGAATTTGTACGTGTTTTGTAGGAAATATAACAATGTGACGTCACAGATTTTTAGAATCGAATGGAATACTTATTAGCATTAAATGCGATTTTACAATGATTTCTCGCATAATATTTAATTTCTGTACGGAATGATGGAAGTTTTTATGACGAGCGGTCTTTTTTCCATGTGATTTCATATTTTATTTTTGACCGATTCAAATAGCCTATTATATCGCTTCCTGGGGGCCTAGCCAAAGTCACGTTTTCATTAACGATAGCGAAATTAGATAAATCCGAAATGTATGGAATTGGCATAAGCTTTCCAAATGTCACGTGATTAATCATTTTCGATCGCTAAGTGTTAGACAATGTCAAATTGTGTAACGAAACTCGATCAATATTCCCATACAAATGCGTTGACAAGTGGCGTTGTTGACAATCCGAATCGCTGAGATAACGAATTGTTCGATCAATAATTTTCGAAATCGAATCGACACGGAGCGATTGACACTTGTCTACGCCCCCTGGTTTATGTGATTTAAGGGGGATTCGCTGAAGTAGCCCTTAAAATTCAAATTTTTATAAACATTTTCAGTTTGTTAAAATTTGCAAGTCAGTCAGTCTAAAACCCTTCGGACAATCCTAGACGATTGTCCGAAGGGTTTACCGCTACCCCGGAACATAAATGGATATGGAAGGAACATGGATGGGTTTTAGTCAGTGAGAGTCTGACACTCTCTTCCACTCCACCCAGAGCGGGAGAAGTCGTTGGATGATTTCCCACCCTCAAAAAACCACGTGGACCACCTGTCGACAACGAGTGGAAGCCGAGGCGGTGCGGGGTGGGTGCCGGGTGGCTTTAATGAGCTATAACCTTAAAGAAGCTCGGGGAAGTACCATCACTACACCTATTTCTTATATACCCAAGACCCGAAAGACTTAATACTTATTTTATGTAAATAAAGATTAAACCGCTATTTATATGAAATTCTTAGTAAGTAATCGGAAGTGTCCCAACTGGTTTTATGTCCTTTTAAAAGGTCAGATTGGCACTACGGCGGTTTGCAGGGTCATTTTGACTTGTCTTTTTAGGGTTCCGTACGCAAATGGTAAAACGGGGCCCTTCTACTAAGACTGTCCGCCTGTCTCCAGGCTGTATCTCATGAACCATGACAGTTAGACGGTTGAAATTTTCACAGATGATGTATTTCTGTTGCCACTATAACAACTCATTGCACTCATTGTTATGAACAACTTTGACAAAAAAAATATGAGCTGTTCCATGCATTTTATTGAGTTACGTGTGCATAAATGTATGGAACAGATCATATTTTTGTTGCGATTTCAGGGTTCATCCCATAGTAAAATTTGTTCGATGAGTAGGTACATACAATACTCCCACGAAACTCTTAGAGTTTATTTTTTAACACCTTATATTATCCCAGCTTTTGCCAGCGGCTTCGCCTGCGTGTATGTAGGAAATTATCCCACGGAACCGTGCATTTTTCCGGCAAAGCTTATATGTATGTATATATTCCAGACTATAATCTATCTTTTTGCCAAGTTTCATCCAGATCCGTTAAGGAGTTTTTGAGTTTATTCGTTACAAACATACTTACATACAAATCTTTCCTCTTTATAATATTAAGTACTAGCACTTTGCCCGCGGCTTCGCTCCTCTGGTCTTTCCCGTGGGACCCGTTATTTTACCCGGGATAAAAAGTAGCCTATGTTACTCCCTGAAAACTAAACTTTCAAATGGTGATATTTGAATTTGAAATCGGCACAGTAGTTTTTGAGTTTATTCATTACAAACATACACACAATAATACAAATCTTTCCTTTTTATAATATTGCTATAGATATTAGTAAAGATAGATCTTCTTTTCCTTCCAAACACAGTTACAAATAAGCGGTAATTGGAAATGTCTAGAAACGGTATACCGACCGATTTCCGTCCAATTTTCGGGCAATAATAAGTAATAGTAATAATACTGTCTGCTAGATAATAGAGGACAATAAAACGAAAATACGAACGTGATGAGCTGGTTTTTGGAACTTTTAAAAGTAGATTTTTAGGTTAGAAGACCGTTTCATGTCTCAATGTCTAACTCAAACTATTTTAGCATTCATCACTACATAATGGTAACGAGATGGCTGATAAACTACTTAAATACATATTATAGATAGAAAAACACCAAGACCCGCAACAAATACTTTTCGCACAAATATTTGCGCCGTGCAGGAATCGAACCCGCGACATATTGCGCAGCAGTCAATCGCTCATCCACTGCGCCAACCGTGTCGTCAAATAAAGAGTTTTTTCCCAAGACCAGGCTAGTTTCAGAAAGATCAAAGTTGAACTGTTTACACAACTTATTATAATACCTACTCACACGCACAACGTACGAATTTTGTCTGTAGTTAGTTTGCAAATGGCACCCGTTATGGTGGATTGATGCCGCGGAATTGTCTTAAGGGTTACCGCTACCCCGAAACATAAAAGGCTAAGGAAGGAACAGGGATGGGTTGTAGTCAATAAGAGTCAATTGCGAAAAAACAATTCAGCTGTTCCATACATTATGCTTGCATAACTCGTCAAAATGTATGGAACAGCTGATTATTTTTTGCAATTTCAAATTTGTTCCCATAGTGAAAGTTGTTAATAATGATGAGTACAATGTCCCCTTAAAATAATGCCCATGAATTCAATTTCACCCTGTATAGGTCTTTCGGGAGCTCAAGAGCTCGTGGCTAAGTACAAACAGCCGCACAGGTCGATCCGTCAGGTTAAGCTACGCTAGCCGGGGTTGGCCGTGGATGGGTGACCATCTTTACATACCGAGACTCCTCCGTGCCTCGGACAGCACCTTAAGCTGTTGGTCCCGGCTGTCATTTGAGCATCTTTGACAGTCGTTACGGGTCGTCAGAAGCCCGCAAATCTGACAGCCAGTCTTACCACGGGGTATCGTATTGCCCAGTTACTGGGTTGTGGAGGTCAGATAGGCAGTCGCTCCATGTAAAATACTATTCAGCTGCATCCGGTTAGACTGTAAGCCGACCGGGAGGCAGGTTAAGTCTTTCGGGAAACAAATAAATTTTCCACTCATCATTTATTGATAAACTATTAGCGATTCTTATTAAATTAAGGGATAACGACCTGTTAATAGGTTCTTTTTTTAATGGAAATTAAATGACGTCATGAGACTATTAAGTAGGTATACTTAATATCAGATATTGATTCGGGCAAATATTAATTAAACGACTTCAATAAGAAGAAGGTTATCAATTGGGTATTTGAAAGGGTAGTCAATAACGTTACTTTTTATGAACTGTCAAAACGCAAAATTTTTACCTAGGTACGTGATTTTTATGAAATATAACAATGTGACGTCACAGATTTTTTGAAAAAATGGAATACCTACTTATTAGCATTAAATGCAATTTTACAATTATATTATCTTCGCAAAATATTCAATTTCTGTACGGTGATGGAAGTTTTTATGACGAGCGGTCTTTTTCTATGTGATTTGATATTTTATTTGTGACCGTTTCAAATAGTCAATTCGATTGGTATTTTTTTTATGTATGTACACCGATCACGCTGAGATTTATGATCCGATTTACGTGATTCTTCTTTAGTTTAATTTCAGTTGATAAAAAGTAATGTTATTACTACCCTTTCAAATACCGAATTAAAAACGTTTCATGATCAAAAATTAAGGCAATTCTTTCGGTGACATAAATGTAACGGTATTTTTTTCCAATATTAAATTTGCTTGTGAAAATATTTCATTAAAAGATTATAATGTAATATTTACATACCTATAAATACTTACTTAAAATATTAATAATAACTATGTACAAGTAATCAAGTATATAAAACAGGAGCGAAAAAATAAATCAAAGGGCAAGCAATCAATTTGCTTGTATAACTAAATTGCACACAAAGGGCCTCTGGCTCAAGGGGTCACCTTAATTGGATATTGCGCTGACGTCAGCGGCAACCTGTTATATGGATGACACTTCTCATAAATCGGTTAGGTCATTACTCCCCGATGCAACATGAGTACCTAAACACAAACTCAAAACGTTTATTTCAAATAAACCAATCAATTATAATAGCAATATTCATTTTAAATTTGACTTTGAATTAATTTATTTATTTATTTGAAAACGCGAAAATACTGTTCATTTGCAATAACTAATATAACTATACTAAATAGCGCAACATTTCATTTAATTTCTAAAAATATGAATGTTTAGTTTATTACTAGCTGACCCGGCAGACGTCGTCCTGCCTTAACTATGATACCTACCTACCTTTCCTACCTTTCCCACCTACCCTACCTACCTACCCTACCTAACCTACATACCCTACCTACCCTTCATACCCTACCTACCCCACCTACCTACCCAACCTACCCCACCTACCCTACCTTACCTACCCTAACTACACGACCTACCATACCTACCCTACCTACGAGGAATTATGTAACCGATATTTTGTAACCATATTTTGTTTAAAAGAGTGTCCATGGAGTTTCTTGCCCGTTCTTCTCCATAGGTACCTACTGCTTTGAAATGGGCAACTAGCTTCATCTCTCTGACTGACCGACACCTTGACAATTCAAAAGTGCCTGTAATTGGTTTATTTGAAATAAATACTTTGAGTTTGAGTTCTACCTAGGGGTATGAAAAATAGATAGTAGCCGATTCTCAGACCTGCTGAATATGCATATAAAATTTCATAAAAATCGGTCAAGCCGTTTGGAAGGAGTATGGTAACTAACATTGTGACACGTGAATTTTATATATAAGATAACTTATAATTTTAGTAATAAAATGGTGCAATAAACTAAAACGAAATATTACATACCTATATAAGACTCATACAAATTTATTAATCACTACATAGTATAAAACAAAGTCGCTTTCTCTGTGTCTATATCCCTATGTATGCTTAAATCTTTAAAACTACGCAACGGATTTTGATGCGGTTTTTTTAACAGATAGTGTGATTGAAGATGAAGGTTTATGTGTATAATGTGTCGACATATTATGGGGGCGAAGCCGCGGGTGGAAGCTAGTATTATATATATTACTTTTTAGTCTCAGTGTCAGATTCTATATTGTGAAATTTACATCACTCTAAAATAAACTTTAGCTGAAAGAATATACCTAAGGTCAATTTACTGTTATCGTGTAATTACGGGATGTCCGACACAGATTATAAACATGAATGCCATCGGCACTTTATAATATTTCATTAATTGTTTGTCCAATTTTATGGCATAGGCATAGAATAATCAGCCTATAATGTGCCACTGCTAGGACACAGGCCTCCTGCCTTCGAGATGGGCTGCTGATAATCCAGCCCGCGTGCCCAGTGCGGGTCGGTAGATGTCACATATCTTCGAATTGTTGGTTCTAGGACATACCGGTTCCTCACGATGTTTTCCTTCACCGTTTTATTTATTTATTTTTATTTATAGTTAATTAAAACGGCACAGGTCCAATTACATTAATTAACATAGAATTAGAGAGAGATTTGAGAGCAGTGGTGATGAAATGATTTACACAAGCATATTTGAGAGATATTTCTCAACAGCATGTGAAGCTAAGTCAGAGGCCCATGGACAGCTTAAAAACGCTGACACCAGGTTAGTTAAACCACACGAAAAGACGAATTACTGGATTCGAACCCACGAACTACTCCTCGTACCTAAGTCTAACGTTACCACTGCGCCATCAGTGCTCGATTGTATAGCTAATTGAAAATCAAGACCGCCCACTACTTTTCACTGGAACATGATAGAAAGGAAAGAGAAGCAAAAATATTTATACTGCACAAACAAAACGGACGTTCCTAAAAAGAAACTAAAAAGTCACTAAATACACCAGTGCAAAGCAAAGTCAAAGTCCAATCATTTATTTCAAATGGGCACAATTAAAACACTTTTGAACGTCAAAATGAACAAGAAATAGTTATTTGTTATGCAAGGCTGGAAAATTGATTTTTGGCGCGAGTACTTCTATTGAAACCTGAGTAACCGAAGGATTCTAGGGTTGAACCATGAGCGAAGCGAGTGGTTCAAATATAGAATCCTGAGCGTAACGCAGAAATGCTTTGCTGCCGAGCGCAACACACAATTTTTCACCTCACTACAGCGAGGAAACTGCTAGGTGCAAGAAAACAGGTGTTGTTGAGTTTTATTTTGTTCGAGCGTCTCAGATACATTGACTCATGTGAAGAAAATGACAGATACTTGGCAATGTATCTTATGAGTTACATAGAATATCTCCAAAATTACCTTACCCTGTATTTTGTTCTATATCCTACTTGTCCTCTAAGGAGAATGAAAGAAAAAAACTAATTTAATACAAATAACTAACTAATTTAATTTAATACATATTTATTTTTGCCAAGCAAAGGATAATAATTACATAAAATAACATAATAAATTAGTATTTATTTTATTTACAAAAATAAACTTAAATTACTACACAATTGGGTATGTGACAGGGTAGTATTTTTATGGCATATTCAAATGTGACGTCACAGATTTTTTTAATCAAATGGAATACTTATTAACATTAATTCCAATTTTACAATTACGTATATCCTCGCAAAATATTTAATTTCTGTACTGTGATGGAAGTTTTTAAGGTGAGCGGTATTATTTAATATTTTATTTTAGACCGTGTCATGCATTTTCAGTGGACTGGCAGTATAGAAAATTATTAAATAGAAAGGTTCGAATTTTAAAAACTCTTTCCACGCTACAGAGCAAAAATCGATTTTCGGCTCAGATTTCGAATGACAAACAGACTCTTTCCGAGCCTGTGAGGTGAAATAGAATTGATTCTAGCCGCCCCTTCCAAAAGGTAGTTTCGTGTGGAGAAGACTGGGCAAGAAACTCCACCGTTACTCTTTTAAAATGTTTAACAATGTTTTGTATACATGAGTTATAACATTATAATGTGAAGACGATGCACCCAGAATATAAACAGTACACCACAAAAGGTGAAAAGAAAAACACATAATATAGTAATTGCAGGTAAACTTAATTATGTATGTCATAAGTACATGGTGCTCGCAAGCAGCTAAAAAACCTGGTATTCAGAGACATTAAAACCATTGACAATTAGTATCTCGGCCATGGAAAATGGACGGAACACAGACAAAAAACTGACTACTTATAATAATCAACTTATTGATAATCAATCTGCCTAGCCTCTTCCCAACTACTTTGGGATTGGCTTCCAGTCTAACCGGATGCAGCTGAATACAATAACCTCTGACTTTGTTTCGGCAATTCTTCTCAGGGTCAGTTAGCTAGGAAATGCCTGCCATCTAACTTTAAAATAGTGACGTTTAAAAGGGAGCTCGTGGCTAAGCAATAACAGCCGCACGAATCGATCCATCAGGTTAAGCTACGCTTGCCGGGGTTGATCGTTGATGGGCCGTCTTTACATACCGAGACTCCTCCGTGCCTCGGAAAGCACGTTCAGTCATCATCTGCCTAGCCTTTTCTCAATTAAGTTGGGGTCGACTAACCGGATGCAGCTGTATACCAGTATTTTACATGGCGCGACTGTTTATCTGACCACCACAACCCAGTAACTGGGCAATACGATACCCCTTGGTAAGACTGGCTGTCAGATTTTCGGGCTTCTGACTACCCGTGACGACTGTCAAAGACGCACAAATGACAGCCGGGACCAACGGCTTAACGTGCTTTCCGAGGCACGGAGGAGTCTCGGAATTGACAGATAGTCACCCATACACGACCAACCCCGACAAGCGTAGCTTAACCTGATGGATCGATTCGTGCGGCTGTTATTGCTTAGCCACGAGCTCCCTTTTAAACGTCACTATTTTAAAGTTAGATGGCAGGCATTTCCTAGCTAACTGACCCTGAGAAGAATTGCCGAAACAAAGTCAGAGGTTATTGTATTCAGCTGCATCCGGTTAGACTGGAAGCCAATCCCAAAGTAGTTGGGAAGAGGCTAGGCAGATTGATTATCAATAAGTTGATTATTATAAGTAGTCAGTTTTTTGTCTGTGTTCCGTCCATTTTCCATGGCCGAGATACTAATTGTCAATGGTTTTAATGTCTCTAAATACCAGGTTTTTTAGCTGCTTGCGAGCACCATGTACTTATGACATACATAATTAAGTTTACCTGCAATTACTATATTATGTGTTTTTCTTTTCACCTTTTGTGGTGTACTGTTTATATTCTGGGTGCATCGTCTTCACATTATAATGTTATAACTCATGTATACAAAACATTGTTAAACATTTTAAAAGAGTAACGGTGGAGTTTCTTGCCCAGTCTTCTCCACACGAAACTACCTTTTGGAAGGGGCGGCTAGAATCAATTCTATTTCACCTCACAGGCTCGGAAAGAGTCTGTTTGTCATTCGAAATCTGAGCCGAAAATCGATTTTTGCTCTGTAGCGTGGAAAGAGTTTTTAAAATTCGAACCTTTCTATTTAATAATTTTCTATACTGCCAGTCCACTGAAAATGCATGACACGGTCTAAAATAAAATATTAAATAATACCGCTCACCTTAAAAACTTCCATCACAGTACAGAAATTAAATATTTTGCGAGGATATACGTAATTGTAAAATTGGAATTAATGTTAATAAGTATTCCATTTGATTAAAAAAATCTGTGACGTCACATTTGAATATGCCATAAAAATACTACCCTGTCACATACCCAATTGTGTAGTAATTTAAGTTTATTTTTGTAAATAAAATAAATACTAATTTATTATGTTATTTTATGTAATTATTATCCTTTGCTTGGCAAAAATAAATATGTATTAAATTAAATTAGTTAGTTATTTGTATTAAATTAGTTTTTTTCTTTCATTCTCCTTAGAGGACAAGTAGGATATAG
Organism: Hyppa rectilinea; assembly: GCA_951799385.1. Taxonomy (NCBI): domain Eukaryota; kingdom Metazoa; phylum Arthropoda; class Insecta; order Lepidoptera; family Noctuidae; genus Hyppa; species Hyppa rectilinea. Next base: position 9,386,535 of record OX637330.1, on the reverse strand, counting down.
AACAAAATACAGGGTATTTAATTTTGGAGATATTCTATGTAACTCATAAGATACATTGCCAAGTATCTGTCATTTTCTTCACATGAGTCAATGTATCTGAGACGCTCGAACAAAATAAAACTCAACAACACCTGTTTTCTTGCACCTAGCAGTTTCCTCGCTGTAGTGAGGTGAAAAATTGTGTGTTGCGCTCGGCAGCAAAGCATTTCTGCGTTACGCTCAGGATTCTATATTTGAACCACTCGCTTCGCTCATGGTTCAACCCTAGAATCCTTCGGTTACTCAGGTTTCAATAGAAGTACTCGCGCCAAAAATCAATTTTCCAGCCTTGCATAACAAATAACTATTTCTTGTTCATTTTGACGTTCAAAAGTGTTTTAATTGTGCCCATTTGAAATAAATGATTGGACTTTGACTTTGCTTTGCACTGGTGTATTTAGTGACTTTTTAGTTTCTTTTTAGGAACGTCCGTTTTGTTTGTGCAGTATAAATATTTTTGCTTCTCTTTCCTTTCTATCATGTTCCAGTGAAAAGTAGTGGGCGGTCTTGATTTTCAATTAGCTATACAATCGAGCACTGATGGCGCAGTGGTAACGTTAGACTTAGGTACGAGGAGTAGTTCGTGGGTTCGAATCCAGTAATTCGTCTTTTCGTGTGGTTTAACTAACCTGGTGTCAGCGTTTTTAAGCTGTCCATGGGCCTCTGACTTAGCTTCACATGCTGTTGAGAAATATCTCTCAAATATGCTTGTGTAAATCATTTCATCACCACTGCTCTCAAATCTCTCTCTAATTCTATGTTAATTAATGTAATTGGACCTGTGCCGTTTTAATTAACTATTCTCGGATAATAGTCTCGGAATTGACAGATAGTCACCCATACACGACCAACCCCGACAAGCGTAGCTTATCCTGATGGATCGACCTGTGCGGCTGTTAACATCTTCACACGACACTTAGGACGGACGGTGTGTGTGTGAAATTAATATAGTGAAAATATACAGTGTGTTAGGTTTAACAAGGGATACTTTCAGGGGTTACTTACACTCATGAAAATGAACGAGTTTGACTATAGAACTATACCTAAAATCATGAAGAAAATTTTTTTTTTCAATACATTCAAGTTCGCATCATTCGTCAAAATGTATGGAACAGCTGTTTTATTTTTTTCCATATTTAATAATAATAATAATAATAATATCCTTGGACATTTCACACAACGCCATAATTATCGTCCCAAGCTAAGCAACCTAATGCTTGTGTTATGGTAACGAGATGGCTGATAAACTATATGTATACTTTTTTTTTTCGTAAATACATACATATTATAGATAGAAAAACACCCAAACTCGTAACAAATACTTGCAGTTCGTACAAATATTTGTTCCGTGCGGGAATCGAACCCGCGACATAGTGCGCAGCAGTCAATCGCTCAACCACTGCGCCAACCGTGTCGTCACCGAATTCAGAGTTGGTCCCATGGACAAAGTTGTTGATTTCCATGAGTACTATACAACCTGACTGTACGTCCCTCGTTGAACCTAACATACTGTAATTGGGCAGACAAAGTGAAAAGAAATGCGTTGAAAGTCGTTATAAAAGGAAAAGGTCGAATGTACATATAAGGACAACGTCGAAACGAAACGCTTTGTATGCGCGAGCGCAGGATAAAGTTCTGTTGAGTTGTGTTGTGTTTGTGTCGGATCATTTAGCTCCCTTTAACAGCAGTGATAGCCTAGTGGTGTGACCGCCGGACTGCCAAGTCATAGGTCTCGAGTTCGAACCCAAGGCACGCACCTCTGAATTTACGGATTCATGTGCGTATTGTATAAATTATCAGTCACTTGCTTAAAAATCGGTGACGGAAAACATCGTGAGGAAACCAGCATGTCTGAGAGATATTTCTCAACAGCATGTGAAGCTAAGTCAGAGGCCACCAGGTTAGTCTGTGGCCTCTGTAGTAAAAAACTGACACCAGGTTAGTCACTAACCACACGAAAAGAAGAAGATTTAGCTCCCTTCAAAACGGTTGAGCTGAATGGTGCTAATCTATGCGTCATGTTCATGAACGGGCGCTATCAGTAGGGAGTACTGGTCATCTCTTAGCGGCTATGGCTTATTTTAATTTAATTTTTGAATTGTCTTTATATATTTATAACGTATGCTTTTAACGTTCTGCATCGTTCTTACATGTATACTTAGTAATAATATAAATGATGTACTTAACTAATATTTTATAATCATATTATGTTTAAAAGAGTGTCCATACAGTTTCTTGCCCGTTCTTCTCCATAGGTACCTACTGCTTTGGAATGGGCAACTAGCTTCATCACTCTGACTGACCGACCCCTTGACAATTCAAAAGTGCCTGTAATTGGTTTATTTGAAATAATTGCTGTGAGTTTTGAGTTTTTGTAATTTTTTAGGTTCGATCGACCAACCCGCCCGGACTCGCGTGCTTCACAGCCGGAACATTATAGGCTGATTATGTATGTAGAGCTACCAGATCTATAAAATACCCCATTTCTATAGATTTCCGTGCTAAACTTCGCTCAAAAACCACTGACAAAGTTCATAAGTTCATAACATACTTCTTCAAAAGAATTCATAATCAGTGCTACTCAATGCACTATTATAACAATATAACCAGATTGGCTTCAGCCATTTCTGATATAATTATATGCGATAAATACTTAATATAATACCAACTTGTTTTGCTACTAACTGGTTTGTTTTTAGGGTTCTTCGCAGTATGCACTGGTGTTTACGTCAGACTTTGCTATGATTCAATTTGTGCGATGCAGCGGTTGTGTTAGCAATTTGATAAGGAGTCGGAAGATCAACTTATTGACTTCTTTTAAAGGTTCCGCTGGGTCAGACTTTCGGTCATTTGACTACCCATAACGACTGTCAAAGATCCACGAATAACAGCCGGGACCAACGGCTTAACGTCGAGCCGGCCGAGCCTGTCGTGCCGGACGGCGCGTATATGTTCCACGCGCGCCTCAAAGAGATGTCAGCATATGAAGGGGCCCCTCAGGGCCAAGCCTGCCGGGTAAGCGGGATTGTCCGAAAGGGTTACCGTTACCCCGGAACATAAAGGGCTACGGAAGGAACATGGATGGGTTTTAGTCAGTAAAAGTCTGACACTCCCTTCCGCCACACACAGAGCGGGAGAAGTAATTGGATGATTTACCACCCTCAAAAAAAAAAGCGTACGGCTAGGAGCGACTTTGTTTTATTTACCACTAACTTCAGCCAGCGACTTCGCCAGCGTGGATATCGAAAATAATCCCAACGGAACGTACTACCGAGATAAAAATGTATCCTATGTGGTAATCCAGGTCATCTATCTCTGTGCCAAATTTCATTCAGATCCGTTGAGCCGTTTGAGCGTGAAGGACGGACAAACTTAACTCACAAACTTTCGCCTTTATAATATTAATGTCTTCTTCTCTTCGTGTGGTTAGTGACTAACCTGCTGTCAGAGTTTTTATGCTGCCCATGGGCCTCTGACTTAGCTTCACATGCTGTTGAGAAATATCTCTCAGACATGCTGGTTTCCTCACGATGTTTCCTTCACCGATATTTAAGCAAGTGATAATTATAAAAAAATAAAACCGACTTCCAAAACAAACACTACAAAGTGAAAAATAATTTTGATTTCGGAAGTCGGTGTCTTCGGTTTTGTATTTTCATTTTTTGCCACCGACTTCCGAAATCAAAATTATTTTTCACTTTGTAGTGTTTGTTTTGGAAGTCGGTTTTATTTTTTGTAAAAAAGTTTTTATTTTTCACTTTTTAGTTGTGGTACCTACACAATCCCCCCCCCCCCATTTTAATACCACTACCTGGTATGTAAATTACAATGACAGGAAGTTATTAGAACATCGTCCACATACATTAAGTAGGATTTTTGTTGATTTTTCAAAAACCGCTTATCCGATTTCGATAAGAATTTTATGGGACCATTTGGGAAGACCCTTTGCAACAAAAAAATAATTTTTCAAATCGGTTGGCAAGCAACGGAGTTATGCGCGAACAAACATAAAAAAAAAAAATACAAACATCCGAATTGAGAACCTCCTCCTTTTTGAAGTCGGTTAAAAATACGCACATTAATCCGTAAAATCAGAGGTGCGTGGCTTGAGTTCGAACTCGAGACCTATGACTTGGCAGTCCGACGGTCACACCACTAGGCTATCACTGCTTTTTAATATTAACTAGCTGACCCGACAGACGTTGTCTTGTCTTAACTGTGATACCTACCCTACCTACCTACCTGCCTACCTGCCTACCTACCCTACCTACCTAGCTACCTACCCTACCTACCCTAGCTACCCTACCTACCCTACCTACCCACCCCACCTACCCTACCTACCTACCTACCCTACCTACCTACCCTACCTACCTACCCACCCTACGTACCTACCCTACCTACCTACCTACCCTACCTACCTACCTACCTACCTACCTACCTACCTACCTACCTACTTACCCTAACTAACTACCTACCTACCTACCTACCTACCTACCTACCTACCTACCCTACCTACCTACCTACCTACCTACCTACCTACCTACCTACCTACCTACCTACCTACCTACCTACCTACCTACTTACCCTACCTAACTACCTACCTACCTACCTACCTACCTACCTACCTACCTACCTACCTACCTACCTACCCTACCTACCTACCTACCTACCTACCTACCTACGTACCTACCTACCTACCCTACCTACCTACCCTACCTACCTACCTACCTACCCTATAGGATGAAAATCAGCAGCTGATCGAAAAAAAAAAAATGAAAATGTATTCTGCTATTCAGGGCGGCGACAAATCCAACGAAACAAAAATCATGAAAATTGGTCCAGCAGATCTCGAGTTATAACGAAGGGAACAAACCCGTCTTTCTTTTATATATATAGATGTGATGTAAGATTTTAAATGTTTCATGATGGTACGGGACCCATCGCTTGCGAGTCCGACTCGCATTTGGCCGGTTTTAATTAATGATTGGGACCAGTTTGAAGCTCTTTAGAGTTTTTGCATACTAAACTATTTGATTTCATCGACTAATGATCATAAACTTATGACTTCTTTAATTTTTAGTTTGTAAGTAGGTTTTCCTGCTAATCTAATGATCTTCACAAATAAAAGAATGTCAGGTAAAAAGATATAGTTTTTGGCTATACCAAAGGATAAACATATTTGATTTTGATTTAAATTTCCAACGTAATCTTTTTATTTATTACTAGCTGACCCGACAGACGTTGTCCTGTCTTAACTATGATACCTACTTTACCTACTTACCCTACCTACCTACCTACTTACTTTTTTGTATATGTAAGAACCTTCTCCTGACAATAACAAACACAACAAAAAAGAATAAGAGAAATTTAGCTGCTCTCGAGATTTGCGCTTAACAACACATTCAGCGATTCTTTTTATATTTTACTAGCTGACCCAGCAGACGTCGTCCTGCCTTAACTATGATACCTACCTACCTACCCTACATACCCTACCTATCCTTCATACCCTACCTACCCCACCTACCCTACCTTACCTACCCTACCTACACGAACTACCCTACCTACCCGACCTACCTAGGGGTATGAAAAATAGATAGTAGCCGATTCTCAGACCTGCTGAATATGCATATAAAATTTCATAAAAATCGGTCAAGCCGTTTCGAAGGAGTATGGTAACTAACATTGTGACACGTGAATGTTATATATAAGATAGATCTTGTACAGACTCTCTCCAAATAATTTTAAACCTTTTTTTTGAGGTTGGGAAATCATCAAATGACTCCTCCCGGAGACTGGGTGGAGCGGAAGGGAGTGTCAGACTCTTACTGAATAAAACCCATCCATGTTCCTTCCTTAGCCCCTTTATGTTCCGGGGTAGCGGTAACCCTTTCGGACAATTCCGCTTACCCGGCAGCTTTGGCCTTAACGGGCCCCTTCTCTAATGCTGACATCTCTTTGAGGCACGCGTGGAACACGTACCTACGCGCCGTCCGGCACGAAATGATTTTAAACCTTAACTCGTTACTTTTTAAGTTCAATAACGATTGACAAAATTTGATAGTGTACGTAAAAACGCGCAAAAATTCGTAAAACTTACTCGAAAAAAGATACATCTAGCTTTGACAAAATCAGTTGGCATGATCAGCATAACGGGGCAAACAGGAAAAACTTTATAATAACAGCACCGGGGATTTTCAAGGTAAAGCACCGCTTGCTAAGATCAGTCGGAGGATGGGTGACCGTATCCATAACATATCGAAACCACTTCGTAAGGTTTCGGTATGTACGGGAGATTTTCAAGGTTAAGCAGCGCTTACCAAGGTTGGTCCGTAGATGGGTGACCATAGCCATGCATACCGAGACCACTCCGTAGGTCTCGATATATGTACGGGAGATTTTCAAGGTTAAGCAGCGCTTACCAAGGTTGGTCCGTAGATGGGTGACCATAGCCATAGCATACCGAAACCTCCGTAAGGTCTCGGTATGTACGGGAGATTTTCAAAGTTAAGCAACGCTTACCAAGGTCGGTCCGAGGATGGGTGATCATATTCATAACATACCGAGACCATACGGAGAGATCGTATTTGAATCAACATAAAGCCTGAAATGAGTCTCGTTATGTAGGGGTGGTCACCCATCCACGGACCAACCGGGGCAAGCGTAGTTTAACCTAATGGATCAACCCGTGCGGCTGTTATTACTTAGCCACGAGCTCCTAGATAAAAGGCTGATTATAAATGCTATTTTAAACTAAGTAGGAAATGGGAATTACTATGAATCATCAATTTGAATAATTCATGTATTTTATTCAATGTTTAATAGACCGTAAACTATAAGCTGAATGTACAGCATATCAAGTTACCACAAACTGTCAAATGTTTCTCAATCGAATTTGAACTTAACAATCAACGACTTAAGGTTTAAAATCATTTGGAGAAATTTGACAGTTTGGTATAACTTGATGCGATGGTGACCGTACATTCTATTGGACATAGGTCACAAGATCAAAGATTCTGTGTTATAGGTAGGTATGTAAATACATACTTGCAACGGCCGCGAATCATATTTTACATATTCATCTGCGTATTGTATAATTATCACTTGCTTAAAATCGGTGAAGGAAAACATCGTGAGGAAACCAGCATGTCTGAGAGATATTTCTCAACAGCATGTGAAGCTAAGTCAGAGGCCCATGGGCAGCATAAAAAACTGACACCAGGTTAGTCACTAACCACACGAAAAGAAGAAGACAGACGATTAAGGTTACTGTTCAATTGGGAATATTTGACAGTTGTCTGTACATCAATAAAAAGTTAGGCAGTAATAAATTTATAATCGCGGATAATCTATACTAATCTATACTAATATTATAAAGAGGAAAACTTTGTTTGTTTGTTTGTTTGGTTGTAATGAATAGGCTCAAAAACTACTGGACCGATTTTAAAAATTCTTTCACCGTTGGAAAGCTTAGTTTTTTAAGAGTAACATAGGCTACTTTTTATCCCGGGAAAAATAACGGGTCCCACGGGAAAGACCACGGGAGCGAAGCCGCGGGCAAAGTGCTAGTAATATTATAAAGCTAAAGAGTTTGTTTCTTTGAACGCGCTAATCTCTGAAACTACTGGTCTGAATTGAAAAATTATTTTTCTGTTGGATAATCCATTTATCGAGGAAGGCTATAGGCTATGTAACATCACGCTACGACCAATAGGAGCCGGGCAGCGGGTGAAACCACGCGGAAGCAGATAGTTATTGATACGGCGAAGAATCCATAAATAAATCAATACAGATTTTATTAACTTTAACCTCTACGGTAGGTAAAGATACATTTTTTTTTAATGAAGGTAGATTCCAAAACAAAACAATGACAGTGTTACCCTATAACAAAATACCTTCGCAAACAAAGTCACAGTTTGCAAACGGGCAATTATTAATGAAAAAAAGTCAGGAAATCTCCCACAGTATAATTGTACCTACCTTACGGCACGCAAACTGATTTAATGATAGACAATTAAATGTCTATCAGGACCATCACTTAGCACTTTATAAAAAAACAATAAATTTTTTCGTCCATAAAATCCGACCACAAACAAGCAATTTAATAATGAAAAACTCGAGAAAAAAAATGAACACAACTTTATGATATTAAAAAAAAGAACACTTCGAAATGCCAAATTCAAAATTCCAGTTCTATTTGTTTTTGCTGACACTCATTTATTTTTTCGATATGAATTTAGGAATGTTTTTGTTTTAATTTAAAATGTTGTTCTTGATACACGAGATGCCAACTTCAATGTTAAACTACGTCTGAGCTAAACTTGTATTGAATCGCACACGCAGGTTGGCGTTAGGGTTGGTGAACGGTGAGTAACAGATTTTATGCATAATAATATAATAATTCTTATTATTTTTTTAGTCATCCACAAGTCCAACACACAACACCATCAAAGTCAACAGGCTTGGCAGCTAACGGACTTGTTTTATTAAACGACTACCAAAATGGCGGAGGCTTTATCTTCGTCTGTATTTTTATATTCCTATTTTTTTATTAAATATAGGGTGACTGGTAATTATTGACCGATATTTTAACACGTGATTGTAGTTATGATTACAATCAACTTTCCCAAAGAAACTTTCTTTCACGGAAACCTAAAAACGCATGAAAGACGAACGATTCAACGGAAATGACGTGAATCTTTAACTAAATTGTGATAAAATAATATCCGAAGTCATTAGAAATAAATTAATCTCCTTTTTTTCGTGTGGTTAGTGTCAGAGTTTTTATGCTGCCCATGGGCCTCTGACTTAGCTTCACATACTGTTGATAAATATCTATCAGATATGCTGGTTTCTTCCAACAACTGATTATTATACAATACACACATTAATCCGTAAAATCAAAGTGTGTGCCTTGGACTCGAACTCGAACTACGACGGTCACACCACTAGGCTATAACTGCTATATAATAAACTAGCTTCCTGCCCGCGACTTCGTCCGCAAACCTTAATAAATAATACACCTAAACCTTCCTCTTCAATCACTCTATCTATTAAAAAAAAACGCACCAAAATCCGTTGTGTAGTTTTAAAGATCTAAGCATACATACAGATTACAGACATTAGGACGCGGGAAGCGACTTTGCATTATACTATGTAGTGATGAATTATCTTATAAGTAACTAGCTTCTGCCCGCGACTTCGTCCGCGGAAAATTTCTTGTTTTAACATTAGAAGTAAGTCGAAAAAATACTTTTTTAAAACAAAACGAAATATAAAAGTTAAAATACAAAAGATAGGAATATGGTGTCGCGGACTTTTTTGTAGAAATAATTAAGGCGAACCGGGTTGCCATACATTGCTTTCAATTTTAAACAACTGTTTAGGCAGCGCATGCAAATAATTCTGTTTTCGGAGGTATTTCTTTCCGACTTGCTAGACGAAAATTGCGATAGCTCGGCTAATATGTATGATATAAATATAAATTATAGCCTATAGCACTCAGGAATAATGTAGCTTTCTATCAGTGAAAACATTTTTGAAATTGGATCATTAGTTCCGGAGATTACCCCCTACATACAAACTTACAAATTTTACCTCTTTATAATATTAGTATAGATATGGATATGTAGAAACGATTGGACAAAACGTCATTAGACTTAAACAGCACCCTAATTCGAATGATATTGAAGGATATTGCAAATCCATTGCTTCATATGTTCGTTTTCATTCAAACTTCCACCTCCTATCACACGCCTTTACGGGGGGAGTTTCCTAAAATCCTTCCTAACCTGACGTCTCGTACTCATAATCTACCTCTGTGCCGAATTTCATCTTCGTAGGTCCAATAGTTTTTGAGTGTCTTTTCGAATTCATTTGCGTATTGTATCATTATCACTTGCTTAAAAATCGCCGCAGGAAAACATGTTGAAACCGGCATGCCTGAGAGATATTTCTCAACAGCATGTGAAGCTAAGTCAGAGGCCCATGGGCAGCATTAAAAGACTCTGACACCAGGTTATTCGCTAACCACACGGAAAAAATGAAAGAAATGACTTTTCGCTTGTTTAAATAATAAAGTAATGAATAAATAACTTGGCTTTGGCAACCCTAACAAACTGGGTGTCGTTAAATGACGAGCTAGTGGCGGCGGCGTTCGCTGGTACATACCTACATACGTCAGAGATTTAACTATGGTACAATTTGAGAGAAGCAGCGGCTATGTACCAAACCAATATTTTGTAACCATATTTTGTTTAAAAGAGTGTCCATGGAGTTTCTTGCCCGTTCTTCTCCATAGGTACCTACTGCTTTGGAATGGGCAACTAGCTTCATCTTTCTGACTGACCGACCCCTTGACGATTCAAAAGTGCCTGTAATTGGTTTATTTGAAATAAATGCTTTGAGTTTGAGTTTATGTACTTACTAGCAATTTCGCGAGTCTGATTGGGAGCATAAACGCGAGCACATCAAGCTATCTCAAACTGTCAAAATTTTCGCAATTGAAAATGGAACCTTTGATGTTTAGCAATAAAGTTGAAAAACTATCAAAAAACGTTTGACAGATTAGAGTATCTTTATGAGCTTGGGGCCTAGACAAAATTAATTTATTGTTTTTTTTTTTTTTTTTTTTTTTTTTTTTTTATATTTTTTGATTTTCATTAACGATAACGAAATTAGATAAATCCGAAATGTATGGAATTGACATAAGCTTTCCAAATGTTACATGATCAATTGTTTTCGATCACTAAGTGCTAGAAACGGCAAATTGTGTAACGAATCTCGATCAATATTCCCATACAAGTATGTTAGCAAGAGGCGTTCTTGTTCGATCAACAATTTTTTCATTCGAATCGACACGGAGCTATTGACACTATTGTGGCTTCAATAACATCGATTGGAACGTTATTGCTAAATCCGTTTTTGCAGCATTATGCTGAGTGGTGGCCGCTTTGCGAGGACGCTACGTATAATTTTCCCCAACTTGTTTTTATTTTTCTATTCTTCTTCTGCGTCATATTTACCGCGAACTGTATTTCCTTTTTGTATTGATCACGATCAATGGCAAGTTCCTACACGAAACTACAGTTATTATACAAAAGGTCATGAGTCATAACTTCATAAGTTATCGTCTTCCCTATAAAACTCGTCATGATCACAAAACCCCGGGGGAATCTTTTATTTCCCAATTACTTAGAAGATATAAAATATCACGCATCGTTTCCCCGAAGGGTTAGATCAGGTTAGATAGATGTACCCGTAGTAGGTATACCCACATTTCGCCAGCTATGTTTAAGTCCCATGTAATTGGGCGAGCCTATTGCCATCATTTCATTCAATCTGCCTGCCTCTTCCCAACTATGTTGGTGTCGGCTTCCAGTCTAACCAGATGCAGCTGAATACCAGTATTTTACATGGAGCTACTGCCTATCTGACCTCCACAACCCAGTAGTTACTAGGTAATACGATACCACTTGGTAAGACTGACTGTCAGACCAGTCTATTGCCATCAACCGGGCACAAATCTAGACTCGAGGCTGCTACTGTGTAAGAGTTACCGCTGCCCCGGAACATAAAGGGCTATGGAAGGAACATGGATGGGTTTTTGTAAGTAAGAGTCTGACACTCCCTTCAGCTCCACCCAGAAGAAGCGGGAGAAGTCATTTGATGATTTACCGCCCTCAAAAAAAGGGGGTCAACTTACAAATAAACTTTTAACGTTCTGCATCGTTCTCACATGTATAATAATAATATGAATTAGGTATGTGACCAATATTTCGTAACCATAATATTTTCTTTAAAAGAGTGTCCATGGAGTTTCTTGCCCGTTCTTCTCCATAGGTACCTACTGCTTTGGAATGTGCAACTAGCTTCATCTTTCTGACTGACCGACCCCTTGACAATGCAAAAGTGCCTGTAATTGGTTTATTTGAAACTAGCTTCCGCCCGCGGCTTCGCCCGCATACTATGTCGACAAATTATACACATAAACCTTCCTCTTGAATCACTCTATCTATTAAAAAAACTGCATCAAAATCCGTTGTGTAGTTTTAAACAATAAAGCATACATAGGGATATAGGGACAGAGAAAGCGACTTTGTTACTATGTAGTGACAAAAAAGCCGCGACCAAAACAAGCAAATAAAAAAGCCAGGAAGCGCATACTTTGTACCACACGCGCTTGTTTCAACTAGGTATGTAATCACAATGATGAAAACAATTACTTAAAAGGTCTGCGACGTAATTCTATAAAAACTAAACACAAAGATATGTTGGAATGTGTCTTAGCAGCAGTGATAGCCTAGTGGTGTGACCGTCGGACTGCCAAGTCATAGGTCTCGAGTTCGAACCCAAGGCACGCACCTCTGATTTTTCGGATTCATGTGCGTATTGTACAATTATCACTCGCTTAAAATCGGTGAAGGAAAACATCGTGAGGAAACCGGCATGTCTGAGAGATATTTCTCAACAGCATGTGTAGCTAAGTCAGAGGCCCATGGGCAGCATTAAAGCTCTGACACCAGGTTAGTCACTAACCACACGAAGATGAAGAAGAAGAATGTGTCTTAGCGTAAGTAAGCTATTGTTTTATTCCGATTAATAAAATTCAGAAGTCAATATCAATCGGCCTAGCCTTTTCCTTTTAGTCTGACACGGTTGGCGCAGCGGTTGAGCGATTGACTGCTGCACAGCATGTCGCGGGTTCGATTCCCGCACGGGACAAATATTTGTACGACCTGCAAATATTTGTTACGGGTCTGGGTGTTTTTCTATCTATATATGTATGTATTTTCAAAAAAAAATGTATAATATAAGTAGTTTATCAGCCATGACGTTACCATAACACAAGCATTAGGTTGCTTAGCTTGGGACGACATGGCGTTGTGTGAAATGTCCAAGGATATTATTATTATTATTATTAGTCTAACCGGATGCAGCTGAATACCAGTATTTTATATGGAGCGACTGCCTATCTGACCTCCACAACCCAGTCAGTAATACGATACCCTTTGGTAAGACTCAGTGGTGTAACTATACCATCTGAGGCCCTTGGCAAGTCCATTGCATAGGGCCCCAAATTTATATTTTTACTAAATTTTGTTAAAAATGTTAGGTCACTTTTGAGCTCGCAGCCTCTAGGGCCGGGGGCCCGTGGCATTTTGACTGGCTGTCAGAGTTTCGGGTTTCGGACTGCCCGTAACGACTGTCAAAGATCCAGGAATGACAGCCGGGACCATTGGCTTAACGTGCTTTCCGAGGCATGGATAAGTCTCGATATGTAAAGATGGTCACCCATCTACGGACCAACCCCGGCAAGCGTAGCTTAACCTGATGGATTGAATCGTGCGGCTGTTATTATACTTTTTGTACCCCTGCCTATCCCTTCAAGAACTATACTTAAGCGTGATGTTATCAGCAGAAAAATGTTATGAATTTTTTTGTTTTCTATAGATACTAATACTAGCTGTCCCTGCGAACTTCGTTCCGCCTTATAATTTTTTTTTTTAATTTAAACCATCCTCAAAGCCACTGTAACACACACAACAAATTTCATTAAAATCGGTCCAGCCGTTTAGGAGGAGTTCAGTGACATACACACGCACAGAAGAGTTATATACAGGGTGGAATTTTGTAATGCCCCCTGGAGGGAAAGTACTCTTAATACTGTAGATAGAAAATTTTACTCAAAGGAAACATTCCTTTATTTTTGAATAGAAAGAAAACTGCATTCAAAAATTTCCAAAACATCGCTTGCCACACCCGGGAATCGAACTGACTAAAATCTGCAAAAAGTACACACTGTACTTTTATTGCCGCGATCGTTAGTATCAATTATAAGGATGAAATCTCTCGAACAAACTTGATAAATTAAATGATAGGAAAACCATGAAATCTTTAATTATTTACAAAAAATTGTAAACTAATTAATTAGTTGCTCGAAATGAGGTCCATTTTCTTGGATACACAAATGTATTCTTCTAAATAAATACCTTTAATACCTGGATTGGTACAAACGGCACAATCAGATGGCCTGCGAGATCACCAGATCTCACCCCTTTAGATTTTTTTTTATGGGGATATGTTAAAAACCAAATTTACATTAAATCATATGCGAATGTAAACGAGTTGAGAGTTGAAGTTCAGAATACGATTTATAATATTCACCAAAACACGTTATTAAAGGTTACAAGAAATTAATTTGTTAGAAGAATACATTTGGGTATCCAAGAAAATGGAGCCCATTTCGAGCAACTAATTAGTTAGTTTAAAATTTTTTGTAAATAATTAAAGATTTCATGGTTTTCCTATCATTTAATTTATCAAGTTTGTTCGAAAGATTTCATCCTTATAATTGATACTAACGATCGCGGCAATAAAAGTACAGTGTGTACTTTTTGCAGATTTTAGTCAGTTCGATTCCCAGGTGTGGCAAGCGATTTTTTAGAAATCTTTGAATGCAGTTTTCTTTCTATTCAAAAAAAAAGGAATGTTTCCTTTGAGTAAAATTTTCTATCTACAGTATTAAGAGTACTTTCCCTCCAGGGGGCATTACAAAATTCCACCCTGTATATAAGATTATAAAGAGGAAAACTTTGTTTGTTTGGTTGTAATGAATAGGCTCAAAAACTACTGGACCGATTTTAAAAATTCTTTCACCGTTGGAAAGCTTAGTTTTCTAGGAGTAACATAGGCTACTTTTTATCCCGGGAAAAATAACGGGTCCCACGGGAAAGACCACGGGAGCGAAGCCGCGGGCAAAGTGCTAGTTGTTTATATTTTATACACTCGAGAGCAATGAATCCGGGTCACTTAAAGAATCCTAAAAATCTCGGAAACTAAAAATGCTAGGTTAATGCAATAAATTGTATTTAATAGACAATGTAATACTCCTTAAATGAAGGTATTAAAACTTCTTAGTTATTGTAAAGTTATATCATAAAAAAATCAAATTTGAAAAAGGGCCACTTTCGAAGATGGAACTACGAAATTACAGCATTTGGTTTTGCTTTTGTTTGTAATCTGTCATTTATGTGGGTACATAAACCATGTTGATAGTGCTCTATATTCATTATTCAAGCTGAAATTATGTCGCTTACGCCTGAAGAATGCACCAGAATACTTACAATGCTGGAAACCGGCCGGAGTCAGCGCGATACAGCCAGGACTGTCGGTGTGTCGCTGTCAACAGTACAAAGAGTTCTCCGACGTTACGAAGAAACTGGTTCTAACCTACGCAGACCAGGAACGGGCAGAACCAGGTGTACCACAGCACGAGAAGACCGATAGTTGGTGAACACCATGCTTCGAAATCGCTTTCTCACAGGAACTGAACTCACAAATCAGTTTCGACACCTCGGAGGAAGTAACCCAAGTGCATGGACAGTAAGACGTCGGCTTGCTGAATCTAACTTAAAACCCCTTAGACCTGCAAACGGCCCTAAACTGGAGCGTGGGCATCGTATTTCAAGACTAAGATATGCCCAGGGCCACGTAAATTGGAGTATTGAAGATTGGTCAAAAGTTATGTTCTCCGACGAATCAAAATTTATGCTCTACAAGAAGACACAGAGTGTATCGAAGACCAGGGGAAAGATTCAAGCAAGCATGCATCGAAGAAAAAGTAGCCTACGGTGGTGGGTCTGTACTTGTGTGGGCCGGAATTTCTTCTGAAAGTCGCACAGAGCTGGTGATCATAGAAAACGGCTCTTTAACTAGCGTAAGATATGTGGAAGAAATCCTCAATGATCACGTTGGTCCATTTATGGTCAATTTAGGTGAGGATGCTATATTTATGCATGACAATGCCCGACCTCATACAGGTAGGATTGTGAATGACTACCTTCAAGAGATGAACATTACTCGTATGGAGTGGCCAGCGCGCAGCCCGGATATCAACCCGATCGAGCATGCTTGGGACGAGCTAGGCAGATGCGTAAAACAACGAAACCCTCCCCCAATCACGCTTCGTGAGCTCAAAATTGCTCTCACAGAGGAATGGGAGAATATTCCCCAAAATCGTATAAGGAACTTGGTGTACAGCATGCCAAACCGCGTAAACGCAGTAATGGAAGCACGAGGAGGCAATACGAAGTATTAAAATTCAAGAAAATCGTAATAAAGTTCAAAAATTTCATGTTTCCTATTTTTGTTTTAAGGAGAGATCAGCAGTTTTTTTCTTTAAGTAATTTTGTGTTAATAAAATGTATGGTGACTCATATTTTTTTTACTTTCATTTAAGGAGTATTACATTGTCTATTAAATACAATTTATTGCATTAACCTATCATTTTTAGTTTCCGAGATTTTTAACATTGTTTAAGTGACCCGGATTCATTGCTCTCGAGTGTAGATAAACTCAAACTCAAAGTATTTATTTCAAATAAAACAATTACAGGCACTTTTGAATTGTCAAGGTGTCGGTCAGTCAGAGAGATGAAGCTAGTTGCCCATTCCAAAGCAGTAGGTACCTATGGAGAAGAACGGGCAAGAAACTCCATGGACACTCTTTTAAACAAAATATGGTTAGAAAATATTGGTTACACAGTTCATATTAATATTATACGTGTGAGAACGATGCAGAACGTTATAAGCTTCAGATATAAAATATGTAAAAACTATTCAAAAATTAAATTAAAACAAGCCTTAGCCGCTAAGAGATGACCAGTCCCTACAGACAGCGCCCATATTAATTGATTTAATACACCAACAACAGTACATATTAACAATTGTAAAGCATAATAACTCATTTTTGATTTACAAAACAACGATCCACGAAAAATCACCTTAATTTCGAAAATTTTGTCGGTGGCCAAAAACGAAAATACACCCCAAAAAAAAACGCCGAAATTAAAGTGATTTTCCACTTTGTTGTAAATTTTTTGAGTTGGAGGTATTTTTGTTTAAAGAAAAGAGTTATTAACAGTGTTATTTTAGGAAGTCGGTTGCATTTTAGGGTTCCATCCCCAAAGAGTATAATGGAACCCTGTTACTTTTTTTTTATGGCTGGGAAATCATCCAATGACTGCTCCCGCTGCTCTGGGTGGAGCGGAAGGGAGTGTCAGACTCTTACTGACTAAAACCCATCCATGTTCCTTCCGTAGCCCTTTATGTTCCGGGGTAGCGGTAACTCTTTCGGACAATCCCGCTTACCCGGCAGGCTTGGCCCTGAGGGGCCCCCTCATATGCTGACATCTCTTTGAGGCGCGTGTGGAACATATACGCGCCGCCCGGCACGGGCCTGGTGCTGATCGGACGGTGAGTCACCCATTACTCACCATCCGCAGGCCCGCGCAGGAGGTGGCCGGGAGTCGTCACGTGGAACCCTGTTACTAAAACTCCGTTGACCGTCTGTCTTCCGTCTGTATGTCAGTCTGTCACCATGCTGTACAGAGGCCAGCACATCAAGTTACCACAATCTGTCAAATTTCTTTGATGGTATTTGAACTTTATTGCAATGTTATAAGGTTCATTTTTAATTGAGAAAATTTAGCTTGATGTGCTGGCGTCTGTACAGTTGAAAGTTTCACGGATGATGTATTTCTGTTGTCGACTTGCCGCTAAAACAACAAATACTAAAACATAGAATATAACAAATAGGGGCTCCCATACAGCAACCGTTTTTATTTGCCGTTTTTATAGATACCTAATGGTACGGAACCCTTCGAACTTGGTCGGTATTTTTGTAAATTTTTATAATTTTCACTTATTAGATACTAGCATCCGCCCGCGGCTTCGCCCGCAAAATATGTCGACAAATTATACACTTAAACCTTCCTCTTGAATCACTCTATCTATTAAAAAAAAACGCATCAAAATCCGTTGCGCTGTTTTAAAGATTTAAGCATACATAGGGATATAGGGACAGAGAAAGCAACTTTGTTTTATACTATGTAGTGATAGTAGGCTACATGTTTATAAAAAACAGTGACAGGAAGCTATTATCTTCTAACCGTATTCAAACATCATCAAGATAAACTGGTTTTAATAGGTATCATTAACGAAGGTAACTCAATTACTACCCAAGTAAAGTTAATAAAATTTATAATGAGATCACCGCCAAAACTTCCTCTACCAAAAAAAAATGCCAAGCATTCTTAAAATAAAATATTAAGTACTGTTCCATAATCATAATTCATTTCTTGAAGTGAATACAGTTCTTAAATTAGAGTTCATAGGTCGCTATGTTATACCAAGAGGCGTACAAATATGGTTGCATCACAGATATAGATAGACATAATATCTGTGGGTTGCATGCTAAAAAAGAAAACATTCAAGAAGTAAATATTTACACAAATTAAAGTAGTAAATGTCAAAAATGATTGAATGACACACCACAACTCTACATAATCTCACTGCGTATAATAGCTATTGCACTTCTATAAAACAGTATTTTTTTTCTATCAGCTATAATAATAATATGTTAAGATTTAATGATGAATCGCCATAACAGGTAAGATCAGTTATTTAATTGTGTCCATAAAATGCGTATTTATCATTAATAAATAATCATAGCCTGCGGGCATAGTGAAATAAATCTTTAATAAAGCGCCATCTATGAAATAATGTTAGCGTTAATTGGGTATTTGACAGGGTAGTCAACAACATTACTTTTTTGAACTGTCAAAACGCGGAATTTGTACGTGATTATGATATACTAGCACTTTGCCCGCAGCTTCGCTCCCGTGGTCTTTCCCGTGGGACCCGTTATTTTTCCCGGGATAAAAAGTAGCCTATGTTACTCCTAGAAAACTAAGCTTTCCAACGGTGAAAGAATTTTTAAAATCGGTCCAGCAGTTTTTGAGCCTATTCATTACAACCAAACAAACAAAAAAACAAACAAAGTTTTCCTCTTTATAATATTATATTATTAGTATAGACAACATAGTGACGTCACGGAGTTTTGAAATAAAATGAAATACTTATTAACATTTAATCACATTTTAACACATTTTAACATGCTAGAATGTTAAAATGTGTTAAAATGTGATTAAATGTTAATAAGTATTTCATTTTATTTCAAAACAAATATCCACAAATATTATTTAATTTCTGCACGGTGATGAATTTTTTAAGACGAGCGGTTTCTTTAATTAAGTGATTTCATACAATAATAATATGTCAGATAACTGATTGTAGTTATACTTATTGACAATAGATGGCGAGTTTTACTTTTTGAAGTTATATCAAGTTTATTCACGATAATAAACGACTTGCTTTGAAGCAGTATTTATTATTTTACTAAAATAAACTCAAACATAATCCTTAACCATGTAGTCGTATTGCACCCAGTTATTGTGTTGCAATGATCAAAATAGGCAGTCATTGTATGTAAAATACTGGTATTCAGTTGCATCCGGATAGACTAGACTGGATGCCAGGGCTAGGTAGGTTATGTAACAATTAGAACTCGTTATTTTTGTCTTTCTTTGTCAGACTGACGTCCTAAATAACTGGTCGGCGCAACATGTCTTTATTCTTTCATACTTTTTTATTAGTCGCTATTTCCGTTTCTCTTTATAAATATGTCTACACTTATATGTGTAATGTTTACTTAAACTTTTGAACGCCAGAACAACAAAAAAAATCTTCGCATACATTTTGTCAAGTAGGTATTGAAGTTTTGCATGGGAAGACTTATTTTTTTTTTTAATTACGATGTTGGTCCCCATGAAAAAGTTGTTCCGTTTGATGATGGTCTGTACCGCACGCTTAATTTTCGCTACACCTTTCTCAGACACCCTGTATAAACACACATAAGTAATGATTTAAAAATTGTTTATTTCGTGTTATGAGGTTCTTGCCATTGTCACATATTTCGGTCATTGGCGTACAGGGCATGTGCTTGCTTGTCACATATATGTGACAATGGCGTTCAAAAGGTTAACATAACGCCTGTAATCCCCAAACAGTAAGGCAGAGGTGTTTAAGTCCCATGTAATAGGGGGCGAGCCTATTGCCATCAACAGGGCACAACACCAGACTCCAGACTTCTTCTTTTCGTGTGGTTAGTCACTAACCTGGTGTCAGAGTATTAATGCTGCCCATGAGCCTCCGACTTAGCATCACATAGGTTTAAATAATCTATATTTCTCATAAGAACATGATACAGCTCACTTACATGAGATTTAACTTTTAACATAAATAATCGTCGTCTAATGACGAAGCATGCCTGGCAGATTGTAGAACAAGTAAAACTATTAACAACAACATAATTAGGAGATAAACAGCAAACACAGCAAAAGTGTGGGTAGTTACATAAAAAAAAGTTAGTAGGTACAGCTGGCCAACTTGACACCAAGGTACCCTCATATACCTACTGATTATTCACTTTGTGAGGAACAAAAACAATGATTAAGAAGCGAACTACTGTGTGAATGTATTAATTGTGTGTGCTAGCTTAGTGCGTGCACGCGTTGGTTTGCTTGTGTGCGTCAAGTATAGTCTCGGAGACCGCTATGTTGGAAATTAGCGTGATAAATGAAAAATACGATGGAGATTTCAGCAGATTTATTTATTCTTACAGCGATCACAGAAAATCACACACGAGACATCAAAGAGCGAAAAAGGAAGTCAAAGAGTATAAGGGTGCGTCCACATCTGGCGAATGTGCCGCGAATGTGCAGCTCGCGAGCCGTTTGCGACCTGCGCGCGTGCATTTTTGTTCGTGCGCCGCTACTGCGTCGCGCGCGCGCAATTCGCGCGCGACCTAAGCGCCTTACGCGATCAGCGCGCGGGCGGCGCGCTAGTTATTAAATAATACTTACCCGCTCCGTTCGTTTCTGATTACTGGAGGCTAAGTACGTGTTGTCATGGAGTGGACGGAGGAGAATTGTTTACGCTTAATTGAAACATATAAAAGATTTCCAGTATTATGGGATCCTAAAGATCAATATTACTATAGAAAAAATCACTGAGCCAGTAAACGGAACTGTAAGGGCGAGAACTGAGTGCGCGCAGATCGCGCGCTCTATACGAGCCTTGCATGAGTTGCGCTAAAGAGGCGCACCAAACCATTGCAGTGACTGCACGCGCGCAGCTCGCGGGCAGCTCGCAATCGGCTTGCGTGCTGCACATTTGCGGCACATTCGCCAGATGTGGACGCACCCTAATAAGTATTATCCTAGTGAACCGGCTGTCAAAGATGACAGTTGACGTTGCTATTGTGACAAGTGATTTTAATAACATGTTTAGGTTGTGTTTACAAACCAGAAACAATCTTTCCAACACGCTAATCATTTTTCATTTTGATTTTATAATTTTAATTCGACGAAACGGTTGGCGCAGTGGTTGAGCGATTGACTGATGCGCACTATGTCGCTGGTTCGATTCCCGCACGGAACAAATATTTGTACGACCGGCTAGTATTTGTTACGAGTCTGGGTGTTTTTCTATCTATAATATGTATTTACAAAAAAAATGTATATAATTAAGTAGTCTATCAGCCATCTCGTTACCATAACAAAAGCATTAGGTTGCTTAGCTTGGGACGATTTGGCGTTGTGTGAAATGTCCAAGGATATTATTATAATTATTACGTGTGAGTTCTGATTTTATGTGTTGTTATTTTGTGTTACTAAATGTATTTTATTATTTTATTTTTATATAAGTATTTTATACTGTGTTTTCAGGATATTTATGTAGAAGTTACTTTTTGCATAATATAATCCTTTAGTTTTCTTTTGTAAATATTAATACTCTTTAATTTCATTTGGCAATTTATTATATAATGGGGTATTTGAAAGGGTAGTCAATAACGTTACTTTTTATGAACTGTCAAAACGCGGCATTTGTACGTGATTCGTATGAAATATAACATTTTGACGGCACAGATTTTTAGACTCAAATGGAATACTTATTAGCATTAAATGTAATTTAACAATTATAACGTTGCATTATATTTAATTTCTGCACGGTGATGGAAGTGGTGATTTCATATTTTATTTTTGACCGATTCAAACACTCAATTGAACCCCTTCATATAAAAAGTTATTTTTTCCATATTTTACTGTTCTAGGAAAACGCAGAACTAATTCGTTTCTATTTCTTATGTTATGTGTGTATGTCTTTTTTGTAAGTTTTATGTTGGTTTGTGTAGTGTTATCTTAAAACTTTTTTACTAAGATGCAAGTATTGTAGTTGTATAGTTGACGGAGATTGAAAAGTTTAGTTTTTTCATATACCTGTTTAGTAGTTAGGTGTTAGGAAGTCATAACAATATAACCGTTTTATAATTTTGTTTTGGGTTAGCATTGGATGCTGATCCCCAAATCTCACTTAGGTATTCTAGATTAGGTTTTACTAATGAATTGTAGATAGTATGTGCTCGCGCAAGTTTTTATTTATAAGTTTTTCCCACTTGCAATTTCCGAACGCAGAATTGAGTTACCTATCCTATCAATTATACCCTATCCAACGGACCAATGGAGGATAGTCACGCACGACCAATCAGAAGCGTTCCCGCCCGCAAGAGTTTAACAGTCTAAGTTCAACAAGTCCAGTGTGAAGACTTAACCGCACCGCTTCATAATCATACCGCTTACTCAACCCGCATCCGCATCAAAAACTGTATAACTATTAATAAATAAGTGTTGGCCGACACAAGTGTGACATTTAAACAAGTGAAAGTGCACCACATTGAAAAGGAAGAAATCCAGATAGCACGTGGGACGTCTGCTGAGCTAGCTGTCCTTGAATCCACGTGTTTCGTCCAGAAGGTTCACAAGTAAGTCCATCCATTTCTATTTCTCATAACCTCATATCCCTCAAGCTCAATTCTGTGTGTCGTCCAACAATTCACCACGCTAAAATCTATATTACCACACAAAAATTAATTACACGCATACGGTCCTTCGAAAGCCGCATAGACTTATTCACCAGTATGTTTTATCTTAGGTTGTAAGCAGTTTCCCATTTTGAGAATAGCTCCAGAAAGTGATACAAGCTTGGCTCTTACGTGCTCGATATGGGGTTTCCAGGACAGTTTGTCGTCTAATAGTAGTCCAAGATACTTTTCTGTACTGGACTGCTTGATAGCTAGGTTATTAATAATAAAAGGGGCGTGGGGTGGAATCTTTTTGTTTTTGGCTGTAAAAATCATGTAAGAAGTTTTCGAAGTATTAATGGTAAGTAAGTTATGTAGAAACCACTCATACAACATGTCCCAAAATTCAACGATAAGCCGGCACCAGAGGATGGACCTACTAATGACTACTCGAGAAAAAAAAAGAAAAAAAAAATACCTCTACTTTTTTTTAAATTACTTAAAAAAAATGGAAATTCTTCGAAAATGTATACCCCTTATGACACTTTTAACTACCATGACCACAATTTTTCAAATTTTTCAGTTTTTTTGTTTGTATCGGCAACCTAAGTAGTACTACTATTCACCATAATCTTTGAAAATTACAGAATTTTCGTAGTTTTATACAAAAAAACAACCAAAAAAAATTATTTCCCTAAAATTTTGAAAGATTTTAACGTTCAGTACACTTTAAGTCATCGTAGTGTAAAAAAAAAATATGGGCACTACTATGGCAAGTTTTTTTAAAAATTAGCGCAACTAACCTAGATTTTAAAATGGTATAATACTTTAGGAAAACTAGCCACAAAAAAAAAATAATGACACTTTTTCTAATCAAGAACCAAATTTCATAAGTTGTTGTTAATAGTAATCACTTCTACTATGTGCCCAAAATAGATTTTTGTTGTTGGAAAATGTTGAATGAATGAAACAAATGGTGTCAATAAATGTAAATTTATTGCATTATTAATAATATTATAATAAATGTTCGAACTGTTTACCACCGGCATTAATACAAGCATGACATCGCCTTAAAAAAGATCGTTTTATTCGTCGTGCATATCTTCTACTATTGATATGATCCGCAGCCTGAGTGATTTTTTGGCGAAGGTCGTTCAGTGTTGCAATGGGTTTCGAGTAGACTCTGTCTTTGAGACAACCCCAATAGAAGAAGTCCAGGGGGTTTAGATCGGGTGAACGGGGTGGCCATAAAATAGGACCAAGTCGCCCTATCCAACGCCCTGGATACTCTTGGTTTAAGTATTCTCGCACAGGACGGGCATAGTGAGCTGGGCAGCCATCATTTTGGAACCATATGTTTTGTGGATCACTAATGGGCATGTCTTCTAATAATACTGGCAAGTCATTTTGTAAAAAGTTCAAGTAACTATTGCCATCCAAGTTTCCTTGTAATTCAAAAGGCCCAATCACTTTTCCGTTTAATATGCCCGTCCATAGGTTAACCTTGAATTGATATTGGGATTTGTCTTGTCTCATCAGGTGCGGATTTTCATTGCTCCAGCTATGTAGGTTGTGAAGATTTAAATAGCCATCTCTCTTGCAGGTTGATTCATCCGACCATAGAATATTATCCAAGAATTGGGGATCTTCTCTGTGCTTTTGCAGCATCACACGGCAAAATGCGACTCGTAGTGGATAGTCCCGCGGTAATAACGTCTGCACACGCCTGTAGTGATATGGGTGAAGTCTGGGACGTTTTAGGATTCGATGTGCAGTACTTTTTGGGATTCCCGTAGCTATTTCTATGGCACGTACCGAGGTAGTTGAATCATTTTCAATTTCATTGAGAACGTCTTCGTCGCGTTCCGATCTAGGTCTTCCAGCATTTCTCCTGTCAGATGGTAAACGGCCCTCCGAAAACGCTTGATGCACGTTAATAAATACTCGATAATTCGGGTATCTTTGAGCATTTGGGTACCTTTCTCGATATAATCTGCTAGCAGCACTACCATTGCATCGGCACTCTCCATAAATGAGGTGCATATTAGCGTATTCCAACGGTGTGTATGGTAGCGGCATGATAAACGCTAAACAGTCCAAAATACGCCAAAAGTCCAATTCACAAAACACAGTCCAGTTCAAAATAATGCCAGGTTAGTACAGTTTGCAGATCACTTAATCCAGTCCAAAAAGCCAAGCCAAAAGTCGTTAGTACGAGAGTCACATCAATTGAATACGAAACGGTGCACAGTAAACAAAGAAGCAGAGCGTACTGACTTTGTACTTTGTAGAGAACAGCAACATTCCTACCTGCCCTATTGTTATTTAACAACAAACATCTATCTATCTCTCTCTAACGTATAATCGCTCTCTATCTATCTCTCTCTAACGTATACTATCTATCTCTTTCTGACTTCTGAACTTCACTGACTACGCACATGTCCCTTCCAAATTCTAAGAATTTGCGAAAGAAATCTATTTTGGGCACATAGTAGAAGTAATTACTATTAACAACAACTTATAAAATTTGGTTCTTGATTAGAAAAAGTATCATTATTTATTTTTTGTGGCTAGTTTTAATAAAGTATTATACCATTTTAAAATCTAGGTTAGTTGCGCTAATTTTTTAAAAAACTTGCCATAGTGGTGTCCATATTTTTTTTTACACTACGATGACTTAAAGTGTACTGAACGTTAAAATCTTTCAAAATTATAGGGAAATAATTTTTTTTGGTTGTTTTTTTTGTATAAAACTACGAAAATTCTGTAATTTTCAAAGATTATGGTGAATAGTAGTACTACTTAGGTTGCCGATACAAACAAAAAAACTGAAATATTTGAAAAATTGTGGTCATGGTAGTTAAAAGTGTCATAAGGGGTATACATTTTCGAAGAATTTCCATTTTTTTTAAGTAATTTAAAAAAAAGTAGAGGTATTTTTTTTTTCTTTTTTTTTCTCGAGTAGTCATTAGTAGGTCCATCCTCTGGTGCCGGCTTATCGTTGAATTTTGGGACATGTTGTATATAACATTCAAATCGTTTTGCGCCTCACTAATGATATCGTGTATGGATTGACCGAAGTAGAATATACAAGTATCATCTGCGTAAAGTGTTAGATATCCTGTTAACCCTATTTGATTGATGTTGTTTACGTAAATTAGGAATAATGGTGGTCCCAGAATAGATCCTTGTGGAACTCCACATGTTATTTTTTGGGGAATACTCTTGATCAACAGTTGGCTAATCACATTGAACTCCATGACGCGCAATTTGGCTTCAAACCCGGTGTATCCACGGAGAGTGCCATCCTGTGCCTCAAGCAAACTGTTCAGTATTATACATCTAGAAAAACACCTGTTTTTGCTTGTTTTCTTGACCTCTCAAAGGCGTTCGACCTTGTGTCCTACGAGGTACTATGGGACAAATTGCAGAGTGAGACAACACTACCAAACGAAATTATATCCCTGTTTTGCTACTGGTACTACAACCAGAGGAATACTGTTAGATGGGCTGAAGCCCAATCGGATGTGTATGAGCTGGAGTGTGGGGTGAGACAAGGCGGCTTAAGTTCACCCCGACTTTTCAACTTATACATAAACCAGCTGATCGGTGAACTCAGCAGCACCAGGGTTGGATGTTATATTGACGGCGTTTGTATGAATAATATTAGTTATGCCGATGATATGGTGCTGCTGAGTCCATCGATCGGTGCTTTGAGGACGCTTGTGGCGATTTGTGATTCCTATGCAGTGGCTCATGGGCTCAAGTACAATGTCACAAAGAGCGAACTTATGATGTTTAAAGCGCGGGACATAAACTATTCAGATGTCCCCAGTGTCTCAATCTATGGCGCTCATTTGACATGGGTGTCTAAGTTTAAGTACTTGGGTCACTGGGTCACTGAGGATCTTAGGGACAATATAGATATAGAGAGGGAGCGCAGGTCGCTGGCCGTTCGATGTAACATGCTGGTTCGAAGATTTGCACGTTGTACAAATCAAGTAAAAGTAACTCTTTTTAAAGCTTTCTGCCAGTCTTTTAACACGTGCAGTCTTTGGACCAGTTTTACGCAGAGGACGTACAGTGATCTGCGTGTCCAATACAATAACGCGTTCAGGATACTGTTGGGGCTGTCGTGGCGTTGTAGTGCGTCCGGTATGTTTGCGGAGGCGCACACAGACGATTTTTACGCCATAATAAGAAAAAGGACCGCATCCATGGCCGTCCGGCTGCGCACTGCCACTAATAGTCTCCTGAGTGAGTTCCGAGATCGGTGGGACTCCCCTCTGCTGCGCCACTGGGTAAGGATCCACACCAGTTGAGGATGTACCTTTCTTTTTCTTTTGTAACTTCATTTTCTTTTATAACTAACACTAGTCTTTAAGTAATTTATTTTGTTATACTAACACTATGGACTCGTGTCTGAATTAAAGAATTTGAATTTGAAAAACTTTCCTCAAACCGGGAATCACACCCAAGACCATGCTCACATGCTTGCAACCATTAGAGATGACCAGACCATCCTTGTGATACATACTCATCAGCCTAGCCTTTTCCCAACTATGTTGGGGTCGGCTTCCAGTTTAACCGGATGCAGCTGAATACCAGTATTTTATATAGAGCGACTGCATATCTGACCTCCACTCTCTCTGTTTTGCATGTTACCACTGTTGTTATCCATTTTGATATCGCTGTTGGTTCTCCTTTAATAAATAAATAAATAAAAATAACCAAGATCATTAACTCTCTAAAAAATAAAACTCATCAGTAAATAAAACTCTATATTAATATAATATAATAATTGTGTCGGTATAATCTGTGCTTGCACGCGCCCCTGGTGTTGTCTCGCTCGCTCACGGCTTCAGACGCTTGTAGTTCGCGAGATGGCTGTTCAGATGCTGCGCCAGTTGATCTGCTCGCCCGAATGATGCCTGCAAAAATATATGGCATTTTTAAATATGTACACCATACAAATCTCGATATAATTAAAAATGAATATTGCTAAGCGCAAAAATCAGGGCTGGACCAATGTAGCAATTTTTTAAATCATATGTTCCTTAAGGCCCTTGGAAGGTCTTTATGAAGAGAAAATATTTTTAAAAAAAGTTAGGGTACGTAGTAATACAATGTAACTTTTCACAAAAAAATATATTTGGCGTTATTATAATGAATAACGCCAAACACGAAAGAAAGCGATTATTATTTCTTTCTATCTCTAAAACGCACCTAAACGTGCTTCAATTCTGACGGCGGCCATTTTCTAGACATTACTTTTTTAACTTAAATAGAACAAAAATATTTTTCAAATTTAAAAAAAGTGAACTTTAGAAATCAGATAAAAAAGATTTTTAATCTTTGAAAGGTATTTGGTGCGAAATGCATTTAATGTGTTGTGGTGCAAGAGCGCCCTAATCTTGCACACGTAACGTGGCGCATGTGAATTGCACACTTGCACATGTTACATTTGTGCAGAAATTATTACTGAATATTTTAAAATATTAAAACAATATAATATAAATAACACGCATGCCATTCTTGAAGGTGGGGATCAAATATGTTCCAGGGCAGCCTTTTTGGAAAAACCCGCTTTTTGGACAACTCGCACGCGTTGATTCAAGGTTAAGCAAAGGGAAAGGGGGAGGGGGTGTTCAGTCTCAAACTAAATATAAAAACAAAAACAGTATTATTACTGAAATTAGATAGTTGTACATACTTTCGTTCGGGCTTTACTGATATCTTTGACAGTTGAAAAGGGCTTGTGAATGGCCTTTTTACTTTCGGTTTGGTGGCAAATTTTTTATGCTGTTCATGGCATGGGCCTCTGGCACTCACCTTACACACGACGCAGCGGTACAGCTGCTTGGCGTGGTTGTGCATGTGCCGCGTGAGGGAGTGCGCGTGCGAGAAGCGCTTGCCGCACTGCGCGCAGGCGTGCGGCAGGCGCGCCGAGCGTGTAGCACTCACCTTACACACGACGCAGCGGTACAGCTGCTTGGCGTGGTTGTGCATGTGCCGCGTGAGGGAGTGCGCGTGCGAGAAGCGCTTGCCGCACTGCGCGCAGGCGTGCGGCAGGCGCGCCGAGCGTGTAGCACTCACCTTACACACGACGCAGCGGTACAGCTGCTTGGCGTGGTTGTGCATGTGCCGCGTGAGGGAGTGCGCGTGCGAGAAGCGCTTGCCGCACTGCGCGCAGGCGTGCGGCAGGCGCGCCGAGCGTGTAGCACTCACCTTACACACGACGCAGCGGTACAGCTGCTTGGCGTGGTTGTGCATGTGCCGCGTGAGGGAGTGCGCGTGCGAGAAGCGCTTGCCGCACTGCGCGCAGGCGTGCGGCAGGCGCGCCGAGCGTGTAGCACTCACCTTACACACGACGCAGCGGTACAGCTGCTTGGCGTGGTTGTGCATGTGCCGCGTGAGGGAGTGCGCGTGCGAGAAGCGCTTGCCGCACTGCGCGCAGGCGTGCGGCAGGCGCGCCGAGCGTGTAGCACTCACCTTACACACGACGCAGCGGTACAGCTGCTTGGCGTGGTTGTGCATGTGCCGCGTGAGGGAGTGCGCGTGCGAGAAGCGCTTGCCGCACTGCGCGCAGGCGTGCGGCAGGCGCGCCGAGCGTGTAGCACTCACCTTACACACGACGCAGCGGTACAGCTGCTTGGCGTGGTTGTGCATGTGCCGCGTGAGGGAGTGCGCGTGCGAGAAGCGCTTGCCGCACTGCGCGCAGGCGTGCGGCAGGCGCGCCGAGCGTGTAGCACTCACCTTACACACGACGCAGCGGTACAGCTGCTTGGCGTGGTTGTGCATGTGCCGCGTGAGGGAGTGCGCGTGCGAGAAGCGCTTGCCGCACTGCGCGCAGGCGTGCGGCAGGCGCGCCGAGCGTGTAGCACTCACCTTACACACGACGCAGCGGTACAGCTGCTTGGCGTGGTTGTGCATGTGCCGCGTGAGGGAGTGCGCGTGCGAGAAGCGCTTGCCGCACTGCGCGCAGGCGTGCGGCAGGCGCGCCGAGCGTGTAGCACTCACCTTACACACGACGCAGCGGTACAGCTGCTTGGCGTGGTTGTGCATGTGCCGCGTGAGGGAGTGCGCGTGCGAGAAGCGCTTGCCGCACTGCGCGCAGGCGTGCGGCAGGCGCGCCGAGCGTGTAGCACTCACCTTACACACGACGCAGCGGTACAGCTGCTTGGCGTGGTTGTGCATGTGCCGCGTGAGGGAGTGCGCGTGCGAGAAGCGCTTGCCGCACTGCGCGCAGGCGTGCGGCAGGCGCGCCGAGCGTGTAGCACTCACCTTACACACGACGCAGCGGTACAGCTGCTTGGCGTGGTTGTGCATGTGCCGCGTGAGGGAGTGCGCGTGCGAGAAGCGCTTGCCGCACTGCGCGCAGGCGTGCGGCAGGCGCGCCGAGCGTGTAGCACTCACCTTACACACGACGCAGCGGTACAGCTGCTTGGCGTGGTTGTGCATGTGCCGCGTGAGGGAGTGCGCGTGCGAGAAGCGCTTGCCGCACTGCGCGCAGGCGTGCGGCAGGCGCGCCGAGCGTGTAGCACTCACCTTACACACGACGCAGCGGTACAGCTGCTTGGCGTGGTTGTGCATGTGCCGCGTGAGGGAGTGCGCGTGCGAGAAGCGCTTGCCGCACTGCGCGCAGGCGTGCGGCAGGCGCGCCGAGCGTGTAGCACTCACCTTACACACGACGCAGCGGTACAGCTGCTTGGCGTGGTTGTGCATGTGCCGCGTGAGGGAGTGCGCGTGCGAGAAGCGCTTGCCGCACTGCGCGCAGGCGTGCGGCAGGCGCGCCGAGCGTGTAGCACTCACCTTACACACGACGCAGCGGTACAGCTGCTTGGCGTGGTTGTGCATGTGCCGCGTGAGGGAGTGCGCGTGCGAGAAGCGCTTGCCGCACTGCGCGCAGGCGTGCGGCAGGCGCGCCGAGCGTGTAGCACTCACCTTACACACGACGCAGCGGTACAGCTGCTTGGCGTGGTTGTGCATGTGCCGCGTGAGGGAGTGCGCGTGCGAGAAGCGCTTGCCGCACTGCGCGCAGGCGTGCGGCAGGCGCGCCGAGCGTGTAGCACTCACCTTACACACGACGCAGCGGTACAGCTGCTTGGCGTGGTTGTGCATGTGCCGCGTGAGGGAGTGCGCGTGCGAGAAGCGCTTGCCGCACTGCGCGCAGGCGTGCGGCAGGCGCGCCGAGCGTGTAGCACTCACCTTACACACGACGCAGCGGTACAGCTGCTTGGCGTGGTTGTGCATGTGCCGCGTGAGGGAGTGCGCGTGCGAGAAGCGCTTGCCGCACTGCGCGCAGGCGTGCGGCAGGCGCGCCGAGCGTGTAGCACTCACCTTACACACGACGCAGCGGTACAGCTGCTTGGCGTGGTTGTGCATGTGCCGCGTGAGGGAGTGCGCGTGCGAGAAGCGCTTGCCGCACTGCGCGCAGGCGTGCGGCAGGCGCGCCGAGCGTGTAGCACTCACCTTACACACGACGCAGCGGTACAGCTGCTTGGCGTGGTTGTGCATGTGCCGCGTGAGGGAGTGCGCGTGCGAGAAGCGCTTGCCGCACTGCGCGCAGGCGTGCGGCAGGCGCGCCGAGCGTGTAGCACTCACCTTACACACGACGCAGCGGTACAGCTGCTTGGCGTGGTTGTGCATGTGCCGCGTGAGGGAGTGCGCGTGCGAGAAGCGCTTGCCGCACTGCGCGCAGGCGTGCGGCAGGCGCGCCGAGCGTGTAGCACTCACCTTACACACGACGCAGCGGTACAGCTGCTTGGCGTGGTTGTGCATGTGCCGCGTGAGGGAGTGCGCGTGCGAGAAGCGCTTGCCGCACTGCGCGCAGGCGTGCGGCAGGCGCGCCGAGCGTGTAGCACTCACCTTACACACGACGCAGCGGTACAGCTGCTTGGCGTGGTTGTGCATGTGCCGCGTGAGGGAGTGCGCGTGCGAGAAGCGCTTGCCGCACTGCGCGCAGGCGTGCGGCAGGCGCGCCGAGCGTGTAGCACTCACCTTACACACGACGCAGCGGTACAGCTGCTTGGCGTGGTTGTGCATGTGCCGCGTGAGGGAGTGCGCGTGCGAGAAGCGCTTGCCGCACTGCGCGCAGGCGTGCGGCAGGCGCGCCGAGCGTGTAGCACTCACCTTACACACGACGCAGCGGTACAGCTGCTTGGCGTGGTTGTGCATGTGCCGCGTGAGGGAGTGCGCGTGCGAGAAGCGCTTGCCGCACTGCGCGCAGGCGTGCGGCAGGCGCGCCGAGCGTGTAGCACTCACCTTACACACGACGCAGCGGTACAGCTGCTTGGCGTGGTTGTGCATGTGCCGCGTGAGGGAGTGCGCGTGCGAGAAGCGCTTGCCGCACTGCGCGCAGGCGTGCGGCAGGCGCGCCGAGCGTGTAGCACTCACCTTACACACGACGCAGCGGTACAGCTGCTTGGCGTGGTTGTGCATGTGCCGCGTGAGGGAGTGCGCGTGCGAGAAGCGCTTGCCGCACTGCGCGCAGGCGTGCGGCAGGCGCGCCGAGCGTGTAGCACTCACCTTACACACGACGCAGCGGTACAGCTGCTTGGCGTGGTTGTGCATGTGCCGCGTGAGGGAGTGCGCGTGCGAGAAGCGCTTGCCGCACTGCGCGCAGGCGTGCGGCAGGCGCGCCGAGCGTGTAGCACTCACCTTACACACGACGCAGCGGTACAGCTGCTTGGCGTGGTTGTGCATGTGCCGCGTGAGGGAGTGCGCGTGCGAGAAGCGCTTGCCGCACTGCGCGCAGGCGTGCGGCAGGCGCGCCGAGCGTGTAGCACTCACCTTACACACGACGCAGCGGTACAGCTGCTTGGCGTGGTTGTGCATGTGCCGCGTGAGGGAGTGCGCGTGCGAGAAGCGCTTGCCGCACTGCGCGCAGGCGTGCGGCAGGCGCGCCGAGCGTGTAGCACTCACCTTACACACGACGCAGCGGTACAGCTGCTTGGCGTGGTTGTGCATGTGCCGCGTGAGGGAGTGCGCGTGCGAGAAGCGCTTGCCGCACTGCGCGCAGGCGTGCGGCAGGCGCGCCGAGCGTGTAGCACTCACCTTACACACGACGCAGCGGTACAGCTGCTTGGCGTGGTTGTGCATGTGCCGCGTGAGGGAGTGCGCGTGCGAGAAGCGCTTGCCGCACTGCGCGCAGGCGTGCGGCAGGCGCGCGGAGCCGGGCGGCGGCGCGGCGCCGTGCGCGCAGGCCGCGTGGCGCCGCAGCTGCTCGTAGCGCGGGAACGTCAGCCCGCACGTGGGGCAGCGGCCTGGGGACCAGGGCGTTACGTCAACTACGTACTATCATAAATATAGTACTATATTTCAAAAAGCAGGCTTTGAAGTCATTAACATTCAATTTTGGGACTGGGTCAAAAATATATTAGGGCATCCTTGCACAAGAAATCACTAAAGCCCTATTTAGCATTTAAAACATCGTTCGCATTTCGGTGAATAGTTTAAAGACAGCCGATGAACACTGGCTGGACTCAATTATTTATGGCTTCTGGTGCAAGCGGGCCTTAAAATTAGTTTATTTGATTATTTAAACATACTTTTTTCAAGTTTGTTGGCCCTGTTGTTATAATGTCAAAACAAGCTTTATAAGAATAGAATTTTTTGGCTAATGCACCGAAAAAGTACCTACCTAAGGTAGAAAGGTAGGGCAGGAGTAGTAATAGGGGTTGGAGGGTAGGGCAGGTAGGTAGCTAGAGTATGTAGGGCAGGTAGGTAGGTAGGGTAAGATACGAGGGCAGATTGTAAGATACCAGAGCAGGTTGATAAGATACCGGGCAAGTTGGTAAGATAAGATACAAGAGCAGATGGGTAAGATACGAGGACAGGTAGGTAAGATACCGAGGGCAGATTAGTAAGAAACAGGGGCAGGTTGGAAAGATTTAAGAGCAGATTGGTAAGATACCAGGGCAGATTGATAAGATACCGGGAAAAATGGTAAGATAAGAACGTGAGCAGATGGGTAAGATACAAAGACAGGTAGGTAAGATAGGGAGGGCAGATTGGTAAGAAACAAGGTCAGTTGGGAAGATACCAGGGCAGATTGGTAAGATTCAATGGCACATTGAGAAGATACCAGGGCCGGTTGGTAAGATACGAGGACAGGTTGGTAAAATTCAAGGGCAGATTGGTAAGATACCAGGGCAGGTTGAAAAGATAACAGGCAAGTTGGTGAGATAAGTTACCAGAGGAGACGGGTTAGATACAAAGACCGGTAGGTAAGATACCGAGGGCAAATTGGTAAGAAACAAGTGCAGTTTGGAAAGATACCAGGGCAGATTAATAAGATTCGACGGTAGGTTGATAGGATACAAGGGCAGATTGGTAAGATAACCGGGCAGATTGGTAAGATAACAGGGCAGATTGGTAAGATACGAGGTTAGGTTGATAAGATACAAAGGCAGATTGGTAAGATACAAGTTCAGGTTGGTAAGATACGAGAGCAGGTTGGTACGATACGAGGGCAGGTTGGTAAGATTCGAAGGCTGGTAGATAAGATACAAGGGCAGGTTGGTAAGATACCGAGAGCAGATTGGTACGATGCGAGGGCAGATTGGTAAGATACGAGGGCAGGTTGGTAAGATTCAAGGTTGATTGGTTAGATGTAGGTCAGGTAGGTAGGTACGCAGCAGATAAGTACTAAGTGCTACCCGTGCAAAATCGGGCCAGGTAAACAATAGAACATGTTAAATTAAAAAGCACTAAAAAAACAATTACGACAAAATCCTAGCTATACAAGTTCAGGTTGGTAAGATACGAGAGCAGGTTGGTACGATGCGAGGGCAGATTGGTAAGATACAAGGGCAGATTTGTAAGATACGAGGGCAGGTTGGTAAGATTCGAAGGCTGGTAGATAAGATACAAGGGCAGGTTGGTAAGATACCGAGAGCAGATTGGTACGATGCGAGGGCAGATTGGTAAGATACGAGGGCAGGTAGGTAAGATTCAAGGTTGATTGGTTAGATGTAGGTCAGGTAGGTAGGTACGCAGCAGATAAGTACTAAGTGCTACCCGTGCAAAATCGGGCCAGGTAAACAATAGAACATGTTAAATTAAAATGCACTAAAAAAACAATTACGACAAAATCCTAGCTCATAAAGCGTTTTCAGTGTTACCGAATTATTGGAAGACAATTTTATTGTCTGACCAGTCGTCAGGGGTCGTGCAAAAAAAAATCAGCTATTCTATACATTTTTGGTCACGTGACTCGTCGAAATGTAGGGAACAGCAGATTTTTTTTATCACGATATCGGAGTTGGTCCCATAGTAAAAGTTGTTCAGTTTGATGGTCTGTAGCATATGCTTTTGTTTGGGGACGCCGATCATAAAACTAATCTATAGGTACTAATATTAGCTGAAGAGTTTGTTTGTTTGAACGCGCTAATCTCTGGAAGTACTGGTCCGAATTGAAAAATTATTTTAATGTCGGATAGTCCATTTATCGAGGAAGGGTATAGGCTATGTAACATCACGCTACGACCAATAGGAGCCCAGCAGCGGGCGTAACCGTGCGGGAGCAGCTAGTACTAACATAATAAGGACGTCACACGTGACGTCATATCCTTACCAGCTCGCTCGTCTGCAGTGTGTGTGCGATCATGCTCAGCTAACTCTGCGTCGTCTTCGAAGCACTTCCGGCAGACTTCACATCGAACTGTCATGGCGCCGCGGTGTGCTTCCGCTCTGTGAAACAGACGAAGGATTTTATGATTTTTCAAAGAGAAAAGCGATAGAGCATCCCCCAAAATTCAAATATTCATATCTTTAAAAGTCAAAGTCAAATCATTTAATTCAAATAGGCACAAGAAAGGCACGTTTGAACTCTGCCTGCGTTTTTCTACCTATGTTGAGGTCGGTTTCCAGTCTAACCGCATGCAGGATTTTTCATGGAGCGACTGCCTATCTGACCTCCTCAAACCAGTAACTGGGTAACACAATACACCTTGGCCGCCAGAACCCCGAATATCTGACAGCCAGTCGCTGTCAGATTATCGAGTTTATGGCGACCCGTAACTACTGTCAAAGATGCACAAACGACAGCCGGGACCAACGGCTTAACGTGCTTTCCGAGCCACGGAGGAGTCTCGGTATGGAAAGATCACCCATCCAAGCGTACAGAGGCCAGCACATTAAGTTACCCCAATCTGTCAAATTTCTTTGATAGTATTTCAACTTTATTGCAAAGACATGAGGTTCTTTTTTAATTGAGAAAATTTGACAGTTAGGGATAGCTTGATGTGCTGGCGTGATTCTAGTCGCCCCTTCCAAAATGTAGTTTCTTATGGAGAAGAATAGGCAAGAAACTCCAACGTTACTATTTAAAATATCCTATTCATTTGTCCTCCCTCCCGACCCCTGCTCGAGCAACCCCGCGCCGCTGAGACTTTTTTTCTGAGGGTTATAAATCATAAAATGACTGCTCCCACTCTGGGTGGAGCGAAGGGAGTGTCAGACTCTTACTGACTAAAACCCATCCATGTTCCGGGGTAGCGGTAACCCTTTCGGACAATCCCGCTTACCCGGCAGGCTTGGCCCTGAGGGGCCCCTTCATATGCTGACATCTCTTTGAGGCACGCGTGGAACATGTACTCACCCCCCGGCCCGGGCCTGGTGCTGATCGGACGGTGAGTCACCCATTACTCACCGCCCGCAGGCCCGCGCAGGAGGTGGCCGGGAGTCGTCACGTGGCTTCCAACGCCCAGAGCGTCTCCCGCGGTGGGCATCCTAGCCTTGCTATCTTTTTTTCTTTAAATTGACGCTTGAATACAGTCAGGTTTTCATGTTTCAATTGGTATATCGTGTGCTAGCAGACATGTGGCAAATGATTGATCTTAATGTGATGTGTTTCGTAATGTTAATTACTTCTCATACGATAAATGTGTAGAAGTTCTTCCAACTGAACAGACAGCTGTGCTGCTGGGGAGTTTGTTGCGCCACTTCTTCTTCCCAGCTAAAGCACTAGGACGTGGTGAAGGGTGGGCGTTTTTGGGGGACTGTCTTATTTGAATACTAGCTTCCACCCGCAAAATATGTCGAAAACTTATACACATAAACCTTCCTCTTGAATCACTCTATCTATTAAAAAAAAAACCGCATCAAAATCCGTTGCGCAGTTTTAAAGATTTAAGCATACATAGGGTTATAGGGACAGAGAAAGCGACTTTGTTTCATACTATGTAGTGTTATGACTTTTGATTTTGAGTTTTTGACTTGCCATACACAAAAATGGTACTCACTTGTGTTCCCACAGCTTCTCGCGCCTGTTGAAGGTCTCGCTGCAGCAGTCGCACTCGTACCGGTCGGAGGATCGCGCGCGCGAGCGGGAGTTGCCGCCGCCGCGGTTTTGGTGCACGCGGCGGTGGATCCTGGAGGAGGAACCGGCGATTCATTAGAAATTGGCTATTTGAAAGGGTAGTCAATAACGTTACTTTTTATGAACTGTCTAAACGCGGCATTTGTACGTGATTTGTATGAAATACACGGTTCAAATTGAAGTCGTTTAAATTTCCTTAAGGGGTCATTGTATTCATTATAACGAGCTACTTTTACTATGAGACCGAACCTGAAATCGCGAAAAAAAAATAGTTTAAAAAAACTAAAAAACACGCTTTTTATGGAAAACCGAAATAAAAAATAGAAAATAAATTTTACTTATTTAAAAGCGTGGGGTGCATGGTGATGGTAAATATTACCTTAAAAAGCACCCCACGCTTTTAAAAAAGTAAAATTTATTTTCTATTTTTATTAACTATTTTTTATTTCCTACTTTTTTGTTCAAATTAATGTATTGTCATCGGCCCTCGATAAATCTACAAAGTTTGAATGAAATCTGGCCGTTTAAAGTGGGTGAAAATCGCGTCTAAGGGAGTCGGTTACAAACATACATACATACAAGTGAAGCTAATATAAAGCGTGTAAAAAAAACTATTATCAAATTATTGCTTTGTCATCGGTCCTTGAGACGTGTGCAAAGTTTCAAGTTGATCAGACTTTTAGAAACCGGTGAAAATTAAGCTCAAAGATTCCGTTACATATAAACGACTTAAATGTAACCATGTGTAGCAATGTGACGTCACAGATTTTTAGAATCAAATGGAATACTTATTAGCTTTATTAAATGCAATTTTACAATTGTATCTTCGCATAATATTTAATTTCTGTACGGCGATGGGAGTTTTTAAGGCGAGCGGTCTTTTATCTATGTGATATCATATTTTATTTTTGATCGTTTCAAATAGTCAATTTTCAATTCAACTAACTGGTCTAATCCTAAAGCCGTCTTATGATTCCCATTATGGCTCCTATCAGAAAAAGGGATGGTGATATAGGCCACGTATAGCTTCGTCTCTCTCTCGCTTTGGGAATATTATGGTATTAAATTAAGTCACCTGCAAAGAACAAAAGCAGGGTAGCAAAGTCTCCATGTAGATTTTGCTATAATTTAAGAGCAAAAATAATTGAAATCCCTCAAACTTGTTAGTAAAAGTGTAATAACATTCTTTGGACACTTACGCTAAATCTACTACTGAAAAGACCGCCACCGAAACGACCGAAATCTACATGGTCTTTTACTAAAAGTCCATGGTCTACTACTGAAAAGACCACGGTCTACTACTGAACAGACCATGGTCTACTACTGAAAAGACCACGGTCTACTACTGAAAAGACCACGGTCTAGTACTGAAAATACCATGGTCTACTACTGAAAAGACCATGGTCTACTACTGAAAAGACCACGGTCTAGTACTGAAAAGACCATGGTCCACTACTGAAAAGACCATCGTCCTTTTAGTCTACTAATAACAAAAATATAATTACATTATTTA
Source organism: Hyppa rectilinea (assembly GCA_951799385.1). NCBI lineage: Eukaryota > Metazoa > Arthropoda > Insecta > Lepidoptera > Noctuidae > Hyppa > Hyppa rectilinea. Next base: position 9,347,902 of record OX637330.1, on the reverse strand, counting down.
CCGTACATTAATATTTTACCCATTTTAATACTGAATAAAGATTTATAATTTACTGGCTGCTTGCCCGTGGCTTTGCCCGCGTGGTTGTCGGGAAATTATCCAAAGGGAACTACCGGGATACAAAGTATCCTATCTGTTGATCCAGGTCAAAATCTACCCCAATGCCAAGTTTCATCCAGATACGTTTAGCCGTTTGAGCCTGAAGAAGTGACAAACATACAAACACCCACACACTTTCGCCTTCATAATATTTTTAAAAAAATTACTCACTTTAGCGTCACCCGCGTGGAATACCACTTGGAACAGATATGACATTGGAAGCTCTTGTCAGCGGATTCATTGTCAGACTCGCTGATCTCATCGTGCGAGGCCGGAGCTGCCGGATCCGCGGCGCGTTCCGGATCTGAGTCGGATCCGCTGTCGGAAGCCGGCCCGCTGTACGACCAAGCGCCGAACGACCTGTTGATGTGAAGGCAATCAGTTTTGACGGGATGAGGACGCGGGTTTATGTCTACGTTTAAAATGTTTTTAGGGGGGGTAAAACAGTGGGAGGCAGTCACCTCCTTCGCGAGCATGACTATTTCGCAGGAGGTGGCGGGATGGGAGAGAGAAAGGTCCTCCCGTCCCAGCCGCCACGGGAGACGCCCCGGGCGTCGGGAGCCACGTGACGACTCCCGGCCACCGTAGGCGCGGGCCTGCGGGCGGTGACTAATGGGTGGCCTTTAGAGCCAAGTCTGCCGGGTAAGCAGGATTTTCCGAAAGGGTTACCGCTACCCCGGAACATAAAGGGCTAAGGAAGGAACATGGATGGGTTTTACTCAATAAGACTATGACACTTCTGAGTCATTTAATGATTTCCTACGCTTAAAAAAAAACAAAAATGGCGGCCAACTCGTCTCGCCATCTTGGCTCCCTTCGATGTCAACCTTATACCCATTGCCGTAAGATATAATACCCAACAACACACATATGCTCACCTATCGTCATCATTGGTTGTATGATTGACCACCGGCGGTGGGTCTTCAGTCTTGGGTTTCTCGTCGCCAGATTCCGACTCTGTATCAGAACTGTCTGATGAACTTGAGGAGTCGGAGCTTGATGATGTGCTGGAACCAGAACTGGAACTGCCTGCGGAACAAAGAGTTGGAGTTGGAGAAGTGAGGTCGGGGCTTCTTAAAGTGACTGGATTGGAAAAAATTAAGCATACCCTCAAAAAAAATTGTGACTTACTACAACCAATGTAAAAACTTATGTACAGAGGCCAGCACATCAAGTTACCACAATCTGTCAAATTTCTTTGATAGTATTTCAACTTTATTGCAAAGACATAAGGTTCATTTTTAACTGAGAAAATTGGACAGTTAGGGATAGCTTGATGTGCTGGCGTCTGTACATTTTGGAACGCAATAAAGAAATTGAGTATTGAGTATTGAAAAAAAAACTTGAGAGGTGTCAAGGGACATCCGGACGGATGGAACAAAGTTCCTTTCGATTAATTAGTGAAGGAATTGTAATAAAATTTTATTTATTTTAAGTGATCATAATAAAAAAAAAATCTGATCTAAAATTAACCAATCAAAAAATATTGATTAAAAAGACATCATATTTTACTCCAAAAAAGTGTCGTTACAACTTTTGGTCTTAATTTCCGTCTAGCCCCCTTTCGCAACGCGCGATAAGGAACTTCGTTCCAAAATCTGTTTTTTTTAATGTTCTCTTTTGAATATCAAAGCCACAGGGGATCAGTGATGACCATTGGTAATAGCCCCGACTTACGAATTGGGTATTTGAAAGGGTAGTCAATAATGTTACTTTTTAAGAACTGTCAAAAGGCGGCATTTGTACGTGATTTGTATGAAACATAACAATGTGACGTCATAGATTTTTAGAATCAAATTGAATACTTATTAGCATTAAATGGAATTTAACAATTCAATCTTCGCATTATATTTAATTTCTGTACGGTGATGGAAGTTTTTAAGACGAGCGGCCTTTTATCTATGTGATTTCATATTTCATTTTTGACCGTGTCAAATAGTCAATTGTAGGTCTTGGGTTCAATCCCAAAGAGGCACTTAACCCTATGTAAATAATTTCATCACCACTGCTCTCAAAACGAAGAACGAACGAACTGAAGAATCATTGTTAGGGAAGCGACATGTCCTAGAACCAACAATTCGAAGACATGTGACATCTACCAACCCGCACTGGGCCCACTCCTTGGAGGCCTGAGTCCCAGCAATGGGAATATAATAGGCTGATTATGCTAAGCTAAAAATGAACTTACTGCTACGCTTGTTTCGGGATCCAGGTGTGCTTTTGGAAGGGACCGCTTGTCGCTCTGTTAATGGCAGTAACGTTTTGTGAACAAACATCATAGGGGGCGTCCATAAATTACGTGAGATATTTTAGGGGGGGGAGGGGGTCGAGTCAAATCTAATCTAATCTTACGTTGGAGAGAGGGGGGGTCTCGGCAAATATCACGCAATTTTTTTTCTAATTGAAACAAAAAAAATATATACTGTTTTGGTCCATTTAATCCAGATTGTACATGCTTAAGATTTAATCTTAAGCGTAATCATGATACGATTATTCACGATTTTTTTTTCTTTTTACAATAACAATCCAACGCGTTTACGTAAGAAACCCACATTTTGAAAAATCTCTCGTGAGATTGGGGGACGGGGGAGGGGGTTGGATAAAATATCACGACATCTCACCAGGGGGAGGGAGGGACAGAAAATTAAAAAAAAAAACACCTCACGTAATTTATGGACGCCCCCATACATACACACTTTAACACATCGAAACAGCGTATCAGCTAAAGGGGGAGCGCCAGCCTGTCGGGACAGCGGGATTGCCCGAAAGGGTTACCGCTACCCCGGAACATAAAGGCTAAGGAAGGAACATGGATGGGTTTTAGTCAGTAAGAGTCTGACACTTCCTGCCGCTCCACCCAGAGTGTGAAGAGTCATTTGATGTTTTCCTATACTAAAAAAAGGAGGGAATGCGCCAAGGTAGCGACGAAATTCAAATTTTAATTCCTTTTTTTGTAATTTGGAGGTCAGTGTCAGGTTGTAAGTTGATCAAAATATACTAGTCACAAAAATTAAGGGCTCAGATATAAAAAAAAACAAATTTTTGGGCCTCAACCTCAAACGGCGCAAATACTCCAACCTTATTGGGACTTACATGTTCGAGCCGTTTGGGGTTGAAACACTAGGGCCATGGGGTCCGAGTGCACACTACGTTTTCCGAGACATCGCCAAGCGGTTGATCGACTCTTCACGTGACCAGAGGGCTGGCCTATTTTTTGGTCAAAGAATCAGCATTGCCATACAACGCCTTTTGGGAACTTTTCCTGTTGACAGCGATGTGGACGAATTTTTTGATGCTCTTTGATTATATACTATGAATATTTAGCTTTTAAATGTAAATACAATTTTTGGGTGATTTTCAAAGAGCTGTAAGTCCGAGGAAAGTTAGCGTACAGCAAAAAATAAAAAGTAATAAGCTCTAAGTGTCTAGTTTTTAGATATGACTTTTTTGACGACTCAAACTCAACTCAAAGCATTTATTTCAAATAAACCAATTACAGGCACTTTTGAATTGTCAAGGGGTCAGTCAGAAAGATGAAGCTAGTTGCCCATTCCAAAGCAGTAGGTACCTATGGAGAAGAACGGGCAAGAAACTCCATGGACACTCTTTTAAATCAAAATATGTTTACAAAAACTCATGTTGAAATATATACGTGAGAACGATGCAGAACTTAATAAAAGCGTCCATAATTACAAGATTTAAAAAACAATTCAAAATTAATTTAAATATTAAAACAGCCGGGGCAGCTAAGAGGTGACCAGTCCCTACTGACGGCGCCCGTTCATGAACATGACTGACGATAACTCCGCGGCAAATCATTGTACAGGCTTTTTGATTACATCAAATTAAAGGGAAAAAAAATGGATTTTGTTTTATTGGTATTTTCCTTAGGATTTCTTCAGACGCAATCCCAAGCATGATAAATAAAATTCATGGTCATATCTGAAAACTAGACACTTAGAACTACAAATTGCCTTTTTTAAACGCTTTATATTAGCTTCACCCGTATGTTAGTTTGTTTGTACGTTTGTATGTTTGTAACCGACTCTTTTGGGCACGATTTTGAGCCAGTTTAAACGGCCAGATTTCATTCAAACTGTCGGTCCGACTCTTTTGGGCGCAATTTTGACCCACTTAAAACGGCCAGATTTCGTTCAAACTTTGTAGATTTATCGAGGACCGATGACAATACATTAATTTGAACTAAAAAGTAGGAAATAATTATAGTTTAATTGTAGTTTTTTTTTTATTTTAGTTGTAGTTGGTTTTTTGTTTTGGTTACTTGTTTTCTTAGTTCAGTTTTCTATAAAAAGCGTGTTTTTAAATTGTTATTTATTTTGACGTACGATTATTTTCCTCGGAGTTACAGCTCGTTGAAAATCACCCATAAATTAGAATTTTTTTTACTTATCCCTTAATTTTTTTTACTTATCCCTTAATTTTTTTTACTTATCCCTTAATTTTTTTTACTTATCCCTTAATTTTTTTTACTTATCCCTTATTTTTTTTTACTTATCCCTTATTTTTTTTTACTTATCCCTTATTTTTTTTTACTTATCCCTTATTTTTTTTTACTTATCCCTTAATTTTTGTGACTAGTGTTTCGCGGCCATAGCAAGCAAGTATTCACAGAATGGGGATGATGACTATTTTTTATAAATTAGTCCGTAAGCAAGTTTCATAAAAAATATTGGACACGTATACTTTCTTTTTTACGTTATCCAAAGTTTATTGAGTTAAAATGTGTCATGACATCACAAGTGTATAGATTTTTACTTGTACAGAGGCCAGCACATCAAGCTATCCCTAACTGTCAATTTTTCTCATTTAAAAATAAACCTTATGTCTTTGTAATAAAGTTGAAATACTATCAAAGAAATTTGACAGATTGTGGTAACTTGATGTGCTGGCCTCTGTACGTACGTTGTTTAATGCCTTTTATCTCAGTCATTTCTTAATAATATGACAAAGCAAAAAATACGTGTCTAATACTTTATAATTTTGAGACTGAAGGACTTAATTTACCCAAATTTTTTTTTTTTACCCAATGGGGTTTTATTTACAAAAAAAAAGAAACTCCAGCTCACCAGATCCAGAACTGCTGCTGTCGGAGTCAGAATTGGAACTATCTTCCAATTTCTCGACCCTCGTGTCCATTTCTTTGACTGATGCGCACCCTGCAACAATTTACATAGTAAAATATAACTAGTTATTTGTTATGCAAGGCAGCAAAGTTGATTTTTGGCGCGAGTACTTGTATTGATACCTGAGCAAGCGAAGGATTCTAGGATTGAATCATGAGCGAAACGAGTGGTTCGAATATAGAATCCTGAGCGTAGCGAAGGTTTCAAAGGTACGAAACGCACAAAAACTTTACTGCCGAGCGAAAGACATAACTTTTCACCTCACTACAGCGAGGAAAATGCTAGGTGCAAGAAAACAGCTGTTATATGTTGAGTTTTATTTGATTCGAGCGTCTCAAATACATTAACTCATGTGAAGAAAATAACAGATACTTGGCAATGCATCTGAGATGTACTTGATTTATGAGATACATAGAATATCTCCAAAATTAGATTCCCTGTTTTTGTAGATTGCAGCCGCCCGAAGCAAGGGCGGGTTGCTAGTGCCCCATAAACTGACCTTCGGAACTCCTGATGGAGAGCACCTCGTCATCATCACCTCTGCGCTGGGAGTCGTGGGGCTTCTTAAAGTTGGCGGCCAGCAAGTGAGTGTCGTATAGATCGTCCTGGAGGCAATAAATATCCATTATTACAAAGCATAATTAGTTTATAATCTAATGATTCTCCATACAAGACCAGCCGTCTTGTATGGATCAAAGTGTTGGGCCACAAAAGGAATGAATGAAAGACAATTACATGCAGCTGAGATGTGAATGCTAAGAGGGATGTGTGGTGTTACGCGAATGGATAGAATACGGAATGAGTATATAAGAGTAAGTCTGAAAGTGGCACTGGTGACTGAACATCTCTTCTTTTTATCGTGACTAACCTGGTGTCAGAGTTTTTGTACTGCCCATGAGCCTCTGACTTAGCTTCACATGCTGTTGAGAAATATCTCTTAGACATGCTGGTTTCCTCACGATGTTTTCCTTCACCGATTTAAAGCAAGTGATAATTATACAATACGCACATGATTCCGTAAAATCAGAGGTGCGTGCCTTGGGTTCGAACTCGAGACCTATGACTTGGCAGTCCGACGGTCACACCACTAGGCTATCATTGCGGTTGTCATGGTATGGGCATGTTATGCGGAGGAATGAGGAAAATGTTGTCAGGAAAGTTGTGAGCATGAATGTGTATGGCTATACAAGTAGAGGGAGACCAAAGAAACGATGGATGGATTGTGTGAAAGATGATATGGTTAGAAAGGGAGTGACTACCGAGATGACGACTAATAGAGAAGTATGGAAGGAAAAGACATGTTGCGCCGAGCACAAATAAATTGGGATAAGGGCAGGAGAATGATGATTATTGATTATTGTGAACACTAACACATGTTTGCCGCAAATAAACGTATTTCCTTTCGTTCTTTTGATTTCTTTCTGAGATGAAAGCTCGAAACAAACTCAGATTAACTGATTTTAAACATACCTTATCTATATTGGCGTACTTCTCATGAATATGCCTCAACGCTCGAAGATTCTCATCCAAGCTCAGCGAGTCTGATGCCTGACTTGGCGAACCTGGAACCAAAGAATTAATTATTACTAGGTACTCGATGAGCTCGTGGCTAAGTCATAACAGCCGCACAGGTCGATTCATCCAGGTTAAGCTACGCTTGCCGGGGTTGGTCGTGGATGGGTGATCATCTTTACATACCGAGACTCCTCCGTGCCTCGGAAAGCACGTTAAGCCGTTGGTCCCGGCTGTCATTTGTGAATCTTTGACAGTCGTTACAGGTCGTCAGAAGTCCGAAAATCTGACAGCCAGTCTTACCAAGGGGTATCGTATTACCTAGTTACAAAGCCATGGGATGTGGAGGTCAGATAGGCAGTCGCTCCATGTTTTCTCTTTTTCGTGTGGTGACTAACCTGGTGTCCGAGTTTTTATGCTGCCCATGGGCCTCTGACTTAGCTTCACATGCTGTTGAGAAATATCTCTCAGACATGCCGGTTTCCTCACGATGTTTTCCTTCACCGTTTTTTAACCGTACGTAGTACGTATCGTACCCATATCAAAAAGGGTTGTTTTTTTGGGGATATATAATAAATTCTATTAATATAATATACTAGCATCCGCCCGCGGCTTCGCCCGCATAATATGTCAACAAATTATACACATAAACCTTCCTCTTGAATCCCTATTTATTAAAAAAAACTGAATAACTCACCCAAATCCGGTTCATCATCGCTGTCCAAGGTGATCGGTTCAGAGTTGACCGGCATCAGATTATTCCTCACGCGAATCTCTGGAAACGGTGACAGCATTATAAACATCTGAATAAAATACACACATACATATATCTTGCATTCGACAAGCTTGTGGCTAATTAATTACAGCCGCACGTGTCGATCCATCAGGTTAAGCTACGCTTGCCGAGGTTGGTCCGTGGATGGATGACCATATTTACACACCGAGACTCTGTGTCTCGGCAAGCACGTTAAGCCGTTGGTCCCGGCTGTCATTCCTGGAACTTTGACAGTGGTTACGTATCGTCTCCATAAGGTTAAGCTACGCTTGCCGAGGTTGGTCTGTGGGCGGGTGACATCTTTTCACACCGAGACTCCTCCGTGCCTCAAAAACACGTTAAGCCGTTGGTCCCGGCTGTCATTCGTGGATCTTTGGCAGTCGTTACGGGTCGAAAATCTGACAGCTAGTCTTACCGGTCTTAAAGGGTATAGAGATAGTGCCCTCCACGAAGATGCCCCCCAATACTTTTTGGTCGACGGGCACGCGGGGTGTGGGAAGTTATATATTCAAGCGTCCGTCGGTCGCTGCCGACACTCCTGCGCAATCGGCTCTCGGGAGGGGGGAGGTGGGGGGGTCGCTAGCACTAAAATAAAGGGTACAACTCACTAGCTTGCTGCTGCTGCTTATTGCTGGCCGCAAGTTGGTCCACTTTCCGCGGACGACCACGTTTCCCCTTTACGCGCTCCGTCGAAGGTGGCTGTTAAAAAAAAACCGTCATAATAGTGGATTTTCTTGTGCTTCATTTGATACATAGTATTATACAACGCGGCGCTAAAATGGTGACATTAGTTTAACACATATACGTTTTCACATTTTAGTTTCATGAAAATATTATATTTCCAATAAACGTTATTATTTACGGATTTAATTTGAGTTAGAACATAGCATCTTATTAAATACAATTTTTTACCTGTCTTTCAGCATCTCTGAGAGATATTTCTCAGCAGCATGTGAAGCTAAGTCAGAGGCTCATGGGCAGCATAAAAACTCTCGACACCAGGTTAGTCACTAACCACACGAAAAGAAGAATAAGACCTGTATTCATCCCTATTTATTAATTAAAACTTTACGGACTTATGAGGAATTTTCTACCGGTCACTCTTTGGGTGATGCAGAGAGGAAAAATTTAGATGACGGCTGAGTTATGTAGAAAAAGAAAAAAACAGACCATCTTTAGGTAAACTGGGTACGATTGTGCCAGGGTACGGTAGTGACAGTCGCTATAACAGCGAAACTATACGGATCGCGGGGAGGGGTGCAAGGGGAAAGACAAGCGGCATGCAAGTCTAAACGCGTGTCCCAGTGTTGCGTCAGCCGGCGTGCGACGGTAACGTAAGCAGGAGCCCACATTGATTTTCGACAGTCAAAAGTAAGTTTTTTTGTTCGGTTTCTTTTTGTAATTACGGTTATTTGTACACAGATAGATTGCCTTTTATTTATTTTTGTTATAACTTGAACATTAGCAGTTACTTACGAGTAATTACTTTTAATGCAGATCTTTTTGCTCAGTCATGGTCATTTTTTGTTTTCAAAAGTATGCGTTGGGTACGGTTGTGACAAATTTTGTGGGTACGGTTGTGACATTGTTTTTTTTGTTTTGTTTTATTTTAGATGCCTAGAAAACGCGCGCGGAAGACTGGGAGAGGCCTGTCTGACATTAGTAAATATGAAAATGCTTACGAAGAGGTGAAACGCGGTACTTCATTACGGAGAGCTGCGGAAATACATGAAGTTAATCGCATGTCGCTCTTGCGATACCTACGCAAACGCGACAAGGCCGGCGAGAATCAAGAGGAAGGCACCATCAGCATGTGATGAATCTGACTAGATCTCAGTATGATGATTGGTACATTTATAAATGTTTATTTTTTCCTTGTTGTGTTACAGTTTTGTTAAAATTTTGTAGTAGTTAAGCTAACATTTTGACTGATTATAAAGAAGACTGTTATATGTTACAGTGCCTTAATTTTAAGAAGAGAAGTGATCACAGATTTTCTCTTTTTTGCCATAAAGTTATTGTTAACTTTGTTTAGAAGATTATGTTGTGTTCAGTTAATTATTTGTAACAATAAAAGTCATTACAAACTATTTGGATGTATTTTGTATGCCTGTCACTACCGACCCCAACCACTGTCACAACCGCCCTTGGGGTGTGGCCGGTTGTGACACTTTCCCTTTTTTTTTAAATTTGATCTTATGCCTAATACAGCGTAGTTAGGGACAATATTTTAACAATTTTAGGTAGATAAATATTCAAATTAAGTATTAAAGTGATTTTCTCCCAGATAACTGGTAAATTTACAAAATTATAGGCGATCAAACCAAAATTGTCACAACCGTACCCAGCTTACCTACATAACGAGACTCCTCCGTGCCTCGGAAAGCACGTTAAGCCGTTGGTACCGGCTGTCATTTGTCTATCTTTGACAGTCGTTACGGGTCGTCAGAAGCCCGAAAGTCTGACAACCAGTCTTGCCAAGGGGTAACGTATTACCCAGTTACTACGTGCCTTGGGTTCGAACTCGAGACCTATGACTTGGCAGTCCGGCGGTCACACCACTAGGCTATCACTGCTGCTTTTTCGAACTATTTCTACCAGTCAACTCCTACAAGGCGCGTTATAAAACTTCATTCCAATATCAAATGATAGAGATAAACTACGATAACAAACCCCGCCCCTCGAAAATTCAAAACATTTAAAAGCATTTGTGACAGTAATCACAAAGCGCCATCAAGACTCACAACGCATGTCGCTGCCGGCCTGCTACTGAACACGAATACTTACAACTACATACAAACTCTTTCGTAAGGATGTGACTAAAAACATTGAAATAGTAATTTGCAAGCGGCACCCGCAATAGAAGCCAGGAAAGTCACCGACGCGCAAATATGTATAATTTCCGTCAGCGCCACAGACCTGCAATCCCTAGGGAAAAAACACTAAACCTCAAAACCAACGACCATGCTCAAAACTAACACTAGAATGTCACGATGCACTAGAACGCATAATGGTATCCTACCGCAACACAGTGGCACTATAATGGATAAAAGAACATAGCGGATCACTAGGTAAGGACCAGCTACGCAGATGGTTGCAAGAAATCATGCTCTTTAAGTGCACAGGCGTCACTCTGATCACTGATCAAAGACCCTCGGAACACCCATAACTTGCACAGATGTACTACACAGGCCAGGAGACGTGATCAACTTCTGGAGGGAGGTGGGCTGGTTGCAATAACCACCGCAGGCCGCCATGGCTTAAGCGGGATTGTCCGAAAGGGTTACCGCTACCCCGGAACATAAAGGGCTAAGGAAGGAACATGGATGGGTTTTAGTCAGTAAGTCTGACACTCCCTTCGCTCCACCCAGAGCGGGAGAAGTCATTGGATGATTTCCCAGCCTTAAAAAAAAATGGCCGCCATGGCCCACGCACAATGGGCCGTCTAAGGACTGAGTGCGGAAGCCATAACCGCCTAACATAGAACAGTGATTGGGAGGGGCATGTTATCTTAGTTTTATCTCTACTTGTGTAACTTACAGCATCTTTCTTAGCGCTCGGTGTCCTCTTCGTATATTTTCTCTTGGTCCTGGGAGTAGTCTCCCCGGCAGATGATGACGCTGCAGAATCTGTAATACAAGTACGGAGTCTAGTCATATTGGCATGAGGATTCGAGAGAAGAAGAATAAGTTGGCAAGATGTGTTCATGCAATTGACTTGACCTCATTACCCCATAACCTTTTGAACGCCATTGTCACATATACGTGACAAGCAAGCGCATGCCCTGTACGCCAAGGACACAAATATGTGACAATGGCAACAACACGCAATAAACAATAAAATCATTACTTTTGTGTGTGTTTATAAAGATATCTTAAAAATAGAAGCTCTCGTACGTATTTAATGACATGAAACAAATTAAAAGACACCATGCGTATTGGGAAATTCATGATGACAAGAAGAAATGAATTTGTAGCTTGGCGTGGAGGGCACGCGCGTGCGTTTATGCTCCGGCATTCAAAAGGCCGTAACCGCGTAAATTACGCAACTCAATATAGGTAGAAGTTTTCGTCGAGTATGATCAAAATGCATAAATAATGCTAATGCATATTTGACCGGGCTGCATCGAAACGCAAAATTTCATTTACATCCCCTTTGTACCGCTTTTTTTTTGTACAGAAATGCGATGTGATGCCGGCCGATGCTCTAGTGATCCACGATGGTCGGCTGTTAAACTGCAGTTTCCGTTACTCATTTTGAGCGGCGTAAATTACGCTCTTCTGGTCCATTGTCAGCTGTTCCCATAAGCAAAGCACAAATGATTTATCTAAATACGGTAAGATGAAGACAACATGCGACATGAAAATGTTATAAAAATTGTTTGTCAAAGGATAGTCGAATCGAACTTAATGTAAGGGGTCATGACAAGGTAAAAATTAGAAATTATATTTATTACGTCAGTCAGATAATAAATAAAATATACGACATGTATTTTTTGCTTTATCATATTCATTAAAAACGCATTGAATTTGAGTGGGGGTTCGCTACATCTCAAGTCAGTATTAAATCAACAAGACTGGCTGTCATGTTGTAAGTAATAACAGCCGCACAGGTCCATCCATCAGGTTAAGCTACGTTTATCGGGATTGGCCGTGGATGCATGTCCTTCTTTACATATCGAGACCCCTCCGTGCCTCGGAAAGCACGTTGGTCCCGGCTGTCATTTGTGCATCTTTGACAGTCGTTACAAGTAGTCTGATTCCAAGTCTGACAGCCAGTCTTACCAAGGCGTATCGTATTATTATCCAGTAACTAGGTTGTGGAGGTCAGTTAGGCAGTCGCTCCATGTAAAATACTGGAATTCAGCTGCATCAGGTTAGACTGGAAACCAACCCCACCATAGTTGGGAAAAGGCTAAGCAATTTGATTGAGACGCAAAATACTGGTAATGAAATAATTTACATTGTGAATTTAATTTCATCAGCACTGCTCTCAAGAAGGTGAAGGCAAACATCGTTAGGGAACCGGCATGTCCTAAAACCAACAATTCGAAGATATGTGACATCCACCAACCCGCACTGGGCCCACGTGATAGATTTTGGCCCACTCCCTCTCTTACAGAGGAGGCCTGCGTCCCAGCAATGGGAACATTATAGGCTGACTATGTAGACGTAAAGTACGTATCCAATAATTTTTGATAATCTAGCTGATAGACAAAAAAAAAATTTTAGTCATTATCGCTACTGTGTAATATTTTCAAAATCATTTATATTTTTACAACTGTCAAAATGAATGCTAATCCGATACCGAGAGTCTCAAATAAAAGTATAATGCCAGAAGAAGATGGAGATATTAGTCCAGGTTCTATCTCTATCCCGCATAGAAATTGGATTGAAATAATACTCCTATAAAATTTTAGGCTCAAGGGCTCGGACCATATTGATTTGTAGGGTAGTTTTAACGTCAATTAGACCGTTAGCAGGGTACTGCTTACTATCTACTCCTACTATCGCTTGATTTGTCACTTTATGACACACCCAAAGACACCAGCTCCATTGAAAATATGACTAAAATTACTGATTGAGAAATATTAAAACGGAGATTAAAGGTACATTATTGGAAGGCCAGAAGGTGGACCGATGACCTTGTAAAGGCTGGAATCAGCTGGATGCCAGAAGCACAGAATCGAACCAAGTGAAGGTGCTTGGGGGAGGCCTTTGTCCAGCACTGGACGTGTTTCGGCTGAAATGATGAGAGCCTCGAAGAGCACGATAAGCCGTTGGTCCCTTAAGCGGAATTGTCCGAAAGGGTTACCGTTACCTTGAACATAAAGGGCTACGGCAGGAACATGGATGGGTTATAGTCAGTAAGAGTCTGACAGTCCCTTCCGCTCCACCCAGAGCGGGAGAAGTCATTGGATGATTTACCATTCTCAAAAAAAAAAATAGCCGTTGGTGGCTGTCATTCGTAAATCTTTGACAGTCGTTACGGGTCGTCAGAAGCCTAAAAGCGTGACAACCAATCTTAACTAGGCGTACGCAGTACTGGGTTGTGCAGGTCAGATAGGCAGTCGCTCCATGTAAAATACTGGTATTCAGCTGCATCTGGTTAGACTGGAAGCCGACCCCAACATAGTTGGGAAAAGCTAGGGAGATTGAGAACACTGCCACTATTTTTTGTGCTATTCTAAGCTCAGTGCCTTCAACACACATATGTTTGTGGCAATATATGGGTTAAAAAAACACAACACACATCTACAACACACTCAGATCACCTAACTAAAAATATAAATTCATGCATTTTTAAATACTACCTACCTATTAACTAGATATTTCATAGATTATAAATAACCAAAAAAAATATATAAACACGTATAAATAATATTAAATTTTTAATAAAACTAATAAGTACACTTAATTTCTTCAGACAAAACAATATTAAAAAAAAAATATCGATAAGCCTGAATTTACTAGAACCATGCAGATATAATTGAATCGCTAGATTTAATTTCCAATAACAATATTATTACATACAAAGTGGAGAATACAAAACGATCATAAATTAAACTGCGTATATCTAATGCTGTCCCCAGCCTGCATACGAAAATTCAATCAAATATATCCAATAGTGTAGTCACTATAGCTAGTCAAAGATTGGCAAAACTCATAGTCGGTCCACCACTATTATCTAGTTTGTTTGAAAAAATCACTTTAAAATTCAGTGTTAGGATTTATTTGATAGTTCCAAAGTAGTCCTATTCATTGGTATTGTCAGTGTTTTCATTTATGGTCGTATTGTTTTCTCCGCATTGTATATAAAATATTTATATTTTATTTTATATTTATAAAATTTCAAAAATACTTTAATGCCAATTTATTCGATGTAGGTAGGTACCGTCAGCGACATAAAAAGAAGAAAAAAAGCCATTGTTTTAACTTCTACTAATTTTAAGTCAGATTTTAGCAAAATTTGCTTCTCAAGAGCATTTTGGGGACGTATACGGGTCCAACTCTTTTTTTAATAATCTTACTGACAGACAAAAAATATGTTGTTAACATTCCTGTTACACTTAGTGGGATTGTCCGGGAGGGTTACCGCTACCCCGGTACACTAAGGAAGGAGCATGGATGGGTTTTAGTCAATGAGAGTATGACAATTCCTTCCGCTCCACCCAGAGCGGGAGGGGTCGTTTAATGTTTTCACAACCCTAAAAAGACAAATCCCCGTTACACTGGAACCCGTACATAACTAAGAGGCGGGTCAGCGAAATCTGGTAAAGGGAGGATAGTTCGAGGAACACTGCGAGGTTTTACATCAGCAATCAATGTGCCGTTAGACGTATTGGCCGCCTGCCGGGTAAGCGGGATTGTACGAAAGGGTTACCGCTACCCCGGAACATAAAGGGCTAAGGAAGGAACATGGATGGGTTTTAGTCAATAAGAGTCTGACACTCCCTTCCGCTCCACCCAGAGCGGGCGAAGTCATTGGATGTATTGGCCATTGGTATAATAGCCAAGAGCCTCGACGAACACCTAAGGACGCTTTCGTATGTATGATCAAGGGCTTCTTCCAGAAAGCAGTATTCCAGGATACGGCGCGTATGGTTAGGTTCCTCTTTCAGGAGCCTAACTGCTGGTAGCTTGGACCTTCTCTCCAATGTAACTATTTTTCTTATTTTTTACTTAATGTTTCTTTTTAAATGTGGATGGGTGACCATCTTTACATATCAAGACTCCTCCGTGCCTCGCAAAGCACCTTAAGCTGTTGGTTCCGGCTGTCATTCGTGGAGCTTTGATAGTCGTTACGGGTAGTCAGAAGCCCGAAAGTCTTGACAGCTAGCCTTACCAAGGGGTATCGTATTACCCACTTACTGACTGGGTTGTGGAGGTCAGATAGGAAGTCGCTCCATGTAAAATACTGGTATTCAGCTGCATCCGGTTAGACTGGAAGCCGACTCCGACATAGTTGGGAAAGGGCAGATTGATTGTTTCTTTTCAAATGTTTTTATAAAAATATGCCAATGAAATTTTAACACTCTCTGGAGCCCTGACCATTGGCAGCTTGGAACCTGTTCCTGATGGCGATGGGTTTTCTTGTTTTATAGTGTTTTTAAATAAATATCAGATTCAATTAAAAATTGCTACCTACGTCGAAAGCTTTTATTACTGACGGTACTTAATCGGCATAATAAAGACACTGAACTAATTCATCTACCCTCACAAACCGAACTACTTTCATGCATCCATTATTTACTTTTGAACAAAGCAGCCATTTTAATTATTTTGACGTCCATTGTTGAAAAAGGTACACCCTACCCTAGCTAGAGATATACTACGATAACACGGCGCGCCTCTCCAAATAACCGTTTCAATGTTTGTAGTCACATCCTTACCAAAGAGTTTGTATGTAGTTGTAAGTATTCGTCTTCAGTAGCAGGCCGGCAGCGACATGCGATGTGAGTGATTACTTTCACAAATACTTTCATATGTTTTGAATTTTGGAGGGGCGGGGAGCTGTTATCGTAGTTTTGTGAGAGTGAGACGAAGCTATAAAAGACAGTACCATCCTTTTTTGGGACTGAAATCATGATGGCGTTAATACATCATAATACAGCCCCAGGTTTTTGAAATTCTTGTCAGTAACTAGCTTCAGGCTCATTCTTATCACACTAGCGAACTGCGAAATTGTTTCCAGCGAGGCGATTCTTTAGGGAGCTTCCAATAATTACGTGAGGCGGTTAAAGGAGGGGGCTGAATCTCACCAAAATGTCCGCAAAAATGCAGTGAAACATTGCGAGGAAACTGGGTTAAATTAAATAAGTGTGTTAAATAAATGTTTCCCCACTAAAATATACACTCTTATAATGAATCAGTGGCACTTCACTGACTTAAACCAGTGAATGAGAACTTCATTGGTGAATCAGTGAACAGAATATGTACGCCAAGACACGTGTGTGCTAAGCGGGATTGTCCGAAAGGGTTACCGCTACCCCGGAACACACGGCTAAGGAAAGAACATGGATGGGTTTTAGTCAGTAAAAGTCTGACACTCCCTTCCGCTCCACCCACAGCGGGAGAAGTCATTGGATGATTTCCCACCCTCAAAAAAAAAGCCGCGTGTATGCAATGATCTAATTTAAAAAATCTCACGTGAGATTATGGGAGAGGGAAGGGGTTCTGGCAAAATCTCACGACATCTCACCAAAGGGTCAAAAAAACACCAAAACCACCGCACGTTGATAAATGGATGCTCCCTTAACGAGCTCACTACGTGTGCGCAGCGTGTACGCCACGTGTGTTCGCCGTGTTTACGGAACATGAGCGATTGACATCAGTACACAAGAGAGAGCCACAAACGAGTATACAATTTCATTCGTCTTTCAAATACTATTAATATCCAATAAGAAAAATAGGTAGTCGCTCCATTTAAAATACTGGTATTCAGCTGCATCCGGTTAGACTGGAAGCCGACCCCAACATCATTGGAAAAAGGCTAGGCAGATTGATCAAATTAGATTTTTTTTTTTTTTAATACCTACCTACCTCAACAAAAGACGTCAAAAATGAAAAGTACTTTGCACAAAAGAAAATAAGATTCATTATCATCCAACAAATTACCTTTTCGCTTTAGAAACTTTCGGCTTTCCGCTCGCCTCACTAAAACCTTCCTATCGCCAACCTTTCTGACGGTGTTGCCAGTCTTTCTGTCGGTGTTGCCAATTTTCTGCGGTAATTTCCTCATGGCAACACCAATTTTACTGTTTGATGGCAACTGTCGTTTTTTGACGCGCGATGACATTTGTAATGCTGTTTTTGAGATGGGTTTTGCTAGAGACCAATTTACAAGTGTTAGTAAGCTGAACGATGCTAGGAGGCGGAATAGCAAGACGGATTCAGCTATACGTTGATGGGTCAGTCAGTCAGACAGTCAGTATCCCTTTAAGAAACTAGCACTGCAAAGTCAAAGTCAAGGTCAAAGTCACTTTGACTTTCAGTCAGTCAGTTTCCTTTGATAAGAAACTAGTACTTCACCCGTGAGTGAAGACTACGGAGATATTGAACTTTACAACATTAAAATCATCTTCTGAAAGTAACTACCCCTTTTCATCCGCTAAGGGGTAGATTTTCGTAAAACCCCTGATACATGTATTCTTTATTTTTGGTTTTACGTATAAATACTGAGTTTCGAGTTAATCGGACCGCGAGTTAAAATTATTTTATTCAAACTTTGACACACCCCAATCCCCCTTTAGGGCGTAGTCAATGAGCGGGATTGTCCGAAAGGGTTACCGCTACCCCGGAACACAAAGGGCTAAGGAAGGAACATGGACGGGTTTTAGTCAGTAAGAGTCTGACACTCCCTTCCGCTCCACCCAGAGCGGGAGAAGTCATTGGATGATTTCCCAGCCTTATAAAAAAGGGGGTAGTTAAGAAAAACAAAACACGACTAACTTTATGATTTACTTAGATAAGTGTCTGTGCTAAGTTCCAAGTTTATTAACTCAAAGAATGAGATTTTTCATACAAACAGGATCCCCCCTTTTTGACTCCCTTAAAGGTTGAATTTGCAAAAAACCTTTCATCACATTATAAAAGGAAGTCGTGCGCAAAGTTACAAGTCCCAGTAGTTTCGGCTGTGTGTTGATATGTCAGTCAGTTTTCTTTCAAAAGAAACTAGCGACCAGGTGTGTAATGCAGATACAATCACGCGGGCGAAGCCACGAGCGAAAGCTAGTTAAACTATACATATAAACCTTCCTCTTGAATCCCTCCATCTATTGATGAAAACCGCATTAAAATCCGTTGCGTAGTTTAAAAGATCTAAGCGCACAGAGGGACAGATGGCAGGGAGCGACTTTGTTTTATACTATGTAGTGAACAAACCAAAAAGTTACAATTTCAATAATACTTGCTTTTAATAAAATACTAGCTTCCGCCCGCGGCTTCGCCCGCATAGTATGTCAACAAATTATACACATAAACCTACCTCTTCAATCACTCTATCTATTAAAAAAAACTGCATCAAAATCCGTTGCGTAGTTTGAAAGATTTAAGCATACATAGGGATATAGGGACAGAGAAAGCGACTTTGTTTTATACTATGTAGTGATTAAGGGTCTTGCTATTCCGCGCTCTTGTTTAGTGACTGCAAAGAAAACAAAGATGCAAGACCGATGCAAGAGAGAGATAAAAGAAACATTTCCTAAATGGAAACTAAAAACTTGAGAGGTGTCAAGGGACACCCGGATGGAACGAAGTTCTTTTCGATTAATTAGTGAAGGGATTGTAATAAAATTTTATTTCTTTTAAGTTATAATAATCAAAAAAATCTGATCTAAACTTAACTAACTAATCAAAAAATATTGATTAAAAAAATAATCATATTTTACTCCAAAAAGTGTCGTTACAACTTTTGGTCTTAATTTCCGTCTCGCCCCATTTCACAACGCGCGATAAGGAACTTCGTTCCAAAAAAAATTTTTTGTTAAAGTAACATAATTATAACATTTAAAATAAATACTTTCTCTCGCTTCAGTCTTGCAATGCTCAGTAATGCTAGAACATGATAAGTGTTTAGTACACGATTAGTGAAATACAAAGTACACAATTTTGTGGTATTAAACAACGAGTGAAATGTGAGCCCATATTACAAAAAACTGATTGAAAAAGTGTAATTGAAATAATTGAAAGTCTGAAAACGGGTCATTGGGACTCATATCATTATGCACAACTTAAATCACAACTTAAACAGCATGTCTCAGAGATATTTCTCAACAGCATGTGAAGCTAAGTCAGAGGCTCATGGGAAGCTTAAAAACTTTGACACCAGGTTAGTTACTAACCACGCGCAAAGAAAAAGAATTGCACTACAATAATTCATAACAATTAATCTTTTGAACGCCAGAGTGTAAATGCTTCGGCGTAGTCCCACGCCAAGCCACAAATTAAAGCATATTTATTTTGTTCGTAAAAATGTGTTGTGCACGTTTTCATCTGTCGGCTATATCCGACCGTGTCGTGTTGGGCACGTTCTCATTTGTCGGCTATATCCAACCGTGTCATGTTGGGCACGTTCTCATTTGTCGGCTATATCCAACCGTGACGATTTTAGGTAAGTTTTCATTTGTCGACTATATCCAACCGCGCTCAAAAGGCTAATAGCGAACACGGATGTGGTGTCCGACGGTTGATGTCGAGATGCTTTATAAATGCTAGTAGCGCGGTAAACTCTGCTTGCGCAATGCAGGATTTCGCGTGACGTCACTGTGACGCGTAGTTGAGATATATTATTGATATTTAGATAGAGTGGAATATTTTCAATGAATAATTAATTATAATTAATCAGCTGGTCCACTATATTTTGACGGGTAATGAACATACTTCTATGATTTATTCGCATTTTCAGTGTTGATCCCACAGTAAAAGTTTTTCATAATGATAGGTACAGACATCCAGCTATCTCAAACTGTCAAATATTCCCAATTGAACATGAACCTTATTCTTTTGGAATAAAGTTGAAAATCTATCAACGAAATTTGACAGATTGGGGTAGCTTCATGTGCTGGCCTCTGTACAATGACCCTTTCAGTGCTCAGTTATTTCAATAACACCTCGTCTCAATGGTATACAGGTTATGAATAGAAATAAAGACTACATAGTGAATACCGTAACCATAAAGGATAAGATTTTGGAGTAGATTAAAGTTGACGGTCGATTCTGTCAAAAAGCTCACTGTGAACACTTTAGATGACGTGAGCAGTCACTTTGCACTTTTGACAGCTCATTTTAAACTCAAACTCAAAGCATTGATTTCAAATAAACCAATTACAGGCACTTTTGAACTGTCAAGGGGTCGGTCAGTGGGAGAGATGAAGCTAGTTGCCCATTCCAAAGCAGTAGGTACCTATGGAGAAGAACGGGCAAGAAACTCCATGGACACTCTTTTAAATCAAAATATGTTTACAAAAACTGGGTTACATCATTCATGTTGAAATATACACGTGAGAACGATGCAAACTTAATAAAAGCGTCCATAATTACAAGTTTAAAAAAAACAATTCAAAATTATTTTAAATTTTAAAACAGCCGTGGCAGCTAAGAGGTGACCAGTCCCTACTGACGGCGCCCGTTCATGAACATGAGCACTGACTTCCCCTACACTTTCTCTGTTAGACAGTTACAGAATAGCACAACTGTCTCTATTGACAATTGGGTATTTGACAGGGTAGTGAATAACGTCACTTTTATAAACTGTCAAAACGCGGAATTCGTACGTGATTTATATGAAATATAAAGTGACGTCACAGATTTTTAGAATCAAATGGAATACTTAGTAGCATTAAATGCGATTTTACAATTTAAATCTTCGCATAATATTTAGTTTTTGTATGGTGATGGGAGTTTTGAAGACGAGCGGGATTTTTTCCAAGGGATTTCATATTTTATTTTTGACCGATTCAAATAGTCAATTATTTCTTCGCATAATATTTAATTTTTGTATGGTGATGGGTGTTTTTAAGATGAGCGGTCTTTTATTTATGTGATTTCATATTTTATTTTTGACCGCTTCAAAAAGTCAATTGAGAGCTCACTTCACTTTCACAGTAAGATTTATACAGAATAGATCAATTAAATGTCAATTATTAATGATTAATTAAGACTTACCTCCCGTTGCACGGCGTTTATACTCCCTCTTGGCTTTTCTCTCTAGCGCTTCTGTTGAAGAAATAAACGCAGAAATTTAATAAAGTCAAAGTCAAATCATTTATTTCAAATAGGCACAAGTAAGGCACTTTTGAACGTCAAAATGAACAAGAAATAGAATTGATTCTAGTCGCCCCTTCCAAAAGGTAGTTTCGTGTGGAGAAGAATGGGCAAGAAACTCCACCGTTACTCTTTTAAAATGTTTTACAATGTTTTGTATACATGAAATATAACATTATATGTGAAGATGATGCACCCATAATAAAAACACTACACCACAAAAGGTGAAAAGAAAAACACATATAGTAATGGTAGGTAACTTAAGTATGTCAAAAGTACATGGTGCTCACATATTTACAAACATTCTAAAAGTTAATAATAATAAATCGATCAATGTGTGAGAAGTTATTTCAACATGTTAAAATAGTATTTTATAAATAATAAATCATTACCTAATTTACTTAGCAACCAGTTTGATTTTGTCTAGACAGAGAGAGAGAGAGAATACACCTTATATTCATATAATCGCCTAAAATTTGCCCATGGCTGGGACACAGGCCCCTCTCAATGCGAGGAAGTGAGCCGTAATCCACCACGTGCCCAGTGCGGGTTGGTAGATGTCACATGTCTTCGAATGTCTGGTTCTAGGACATACCGGTTCCCTCACGATGTTTTCCTTCACCGTTTTGAGAGCAGTGGTGATGAAATTATTTACACAAAGTAAAGCGTCGATATCCTTTCCGCATTCTATTATTTAGAAATACAGGGCCATAATATAATTTGGTCTCAAGTTCCAAGTGTTAAAAGATTTTGTTTTCTAATACAGCGCCATCTAGTGTAGGTTTTAGCAAACTGAAGACTTTGAGATTAATTCACAGATCGAATTGGGTTTTTCTATCTAGATATTTCTTTCAGTAGCAGCTTTTATTTTTGGGGTGGAAAATCATCAAATGAGCCCTCCCGCTCTGGGTGGAGCGGAAGGGAGTGTCAGACTCTTACTGACTAAAACCCATCCATGTTCCTTCCTTAGCCTTTTATGTTCCGGGGTAGCGGTAACCCTTTCGGACAATCCCGCTGACCCGGCAGGCCTAAAACAAAAACTTATAACACTAGAAAATTTACTTTTTCGGGCATAACGTTTTTTCGTTACGTGACGACTTGTCAGTTTACTTCTACCACAAGCAAACATTCGTTCAGCGCGGGCATCGAACCCGAAACGTGAATTCTGAGCGATCAGGTCGATATATGACCTATTCTTTGCTAGGAACCACAGGCACCAAAGCTATGGCTAAAAAAAAAATACAAAGACAACAAAATAAAAAAAACTAAACAAGCATAAACACCACAACCACACACCATATTATTATTGTAAATGCGAAAGCCAATGTAATTTTTTTACTCCAACACACACAACGATTGTACGGATTTAATTTTATAGAAAAGCATTAGTTTTGTACCCAGAGGGAGGATAGGTAGGTGGACTCGGTAGGTAGGGTGGGTAGGTAGGATAAATAGGTATGGTAGGTAAGTAGGGTAGGATGGGTAGGTAGCGTAGGTAGGTAGTTAGGGTAGGTAGGGTAGGTAGGGTGGATAGGTAGGATAAACAGGTAGGGTAGGTAAGGTGGGTAGATAAATTGGTAGGGTAGGTAGGTAGGATAAGTATCAAGGGTAGGTAGGGTGGGTAGGTAGGATTAGTGGGTAGGGTAGGATGGTCAGGTAGCGTAGGTAGTTAGGGTAGGTAGGATAAGTAGGTATGGTAGGTAGGGTGGGTACGTAAGTAGGGTAGGATGGGTAGGTAGCGTAGGTAGGTAGTTAGGGTAGGTAGGGTAGGTAGGGTGGATAGGTAGGATAAACAGGTAGGGTAGGTAAGGTGGGTAAGATGGGTAGGTAGCGTAGGCAGGTAGGTAGGGTGGGTGGGTAGGTTAAGTAGGTAGGTTGGGTAGGTGGGTTGGGTAAGTGAACCGTAAATATTTCGTGCGAGTAAAGCTAGAAAACAATAATTATTTATGTGTGTTATACGTATTTCCCGGCAAAAAGGGTATTTCATTTTTATTATCACGTGCTATTGAGGGATAGAGTCAAATCTCATGCGATATGCAGATATTCGTCCCCTCCTTTCTGCATATCTGGCCAAAATCGCCTCACATTATTAAGACACGCCTCGTTATAGCCTTTTTTTTTAGATATTTTGTTTTATGTCGTCCGTATTTTGTATGTCAGATGAATTCTGAAAGTGAAACCGGTGACTGAAAAGTTGTGTGGAAATCGGTTATCATGGTATGGGCATGTCAATGACTGCTCCCGCTCTGGATGGAGCGGAAAGGAGTGTCAGACTTTTACTGACTAAAACCCATCCATGTTCCTCCCTTAGCTCTTTGTGTTCCGGGATAGCGGTAACCCTTTCGGACAGTGGATTTCAATTACGAATGCCACAAAAACTGACCTAGCGTTTTTAAATAATGTCAAGCTCAAGCTAAATTAGTAATTAGTTAATTACATACACAAAAACCCCCATGTTAGTATATACAAAATGGCTGATATGTATGTTTGTTTGTTACCTAACTCGCGGGCCCTCTTTCTAGCCAAATACTCTGGGCTTGTTTTGTCCACGCGTGGCCTTCCCCGCTTACGCTTTTCCCCACTTTCGGGCGTCCTGTTATTCATCATAGCCGCTGAAAAAAAAAGAATCAAAATATAAAAATAATGAAAAACGCACCTCTTCTCCTTGAAGTCGGTTAAAAAAAGGAAAATATTGTTTTGGGCTTCATGTGGTTCCCTGCAATGAATAGGCCGCATTTATCTTCCGGTAACTAGGAAAATATGCACTTTCCGTATAAAAAAAAACAATATGGAGACCACATACTGGGTGTAACTGAAAGGATATATACATACAAAAGATGCTATAGACCACACAACTTTCAATATGGGACCTACTCGGAAATCGCAAAAAAAAACAGCTGTTCTATACATTTTTGGTCACGTGACTCGTCGAAATGTAGGAAACAGCTGATTTTTTTTTGCGATTTCGGAGTAGGTCCCGTAGTGAAAGTAGTTCAGTTTGGTGGTCTGTAGCATATGCTTTTGTATGTATATACCCTTTCGGTTACACCCGGTATACAACGTGGCGCTGCAATGGTGACATTAATTTAACACACGGGTAGGGCTTAGCTAGTGCCCATTAATCATATAAATGTTGATAGGTTAAAATAAATCGCAAATTCGAACAAACTAAATAGTAAAATCAATTCGCCTACTTTTTGCAGCTGTTTTCATCCTAATAGTATTACTTATTCGTTTTAATTTTATTGATGCGAATGTTACGATCCATGACCCCGGCAAATGACCGCTGCGCGACAGTTCTTTAAGAACAGGTTGCTCTAAGATGCTATTTTTTAACATTTTAAATAAATCCGTAAATAATAACGTTTCATCGAAATTGTCTTTAAGAAACGAATGAGAGAAAATATATTATGTGTGTTAAATTAATGTCACCATTGTAGCCCTACGTTGTATGCGAAAAATTAAACTATAAGTAAAACTAAATCTATAGAAGTATGGCAAAATTATAAAGCGTAAATTAAAAAAAAATATCTTTCAAACAATTGATTTCAAAATAAATTCAGTAACAGTAAACACTGTTTTGACAGCGTGTCTTGACCCTAGAAGAGCGGCAACGATGCACGCAGGCGCATTGAATTTAAGGTCCAAATGAAATATCTGGATCAGCTCACTTAAACCGCGTTCAAGAGGTGTCTGTCTTTTCTTTATACATTTTTGACTTTCCAAAATGCCAGTTTCCGAATGAAATTAAATTCTTGACTTTGGAATTTTGACTTTAACTTATGACTGTCAATTTTGCCTCTCAATGTTGACTGTCAATTTTGACTTTCAATGTTGACTGTCATTTTTTACTTTAAGTTCTTTATTTTTACTAGTGATGTATGATAGCCAGAAACATCTAATATAAAAAGCGTCTCACCCATCTCCTTGGCTTGTTTTCTGGCTGCCAAGTTGGCTAGGTACTCGGGGCTCGTTTTGTCCACCCTGGGCCTGCCGCGCTTCCGCTTCACAGGTGTCGGCGGGTCGCTGATCTCAGCTGAAGAAGAAGAGAAGACTTATTAAGAAGATAAAGCATCTTCTGTAAAAAAACATAATATAGGTAGGTACCACTGTGGAGCATAGGGTGGAGATCTGCCCAGCTTGGGCGGAGCACCGCCGTATCCTCGTAGAGGCAATTGGCGACGGCGGCGACCTCTCGCGTCCGGCCCTGGTGCAAGCCATGGTCCGAAGCGAGAGGGAGTGGGAGGCAGTCAGCTCCTTCTGCGATGTCGGATCTGGATGACGGATAGAGCCTCATATCTCAGTCGTAACGACTCCCGGCCACCGTAGGCGCGGGCCTGCGGACGGTGAGTAATGGGTAGCTCACCGTCCGATCAGGATCAGGCACGTGCTGCACGGCGCGTACATGTTCCACGCGAGCCTCAAAGAGATGTCAGCATGTGAAGGGGGCCGTTAGGGCGGAACCCTGCCAGGTCAGCGGGATTGTCTTAAGGCATTGACTGCCACGCAGCAGACACAATAGAACTATTGGCTCACTATTGAACTATGGCGCTCAACGTGTTAAAGGGTTACCGCTACCCCGGAACATAAAGCGCTAAGAAAGGAACATGCATTAGTCAGTAAGAGTCTGACACTCCCTTCCGATCCACCCAGAGCGGAAAGTATCATTTGATGATTTCCCACCTGACCTCTCTGACCTCCACAACCCAGTAAATGGTAACACGATACCCCTTGGTAAGGCTGGCTGTCAGAGTTTCGGGCTTCTGAAGACCGGTAACGATTGTCAAAGATCCACGAATGACTGCCGGGGCCAACGGCTTAACGTGCTTTCCGAGACACAGAGGAGTATCGAGTAAAGATAGTCACCCATCCACGGAACAATCCCGGCAAGTTTAGCTTAACGTTACATCACGCCTTTAATTCCTGAAGGTTAGGCAGAGGTGTACCCATAGTACACCCACATTTCGCCAGATATGTTTAAGTCCCATGTAATAGGGCGCGAGCCTATTACCATCAACCGGGCTCATATCTAGACTGCGGGCTGCCACTGAAAAACTCCAGATTGAGGTCTGTCAGGCTGCTGACTACAAACCACCCTGGTGTTTCATTTGACACGTGCGCCGGGGGTCGCAGGAACTTACGATCCTTACGCGACCTTCCAGGTTGACCTGTAAGATACCATTACCCAAAAAAAAGAAAACAAAACCGGTTCTTACCAGTAGTGATCGGTTCCTGCTTCTGTCTTGCCGCGTACAGCTCCGGCGGCACGAAGTGTGACACTGGCGAGCGGTAGTCCACTGATAGCGGCAATCCACCAGGCACTGCGAAAAACGACAGGTTAGCATCCTTAAGCAGGATTGTCCGAAAGGGTTACCGCTACCCCGGAACATAAAGGGCTTTTTCGCAGAAGGAGGTGACTGCCTCCCACTCCCTCTCGCCCCGGACCATAGCAACATAAAGGGCTAAGCCACATACTTATTTATACTTAGGTGTAGAGTTTGTGAAGATAGGCCTTGTAGAGTTAGGGCGTGTAGAGTTAGAAGCTTGGCTCTACATGAGATCTTTGACAGTGCGAGTCATATATGGTCTCGTCTTGGCGACATTTGACATGAAAATGTTTTTGGTAGGTTTTGGTTTTCTATAAAAAGCGTGTTTTTAGGGTTCCGTACCTCAAAAGGAAAAAACGGAACCCTTATAGGATCACTTTGTTTTGTTGTCCGTCCGTCCGACTGTCAAGACCGTTTTTTTCAGGAACGCGTGGAGGTATCAAACTGATAATTATATCTAATACTCAGGTCTACTGTCCCTTGGAGCTGTGATAAAATCAAACTTCTAAGCCAAAGCAATCAAAAGATACAGCCGTTAATGCCGCAAATTTCCGTAAATTTTTGAAACTCTCACGGGAATCAAAACCTACAGGGTACTTCCCGTGAACTTAGAATCTTTAAATTTGGTACGAAGTGACGTCTTATAGTACAGATAAAGGAAAAATTGCGTAAACCGTAAATTTTTAGTTACATCAAACAATAAACGAAAAAAACTTTTTTTTTCCAAAATATAAAAATACCATAACTATGACTCGATTGTCGTGATGGGTGAACTTTTAGTTATATACCTACGGTTTGTACGGAACCCTCGGTGCGCGAGTCCGACTCGAACTTAGCCGGTTTTTTTGAACTATTATTTGCTATGTTGAATCGAAAATTATCTTTGGTATTCGAAAATTTCCTAATCTATAGGTACTAATATTATAAAGCTGAAGAGTTTGTTTGTTTGAACGCGCTAATCTCTGGAACTACTGGTCCGAATTGAAAAATTATTTTTGTGTTGGATAGTCCATTTATCGAGGAAGCCAATAGGCAATAATATGTAACATCACGCTACGACCAATAGGAGCCGGGCAGCGGGTGAAACCACGCGGGAGTAGCTAGTATTAGATAAATCGGTTAAATATAAAGGTTGGAATTTAAAATTAACATCAATTTCTGCCTTATCGATTACATATGAATAATATAAAATAATATATATATGTATATAATTAATTAATATAATTATTTCATTTTCACACATATATATATATATATATATTTTGCAAATTGAAAAATGAAATAATTATATCATTTTAATGTATTGTCATCGGTCCTCGATAAATCTACAAAGTTTGAACGAAATCTGGCCGTTTAAAGTGGGTCAAAATTGCGCCCCAAGGTTACAAAACACACAAACAAACATACAGGTGAAGCTAATATAAAGCGTGAAAAAGAAACAAACCTTGATTCAACCCATAAATCTCCCCATTATGATCGATTTTCGTTTTCTTCTCCGGCGTTTGCTTCTGACTGCCCTCACTGCTAGACGACTCCTCCCTTTTAAGTTGTGGCAACACCGAATCCAGCTGACTTTCACACAGCGCCATTTTTATTGATTTTTAATTTATGCTGAA
This sequence comes from Hyppa rectilinea, assembly GCA_951799385.1. Taxonomy (NCBI): domain Eukaryota; kingdom Metazoa; phylum Arthropoda; class Insecta; order Lepidoptera; family Noctuidae; genus Hyppa; species Hyppa rectilinea. The sequence continues at coordinate 9,319,666 of OX637330.1, read as the reverse complement.
ATAAAAAAAAAATTGGCGATTAGTTAAGAGAATATTATTCAATACAGTATTTCTTAAATTACTTATGCCAGTATTACAGAACCTCACTCAATACTCAAGTGTAGCTTGAGTCTCGATTTAAGCCATTTGATTGGTTAAAACTAGTTTTAAGTAAGAGTGAGATTCTGTAATACGGGCCTTAGTGCCAATTTCACCAAAGAACTCCATTCAACGGCTGTCAGTCTCACTGTACCCGAAAATGTTGACAAGTTGACATCTCTTAAACGGAGTTCAGACATGCTGATAGCGTTCAGTTTTATGGGTGAAGTCAGCCCTTATTTCGTAAGCAAAGCAGACTAAATACCGATGGCCAATATTTGTACAAAATTGTATTTTTTGTTTAATAAAGCCTTTTTGTATTACACTTATTTGGTAAACAAATGTGTTACGAAACTCACTATTAGGTACTTTAGTACCAGCCGGTGTATTCCGTACAAATTCTCAACGTGAAAACTTATCGTGGCTCTAGATGTGACACCTCGTAACTCAATTATTGGTCAATTTTACATTTGGATGCAAAATTGTCCACCTGACCTTTACAGGTCTCCAAAAGTGATAATGCGCATAGAAATCTTCGCCACTGTTCGGCAACGGTCGTATTCCCCGAGCGTCGGAAGACGATATGTATATAGAGTGGTTAAGTGCATTTTCTTCATGCATAATTTAGTAAGATTATGTGTTTTGTCCTAAAAGAGATAAATATTGATTTATCAGTAACGAAATTTGATTCAATAATTCCATGTAAGTAAATAGCGAGCTATAATTCATATAAGCCTAAATCTGATTTTTAATATGTTTTTTCTAGTACTTAATATGTATTTTACGTAGGTATTTTTAATTTTTTAATATTGAAAAAACGTGAAAAATGTTAGTATAATTAAGTATTTTACAAAATTAACTATTTAAATTTGAATAAGATAATTAAAGTTGAAATTAAATTCACCTTTGAAAACAAAACCAAGAAGGGTGTGTAATAGCAGCTCTATATAATTCCAGACAAAGATAACACGTGCATTCACCACCAATATAACAAGACGACTGACGGACCTTTGACTGACCGCCGACCGCCGCCGACCGCCCGAATTGTTTTCGATTGTGTACACATGATATTGACTCCTATTTCTTTCGATCAAGGTGCAAAATGCAAGTGCATTGTTAAGGACTCGAACGATTCAATGATTCGGGTGTTTCCGGGAATACGACAATTAGCGAAGATCTGCATGTGCATTATTAATTTGGGAGTACTGTACTTCACTTAAGAAATGGCTATTAGTGACATCTCGTAACACGACTTGGAAGCACTTTGTAAGGTGGGACCACAGATATAGATAGACATAGATAACGCAAGAGCAACTACTTCGCGTGCCTAGCTTACGTACAAAAATCGTAAGTGGTCACTTTCGCGCTCAGTCTGCATCGGTATACAGCGCTAGTCGGATCATCATACAATACATCACTAAATAGTGCTTGTGAGTCATAATAGGTAGTCAAAAAATGGCACGCTTGGTTTTCGATCATCATACATCACTAAATAGTGCTTGTGACGTCATAATAGGTAGTCAAAAAATGGCACGCTTGGTTTTCATACACATCGTGATACTTGCGTTACCTATGTCTATCTATATCTGTGGATGGGACCTTGTAAATTTGGGATTTGTGAAAATTTACAGGTTCGTATTTACGAGGTGTCACATCTAGAGCGACGTTATGTGAAGTGAGGTGTCAAACCGATTGACAGCCCACTTCAAACAAGCCAATTAACCCCGTGCAGCAGTAGTAGCCAAGTGGTATCGGCCATGACTTACGAGTAGGTCGTGAGTTTGAACCGAGGCAGGCACTTTACTTTGTGTATTTAATTTCATCACCACTGCTCTCAAAACGGTGAAAGAAAACATCGTGAGGCGTCCCACTCACTCTTTCATATTTATTTCATAAATATCCGCCTAATTCTAACACTGGGTGGATGAAATGGCGGCAGGTCACGGGAACAATTTGTGACTCCCGCATTCCCCTTAAACTTAAGGGGAAGATTTATAAAAGCATGATTAGACCTGCCGTCTTGTATGGATCAGAGTGTTGGGCCAAATCAGGAATGAATGAAAGACAATTGCATGCAGCTGAGATGAGAATGCTAAGAGGGATGTGTGGTGTTACGCGAATGGATAGAATACGTAATGAGTATATAAGAGGAAGTCTGAAAGTGACCGAAAAGTTGTGTGGAAATCGGATGGTATGGGCATGTTATGCGGAGGAATGAGGAAAATGTTGTCAGGAAAGTTGTGAGTATGAATGTGGATGGCTATACAAGTAGAGGGAGACCAAAGAAACGACGGATGGATTGTGTGAAAGATGATATGGCTAGAAAGGGAGTGACTACCGAGATGACGACTAATAGAGAAGTATGGAAGAAGAAGACATGTTGCGCCGAGCACAAATAAATTGGGATAAGGGCAGGAGAATGATGAATTTTCCCACTGCTGGGACAATGGCCTCCTCTCTGTGCGAGGGAGTGGGCTATTATCCAGCACGCGTGCCCAGTGCGGGTTGGTAGATGTCAAATGTCTTCGTATGTCTAGTTCTAGGACATACCGGCTTCCTCACGATGTTTTCCTTCACCGTTTTGAGAGCAGTGGTGATGAAATTAAATTCACAAAGTGACTGGTCATCTGTTAGCGGCCATGGCTTGCTTTAATTTAAATTTTGAACTTTTTTTTTTTTCACCGTTCTGCATCGTTCTCACATGTATAATATGAATTATGTAATCAATATTTTGTAACCATATTTTGTTTAAAAGAGTGTCCATGGAGTTTCTTGCCCGATCTTCTCCATAGGTACCAACTGCAACTTTGGAATGGGCAACTAGCTTCATCTTTCTGACTGACCGACACCTTGACAATTCAAAAGTGCCTGTAATTGGTTTATTTGAAATAAATACTTTGAGTTTGAGTTTGACTGCCTGGGTTCGAACTCCCAACCTACAACTCGTAAACTGTGTCGTTACTACTGGCCGACCGCTGCTAGCAGTTGTATTATTCGCAGTATTTCTCTTAATCATTTCTTTACCAAATAAGTGATGAAAATACTCTATATATATTAACATTTATTTATGTTTGATTTCAGAGAGAATTGCACAGAAAAATAATTGTAGCACTTTTGATATTTTATTTACAATGTTGGAATTGAATTCTTCTACACAGTGTGTTAGGTTAGACGAGGGACATACTTTCAGATGTTACTATACTCATGAAAATGAACAACTTTGACTATGGAACTATACCTGAAATCACGAAAAATAAATCAGTTGTTCAGTACATTTATCAATCTGCCTAGCCTTTTCCCAACTATGTTGGGGTCGGCTTCCAGTCTAACCGGTTGCAGCTGAATACCAGCATTTTGCATGGAGCGACTGCCTATCTGACCTCCACAACCCAGTTACTGGGTAATACGATACCCCTTGGTGAACTGGTTGTCCTGTTCAGTACATTGTTCGCATAATTCGTCAAAATGTATGGAACAGCTGATATTTTTTTTTCATATTTCAGACTTGGTCCCGCCTGTCATTTGTGCATCTTTGACAGTCGTTACGGGTCGTCAGAAGCCCGATAATCTGACAGCCAGTCTTACCAAGAGGTATCGTATTGCCCAGTTACTGGGTTGTGGAGGTCAGATAGGCAGTCGCTCCATGTAAAATACTGGTATTCAGCTGCATCTGGTTAGACTGGAAGCCGACCCCAACATAGTTGGGAAAAGGCTAGGCAGATGATGATTTCAGACTTGGTCCCATGGACAAAGTTGTTGATTTTCATGAGTACTATACAACCTGAAAGTATGTCCCTCGTTCTACTTATAGCAATGCATATCAAAGTACATCAGAGTCACACTAATCCGGCTTCAACACTTCAACATATCATCGCATAGTCCATCATCAGCTAAAGTTTTAAAACTATAGACTAGAAGTTACAAAAATGGATAAATAGGTAAAGAAATGAGTAAATAAGAGGAAGTCTGAAAGTAAAAGTGACAAAAAAATTGTGTGGAAATCGGTTGTCATGGTATGGGCATGTTATACGGAGGAATGAGGAAAATGTTGTCAGGAAAGTTGTGAGTAAGAATGTGGATGGCTATACAAGTAGAGGAAGACCAAAGAAACGATGGATGGACTGCGTGAAAAATGATATGGTTAGAAAGGGAGTGACTTTAAGACTCTAGTCTCGAGGAATATAAAGAAATTATTGCCGTCGCGCTGCGTCGCACCTCCTCCCGTAAAGTGCGAAAGGGACAAGTGCAGCTCTGGCTGATTTTACCTACAAAACCCTTGATCAAAAGAGGTTTTGTATTCCGCTGTTTTCTTCTTCAAAACTGGACTGATCTAAACAATTCTTTTTCAAAATGAAGAGGAACAGTTTAACTATGCTTCTATTATTTTCTTTTTCGTTAAAAAATTATGAAATTCATCTGATATTCGTCTGAACATGGCGGTAAAAACGGCCTATATTTCGGGATTTTCAATTGTCATAATTCATTAAGTGATTATGTTTTGGAAAAAAGGAAATAATAGGGGCACGTACTAATTAGACCTAGATTTTTTGGAACAAAAATCATTGCTTACATTTACATTTTGTTAAATTCTATTTTACTGTTTGCGAAACATTTTGTATGTTGTTTGTGAAATTTTCTTTTTGATTTTTCTCATTTTTTATTTTTATCTTGTTTCGATTCCTTAGAAGTTGTTCTGTAATGTTGTACTTGTACATTTGAATAAATAAATAAATTTCTCTAGAGGCATTATCTACGAAGAAAACAGCAGAATGCGTTTGTATGGAGAAAGGCCCAATAGAATTCCTTCTTAAAGTTGCCGGATTAGTGGGACTTTATTTATGAAAAAAATAAAAAATTTAAAATTTTCAGTGCTTGACAATAAAAAGTGAAAATGAGGCGATGATTTTGAAAATTTGATGGAATGCGAAGGCTTGGTCTAAATTCCTAATGGGACATATATTTTTGATATAACTTTTTGCTGCCAATAAAGACTATATTAGCTTAAATATTAAAAGCAAATATTTACCGTTGATTGTGGATCAAAGCAGCAAAAAAAAGACATGATATATTTTAGCATATTTACATTACAAGAAACAAAATTAGTTTTATTTATTTTAAGTTATAATAATAAAATAATCTGATCTAAAATTAACCAATCAAAAAATAATGATTAAAAAAACATCATATTTTACTCCAAAAAAAGTGTCGTTACAACTTTTGGTCTTAATTCCGTGTAGCCCCCTTTCGCAACGCGTGAAAACTAGGTCAGATTTCACCAATGAAACTGATTACAGTCAGCACATGTAAACCGCGTTCAAGAAATGTCAGCGTCAATATTCAACAGAAAATAATGACACTGACACGGTGTTTATGTGCTAATCGCGGTTTAATTGGTGAATCAACTCTCAAACAGATTCTCTGTTTTAGATCGCCTAGCCTTTTCCCAACTATGTTGAGGTCAGCTTCCAGTCTAACCGGATGCATCTGAATACCAGTATTTGACATGAAGCGACTGCCTATCTGACCTCCACAACCCAGTAACTGGGTAATACGATACCCTTGGTAAAACTGGCTGTCAGACTTCTGGGCTTCTGACGACCCGTAACGACTGTCAAAGATCCACCAATGACAGCCGGGATCGCTTAACATGCTTTCCGAGGCACGGAGGAGTCTCGGTATGTAAAGATGGTCACCCATCCACGGACCAATCCGGCTAGCGTAGCTTAACCTGATGGTGCGGACCCGATCCGTGCGGCTGTTATAATACTCTTAGCCATTATTCTGTCATACGAAAAACATAATAATAGTTACAGTCTGTGTATTTTGTCTCCTCACCATGTTGGCTTAAGGAGTGAAAGCTTCAGGCTAGCCCGCGGGTAAGAGGGATTGTCCGGAAGGGTTACCGCTATCCCGGCACATAAGGGACTAAAGAAGGAACATGGATGGGTTTTAGTCTGTAAGAGTCTGACACTCCCTTCCGCTCCACCCAGAGCGGGAGGAGTCATTTGATGATTTCCCAGCCTCAAAAAAAAAGGCTAGCCCGCGAAAGTCAAATTTTCTTACATTTTTTGCCACACGTCACTTACTTGTCACGTATTGACAATGGCGTTCAAAAGGTTAAATTCATCAAAAGTTACTTGTCCCTAAAGCTTCATATGAAAACCAGCGTCAGACAACATAATGCCTGACATTATGTTGTCTGACGCTGGTTTTCATTTAACATTTAACACCTCCAATCCATCCTGTCCCTTGCTGTCCTCCCCCAGTGACGCCCTAAGCCGAGATCCGTACCCCACAGGGGGTGCCCTTAGCGTGTAGTTGCTTAGTTTGTATTAAGCCCTGCCTGGAGGCTGCAATTTTATTGTGGCATCCACAGGCAAGTCCGGTTTAGCAGTAGACAACCTATGGTTGAACTGCGAGATGCCATTATCAAAACAAAAGAGCTCTTATAAGCAAACGGCTTCTAATAGGCGAACATCTAATGGGTTAATTCTGTTAAGAACCTTCTTGGCGCGGCCGTGAGGCACTCTAGTTATAATAAACTATCTGCTCCAGCGCGGTTTTACTCGCTGCTTGGCTCCTATTGGTCGTAGCGTGATGTTACATAGCCTATAGCCTTCCTCGATAAATGGACTATCCAACACAAAAATAATTTTCAATTCGGACAAGTAGTTCCATAGACTAGCGCGTTCAAACAAACAAACTCATCAGCTTTATAGCGTAGATCACTACATAGTATAAAACAAAGTCGCTTTCTCTGTCCCTATATCCCTTTGTATGCTTAAATCTTTAAAACTATGCAACGGATTTTGATGCGGTTTTTTTAATAGATAGAGTGATTCAAGAGGAAGGTTTATGTGTATAATATGTCGACATATTATGCGGGCGAAGCCGCGGCCGGAAGCTAGTATGTTATAAACCTTTTAGCTTTTTGTTATTTATATTTTGTCACCGACTGTGTCCAAATTAATGTCTTTTTTTTCATTCTTTCTGTCTTAATACAATCCCTTAAGTTGGTAATAACCCTATGGAATTATTCATTTAGACAAATCTGTAAAAACGTACTTACTATGGTCACAAATAATACTTTGATCAACATAGAACCTGACCTTGTAGCAATAATGACTTCTCTCGCTCTGGGTGGAGTGGAAGAGAGTGTCAGACTCTTACTGACTAAAACACATCCTGTTCCTTCCTTAGCCCTTTATGTTCCAGGGTAGCGGTAACCCTTTCGGACAATACCGCTTAATGACATCACGCCTGATGTACAACTATCTGCTGCCCGCGGCTTCGCTTGCGAGAACCCTACTATTTTTTCTAAGCCTAAGTTACTCCTTACTACATCTGCTATCTGCCAGTTGCAATCCCGTCAAAATCGGTCCGGCCGTTTCGGAGATTTGCCGGAACAAATAAACCGACATTTTTTATTTATTCAATTGTTTTTTTGTTAAGTACTGTTTATTAAATGCTTCCCTATTGCATTTAGTAAATACCTGTTATTATGTCATTGCAAACTGACACTTCAATTTTATTCACTTGAATGCATATTTACAATAGGGAAGCACCCTACTTTATGTCCCTTTATGCGTTGAATAGTGTACCTGTTACGAATACCTGTAGCTATCAGGTTTCATTAAGAAAAAATAGAGGGTGAGGGTGTTTTTTTTTGGGTGCATAGTCTTCTGTTATAATTCATGTATACAAAACATTTTTAAAAGAGTAATGGTGGAGTTTCTTGCCCATACTTCTCCATACGAAACTACCTTTTAACGGGCGACTAGAATCAATTCTAGTTCGTGTTCATTTTAATGTTCAATCAAAAGTGCCTTTCTTGTGTCCATAATAATACTGTAAAGAGGAAAGATTTGTATTTTTGTGTGTACGTTTGTAATGAATAAACTCAAAAACGACTGTGCTGGTTTCAAAAAATCTTTTACCATTAGAACGCTTAGTTTTCAGGGAGTAACATAGGCTACTTTTTATCCCGGGAAAAATAACGGGACCCGCGAGAAAGACGACGGGAGTGAAGCCGCGGGCAAAGTGCTAGTCTTAAATATAAAGGGTTTTTCAACAAGAACTTTGTTTTTCAATTGGTGCTAAAAGAGTTTGTAAAAACGTTATTTACAAAGAGAAAATCATCTATCATCGAGTTAGGATGAAATGACCATAAAATGTTGATTAATGCTTATTCTTTCTTTGTATAAGAAGTGTTTGCAGCCCTGCAGTTTGACAGATAGACTGATAATATACTCATCATCTGCCTAGCCTTTTCCCAACTATGTTAGGGTCAGCTTCCAGTCTAACCAGATGCAGCTGAATACCAGTATTTTACATGGAGCACCTGCCTATCTCACCTACGCAACCCAGTAACTGAGTATCAAAATACCCCTTGGTATGACTGACTGTCAGACTTTTGGTCTTCTGACGACCCGTAACGACTGTCAAAGATCTACAAATGACAGCCGGGACCAAAGTCTTAACATGCTTTCCGAGGCTCAGAGGAGTCTCGTTATGTAGACAGATAATATACTTAATTATAATTATTATTATAAGGATCTCTTTTTCTTTTCATGTTGATAGTACTTCTTGAATATTTCTTATTTAATTGAGTCCAATAGGTTGCCATATTGATTGCGGGATCAGTGGCATTATTAAGGTCAGCTGAGGTGCTGGTGAATGCGTCGCTTAGGGCACTCCAGCAGTGGGGCATTGGCTGATATGAAGTACTGCAAACGCACTGGGTGCGATTTCGTATACAGAAGAAATTAAAACATGGGATAAATGAGCTCACAGCAAGTTCAAACATGCATAAAGTCAGATAATGAGTATTAATAGCTCCATAATAACTATTACAGCCTTTCCTTTTCCCAACCACATTGGAGTCAGCTTCCAGTCTAGCCAGAGTCAGTATTTTACTAGGAGCAACTGCCTAAAGGGTGTCTAAACAATATTTTGATTTTAAAGAGTATCCATGGAGTGTTTTGTCCATTCATCTACGCTTTGGAATGGGCAACTAGCTTCATCTTTCTGACTGACAGACCCCTTGACAATTCAAAAGTGCCTGTAATTGGTTTAATTGAAATAAATGCATCGAGTTTTGAGTTTTTGATGATAGATCAGTAAATCTGCTGTTGATTATCATATTAACTGTTCTGAATAATTAAACAATAACAACTATCATAAACATTGACAACAGATTTAATTGAATGCTGTAAATTTGTTCAAAAGAGTCTTTTGTATAGTTGTCAACCTTTTTTTTTTGATAATAATAGACAAACATAAACATTGACAGGTTGTTGTATGTTCTATAATCAAACCACCTGTTAGGAAACAGGTTTTGAATGGCTTAGGAATTATTGAGATGTGATCCAAGATAGATACTGACATTAAAAAGTTAATTTAAAGTAATTAGCAATATTGTTTTGTGATAGTAAAACTGAGCTGTAAAGCATGAAAGATGTGTTAATGTAATGTGTATGATAAAATAATGCCAGAATAAAAAATTAATTTTAGATTATGAGTGATTCAAGAAATTCATAAGCAAAATCGCAAATCAATCACACTAACGTGCATTTATCTCAACGGACACCATGGAAAACCTAATTAAATGCTTATCAATACTTCCCAACTACAGAAAGCGTAATGTTTCTTACCTTATTCATCAAACTCCATTTAAAAACAGAAAAAACACTTAAAATAACACTCGTTTACACTTAAAACTTACGATATAACAATATTAATTGGATTTCCACACAATACAAACTTAATATATCAACAAAAAACGCGTATATAGTAAAATAAAGTTCCATTAACTAAAATAAGTACAATCAATTTTCTCTGCCCAACTAGTCATGTCGAGGCGAACGGGAATATACAAGAAAACAACGTTTTCCACTGTTGATTTTTAACGTTACTACATCTTTGTTGTATAAGAACGCTTTTAAAAGTGATTACAAAAGTTTTTAGCGTAGATTATCGAAGATATAAACAAATTTCACAGCGTATTTTATGTGGAATAGACGTCCATTTCTGTTCCGTCAGTAACGCTACTGCCCCTAGAAGAATTGAGATAGCGAATGTATTTTTTTTATGGCAACATTCTGTGTTGCTTTGCAAAACCCCGTTGGGTGCGTTGAACGACGGTGGCTTGGTCCGATTTACAAACAAGACTAGTAGGAAAATATTAAGGAAAAATTAAATAACTGTTTCTAAATTGAATAAAAGTAAGCTTTCTTCCTTGTTGATTAAAATCTCATGTAATAAGTACAATTTAAACAAGTAAAAACTTGGAAACTATGTGTTATTATTGAAATAATTGAAATTTTCATTTCGTGTAGAAGAAAATGGTCGTTGAAACCACGTTATGAACTTCCTTAGAAATACAAAAAACTGTTTATTTTGTTCATGAGGATGTATTTGGCATATAAACTTCGTGCTTACGATATTTCTATGTATTTTAATTTAATAGAACGTGCTAACAGTGACTCTCCTAACGTACTTCGGAACAAAATTGACAGGTTTCCAATCAAAAACAGTGACTTCATAGTCTTCTCAATTTAACCGTATAATACATAAAATTATCAAAATCTAAACGAAAACCTTAAAAATAGACATAAAAACATCAAAAATCTTGTCATTTTTTTTACAAATACTTAAAATTACATTTGAAAAAGTTTGATAACAAAAATATTGTTGTTTTTTGTCGAGTAACAAGCAACATTTATGGGTGTGGGGCAAGAAGGGAGAGACAGTACGAAATAGCGATAGTTATAGGTAGGTCGAGCGTCGAGTTGGCATTGTAATAAACTACTTGACGTGTTTATCGTCGGGCGCGTTATCGCAAGCTCTTTGTGCAGTTTCACCTTGTTACGGTCGCCTTTCAACTAGTTATAACTCTGACGTATTTCATCGTTTATTTTCTTATTTCTTCTAATTCCACATAATTAAGCATATTTCATTAGGATTCGATATTTTTTTAAATTAAAAACAAGCTGTGATTTTTTTAATTTGTGTTTTTCAAGTTTGTATTTAAAAGTATTTTATTTCTTACATAAGTTAAATGGTAATTGATTTATTTTCTATTAAAATCACATGATTGCTGTGTTTCGTAACTTATTTAGAGGCTGTATAGGCATTCTAAGTTTAAAATGAAATGATAAGTCAGTTATACAAAGGAGTTATCATTATCTTAATGTTGTTTTTTTTTCTGATCCAATTCATTCCTTGAATGAAAAAGAACTGCGTTGTAGATAAACCGTTTTCTAGAATATTTTTTTCATCTCATAATATATTTTATGGGCGTTTGTTTCATAGGAAAATAATTAGGACGGCATTTTCATACGGTTTTGCGTTTCAGCATTGGTCAATGTTTGTTTTGTAGCCACTGTTATCAAACAAAAGATTAGTCAGTTTATTATTGATCTGTTTGCATGGCACAGTCTGAACGAAAATCAATAGTTTTGCGAACAAAGTAAGGGCGGGGTTGGGCATTATTAGAGAGAGACAACGAGTGTTCTACTTTCGAAAATTACAATGATTAGAGTGGAATTATAGGTTCTGTTGACTGTTGGTATTGATAGGGAATACCTATATTATTAAAAAAAAAGAGTAGTTCCATAGTAATAGATATCATTACTTGATTGATTGGTTCGAAAATTAGGTTAGGTTTCTCATTAGCTAAGTACTTGTCAGTATATTAATTACTTCCCGTATATTCATTACTGTAGCTGACAAGAAAGCATCTATTTGGGGCACTAAAGTATGTCCAACGCCCATCAACCCCTCAAATTTCGTATGAACCCCATAGGTTCATAAGAAAAATTCTCTCGAAACGACAATAAAAATAAGTAAACAAACGGCTTCTATTTAAGCGAACACCCAATGGGTTAATTACAGGATACACTGTTCTGTTATTGAAATAGTTGCAAAGCACAATGATCCGTAGTTATAAGTAGTAATTAATTAAGCATTACTCGTCAGTAATTAAAGATAATAAGTAGATACCAGATAATTAGGCTCATTAAGAACTTTTTCATTAAAGTTTCTAAGTCTTAAAACGAATAATATTTTATTTCGTCCGCACGTATTTTTTAGACCAAGATTACCTACGTATTCGTTAAATCATTTATTTAAAAAAAAAAAACAATAAATTAAGAAACAACATTAAATAAATTCCTCTTTTTTAGAGTCGGTAAAAAGAGGCGTAAAATTCAAATCTTATTATGGCAATATTTGTGTGACTCCCTGCCTTTGTGACATACAGACAGAGGGCGTTCACAGAGTTCATTTGAATTGTCTAAAGGTCAACGAACTCGTGCATAGATAAGAGCTGTTTAATTTTAGTTGTCAACCGTTTTGTTACTCTGTGGTTATGGTTTTTTTTTTGTTTATAATTTGGTGTTTCTAAACGTAAAGTTAATCACCCTGAGGATGTTTTAAAAGGTAAATCGTCGTTTTCGGTCAAATGTGCCGTGTCCCCGACTCTGACGAATGATCCTGGTCATTATCAAAGAAAATATAACCCCTAGGCACTAGGCAAATCATTTGTAACTTTTCACCATACACTGCTGCGTGAGAATTTCTAAAAAAAAATATTGTGACGTCAGAGAAGACTTACAACTTAGCAAATTCTTTTTTTTTTGTTATTTTGCTTCATGGACTACGCTTAGCCTCTATCTCGCCTGATGGAAAGCGTTCAGACTTATCATGAAGGCTGACGGGTTTTCTCAGCAACCTGGTGCGGATCTAGGTTTTGGCTTAGGGAGTAAGAGAGGGAAGCCAATGTTTTTCTCTCTGAGTTAGGGGTACGGGGGGGGGGGGGGGGGATTCGCGCAGAGGTTCGATTGCCAGTACCTGAACCATGCTGTATGGTTCACATATTGCGCAATCGAAGTATTTAATAATTATGTTTATGTTTTGTGTTTTTATTTTATTTTTTATTTTATTGTATGTGTATTTTTGTTTTGTATGTGCCTATGATCCTGTGTTGGTCGAAATAAATGATTTATTATTATTATTCAACAGGTGTCTATTTTCGAGTACTGTTTAAAAATCTTCTTGTTCTTTTCGTGTGGTTAGTGTCTGACCTGGTGTCAGAGATTTTATGCTGCCCATGGGCCTCTGACTTAGATGCATGCTGTTGAGAAATATCTCTCAGACATGCTAGTTTCCCCACGATGTTTTCCTTCACCGATTATTATGCTAGTGATAATTAATATAATAACTACGCACATTTGTCCGTAAATTCAGAGGTGTATGCCTGGGGTTCGAACTCGAGACCTGTGACTTGGCAGACCGACGGTCACACCACTAGGCTAAAAAAAATATGTGGAAAATTTATTGTTCTAAAATAAGAATACAGAGGGGAGGAGGCAACTGCTCCCGTTGCCTCCCTGCGTCAGCAGCACACAGCATTTGTTACAGGATCACCAAGCTTCGGACTACGTTAATGAGGTTGTAATGAAGAGGCCATTAAATAGGGGATCCTGCTGGATAAAAAAAAGAAATTATATTTAGTCCGTTAATCAGATAATAAAAAAAATATTGGACAAGTATTTTTTGCTTTATCATAATTATTAAAAATGACTTGGATAAAACGCATTAAAGTTGGGGATGGGGGGCTCGCTACGTTACAATTATAAAACCTATACGCTTGTGACGTCATGCCACATTTTAACTCAATGTATCGAAGTAATCTTTGGATTAGGTACGTAAAAATGTCTTTACTTTTTTGTGTCCAATATTTTTTTAATAATCTAGCTAACGGACTAAAAAAAATTGTGGTAATGGTGTGGTTAGGTTAACAATAAGTAATTTTGCTTTGAATTGTTATCTATCTGACTCCTTCTGACTCCTAAGACACAGGATTACCTAGTTCAGGAGTCAGGGTTTACCTTATCCGTATGGCCTTTACTTAAATAAGTTATGTATCCTAGCCTTAAGCAATGTCAAAGGTTTTTGTATGAATAAAGATTCTTTTTTTTTTTTTTATCTTGATGTTCGAAAGTCTGACAGCCAGTCTTACCAAGGGGTATCGTATTACCCAGTTACTGACCGGGTTGTCTTCTTCTTAGCGTGTCGACGGCAAAAATAGTACTTAACTAAATATATATTTATATTTTAAATTAGTTAGGCCTAAAATTCAGCAACGCGAATACCGTTCACTGACGCAGTCAGTAGGTCCTCACTGGGTTGTGAAGGTCAGACAGGCAGTGGCTCCATGTAGGTAGTCAGCTGCATCCGGTTAGACTCGAAGCCGACCCTAACATACTTGGCAGGTTGATTGATGTGGATGATGTTGTTCCGATGGCAAATAAAACATGGCTGGGACCGGAGCGTGGAGATTGGCAGAAGAAAAAAGAGACCTAGCTATGCCTAGCGGTGTGAAGATGGATGATGGTATTGATGAAGACGATGGTATTATATCGATCACTCACGTCACCTTCTAACAGTCATCATAAAATCTCGCATGTAATCCTCAAAGGGGCAAAGGTGTACCTATTATAATCTAACACAGCTACATTTCGTCAGTTATGTATTGTGAAACCGCCAGGCCAGCTCGTATTTTTTTTAATGTTTTTTTTTTGCAATTTCCAGGTAAGTATCAGGTTGTATGTCCATTAAAATATAAATTCAAATTTCGCGGGCTACATTAATCAATCCAGTCACATGTAATAGGGGTAAGCCTATTCGCCATCCACCGGGCACAAATCGTAGGCGTCGCCGCGTCGTCGTCTTATTTATCAACCAATTATTATTACAACATGAATGAATCGATTACTATCTAGATACCAATTAGAGACTGGCGCACATAGGTTAAATGCTCTAAGGGCGCACATCAAGCTATCCCTAACTGTCAAATTGAAAATGATTCCCAATTGAAAATGAACCTTTTATAGTTGAAAAACTATCCAAGAAATATGACAGATTGGGGTAGCTTGATGTGTTGGCCTCATTAGATGCTTTTCATTGCTACGCCATCCATTAACTGTTGGATTATGTTTTTTAAGAGTTTCGTATTTTTAACACAGATGGCGTAAGTATATATAGGATACGATAAAAATGTTTCTTGTTGCTTCTTAGTGTTTCAATCTAGTTTTTATGGATTGTATCACTTTGTTCTGAATTGGTATTCGTTTTCTTCCATGGATTGCTTGCATTTATTAAAGATTCTTCTAATTGACCCAAGATAAAAGGTATTCATTAGCAAAAACAATTTCTTGAAATTATTTGTCTTACATTGTCAATGTCACCATAAAATAATAGTAATAAGTGATGTTTATAAGTAATATTATCACTTTTTTCATTATCGAAGTTGTACCCCATCGCTGGTTACAATATGTTTTTACAATAATTTTCTCAACTTGGTTTTTAATTTCTAGGCGAATTACAAATCGTCACAGTAAACGTCAAACTTGTCAAACAACAAAAAAAAACGTCAAAAATATTTACAAAAGCTCAATGCCAGCCAATGCTCATTGTGAAAACGAAACTAGCGCTTTGTTTAAAATACAATTGTTCTATTTCATCTCATTAATTATAAAAAACGAATGTTATTAGCAGTAAATTAAATACCTATGTGTACCTACTGTTTTGTCTAGAATATCTATAATTTTTTTCTGAGTCACGTTACGATTAGGATTTTCCTGGATTTCCTTCGCGTAGTGGAAAACAAATAGAAAAATAAGAAAAGAAAACAGCGCGTGATTTATCTTTTGAATAAACATGAGTAGATGTGACTTTAAAATTGTGTTATTGGGCAGCGAACATGTGGGCAAAACCAGTTTAGTTCTCAGATTCGTAAACTGCAGATTCAATGCCGATATTCCATATCAAAACGTAAGTAATTAGCAAATATATCATTTGTAAACACGCCATAACTACGCCTGTATTTTTATCTGAAGGCAGAAGTGCAAAGTCATTCATCCTTAATTGTCTAATGTCAGATACACCTTGTTTCTATGAAATAGATAAACCAAGTATTCCCCCAGACCCCCATTCAGTTTTATTTAATAATGGTTAGCATTTTTCTATGCCTGTCCTTAAATTTGCAATGGCCTCATTTTCTTTAAGAAAATTCCTATATGGATACCATTTATAATTTCAAGGTACTAATTACTTTGCATGTGATCAAAGTTAATTAATCACATGTGCTGGAGTTGCCATTGATTTAATTTTAAGATGTTTTACTCTTCATAAAACATTTTTTTTTAGTTATCAAATAAACAAGCCTAAGGGAGTTCCTAATGTCAAAAATGATAAACTTCCATAAAACCCTATTGCCAAAACCAGGTACAAATCCAAACGGATCGTTTAAAAAAAATTCCAGATGGAAAAACCTATAAACACTGACTAACCAGGGGTTCCAAATCTAAAGATGTACTTTTGATCCTAGCAGTTTGTTCCTGTGGGACATTGTCCCACTCCATGCGGTCAAAGCCGAGGACAGCTAGTATTATTTTATTATTTAAATGAATGTTTAAACATTCAGATAAATGGTATCTCTATGTCCTTCACACTGGGAGATAAAAGAAGTATTCACTTTTTTTTAATATGTTGTTTTTATCAATAATTTACGCGCCAGACATAATATTATTGGTAGGGTCGACAAGTGATTGCATATAAATGTACATACATAAATATATTTGGATACATTATAGCCTTCTTGCAATTCAATTAATGCATTCAGCGCTAAATGTATTTGAAATATCATTGTTTCTCTGTCTATTGTTGGAACAGGATAGAGCCAGAATTATCATCTGCCTAGCCTTTCCTAACTATGTTGGGGTCAGCTTCCAGTCTTACGTGATGCAGCTGAACATCAGTATTTTACTTTGAAAACTGCCTGTCAATCCTCCATAACTCGAGGACTATGTAACATGTTACTCCTTAGTAAGACTGGTCAACTTCTTCTTTTCGTGTGGTTAGTGAATAACCTGGTGTCCGAGTTTTTATGCTGCCCATGGGCCTCTGACTTAGCTTCACATGCTGTTGAGAAATATCTCTTAGACATGCCTGCTCTCTAAGACTGGTTGTTTTTTACTGGTAAACTCAAAGCATTTATTTCAAATAAACCAAGCGCCCCTACGGGCTCTCCGTTGGGAAATCCTGTATAATCAGTGTATTACTTCCTATTTCTAAACAATTCGTACTGAATAGTGGATTAATAGGTATTAATATTATTCAACGGTTGATTCATACAAAACATATGTACAGTTGGTTTATTGTAGGAACTAGATTATATCTTGTGAGTAATTTTATTACTCATAATGTAGTGATTTTTTTATCAGGTACCCTACTGTTTGCCGTGGATTAGTATTTATGAATTGAAAATTTTATTAGGATCAGTTCACACTGAAGCTTGACGCGACGCGACGCGATGTAACGCGACGCGATGTAACGCGACGCGATGCAACGCGACGCTGTACGCACATTTTAATAGAGCGACTCAAAATATAACTTTTCTGCCATCAGCTTCGCCCGCGTTTTTAGCTTATATGCTATTCCAGACTCGGACTTCGTGTAGAATTGACGCAGTTCGGCGAACGTAGATACATTCCGAGGCGTCGTGCTAACAACGATTTACAATGCGCCTCGCGACGTTGCGGCGCGCGGCGCAGCGCGAAATCACTGGCCTTTTCCAGTATCGTCAAGTCGCGTCTCGGTGTGAACTGAACCTTTTTTTTTTTTTTTTAAGGCTGGGAAATCATCCAATGACCCCCTCCCGCTGCGTGTGGAGTCGAAGGGATTATCAAACTTTACTGAGTAAAATCCATCCATGTTCCTTCCTTAGCCTTTAGTGTTCCGGGGCAGCGGTAACCCTTTCGGACAGTCACGCTGATAGATAATTTATTCTTGATTTCAGACGGTGGGTGCGGCGTTCTGTGCTAAAGCAATGCAGTCGAATGGGAAAAACTTTAATATTGGTATCTGGGACACAGCAGGTAGTGAAAGGTATACACAAAACTAGCATTTTGTTGGCTACGTAGTCCGTTCCGTGTCTTTCTTCTTCTTCCTCGTGTGGTTACTGACTAACCTGGTGTCAGAGTTTTTATGCTGCCCATGGGCCTCTGACTTAGCTTCACATGCTGTTGAGACAGACAGGCCAGACAGACAGACATGCCGGTTTCGTCATGATGTTTTCCTTCACCGTTTTTTAAGCAAGTGATAATTATACAATACGCACATGAATCCGTAAAGTCAAGGGTGCGTTCGTATTATCCCTTTACAAAATTCAACATCTCATCCACCCCGGTAAAGTTGGTTTTTCTGGAGTCTTATTTAAGAATTTTATTTATCAAAGGGATTTTTTTATATAATCTGTGTCTCCCCTGGGTTGAATATTGAAAAATCTTTGAACTGACTCTTCTTACACATAAATTGACAAAATGTATGGAACAGCTGTTTTTTTTACCCCATACATTTTACTAGCCACACCCCGGCTTGGCCCGGCGCAATATAGATACTACAGCGCGGACGAAAGCTAGTTAAATTATACGTATAAACCTCCCTTTTGAATCACTCCATCTATTGATGAAAACCGCATTAAAATCTGTTGCGTAGTTTAAAAGATTTATAAAAGATCCAGTCTAACCGGATGCAGCTGAATACCAGTATTTTACATGGAGCGACTGCCTACTGACCTCCACAACCCAGTAACTGGGCAATACGATACCCCTAGGTAAGACTAGCTGACAGATTTTCGGCCTTCTGACGACCCGTAACGACTGTCAAAGATGCACAAATGACAGCCGGGACCAACGGCTTAACGTGCTTTCCGAGGCACGGAGGAGTCTCGGTATGTAAAGATGGTCACCCATCCACGGCCAACCCCGGCAAGCGTAGCTTAACTACTTAGCCACGAGTCTTCAACACGCAAACGTGTTGTCAAAATCCCTACTGTGCGCCTTCAACACGCATTTCTATACATATTTGTGTTGAAGGCAAGCTTGGAATGGACGAAAATGTATTGAGCACGTATGTGTATGCGGGGCACTGTAAGTTAGAACAGAAAACACACAGCTGTGTTAATTGCAGGGTCTGTTCGACTGCACTCTAAATTCTTTGTTACTTTATGAACCCAAATGTCCTTACATTGGCATTGTTCGTCGAATCGTTGAGCTCCTTAAGTTCTGAGTTGAGCTGCACGATTAATGACAAATGCGCACACTGACTGGACAGGCCCACTAATCTGTATGGTTCTTTCCTCAAAAGACCATTTCAGACACCAACCTACATGGTCTTCACATGATCTGACCAACATCATGTCTCGACATTAAAAGAGACTGTGACCTCTGAGTTTGTTTCAGCCTCTCTATTCAGAGTAGTCAGTAAGAAACGCCATCTAGTTTTAAAAATATTATTGACGTGTAAGTGTTAGTGCATAGACCTATTTACAAAACATCATTTGAAGGAAAATATTCACAAACACACGAATTACGAAGGTGACAGCCGGAGGACTTAAAAAAACCGAAATTAATTTAGAAAATAGTTTAATTACTTTAAAATTACAATTTAATTCTTAAGTCTAGACTTGGACGATGCTAGTACCAAAGTGTCCTAAAATTAGTTTATTACATTAAAATTATGATTTTAAACATTTGCAAATCATGGATGCGGCATCAGCAGAATGGAGGAAGTAGGTGAAGCGGCGACACGAGGCGTCGAGTCAGCGATGTCCCTGAGTTGCGAACCATGTTGAAATATCCGTTGTTAATAGGTATCGTTTCGCTATCTAGCGGTTTTGGTGTAGGCAGAGCACGTAACACCTCCCCCCTCAGAACAGCAACTATTTGAGCAATTTTAGCGAGAATGTTGCTGGTACATTTTTCTTGGTTGTTGCGGATTCTGCATCTTCATATTGATGATTCTCAGCGTTTCCAGCTGGTGATTGTGGCTTTCTGAGCTTGGTGCAAACGTTATACCGTCGTATGGTGAGAGTAACGATCAGTACAGTTGCACCGAATATTACGACATATAGTGGGATAGTCGTGTGGTAAATTGATTGTTCTAGGTTTGTGTGATTGATTTGTACTGGTTGCTGGATTAAGATTTTATCTTCGATTTCATGTAGACTTTTCAGGTGTAGTGAGTTCAACTTCAGGTGTGGAATGGATTCATTTACGATGTTCAGGTTCATGGGTATTTCGGTGATTTTCAGCGGCTGTCCTTTGATATGGTCATTCGTGTTGATGATAGTAAACTGCTCGGTGCGTAGTAAGCATTTTTGCGGAATGGTTGCTAGGTAACTTCCGTGTAGAGAGATGAACTCTTGACGTTCGCATTGTAGCTCGGTTCGGGTTGATTGTGGAAAGGTGAGAGTATAGCGTCTGTCGTCCAATTGCTCCATAGCTTCTTTGGTCAGCGTGAGCTTGGTGGGCTGGCATGACTTCTGTAGAGATTGATTGAAGATGAGGCCTTGGATGCAGTCGAGATGTCCTCTCGTCGGTTGATGGTTGACTTCTTCTTCGCAGAGATGGAGTTGATTGAACTTCGGGCATTCAGCCTCTATGTACTTGAAAACTTTTCTATTGGTTGCAATGAAAGGATAAGGAGGAATTAAGGTGTACATAAACTTATTGGGAACTATTGCTAGTTTATATAATTCAAACTTATCAGGGGAGATTATTGGGAATTTAAATATGATAACTATTCTTTTTCCTGCATAGTAATAACCAGGTTTTATAACTGTATAGTATTCTCATAGATCTGCCTCTAGCAATTGGTCTGAACCGTATATGGATCTCAATCGTTTAGTCATATTACCTAAAGTATCTATGCTTAAAGTACTATGGTGAGTGCTCGATGCACGTATAAAAGCTAATGTATCTTCTATTCTAGTTATCTCTAGAAATAAATCATCTGTATTATCGCTAATGATAGTTAGCAACTGAGCAAACTTTGCGTGTCTTATAAGATCATTTTTAACAGAACCTTTCTCGTCTAAAAGTAATCTTAGTGTACTATTTATTCTCTCTTGATTGTCTACAATGTTTGACAGTATTTCACTGTATTTAGTCATCCAGACTTTATTAAGACTTATATGCTCGTAACTCCGATAGTATCTTGTCATCATTATTTTCTAAAAGTTTAATAGCGTTATTGTAATTTTGGGCATCCGATTGATCTAAGTTACCGGTTATGCTTTTTATAACTGAACCTAAGCCATCTATGAGGCCTCTTTTGCTACGACCGGGTTCTAATGTTTTTAGCTGAGACCTAATTTTTTCCAATTTATTAGATAAATGGTTAATTTGGAGTTCGTATAAAACGTAGGTTTGATTATCTAGTTTAGTCTGGAAATAGTCTAGTTGATTAATTACGGAGTTAAGTCTATGTTCAATGTCGGTTAAGTCTATGTATTGCAAAAAGGAATGATAATGTGTTATGAGTCTTGCTTGCCCAAGGTTGAAAGGTAAGAGTCCGGGTCCTTCGTCTAAGCTTTCAAGTTTTATCTCGAGCGCCAGTGTTGTGTGAACGGTCATCGCCAGAAGTATCCTGTAACAATTTGGAGGTCTTAGGGATACGCTTGAGTCGGGACTTTGCTACGGGACCTTTCTTTTTAGATGTATATATGTGAATCGGAAGGTCAGCTAGCACAGTGTCATGAGTGTAACGCGGTGCTAATTTTTGTCGACTCGCTACTGGGTTATTAATGAAGACTTGTTGTTCTGGTTGGTATTCTATTTCGGGCTCTCTGTCCTTATTCCTATTCTGTATGATGTTCATTCGGTCAGTAAGAGTGAAGTCGTTAATGAGGTCATATACAGTTTTCATCTGGTCACGGTGAGTTAGGACGTACTGTTGCATAAGATGTTCGGTCATGTCAGTGTCAAGTGGGTCCCTCGGATCGAAATGTCCTCTAATTATGTCATGCGGTCTACACTTTGTGAAACTATGAATTGTGCTATTATAAGCTAATATAGCATAAGGCATGAGATTGACAGGTTCGTCTTTCTGACGTAGTCGTAAGATACGTAGGTGTTCTAGTATCGTAGAGTGGAATCTTTCAACAATTCCATTGTCATTAGGGGAGTGAGCTAGCGTCCTGTGGTGGTTAATTTTGTGTAATCTAGTAAATTCCGAAAATAATTGGTTTGTAAATTCAGTACCGTTATCGGTTACGATAGTAAGAGGAAGACCGTGATGTGTACAATAGTTTAAAACTGCCTGAAGAATACTAATTGCCGTGCCATCTCTTAAATAGTATGCTTGTCCGTATTTTGAGAAAACATCTACCACTGTAAGGTATTTTTCATTTTGGGCTGTAAAGAGGTCCATATGTACTAATTCAAAAGGTTTGGTAGCTGGGGGTACTAAATTTAGTTGTGGTCTAATAGGGTTCCGGTCGTATTTGGATTGTCCGCAAATTATACACTCATTGATATATTTGGTAATCTCCTCCTTCATCTTAGGCCAGTAATATTTCCGGGATAGAGCAAGATGACATTCGTTTATCCCTCTGTGGTTGGTTTTGCCTTCATGATAGTTTTTTATGATCTCTTGCTGCTTTAAATATTCTTTGACGTCTTCTAGTTCAGTTTTTGTTAGAACTAGGTTCATTGCTGAGCTCTTAAAGCTATTTTGGATAATAGGTATGATTGAGTACATGCCTAGGGGCGGAGTTATCTTTAAAGCAGTTTTAACTTTAGGTTTGACATATTCTTTAATGGCGTTTACTACGTCTTGTTCTAAGTTAGACTCTCTGAACTGAATATGTGTGCGAGTGTGAGTGTCGAATGGTTTAGTGGCTGTCGTTCGTTTAATGTAGGGTGTGTTACTGACTATAGTTATGCATATTTGTCGGTGAAATTTATTCAAAGGTTCATCGGTGATAGGTATTTCTAAAATAGGGTTTTCAGTACTAGTATGGGCAGTGGCTGTCGTAGAACCAGTTCGAGAAGGTGGTCGCTCTGAAGGGTTGGCTAACATAGACTCTGTTTCCTCGTTATTAATTTCTACTCGGGATAGTGCGTCCGCATTGGTGTTATATTTTCCCTTTTTGTAGACTATAGTGTAATCGTATTCACTTAATTTAAGCCTCCATCTAGTCAATCTTTGATTGGGTTCCTTAAGGTTCATTATCCACTGCAATGGCTTGTGGTCGGTGAATATTTTAAATTTACGGCCGAATAGGTAGGGTCTGAAGTACTTTGTAGCCCAGACTATGGCTAAGAGCTCCTTTTCGATGGTGCTGTAGTTGGTTTCACTATCATTCAAAGTCCTCGACGCGTAACAGATAGGTTTATCAGAACCGATGGTACCTTGAGATAGTACAGCGCCTATAGCTACGTTTGAAGCATCTGTTGTTAATATAAACTCCTTAGTAAAGTCGGGATACTGTAATATAGGGTCATTTGTCAGTAAGCTCTTACATTTGTTAAAACAGGCAATATATTCGGAGTCAAAGGTAATTTTACTAGTCTTTTTAAGGCATTTTGTCATGGGTTTAGTGATGCGAGCAAAATCTGGGATAAATTTTCGGTAATAGCCTAATAGTCCTAGGAATTGTTTTATTTCCTTAGGTGTCTTTGGTAGTGGGTATTTTTCTATTGCTGCTATTTTATCAGGGTTAGGCTTAACACCTTCGCCACTGATTACATGGCCTAAAAACGCGGTTTCTAACTTCAAAAACTCGGATTTATCCATCTGAATTTTGAAATTAGATTCCTGCAATCTTTTGAATACTTTCTCTAGATTAATCATGTGTTCTTGCAAAGATGTACTGTATATTATGACGTCATCAAGATAAACGAGACAAATCTCATTTTGTAAACCTCTGAGTACATTATCCATAACTCTTTGGAATGTGGATGGAGAGTTCTTCAAACCCATCAGCATTCGTAAGAATTCGAAATGCCCATGCTCTACATTGAATGCTGTCTTCGGAATGTCGTCTGGATCCATCTCGCATTGATAAAATCCTGATGCCAAATCTAATGTGGTGAAATACTGGCATTTACCTAGCTTGTCAAGTATGTCGTTGATGTTAGGGATCGGGTATTTGTCGTCTATAGTCTTGTCATTCAGTTTTCGAAAGTCTACAACTATGCGCCACTTTTGTTTGCCTGATGCGTCGGCTTTCTTAGGAACTACCCAAATTGGTGAGCTCCAAGCTGATTCCGAGGGTCGTATAATACCTTGGTCCAGCATTTTAGTTATCTGATCTCTTACTTCCTGTCGGTGAACAAAAGGGTAGCGGTAACTTTTAGTATAAACCGGAAGTTCGTCAGTCGTTCTAATACGATGTTTTATTTTATTTGTAAATGTCAAAGGCTCTCCCTCAACATAGAACACGTCTGCAAAACGGGCACATAAAGTCTCTAAGTTAGTTTTTTCCTCAATATTTAAATGGTCCGTACGCAATCGACTTAAAACCTCTTTAACTCGCATATTATGGTCTTGTTCGGTGCTAATGCACTCAGTATTAAATATCTCGGCATGTAAAGGTCGGTCAAATGTAATAGTCAGGTCGTTTTCCGTCGGGTTTTCAATTTCTACAATGCCCGTACAATCAGTAACGCGAGTAATGCACTCGTGAATAATGCAGTTACAATGAATTTGCTGAGGTATCGAAACGTCACCGTCTGGTCCGTAAATAGGAATATTCACTAGTCTTGACGATTTAGCGGGAATGATTTCTTGATTATTTGATCGTTTACATTGATAAAAACGTATAGGTATGGTTGTAAAGTCCGTAATTAAATAATTATTTTTTAGATCAATCTGCGCTCCGTCAAGTAAATCTAAGCCTAATAAACCATCAAAGTGATTATGAAACCTATAGATAAAAAGTTTTACATCTGTGGGATTATTAAATTCGGCAAAGTTCGGAATCGTTATAGAATGTTCATGCGTACTAGTTACTCGGGCGTTCGTTACTTCAAAGGGGTCAAAGTTTAAAGGGATATGTGAAAAATATTGTTGAACTGCCTCGGGACTAATAAAAGACTGGTTAGCTCCGGTATCTACTAGTAATTTGAGTGGCGGGTCTGATATCTGTATGTAACGTAATTCCTTTTTAGATTGGAGATTTAGTTCTATTTTAAACCTTTTTGATTCTTCTCTTTGCGAAAATCCTGCTCTTCTTTAGAAGAAGTGGACGGCTGTGCTTCTAATTCTAAGCATTTAACGTTATTCAATTGATCCGGTATATTTTGTTGATTCTCGGGGTTTGTCTGCTGGTAGTCATAAAAGTCGGGAAAATCATAAGGCTCGTAGACATAGTAATAGTCAGGTTGTTCATAGTAATAGTCGGGGTAATAATAAGCGTCATAGCAATCAGTCATTTCGTGAAAATTCATTTCGCGCGTTTTAAAGTAGTTACTAGGCGGTGGGTTACCTAACCTACGCCAATCGTGTACTGGTAATGGTAGCGGTCTCGGTACGTAATGGCTAACGCCGCTCATTGGTTTCGCACCGTTATTCTGCGCTTGGGGGTTCCTATTTAGCGATCTAAATGCGTCGTTGTGGGGATTGTGGTTCGGCGGGGGCGCACGAAATATTTGTTGAGTACGGGTAGGCATATTAGGAGCTCGTTGAGGTACCTGATTATGCTGGAAGGGCGGCCTCCACTGCTGCTGCTGTTGCGGCGGCATAGGCATAGGCTTATGCCAGCTGGGGCCTGGGCTAGGGAAGCTAAAAACTTTTGGCGTGTTCATAAGGGCCGCGGGTGGCATTCTCTGGGTTACCTGAGTTTGCTGTGTAATCGGGTTACGTCGCTCGGGAATACTTTCATTACGTTGCTGTAGGTACATGACATTCAATTCCTGTTGAACAAATTCCAGAGCCTTTTCGATAGTTTCGGGTCTCATACAGCGGATACGAGACCCTAGGGGTTCCTTAAGACCTCTAACGTAGGATTGTAAAGTTAGCTTTCTATAAAGATCGCGTTTTGCCTCAATAGTGGTCGCTACATTTTCGTGCAGCGTAACATAGGTCATTATAGTGCTAAAAAGGGTCTGGCATTTGTCATAATACTCCTGCGGAGTGCTACTTCCTTGTGTCAGTAAGGACATGTCATTATAGAGGGCGGTCTCATCCCTTTGATCGGAAAAATTATTGATTAATGCGTCACGAATCCCTTGCCAATTTTCTGGTATGCCATTAGAATTAATAGTTGAAGCTGCTGGTCCGGTGATTTTATTCAGGATACCGTTTATGAGACATAAGTTAGTTAATTCATGACTCGGGTCATTTCTAACGTATTGTAGTACGAGCTGATCGCATATTTTAATAAAACGTGTTAGAACATTCGGATTGCCTTCGAAAGTTGGAACTGCGCGCAAAGCGTTGTAGATAGTATCGGGGTTCAGTGCCATGTTGTTACTATCGAATAATAAACCTAATCCTAAACTATCGGAATCTATAGATCTATTTGAATCTAATTCTCTACTCCTACTTATCTGTCTGGAGGAGACAGATTTATTCCTAGTTTCCCTTGGGTGGAAAATTTTGACTTAATATTATAAAATAGGGGTAAAGGGAAGGACAAGGAAGCAACACTTAAAGAAAGCTTCAAGTACTTACATATACATGGTTTTTTCGTGTATCGATGCCTGGATACTCCTCCGCTGCGTCTTCTGAAGTTCGGATACTCGACGAGGTATTTAGGAATACCGACAGCGACTATCGGAGTCAGCAGATTTACGATGTTTGAAAATCTTAACCGCGCCGCGCACTGCCTCGAGTATCCTACCGACTGCGCCAATTACGAAGGTGACAGCCGGAGGACTTAAAAAAACCGAAATTAATTTAGAAAATAGTTTAATTACTTTAAAATTACAATTTAATTCTTAAGTCTAGACTTGGACGATGCTAGTACCAAAGTGTCCTAAAATGAGTTTATTACATTAAAATTATGATTTTAAACATTTGCAAATCATGGATGCGGCATCAGCAGAATGGAGGAAGTAGGTGAAGCGGCGACACGAGGCGTCGAGTCAGCGATGTCCCTGAGTTGCGAACCATGTTGAAATATCCGTTGTTAATAGGTATCGTTTCGCTATCTAGCGGTTTTGGTGTAGGCAGAGCACGTAACACACGCTACAAGGAATCTCCAACATCAACTAATGCAATTTGCTATACAAAACATTTTAACCCTTTAACCGCCCCAGTCGGATTAATACGACAGATGTTGTCGTGCCCGTGCCGCCTGAGTCGTGTTTATACGACTGAGAATCTATGTTTGGATTTCGTTGTTTATGTAATTGCAAGACCATATTCGTCTGAAATAAAAGTTTTTTTTTTAATGAGTTGGGCGCTGGGGGCACGAAAACTGATACTTAGTCGGGCGGTTAAAGGGTTAAAAGAGTAACGGTGGAGTTTCTTGCCCATTCTTCTCCACACGAAACTACCTTTTGGAAGGGGCGATTAGGATCAATTCTATTTCTTGTTCATTTTTGACGTTCAAAAGTGCCTTTCTTGTGCCTATTTGAAATAAATGATTTGACTTTGACTTTGATATATATTTTCAGGTACGAAGCCATGACAAAGATATACTATAGAGGTGCGCACGCGGCTATCATATGTTACGAACCTTCTTCGGTCGCCTCTTGGAAACGACTGAGACATTGGCTGCAAGAGCTGAGAGGTGTGGAAGAGGTCAGTGACTCCTAAATTACTTAATTAAACTTCGTCCAGCTCCAGGAGGACCTGCCACCCGGACGTGACCTGCAGTGGCCTATATGGACAGCAATCAATCTGCCTGCCTAGCCTTTTCCCAACTATGTTGGGTTCGGCTTCCAGTCTAACCGGATGCAGCTGAATACCAGTATTTTACATGGAGCGACTGCCTATCTAACCTCCACAACCCAGTAACTGGGCAATACGATACCCCTTGGTAAGACTGGCTGTCAGATTTTCAGGTTTCAGACGACCCGTAACGACTGTGAAAGATGCAAAACTGACAGCCGGGACCAAAGGCATCACGTGTTTTCCGAGGCACGGAGGAGTCTCGGTATGTAAAGATGGTCACCCATCCGGGGCCAACCCTGGCAAGCGTAGCTTAACCTGACGGATCGACCTGTGCGGCTGTTAGTACTTAGCCACAAGCTCCTCCAACGCTTTTAAAAGGTTAATGTTATATATTTTTTTTCAGAATTGCAAGGTCTACCTCTGTGGCACGAAGAAAGATCTTCTGGATGGTGGTTATGTCACTCGGGAGGTACCTGAAGACACCATAGCGACCTACACCCAAGGGCTGTGTGGACACTTCTTTACTTCGAGTAAAACTGGCGAGAATGTGGGTAGGTTGAGATTCTTTTCTTTTTTTTTTAAGGCTGGGAAATCATCCAATGACTGCTCCCGCTCTGGGTGGAGCGGAAGGGAGTGTCAGACTCTTACTGACTAAAACCCATCCATGTTCCTTCCGTAGCCCTTTATGTTCCGGGGTAGCGGTAACCCTTTCGGACAATCCCGCTTACCTAGGTTGAGATCTTAATTTGGGCTTAGAAATCTTAACCTCTCCTTCCTTCCTCCTCTTGGGAGCCTATAGATAAACTACGATAACATGGCGCGCCCCTCCAAAATTACTGTTTCAATGTCTGTAGTCACATCCTTACGGAAGAGTTCGTATGTAGTTGTAAGTATTCGTGTTCAGTAGCAGGCCGGCAGCGACATGCGTTGTGAGTCTTGGTGGCGCTTTGTGATTACTTTCACAAATACTTTCAAACGTTTTGGGTGGTGAGCGGAAGGCTGGGTCAGACTCTAACTAAAACCTTCCTTAGCCTTTATGTTCCGGGGTAGCGGTAACCCTTTCGGACAATCCCGCTTACCCGGCAGACACCGGCCCTAAGGGACCCCTTCATATGCTGACATCTCTTTGAGGCGCGCGTGTAACACGTACGCGCCGTCCGGCACGGGCCTGGTGCTGATCGGACGGTGAGCTACCCATTACTTACCGTCCACAGGACCACGCAGGTCATAACCCCTTTAAGTGGATTTATTAAGAAAAAAAATCAAAATCGCAAAAAAAAAAAAATTGTTTTATGCTTCACCGCCATAATCCAAAAATACTTTATTTCCAGATGAACTATTCCAAAAGATAGTAGACGATTGTGCAGCAGACGTGGAAATAATGAAGAACGTCGAGGATATGAGGGTACAACTGCAGAAGGAAGAAGTGGCTTACAGAGCGAAGAGCAAAGACTATTGCTTCTGTTGAGAAGACCAGAAGACTGAAAAGACCGGGATTAATAAATTAAAGAAAATGCCAAAAATGCGAACAAAAAGAGAAGTACAGAAAAATATTGAAAAGACCAGAAGACCGCCGAAAGACCAAAAAGACCAGATTAAATGTAAGAAAAATACATCATAATTAGCCTATATTGTTACCACTGCTGGGTACAGACTTCTCTGTGAGAGGGAGTGAGCTGTCATCCACACGCGGGTCCAGTGCGGGTTGGTAGATGTCACATGTCTTCGAATGTCTGGTTCTAGGACATACCGGTTCCCTCACGATGTTTTCCTTCACCGTTTTGAGAGCAGTGGTGATGAAATTATTTACACAAAGTAACGCTCCGGTGTAGGTTCGAACCAACAACTTACAACTTGCAAGTCGCGGCTTACCACTAGACCATATGTAAAACGGGAAATATGTAATACCTGAAAACCAGTAGACCGTGGAATCAACTGAAAAGACCAAAGCCAACAGTTGGGT
Source organism: Hyppa rectilinea (assembly GCA_951799385.1). Lineage (NCBI taxonomy): Eukaryota > Metazoa > Arthropoda > Insecta > Lepidoptera > Noctuidae > Hyppa > Hyppa rectilinea. Next base: position 9,289,932 of record OX637330.1, on the reverse strand, counting down.
TAGAGGCCGTCTATTAAGCATTCGTCTTTTTTAGCATTATTTAACTTCCTCACCCTTGGTGATACGTGGTGAGGATTAAGACTAAGTTTTCGTTGCCTGGCAACGGCGAGTCAAGGTCAGACTACACGTCGCATTCCGGTTTACAAATCGCACGTACCACAAAAAATAAATACACGGGGGGTGTAGTAAGATATCACTTAATACACCCCCCGTGTGATATTTCGTGATTTGTGCCAAAACCCCTCCGCCCCTTTCGACTCTCACGTGATTAACGGATGGCCTCTTATTTGTAAGAGAGAGATTTTGTAAACTAATATAGACCTAAATGGATTTAAAGGGTGTTTAAAGTTTGTATGTCGAGTTTCTTGAAATAGTTATTTTAAATTTCATTGAAATGTGGGTCTGTCTACTCCTTTGAGGAAAGAAGGTGAGACGCTATGTTACATTTGATAAATACTAGCTTCCGCCCGCGGCTTCGCCCGCATACCATGTCGACAAATTATACATATAAACCTTCCTCTTGAATCACTCAACCTATTAAAAAAAACTGCATTAAAATCCGTTGTGTAGTTTTAAAGATCTAAGCATACATACAGACATTAGGACGCGGGAAACGACTTTGCTTTTAACTATGTAGTGATAAAGAAGGAACTTCACTACAGTCGTCGTTCTTTTTTGGATTTTAAGAACGCATGCGTACGGGTTTTTTATGCGATGCTTTTTATTGTACTCTGGATTTTAGACTCAACTTCGACTCCTTCCTTTTTTAAGGATGGAAGTCATCAAATGACTCCGCCCGTTCTGGGTAGAGCGGATGAGAGTATCAGTTTCTTACTGACTATAACCCATCCACGTTCCTTCCGTAGCCCTTTATGTTCCGGGGTAGCGGTAACCCTTTCGGACAATCCCGCTTACCCGGCAGGCTTGGCCCTAACGGGCCCCATCCATGATGCTAACATCGCTTTGAGGCACGCGTAGAAAACGTACGCGCCGTCCAGCACGGGCCTGGTCCTGATCGGACGGTGAGCTACCCATTACTCACCGTCCGCAAGCCCCTGCGAGCATTGAATCCAACAAAGTACATCCCAGCTGAAAGTCCCAGTCTAGAAAAGTAAAAAAAAAAATATCTAAACTCTTAATTTTAGTAATTTATTTAATTTCTAGTGTTGCTAATTAATTTTAAGTATGTATCATTCAATATTTAGCTCGAAAGCTTTAAAAATAAATTGTAGCTTCAATTACTCGCCCGATCACAAAGATTGTTATCATAATAATAATACCACCGAAGATGGCGGACTAGTTATTTTTTATGCACTATTAGGCATTAATTTTAAGGGTTTGTTGAAAAAAAAAAACAAAAAATTGCCCTTTAATAAACTAAAAGGTACTAAATAAAACTTTAAACTTTTGAACGCCAAAGCATAACCGCACGCGAATGCCCTCCACACCAAGCTACACATTTATTTCTTTTTCTCATCTAGTATTTCCCAATATCCATGGTGTCTTTTAATTTGTCATTAAATACGTACGAGAGCTTCAATTTTTAAGACATCTATATAAAGTATATAAACACTCACAAAAGTAATGATTTAATTGTTTATTAGTTTTTGCCATTGTCACATATTTGTATCATTGGCGTACAGGGCATGCGCTTGCTTTTCACATATCAATGGCGTTCAAAAAGTTAAATCTAGAACTTTAATAGGAAATATTAAAGTTTCTCATTTGTTACGCTCACAAAACATATTTTAATCAACATACATCCTGAAATTGACCTTCAAATCAGGTCAATCAAAAAACAGGAAAATTTGGATTTCGCCGGCTACCTTGACGCATTTCTACCTAACCTGACTTTTATGAATGGTACCGCACACACTGCCACTATTTTTCGTCAGGTGCTATTCCAATCTCAGTGCCTTCAACACGCATACGTGTCGCCAAAATCCCTTCTGACTCCCACACGCATTGCAATACATGGACATCGTTAATTCTCCTAGTCATTCACAACTATGCTATTTTTTTTTTGTTTTAAGGCTGGGAAATCATCCAATGACTGCTCCCGCTCTGGGTGGAGCGGAAGGGAGTGTCAGACTCTTACTGACTAAAACCCATCCATGTTCCTTCCGTAGCCCTTTATGTTCCGGGGTAGCGGTAACCCTCTTCCCAACTATGCTGGGGTCCGCTTCCAGTCTAACCGGACGCAGCTGAATACCAGTATTTTACATGGAGTGACTGCCTATCTGACTTCCATAACCCAGTCAGTAACTGGGTAATGCAATACTCTTTGGTAAGACCGGCGTCAGATTTTCGGGCTTCTGACGACCCGTAACGACTGTCAAAGATCCACGAATGACAGCTGGGACCAACGGCTTGTCGTGCTTTCCGAGGCACGGAGGGGTTTCGATATGTAAAGATGGTCCCATCCACGAACCAACCCCAGCAAGCGTAGCTTAACCTCATGGATCGATCCGTGCGGCTGTTATTACTTAGCCACGAGCTCCTCATTGCAATGTATGGACATATTTGTGTTGAAGGCACAGAGCTTAGAATGGATTAAAATGTATTGAGCACGTATGTGTGTGTAGTACACACGTGTGTAGCACTGTGTGATAGAACAGAAAACACACAGCTGTGTTAATGACAGTGTATTTATTTGGCAGCAATATTGTATTTGAATGAAGCTTGTCGTTTTGAGCCAAAGTGTTTACTTAACCTATGTTTAATATAATATAAGGTCCCATTAAAATAGATGGGCAAATTTTAACACAGCGTTCAGAAGGTCTTACAAAAGATATTCAAGCAAAAATAAACACTGATTGACCTTTTGATTGCCAGAGCATAAACGCACGCGCGTGCCCTCCACGCCAAGCAACAAATTTATTTCTTCTTGTTATCATGAATTTCGCAATATCCATGGTGTCGTTTAACCCTTTAACCGCCCCAGTCGGATTAATACGACAAATGTTGTCGTGCCCGTGCCGCCTGAGTCGTGTTTATACGACTGAGAATCTATGTTCGGATTTCGTTGTTTATGTAATTGCAAGACCATATTCGTCTGAAATAAAAGTTTTTTTTTTATGAGTTGGGCGCTGGGGGCACGACAACTGATACTTAGTCGGGCGGTTAAAGGGTTAATTTGTTTCATGTCATTAAATACGTACGAGAGCTTCAATTTAAGTTATCTATAAATCTACACTCACAAAGATTTTTGTGATTTAGTGTTGTTGCCATTGTCACATATTTGTGTTGGTGGCGTACAGGGCATGCGCTTGCTTGTCACGTATATGTGACATTGGCGTTCTAAAAAATAATAAAAATAAATTGCTGGCACACTAGAATAAACACAACCATTATGTGTAGGTACTTGCACACTTCTTGTAAGTATCTAATGCGTTTTTATTATAATTTTTTTACCATTGTCCTTATTTTGGTCGTCTGAATCATTTCTAAAAGTTTGTCCATCTAATTTAATGGAACCTTATAGTATAAAGTTGTTAACATGTGAATAAACGTAATAATAGTTTTGTAAGAATTGTAATAAAAAGCTTTATATTTAATTCATGTTTTTATTATTTTAGTTGTAAAATCATTCCTATAAAAAAAATGGCTAGCGCCATTTTTTTTCGTGAATCTCGCAGTCAACCTATAGGCGGTTGTCTACTGCTTAGACGGGTTTTTTTTTTAAGGCTGGGAAATCATCCAATGACTTCTTCCGCTCTGGGTGGAGCGGAAGGGAGTGTCAGACTCTTACTGACTAAAACCCATCCATGTTCCTTCCGTAGCCCTTTATGTTCCGGGGTAGCGGTAACCCTTTCGGACAATCCCGCTTACCCGGCAGGCTTGGCCCTGAGGGGCCCCTTCATATGCTGACATCTCTTTGAGGCGTGCGTGGAACATTTAACCGGGCTTGCCTGTGGATGCCTCCATAAATTAAGGCCTCCAGACAAGGCTTTAAAAACTAACAAACTAAGCGACTACATGCTAATGGCACTCGCTGTGGGGTATGGATCTCGGCTTAGGGCGGCAAGGGTCAGGCTGGAGCGGATACAGCATACACATAGTTGTGACTATGATAGTGCCGACTTTGCAGTTATTCTAAAATAATTGTAATTTGGTGATTTTTTTGTTTTGAGCCTGTTTATCCCACTGTAGGGCAAATACCTCCCTACTAGCTTCTGCCCGCGACTTCGTCCGCGGAAAATTTCTTGTTTTAACATTAGAAGTAAGTCGAAATAGTTATTTGTTATGCAAGGCTGGAAAGTTGATTTTTGGCGCGAGTACTTCTATTGAAACCTGAGTAAGCGAAGGATTCTAGGGTTGAACCATGAGCGAAGCGAGTGGTTCAAATATAGAATCCTGAGCGTAACGAAGGTTTCAAAGGTACGAGACGCAGAAAAGCTTTGCTGCTGAGCGCAACACACAATTTTTCACCTCACTACAGCGAGGAAACTACTAGGTGCAAGAAAACAGGTGTTATATGTTGAGTTTTATTTTGTTCGAGCGTCTCAGATACATTGGCTCATGTGAAGAAAATAACAGATACTTGGCAATGTATCTTATGAGTTACATAGAATATCTCCAAAATTAAATACCCTGTATTTTGTTCTATATCCTACTTGTCCTCTAAGGAGAATGAAAGAAAAAAACTAATTTAATACAAATAACTAATTTAATTTAATACATATTAATTTTTGCCAAGCAAAGGATTAAATAACATATTATATTAGTATTTATTTTATTTAAAAATTTAAACTTAAATTACTACACAATTGGGTATTTGACAGGGTAGTATTTTTATGGCATATTCAAATGTGACGTCACAGATTTTTTTAATCAAATGGAATACTTATTAACATTAATTCCAATTTTACAATTATATCCTCGCAAAATATTTAATTTCTGTACTGTGATGGAAGTTTTTAAGGTGAGCGGTATTATTTAATATTTTATTTTAGACCGTGTCATGCATTTTCAGTGGACTGGCAGTATAGAAAATTATTAAATAGAAAGGTTCGAATTTTAAAAACTCTTTCCACGCTAGAGAGCAAAAATCGATTTTCGGCTCAGATTTCGAATGACAAACAGACTCTTTCCGAGCCTGTGAGGTGAAAAAATACTTTTTTAAAACATAAAACGAAATATAAAAGTTAAAATACAAAAGATAGGAATATGGTGTCGCGGACTTTTTTGTAGAAATAATTAAGGCGAACCGGGTTGCCATACATTGCTTTCAATTTTAAACAACTGTTTAGGCAGCGCATGCAAATAATTCTGTTTTCACAGGTATTTCTTTCCGACTTGCTAGACTAAAATTGCGATAGCTCGGCTAATATGTATGATATAAATATAATTTATAGCCTATAGCACTCAGGAATAATGTAGCTTTCTATTGATGAAAAAATATCATTTGAAATCGGATCATTGGTTTCGGAGATTACCCCCTACATACAAACTTACAAATTTTACCTCTTTATAATATTAGTATAGATCACCACCTAGTCCTGGGTAAAGGTATAAGTTCCAAAATAAAGTCACTATGCTCTTCATAGAAATATACTTCTTCTATTTGGCGTGTCGATGGCAATCTAAATGGACTCTGCCCCGAATTGACTATTTGAAACGGTCAAAAATAAAATATGAATTCACATAGAAAAAAGACCGCTCGTCTTAAAAACTGCCATCACCGTACAGAAATTAAATATTATGCAAAGATATAATTTTAAAATTGCATTTAAAGCTAACAAGTATTCCTGATTCTAAAAATATTCATCATACAAATCACGTCCAAATTCCGCGTTTTGACAGTTCATAAAAACTAACTTTATTGACTACTCTTTCAAATACCTAGTTCGAATACGTGTTTGGCGCCATCACTAGCGTCCATCAGTTCCTGTAACGTGCATACGACAGGACACGCAGGACACGATATTAAGTCACTATACTCATGATAGAAATATACTATTTGAAAATCTATGAATGTTACAAAAAACAGGGTAAAAATTGAGGATAAAAAAATGAAACACGAATCTATTGTTTTTTAATATCTCGCATCATATATTACTTTTAATTCTAAGTCATATGTAGTTCGCTAGGATAGGTATAGGTACAGAGTATAATTCATCTTATTATAATGTACAATATCATCTTCCACGTTACAATATATCGTGTAAATTAACATTTTTTTTTGTTCATTAAAACTTTTTTTAGAAATACTTTTTTTTTAACTGGCAATTAAATGGGAATCGGCAAGGAAACGCCTGCCTGGAATGCCTGAGAGATATTTCTCAACAGCATGTGATGCTAAGTCAGATGCCCATGGGCAGCATTAAAACTCTGACACCAGGTTAGTCACTAACCACACGAAGAAGAAGAATGGGAATAGCCCACCTAGAATTGGTAAGCTGAAGTTATAATGTAGTCGGTAGCCGAAAAGCCTCCGTGCCGTCGGTTCGCTGTCATTTGAAGAACTATCAGTTGTTACGGGTAGTCAGAAGCCCGAAATTTTGACAGCCGGTCTTACCAAGGGGTATCGTGTTACCCGGTTATTGGGTTGTCGAGGTCAGATAGACAGTTGCTCCATGTAAATGACTAGTATTCAGCTGCACCCGGTTAGACTGGAAGCAGATTGCGACATAGTTGGACAAAGGCTGTGCAGAATGTTGGGGTGGACGTGTTCTTGAGAGGTGACAATAAATGCCTTCGGATAGATGAAGGATGGCTTAATAGTAGCTAGAGACACGCTGGAGATTGAGTTAATTTTTTTACGATTGTGGAAGCCTTTGTCAAGCTACGCTGATGATGGAGAACGGGGAGTAAAGGGGCCTGAAACTTGCTATAGAAACCCAAAATTTTAAAGAGTGGTTGGGCTAAGATATTGATTCAGCGGGATTGTCTGAAGATTACCGCTGCCCTTAACAGATAGGGCTAGGGAAGGAAAATGGATGGGTTTTAGCAAGTCTGACACTCGATTCTGCGCCCGCCAGAGTGGGAGAGTCCTTAGATGATTTCCCATCCTTAAAAAAGGCAAAGATATTGATATTACCCATTAACCGGGTAACCCGGTTAAGATAGTAACCACATCATGTAAAATACTAGTAGTCTGAAGCGTGTGGTTATGCTTTTAATGCTGGCATAGTAAAATTGTCTCAAGAATGGTAACTGACAGATCCGAAGCAATTTTGACAGCCAAGACCTTGATTTTGACAGCTATGGTTTCGATTTTGACAGTTAAGAACCGACGACCGGGACCTTACAAAGATTGGGACAGCCGGGAGTTGTGGTGCTAGACAAGTCTGAATCCAGTCGTGGATAAGCTGATTGCTTGATTGATCGAAATTGGATCTAAAAAGTATTTCTACAAAAAGTTTTACAATACTTAACGTCAATAGTTTAACAAAAAGACAGTTAAAACTTAATGTCAGTTGAAACATAACAAGCATACATTAGTTCTTAATATTAATTCTTAATTACTAATTAGTTGCTACAATATCTCACCTAATTATATTTACGCGAAATTATTTAAATTATATCAGGGGGATATAAAAAATAACTAACTTATGGACCTTTGGTTTTTGTTTTATCGAAAGCGCGTTTGTTTTTTTTTTAATTGTGGATTTTATGGTTTTTTTATGCACAATCTCTTTTAAAAGATCGCCTTTTTTGATGAATGAAACTTTTTGGTTATTCTGAACTTTTTGGTGTCATAAAAATGAAATGATTTTTTTGTGTTTTTTTTAACGGCTTTCGATCAAAAATAATCTTTTTAAGGTCCGTTACAGTATGGTTATATATAGTAGATCTTAACATCACAATAATGATATAAATATTAAAAAGATGAAGATGTAGGGAAGATTAAAATCACTAACTCGTTCGTGGTCGTTTTAAGTTCGAGACATCACATTTTTTTTAAGAAAAAATTCAAAAAAGCTCAATCTCTTGTCACTACCAAAGTTCAAAACTGTGCGTGTGAAATTTTTATTAATTGAAAATTAAAATCGTTTGAGCTCTGAAAAAAAAACCTATTTCTACTACAACACCCATGGACGGTAGAAATAAGGGGGTTAAACAAGAAAAAATGTGCTTTAACTTTTTTTAAGTTTTTTTTTAAGTAATTTTAATTTTTAATATATCCAACAGAATATTGAAGAGATATAGAAATTAAAGTTTTTAAGAAGTTGATACTAGCGGTACGAAAAATAAAAAATCTACTTTCAACACCTATTGCGTCATTATTGCTGTTTTTTTATTATTTATTAATTTGTTGGTAAAAATCGAAATACATTTTTGCTTTTTCATCACATTACTTTTTACAAACTGTTAAAATTACAACAACAGCTGATAGTATTCTTATATTATGTGTTTTTAAATAAAAAAAAAGAATTAAAAAAAAAATCATCAGCAAAAAAATACGTACATTTATAAAATGTACGTCTTCACCGAGTGAAAAAAACTTACACAAAAAAAAAAACTAAAAAAAAAACTCTCAATAAACTGTCGAGTAGAAATTCTCATAGGATTTTTATCAACAATCCAAGATGTTACTTCGATTTTTACCACAAAAACCATTATTATAAGATATTGCTAATCAGGAATTTTAAAAAGAAATCACTACGACATCAAACACGAGTAGGTACAAACACCAAATCCTACAGCAAGGTTCGAGCCAGCAAAAGTATTTAATAAAAACTAGCTGTTTAGCTCGATAATTTTGTTTCGCTCCTATTTATTAACCATTTCTATTACTCCGGCCCTAAGAACTGCTGACCGTACAGTGCAATTCTGCAGGTGAATCTAAAATCCCAAAAAAAAATCGGCTGTCCCCTACTTTTTGACGACTTATGCGAGCAAAATGTATGGAAGAGCAGTTTTTTTTCGCGATTTTTGATTTGTTTTCATAGTGAAAGTTGTTCATAATAATGAGTACAAAGACCCCTTAAAATAATGCCTATAAATTTAATTTCAGCCTGTATACATTTTTCTTGCACATACATAACACGTCGCGTCGTACACAATTCGAAAGCGAACTCTTTTGATCATAGACTTTCGAATGTCGAAATTATGTTTAGAGAATAATCACGGAGCAGCTCTTATGACCGGTCGTGTTGCCACTTTTCTACGTTAACTGTGCGTTAACGCGGCAAATTGGCAACTTCGCGCGTCTTCTGTAGATTTTCTGTAGTTTTGAGCATTTTTGTGCAAATACTAACTACCTATGCATACAAATCAGTGAGCAAACAGCAAGCTGCCGAGAATTTAGGCAATCAGAGGCACGCAAACTTATTTGTTTGTTGGTATCACTGTACAAATCATGTGTCAGATTGACAGCTGTCAAAGATGTTTTTTTTTCGTTTTGTTTTTATTTTAAGGCCTCGGATTAAAGATTTATTTTCTCGTTTCGTTTTTGCTGGCTCAATCCGAAAGACAAATAAGGGGACAGATCATAGATTTTTATTTATTTATACATTTCAAAAAATATGTATATCATTATATTTTCATGTCATTCGTAGCTTTGTGTTTAAATACAAACGTTTAGCCATCTTTGGGACATTTAACTATAAAACATCAAAAATCTAGCTCATTCTATAAAATAAAATTAAGACGACTACGTGTATGCGTTCAGACGTTGCAAAATGTATTTTTACGCGATTCGTCAGTTTTTTTTTTGTATTTTTGCGTGCTTGATCCCTGGACTAAGTTATTAAAATTCTGTAATTCCCAACTAGTCTTTAGCAAGCGTTTTCAATGCTCGTACGTTTTTTGTATGATAAGAGACCTTTGTTGTCTAGGATGAGAGTTACTGCTGCTGGTAATGTTTTTTATATTTGACAACTGCCTCTTGGCATATTAAGTAGATCTGTTTAGTGCCAGTATCTTTATCTAGGCTTCAGGAAAGCATTGCATGTTTTTAGGGTATTTTTTTTTCAGGTTAGCGACTTGCTATAGATTTTGCTTGTCTCTTCAGTGTTTTTTTTGTTAGTTAGTCAAGCGTTTACTAGTTTCCACTACGATAGGATTAAAATTCACAGTAAATCAGCGCCTCTAGCGGTGAAGAATTGAACTAACGATGGGTAGATTTTAAAACATTTTAAAATAATGACTTAATTCTAAATACATCGCGCTTTTCTCACTTTGATTGGTTTTACAACATTGATTTGAAAAATCTACCCGTGTCGTTGTGTTTATTGTTTTTTTTTTAATAAAGGTTTTTTGTTTAGTTTTCTTTGCAAACGTTTGGACGCACACTAAAGGACATAAGAACAGAAAAACACTGAGTTACACTTATTCATGTCTATTCTATAATTTTTCTTACAGTTTTACATGTATTCTCATTTTATACACAAATATTTTAGGGATAAATTGTATTGCAATTCAGATACTTTGTATCTTTTAATCATATTTGTTACTAAAAAGATACTATTTCACAAAAACAAAAAACATTTACGAGAGAATCATCAAGTTACCTTATTAGTGTAACTAAGTCGTCCGTACCAAGATATGTATATCACTTACGATCCCAGAAAAAAATATTTGTCATATAAAATTTCAAATACACACTAAAATTTTAAGAAAAACGTATATTAAGAAACGTCCTTATAGGATTACATTTTAGTTTGGTGTTATAATTTTATCTGAAATAGACGGATGTCAAAATGGAAAAGAGGAAAAAAAAAACTAAAAAAAATAGTGTAAAAACATTTTTTGGCACTCGCCTCCTTGAGATTGGTGTGTTTATTCATAAAGAAACAAAAAAAAAACTTTTTTTTGTGTATTTTTGTCATCATGTTTAAAATAGATATTAGAATTAATAGAACAATACTATTCTCTTTTTTTAAATAAAAGAAATAGTATGTCTGAATACAAATTTGAATATTTAAATTTAGAATGACAAATAAAAACACCAACCTCAATCAATTGTGACATAAGAAAAAAATATAAGGCATCCTAGTTAGACAAGTCCGAAATACTATATACTTTAGATACATAATATTATATATATCCAATTCTACTTTATATAATAAGGATTACAATATTTGGTGTTCTCGGGAGCTTACTATACTTATTCAAGGAATAATCTAAATTAAGAAAAAAAACGAAAATAGAAAAAAACGAAATAATTTAAATTTTCAACACAAAAATAATTTAATACCCTATCTAACTTATGTTTTGTTTACTTAATTAATATTATATATTTTGCATTTTTCACCTATCTAAATACCTTATGTGGAGCAAAGCCTTATGTTTAAGTTTATTATATACTTGATTATATATTTGAAGGAAGTAGATCTGAAAAGGCAGCAACCGTGTGTCGGTCGGCATTTTGTTAAAATATCGGTTATAAATGTCTAGAAGCACTTAGGCGTAAACGATTTTTCTAGCATATAATGTTACCTATACCCTAAATTTGACTAGCTAACATTACATTTTTGATATTGGAGGTCGAACCTCCGGTGACGTGCGGAGGGTATACAAAAAATGACAATGTCATAAAAAAAAACCACATGTTTCTGATACTAAAACATGCTGTATAATTTCAAAATAAAAAAGTTAACCAGACTATAATATTATATAATTATTACGTTTCTGTTACAAAAAAAATCGTACCGTGTTCCTACTGTTATTATTTAATTCCGACACGGGTATTTCTTAGATAAAATACATATAAAAACGTCTTATATACCACAAGGTACATTTATCAGAAGAAAAAAAAACTACCATTTCAGTAGAATTTTCCAAAAATGGTAACAAAAATATGAAAACTCCAGTTTTCTATACCCAAAGCACGTCCCCGCCTTCCATGATTGACAGAATGCCCAAATTGACGCAACAACTCTCCTCCCCAAAGATTTTTCACACTTATCTTATACATATATAGTGGTTACTACTACCCCGCCTTAACCTAACTGGGTATATAATACGCAATATACGAGTATGCTTGCATCTCTAAAAACTAATATATCTGTAAGATTTCCTGTCAATACATGCACATTAATAATAATATTCAAGAATCTCGTCATATTATGGAGACGAGAGAACTGAGTCCTCATACTAACCTGCGGGTTACTGGGCAATTAGCCTTGCTACTAAGTTTGTAGATAGGCTAGTCACAGCTTAAGCTATTTGAGAAGAAAAGAATCCGTGTGGGAAGAACCCAAAACTACCACCAACCAACTATCCAATCCCAACATAACCAACTAACTGAACCCCAAACCAACCTTCCATTTTCTTGACATACTGGTAGTTCGTTAAACTAGTTTGATATTCATAAAATATATAATATACACGTTAAATCTATAGACTTTTCTCTACGTTTCATCATTGAAATAACCTTAAATAAAGCTAGGTTTACACAGGCCAGTAACTTGCACAAAATTCGCAAGTAGCTTGGATATCAATTTTTTTAAATCGAATCTGTAGTAATTGCCATTTTGCACTCTATTATAGGTTATGATTGCGCCTCCTTTTAATAATTCCTATCAGTTAAATATTCCACAATATGATCATATTATAATCACCGATCAACTGTTGTTATGATTTGACACAATGACATGCAAGTTACTTGCAGAAGTCTTTGTGAGAATCTGGCATGTGAAGTCCCGCCTTAAGGCTTCAGACAACTACAGCTGAAAAACATCGTTGACTGCCTCTTAAATGAATTAATTATGACTTTTACAGCTACTTTCTTAAATCAGAATTTATATGCTAACATTTTTGGATATATATATCCCATAATATACTTTGAAAAGTAAGTGCCAAGTCAAGATAGTATTTTAATTTATTTCTTATTATACTACACTCAAGGTCTTATTTTAAGGGACTGTTTCATATATTGGTGTTGAGTTATACATAGTTATATGTATACCTAAGGACAATATAGCCTACTGCAAAGCTTAAAAAAATAAAGAGCATCATACACGTGTCTGTAACTTGCACAAAAGCGGGCAAGTAACTTGCATACTTTTGTGCAAGGTACGCAAAGGCATGTGTGTGGCTTAAGAAAAGTATTGCTCAGATTTCGTTGAAAAAAAGCTCCCAAAGTATATAGATAAACATACATCTTTCCATGGGGTAGAGAAAAGCAGAACTGCTAAGTTTCTTACAGAATCTTTACTCTCTAGAAGGAGATACAGTGATTTTATTAGTGATGTTATTCAGAAATGTCGAGTGCGTAGTACATAAAGATAAACTACGATAACATGGCGCGCCCCTCCAAATTACTGTTTCTATGTTTACAGTCACATCCTTACGAAAGAGTTTGTATGTAGTTGTAAGTATTCGTGTTCAGTAGCAGGCCGGCAGCGACATGCGTTGTGAGTTTTGGTGGCGCTTTGTGATTACTTTCACAAATACTTTCAAACGTTTTGAACTTCGGAGGGGCGGGCCATGTTATCGTAGTTTATCTCTACTTGCAAACGGCATGTATGACCAGTTGTATGAAGGAAGCAAAAGGAATAATATATATTTAAATAAACAAAGATATATAGATAGTTTGATAGATAGAGATTAAGTGTGAAAATTCTTCAAGTCATGAAATAAACTATATATAATGTAGAATAGTTTTAGTATATAGTATAATATATTATCTTATTTATAAGTTTCTAGCGATATGTCTGCCCAAATTTTTCACTACGCTGAAGACGAAAATTAAAAACAGCTAAATTTCGAAATTAAAATCTAACAGTCAAACGTAAATGTTTGGAGTTTTTTTGGTACTTTTTACTTTTAGTTTGGTATACATTATTATACTTTTGTTTCTCTCTTATACCTTTTTATTAGGTATTGTTTAAGTATAATATGCTCAATCTATCACCGAGTCCCACTGAGACCCTGAGGGTCTAGGGGATGCATCTACAGTACACATAATATCGCCATTTATGTCTAAATCCCATTTTAATTAGGAGCGAGGCCTATTGCCGCACACCGGGCAAATCAACTCCGGGCGCTACTGAAAAATCCTTGATGGAACAATTACAGTTTCCCAGGACCTCGTGCTAAGAAGTAGCTCGCGACTACTTGAGCAAGAAGGCGAATCTTCTGATATAGGCTTTAATAATCACTTTGTTCTTCAAACCACTGGTTTTCTACATTCAAAGCCGAAAGAAGTATTTTTTTCCATTTTAAGCTGGTCAAATGACTAAGGCCTTGAGCTATGTTTTTCTTAACTGATGCAAGGAGAACTGACATGTTTTTTCTTGTGCAGTGTTTCTTCGCTCAACCAACTAAGCTGGAAGTAGCAAAAAAACATCCAAACATGTACCATATAGTTTTTAATTTAATAATTAATGTATAAAATACGATTTTATACAAAGATACGTCGGGCGGCACAAGCGTACCGCCGCAAAATGTTTCAAAAAAGACATTCCAAACTACAGCGTTTTAAGTATTTTTTTTTAAAAACACTAGCCTCCGTCGAGGGAAATATGAAAAGGAAATAGAGAAAAAACTCTCTTAAGAAAAAAACAACGAAAAAAAAATCGTAAAAAAAATAGAAGTAGCCGAAATTACGCTTTGTCAGCGCCGTCCAAACTTTTTTTTTTAGAGAAAAGAACTTTTTTTTTGTTATAATTCCTCTAACTACAGTAAACGGGTATTATACCTTATTATCTAGGCAATAAATATTTTTTTCTTTTCACTTAGACGTTAATATTAATAAATAAATCTAATTTTTTTTTCTCTACATTTCACGGATCAGTAAGTGTATCTTTTATCTAGACACAACCATTTTATAACAGTATTTTTTTTTATTTTACGGATTTCTGAATTTGGCAATGGCTTCCCAGAAAGAAAAAAAATCGTGACTAAAATTAGAGATGGGCGACTTTGAAAGTCGACTTTAAATCATTCAAAAGTCGTTTCTCCGACTTGGTACCTTCCGTCATTAAACTAATTGTAACTCTGAAAGTGTGCGCATAAGACAGAACTGATTTCTCGATGTTTTTTTTTTAAATATAAGTAAATTACCGACTGTTAACCTCGTCTAAAGACGTTTTGAAGTCGTATTGAACGACTTTTCGAACTTCGACTTTCGCTCACATCGGAGTTGAAGTCCAGAAACCGACATACAACTCACGTCAAGCTCCACTCGTAGATAAGTGTCGATATTTTCGACTTCAATAAGCCTACTTGGCTATCGACTTTTATTAAAATGGTTTCCGACTTCAAGTCGGAAAAGTCGTAAAGTCGGCTTCTTTCCCAGCCCATCTCAAAAATGTTTGTCGTTACCTACCATAGTCTACCATTCCTAGCATCATTCATCGGCATATACATATAAAAGTTTTTTTTTTTATAAAATTTTTCTCACTCGGATGTTTCATTCTATTTTTATTACTAAACATATCTCCAAAAATCTAATTTTTTACTCAATATTTTTTTTCTTATTTTTTTTACAACTTGTGCTGACAGATGGTTCGACCGTAAAAAAAAGTTTTTTTTTCATTTGTTCTTGTTCGCAACCCCGGTTTGGCCCGCGTGGTGATACTTCCTTACAACTAACTTATAATATAATTCTTATATTTAACTTCTATATATTTTCTAAAAGTATGTTTTATACGCTTTTACTCGCACTCATAAGAAGCAATAAGAGTAATCTTTCGATATTTTTGACTCACATTTTTTTAAGGTTTTTTTTTGTTCTCATGTTTCGTCCCATTGTAAGGGTGATGCTCTAAGCCGTTTTACCGCGCGAACGCATTCCTGTTGTATATTTCTTGTTTTCCCAAAGTAGAGAAATTAAAAAAAAGTAAAAAAAAATCTGAGTTAAAACCAAAAAGTTTATAATTTACATTAAAAATAGCTTAACTAAAAAGTCATTAATTGACTAGATTTGATTGAGAATCTTTGGTTTATCTTTTAAAATTATAACCATGAGTTCTTAAAAAGTAATTTCTTAAAAAGACAGCTTACAATTTATTTTAAGACAGCCAAATGTCTCTTCTTAAAGGATAACAAAAATGTTTAACTTGTCTGTCACATTTTTTCTTAGTAAATAACAAATAACATTTTTTTTTTATTTTAGCTTTAACTAAATACAACAAAAATCTTTGACTTTTCGACTAAAAATATGACTAAATTCTGGCAACAACAGTTATATTTCTTTGAGAAACACTTTGTAATTCCAAAACGCTTTTTAAACTTTCACAAAATAACAAAAATCACATACTTTTGAATGTCAAGTCCAAAATGTTTTAACAAAAGCATTTGTGTTTAAATAACAATTTAAAAAAAACGAAAACGAGTTTTTCCCAATATGTTTTCTTAAAACTTTTTTATAATAAGTCAAAATGTCTTGTAAAAGTATCACACGGAGATAATTAAAAATAAAACCATCCACTCAAACCAATCATTTAAATAAATTATATCATCAATTAGCCTCATAATTATTATATTAGCCTCTTAAGATAATAAAAGAACTTTACAGAATTACTTAAGACTTTACAGAAACACCTTACCCTCCACAGCGTATCAGAAAAAAATAAAACTTCAAACAGAAGACTCTGAAACATAAACGAAACAATAAGTCACAGCACGTAAACACAAGTTTTCAAAAATTTTGAGACCTCTACAAAAAGGCCTCAGACTAATAAAAAGACTCGACTCCAACGATTCTGAAACAGAAATCAAACTAAAAAAAGCCTTAAAAAATAAGACTTAAGAAAAGAGACTCGACAAAAGAGACTCGGAACATTTATAAAACAAGGTGAATAAGTTAAATCCAGTCTTTATGCACGCAACAACAGGAAACAGGCGGTTGATCTCTTTGTCCTCACACTAAGAGGCTGGGGGCAAGCCATTCGTCTTCACCGATCTAGAAAAAAGAGAAAATATGTTTTTGCCCTTGAAAAAAATAATTACATTATCACCCAAGTTCTGAAAGACACTTTCAAAGACAATCTGACAGATTTTGAAAGATATTTAATCCATTGCTTGTCTGAAAAATTCGGCTGCTCAAAAATTCTTAAAAGCATGCAATGAATTTTGTCAAAATTATAGGCATGATAATGTGATGCGCAATTGGACAGTTAATTGTGTAGTGCGACCCTTTGCCATACTACATGGAAGGCAAATATTTTTAATCTAAATACTGAAAATAAATAACAAAACGTAAAAAGTGACTTCCGAATCTAAAATTGCTTTTTTATCACATCATGTATTCTTCGTAAACAGAAAATCTTGAAATTATCAGTGGTTCTCTAATATATTAAGCATGTTATTACATTACATATAAACCTTCCCCTAGAATCACTCTATCTATTAAAAAAACTACATCAAAATCCGTTGTGTAGTGTTAAAGATCTAAGCATACAGACATTAGGACGCGGGAAGCGACTTTGCTTTATACTTTGTAGTGATTAAAAATTTAACACTTCAGAACTACTCGTATTACAATTATTTTTACATTAAAAAGTTAATCTCTTCCGCCGTCTTTCGAATTTTCGATCAGGTCACGTGTCCTGATGCGATTTTAACAGTTTTTACCCATCACACAACGCCGCTAAAGAAGTTTTCACTTAAAAAAGTATTTCCACAATGAATACACTTACCGGCTGCACCTGGAAATGCTGAACTGGATAGTGGAGCACCTGGGGTGGCTGCGACATGGCGGCCACACCCCCTACTCCCCCAACACCCCCCACGCCGGCTCCCAGCGCCCAGGGCAGCTGCACGCCGCCCATGCTGGAGCAAGCAGTCGTGTTGGCCCATTGGTTATAGTCCTTGCTGCTATGGAACGAAGGAAAGACAGTTGAATTTTAGGTTTCTTTTATTAAGCTACTTGAGGTCATGTTCGTGAACGGGCGCTGTCAGTAGGGACTGGTCATCTTTTAGCGGCTATGGCTTGTTTTAATTTAATTTTTGAACTGGTTTTACATATTTTATATCGGATGCTTTTAACGTTCTGCATCGTTCTCATATGTATAATAATAATATGAATTATGTAACCAATATTTGGTAACCATATTTTGTTTAAAAGAGTGTCCATGGAGTTTCTTGCCCGTTCTTCTCCATAGGTACCTACTGCTTTGGAATGGGCAACTAGCTTCATCTTTCTGACTGACCGACCCCTTGACAATTCAAAAGAGCCTGTAATTGGTTTATTTAAATAAATACTTTGAGTTTGAGTTTGAAAATACTCATCGGGTTTCGTTACACAATTTGACATTGTCTAGCACTTAGCGATCGAAAACGATTGATCACGTGACATTTCGAAAGCATATGCCAATCCATACATTTCTGATTTATCTAAAATCGTTATTCGGACATGTTGGTTGCCACTCCATCTTAAGAGCAGGTGATGTTGAATTAATAAGTTTATCCTTATTTACTCACCCCATATACTGCTGCTGGTATCCTGCGAACGCCTGGCCTGCATAGGTGTATCCCTGGACCCCCTGAACTCCTTGGAGGAAGCCACCCAGTTGTTGGGGGTAGGTGTTGTACCAGTAAGAGGTGGGGGGGACTCCGCCAGTGTAAGTCGCGCCAAAGGGGCTGTAGGCAGTCGGGATCTGGGGGAGAAAATGTAAAATTAGTTGATTTGGAAAAACGTATGGTAAAAATTCATTTTCAAGCAATCGTAATTATTATTCCATATGAGGTTCACTGTAGCCTGATGAAGTTCACAGGAGTAGCACTAAAGTGTATTGAAATTGCTGAGTAGTGTTATTAAATTGTATTTTAAATCGTTTTTGATTATATTTTAATTGAATTTAATTTAATTTTTTGTTTACTTTAATCAATTAAAACTATTTATACACATAATATTTACATAACTGAAAATAATTAAAATATGAATAATAACTATGTACAAGTTTATAAACTGGGAGGGATTAAATAAAAAAATAAATCAAAGGACATCAAAAAAAATTTAAAATACAATTAAAACACTATTCAAAGTATTTTAATTGTATTTTTGATTTTGTTTTTAATTGTATTTTGTTTTTAATTGTATTTTTTACTTTAATGTTAACCGTGGTAGTAACACTGCATTGGCAATTCGTCACGTTGTATTGCAATAAAGATTCGTTCATGTCACCTTTTAAAAGACTATATTATGCTCTATAAAAGCACGCGCGTGCCAACCACGCCAAGAATTCATCATGAAATTCAATCATGAATTTCCCTTTATCCATGGAGTCTTTTAATTTGTTTAATTCCATAAAATGCGTACGAGAGCATACATTTTTAAGATATCTGTATAAACACTCACAAAACTAATGATTTAATTGTTTATTTCGTGTTATAGTGTTGTTGCAATTGTCACGTACCTACTCGTATGTGACAATGGCGTTCAGAGGGTTAAAGGCAGTGATAGCCGTCCGTGTGTCCGTCGGACTACCAATTCTTAGGTCTTGAGTTCGAACCCAAGGCACGCACCTCTGACTTTTCGGATTCATGTGCGTATTGTATAATTATCACTTGCTTAAAAAACGGTCCAGTCAATGCACGCATTTGTATTTGTTACATTTTATTAAAATAACATTGCTTTGTGAAGTTTGTACCGTATAGAGTCGACCAGGCGCTTGGCTATAAATATTAAATTACTCTAAGTCCATCAGAATAATTAAAACATTAATTTTGTTATAATTTTATTCTAATAATTATGAAAAGAGGAATATGATAAGATAGTAATTAATTATTAAATCTTCTAAGATTTAAATACTTATAAAATATGTTCAGACTTTCATGTTTTTTAAGAATTCTATTTAATTACCTTCTTACACTAATATAGTAAAAATGTCGCGTCTGTTGTCCATAATTAACATTTAAAAGAATTCCAATTAGCATTAAGGTTCATGAATTTATTCTGAGATCAACGATTCTTCTTTATTCTTGTAGTCAAAGTTATTTTTGCCTTGTCTTGCCGCGAAGTTTCCTAGGATTCAATGGGACCCATGCGTTGGTTATGTTAGTAATTATCGTCAATTCGTCTAGGAACAGTGGTACCTTACCTTTTCAATATTATTACCCCTATGACCTATTAGGAAAACCGATTTTACCCCGACCTTAAAATGTTACCAACACCAGCAATAATACAAATATCTTTATCAATCACAAATTGGACATCTATCTTACATGACGATGACGCGACGACAGATAGAAAGAAATGCCACGAGCGCGGTTTCATCCAGATCCTAGTTAGTAGTTTTTGAATTTATTCCTTACAAACATACTTACATACAAATCTTTCCTCTTTATAATATTACTAACTTATGCCCGCGGCTTCGCCCGCGTGGATGATGGAAATTGCATGTTATCTATACTTAATATTATAAAGCTGAAGAGTTTGTTTGTTTGAACGCGCTAATCTCTGGAACTACTGGTCCGAATCGAAAAATTCTTTTTGTGTTAGATAGTCCATTTATCGAGGAAGGCTATAGGCTATGTAACATCACGCTACGACCAATAAGAGCCGAGCAGCGGGTGAATCCGCGCTCTTGAATCACTCTATCTTAATATAAAACTGCATCAAAATCCGTCGTGTAGTTTTAAAGATCTAAGCATACATACAGACATTAGGACAGCGGAAGCGACTTTGCTTTATACTATGTAGTGATTAGTATAGATATAGATAAATGCTTTGCGTCTGAGTACCTGTCCTTGCGCTTGAGCGTTGTTGGGGTCCCCGGACTCCTTGCCCCAGGAGCACTTCACGGGCTGGCCGTTCACGTCAGTGTTGTGGACCGCGACGATGGCGTGTGTGGCGCTCTCCTTTGTAGAGAATCTGAGGAGAGAGGTATATACGTTAAAATATCATATTTATTTATTATTTGTGAAATTATTCCAAGGAAACGCTAACGAGATGAAAAGAAACTCCGCAATCGCACTGGGTGTTGGGTGGATCAGTAATTCCCCACTTGGACAGGTTGTGTCTGCAGCGGCCTACTTGGGTACGCAGTCGATTGAGAGTTTTCCATATAGGCCTCTGCAGATCACATCCGGAAGGCAAATGTTAACGAAGTCTAGAGAATAGGGAGGTGGTGAATGCTGCCAACCGGAAAAAAAGTACCCTATGTTTTAATCCAGGTCTTAAACTAGCTCTGTGTCAAATTTCATCCAGATCCGTTCAGCCGTTTGAGCGTGAAGGACGGACAAAAATACAAAGTCACTCACAAACTTACGCCTTTATAATATTAGTGTGATGAAAACATTTTTTTTTGGGAATACGGAATGAGTATATAAGAGGCAGCCTGAAAGTGACACCGGTGACTGAAAAGTTGTGTGGAAATCGGTTGTAATGGTATGGGCATGTTATGCAGAGGAATGAGGAAAATGTCGCCAGGAAATTTGTGAGCATGAATGTGGATGGCTATATATATGTAGACCAAAGAAATGATGGATTGTG
Organism: Hyppa rectilinea; assembly: GCA_951799385.1. Lineage (NCBI taxonomy): Eukaryota > Metazoa > Arthropoda > Insecta > Lepidoptera > Noctuidae > Hyppa > Hyppa rectilinea. The sequence goes on along the minus strand of OX637330.1, from coordinate 9,268,598 downwards.
TGAAAAATGATATGGCTAGAAAGGGAGTGACAACCGAGATGACGACTAATAGAGAAGTGTGGAAGAAAAAGACATGTTGTGCCGATCGCAAGTAATTTGGGATAAGGGCAGGAAACTGATGAATTAAAGTAAACAAAAATTATTTACAAAGCCTCTAGCCAAGGTGAAAGCTAGCCCTTGGGTCACGGGAAGTGTCAGGCGTTCCCGTTAAGACAAACTTGGTGTGTCATGATTTTTGACTATATGTTTAAAAACCAAAAAAAAATATTTGGTCTCCAAAGTGTTATACTCCAGCTCCTAAAACTCCACCCTTTTTTTTTGTTGAGGCTGGGAAATCATCCAATGACTTCTCCCGCTCTGGGTGGAGCGGAAGGGAGTGTCAGACTCTTACTGACTAAAACCCATCCATGTTCCTTCCTTAGCCCTTTATGTTCCGGGGTAGCGGTATCCCTTTCGGACAATCCCGTTTACCCGGCAGGCTTGGCCCTAAATGGCCCCCCTTCATGTGCTGACATCTCTTTGAGTCATGCGTGGAACATATACGCGCCGTCCGGCACGGGCCTGGTCCTGATCGGGCGATGAGCCACCCATTGCTCACCGCCCGCAGGCCCGCGCCTACGGTGGCCGGGAGTCTTCACGTGGCTCCCAACGCCCGGAGCGTCTCCCGCGGCGGCTGGGACGAGAGGACCTTTCTCTCTTCCATCCTGCCACCTCCGTCGCGAGCATGACTTTATGTTCCAGGGTAGCGGTAACCCTTTCGGACAATCCCGCTTACCCGGCAGGCTTGGCCCTGAGGGGGCCCCTTCGAAAACTCCACCCCTAAGACGATCCACTGACCTTCAGCTGTCTACCTATCAGGGTTCATGAGAAACAGCCCGTTGCCAGATAGACGGATAAACTGACAGCTGCGATTCTGTTTGGCACCCTATAGGTACCCTTGAAATGAAATACAGTAAGTAACCTGACACTCACCTAATAAAGGCATATCCTTTATCCTTAAAGACGCGGATCTCCTGGATGGTCCCGAAGGGCTGGAAGGTCTTCTGCATCAGCTCCTCGGTCAGGCCGGTGGTCAGGCCCCCGCAGTAGACCGTGCAGTTTGTGGGGGAACTCTGGTTGTACACCTCGTCGAAAGTCAAGGGCTTTGAGTTCACTGGAATAAGGGATACATTTTTTTTTAATAATATCCATCTGCGTCAAAGTCAAAGTCAAAGTCAAGTCAAAGTCAAAGTCAAGTCAAAGTCAAATCATTTATTTCAAATAGGCACAAGTAAGGCACATTTGAACGTCAAAATGAACAAGAAATAGATTTGATTCTAGTCGCCCCTTCCAAAAGGTAGTTTCGTATGGAGAAGAATGGGCAAGAAACTCCACCGTTACTCTTTTAAAATGTTTTACAATGTTTTGTATACATGAATTATAACATTATATGTGAAGACGATGCACTCAGAATAAAAACACTACATCACAAAGGTGAAAAGAAAAACACATATTATATTATGTAGCAATGGCAGGTAAACTTAAGTATGTGAAAGTATCTATTTACAAACTATCGTATTACCCAGTTACTGGGTTGTGGAGGCCAGATAGGCAGTCGCTCCATGTAAAATACTGGTCTTATCTTCTTCTTCGTGTGGTTAGTGACTAACCTGGTGTCAGAGTTTTAATGCTGCCCATGGGCCTCTGTCTTAGCTTCACATGCTGTTGAGAAATATCTCTCAGGTATGCCGGTTTCCTCACGATGTTTTCCTTCACCGATTCTACTAAAATACTGGTATTCAGCTGCATCAGGTTAGACTGGAAGCCGACCCCAACATAGTTGGGAAAAGGCAGGCCGATTGATTGAAATAAAGACTACAGACCTCCATTTAAAATGAACACGTACAAACCCTCACAGCATAAATCAATATCAAAACCTAGTAATCAGTACTGAGTATTATAAGTTAACACAGCAGGACGTGACGTCATAGCTCGGAAGGAATTACCGCGCCACCGGATATTAACATTCACAGCGAATTTCTATAGAGTTGCGACTCCGAAATGGTGTATTTTATTCTTGAGAGTTATTTTTAGTTCACACCTATTGGGTATTATGTTACCATTGGTGCTTTTTTGTCGAAAATCGAAAGTCGAAAATGAGTTCTCACGCTGAGGTTTTCTACAGAATGTATCGATTGGGTTGCGGAAGTCAGGAGGCCTAGACAGAGTCACATTTTCATTAACGATAACGGAATTTGATAAACCCGAAAGTATGGAATTGGCATAAGCTTTCGAAATGTCACGGATCAATCAAATTTTCGATCGCTAGACAATGTCAAATTGTGTGATGAAACTCAATCAATATTCCGATATAAATGAGTTGATAAGTGGCGTTCTTGACAATCCGAATCGCTGAGATAACGAAGTGTACAAACAACAATTTTCGAAATCGAATCGACACGGAGCGATTGACACTTGTCTAGCCCCCTGGTATAGAATAGAATAGAATACTCACTATCATGTCGAACATAAAAATGACAGATTACCTATTACACATATGAAGGGGCCCCTTAGGGCCAAGCCTGCCGGGTAAGCGGGATTGTCCGAAAGGGTTACCGCTACCCCGGAACATAAAGGGCTACGGAAGGAACATGGATGGGTTTTAGTCAGTAAGAGTCTGACACTCCCTTCCGCTCCACCCAGAGCGGGATGAGTCAGTCCAGTCATTGGATGATTTCCCAGCCTTAAAAAAAAAAAGCTATTACACAATAGTCGGTCTTATTGCTTTTAGCGTTTTTTATTTTATTTTTAACTAGCTTTTGCCAGCGGCTATGCCCACGAGGGTGTTGGAAATTGTTCCAAGCGAGTTTACTACCGGGATAAAAAGTATCCTATGTGTTAATCCAGGTCATAAACTACTTCTGTGCCAAGTTTCATCCAGATCCATGCAGTTCTTTGAGCGTGAAGGACGGACAAACATACAAACTTACACACACTCACAAACTTTCGCCTTGTAACTCATGGATGGTAAGAAATAGGTACTATTTTAATTTAAATTTTCTATTGTTGTTATAACACGAATTAATAGCAAATACCTACTTTATACCTATTGCATGACTCTAAACTGTTATCGTGTGTTGGATCATTTAGCTCCCTTCAAAATGGTTGAGCTGAATGGTGCTAATATATGCGTCATGTTCGTGGGGGTCAGTAGGGACTGGTCATCTCTTAGCGGTAAAGGCTTGTTTTAATTTAATTATTGAATAGTTATTACATATTTTATATCTGATGCTTTTAACGTTCTGCATCGTTCTCACATGTATAATATTAATATGAACTATGTAACCAATATTTTGTTTAAAAGAGTGTCCATGGAGTTTCTTGCCTGTTCTTCTCCATAGGTACCTACTGCTTTGGAATGGGCAACTAGCTTCATCTCTCTGACTGACCGACACCTTGACAATTCAAAAGTGCCTGTAATTGGTTTATTTGAAATAAATACTTTGAGTTTGAGTTTGAGTTTATCATTTTGTACATAGCATTGAATTCACTAAAGGTATCATTCCACTCAGTGAAAAAAATACCTTAGAATTATCCAGGGGCATATTCTTCTGGCTACTAGACTATAGGTTTTATCTTGGAGTAGCACATAGGCTACTTTTTATATCGCGAATATATATAAACGTTTCCCGTGGGATAATTTCGTACATACACGCGACCGAAGCCACCGGCAATGGCTACTCATCTGCCTAGCCTTTTCCCAACTATGTTGGGGTCGGTTTCCAGTCTAACCGGATGCAGCTGAATACCAGTATTTTACATGGAGCGACTGCCTATCTGACCTCCACAACCCAGTAACTGGGCAATACGATACCCCTTGGTAAGACTGGCTGGCTGACCGGTAATGGCTACTAAATTAAACAAATTGATAATTAACAAAGATTAACTCTTCTCAATTCGAAACAGAATATATAATTAACAAACAAAAAAATAATCTGAGGGGTATTAGCCTCTTTGCAATGTTCCCGCTTTTGTGCAAAATTAACGGCGAGATCAAAGAAAGACGAAACTGTAAAATTTAAATGTTTGTTATGTATTCTCTTTGAGAGTTTACCGAATGAAGTAATTGAACTAAGACAAAATGGCGTGAAGTTGAACCCAACCAGTGAGGAGCGCATGGCTTAGTAATAACGTTAAGCTACGTTTACCGGGGTTGGTCCGTGGATGGGTGACAATCTTTACATACCGAGACTCCTCCGTGCCTCGGAAAGCACGTTAAGCCGTTGGTTCCGGCTGTCGTTCGTGGATCTTTGACAGTCGTTACGGGTCGTCAGAGGCCCGAAAGTCTGACAGCCAGTCTTACCAAGGGGTTACATCATATTAACCAGTAACTGGGTTGTGTAATGACTATTATGAATAACACATATAATGTTATAATACATTTATACAAAACATTGTGAAACATTTTAAAAGAGTAACGGCGGAGTTTCTTGCCCATTCTTCTCCACACGAAACTACCTTTTGGAAGGGGCGACTAGAATCAATTCTATTTCTTGTTCATTTTGACGTTCAAAAGTGCCATTCTTGTGCCTATTTGAAATAAATGTTTTGACTTTGACTTTGACTTTGACTGTGGAGGTCAGATAGGCAGTCGCTCCATGTAAGACACTATTGAAAGCTCACTGTAAACTCACTTCACCAACGTTTTATGTTTCGTGCGGTTAGTCACTAACCTGGGACTAACTAGGCCTCTGACCTACCTTCACATGCTGTTGAGAAATATCTCTCAGACATGCCGGTTTCCACACGATGTTTTCCTTCACCGATTTTTAAGCAAGTGATAATTATACAATACGCACATGAACCCGAAAAATCTGAAGTAAGCGCCTTTTTTTTTTAAGGCTGGGAAATCATCCAATGACTGCTCCCGCTCTGGGTGGAGCGGAAGGGTGTGTCAGACTCTTACTGACTAAAACCCATCCATGTTCCTTCCGTATCCCTTTATGTTCCGGGGTAGCGGTAACCCTTTCGGACAATCCCGCTTTCCCGGCAGGCTTGGCCCTGAGGGGCCCCTTCATATGTTGACATCTCTTTGAGGCGCGCGTGGAACATTTATAGGCGCCGTCCGGCACGGGTCTGGTGCTGATCGGACGGTGAGTCACCCATTAGTCACCGTCCGCAGGCCCGCGCCTACGGTGGCCGGGAGTCGTCACGTGGCTGAAGTGCGGGCCTTGGGTTCGAACTCGAGACCATGACTTGGCAGTCCGACGGTCACTCTACTAGGCTATCACTGCTTTTGAAGTGCTTTTGAAAATAAGAAGAAGAACGAACCAACGTTTGAAGAGATTTTTACAGAATACAGCTACTGAAGTAACAATACCTATTGTTAAAGAAACTTTACGTAAAGAAAGAATAAGCCAACAAACTCGACCAACACGTGTAAAAATCTCAAAAAACTAAAATAAAAAAAGGACAACAGACTTCCAAATAAAACGCTACTAAGTAAAAAGTAACTTTACTTTCGGTAGTCCGTGTCTTTGGTTTCTGCATTTTCGTTTTTTTATAACCGACTTCAGAAATTAAAGATATTTTTCACTTAGTAGTGTATTTCATAAATACGTGCTTTCCGAGGCACGGAGGAGTCTCAGTGTGTATAGATTCGGTCACCCAATCATCATCATCATCTGCCTAGCCTTCTCCAACTATGTTGGGGTCGGCTTCCAGTCTAACCAAATGCAGCTGAATACCAGTATTCTACATGGAGCGACTGCCTATCTGACCTCCACAACCCAGAAACTGGACAATACAATACCCCTTGGTAAGAATGGCTGTCAGATTTTCGGGCTTCTGACGACTGTCAAAGATGCACAAATGACAGCCGGGACCAACGGCTTAACGTGCTTTCCGAGGCACGGAGGAGTCTCGGTATGTAAAGATGGTCACTCATCCACGCCCCACCCCGGCAAGCGTAGCTTAACCTGATGGATCGACCTGTGCGGCTGTTAGTACTTAGCCACGAGCTCTCACCCAATCTTGGTCATAATATACACATATATTTAACAGTCATAATTATAAAGAACCACCACTTCTACTAATCCTCGTTAAAGATAAGCTGATGGTAAAAACGAAGAAGACTTAAGTTGTCAGCTTAATATGGCTTACGTTTAATACAAAAATGTTCGTTTTCACAACCCTTTTACTCAGTTGTCTCGAGAAGAATTAATTCCTTCGAATTTATTTAATATTAATGTATAATCCGGCCAAGTGCTTGGAACACGCACTTGGCCGAAGGCTTGAATGAAGGGTTTTGAAGATCTTCTTATCGTGTGGTTAGTGACTAACCGGGTGTCAGAGTTTTTATGCTGCCCATGGGCCTCTGACTTAGCTTCACATGTTGTTGAGAAATATCTCTGGTATTTTCTCACGATGTGTTCCTTTACAGTTTTTTAAGCAAGTGATAATTATACAATACGCACACTTATAATATGTTTAAGCCGTTTGGGGTTGAAACACTAGGGCCATGTGGTCCGAGTGCCCTCAATGTTTTTCGAGATATCGCCAAGCAGTTGGTTGACTCTTCACATGACCAGAGGGCTGGCCTATTTTGTTGGTCAAAGAATCAGCATTGCCATACAACGCGGCAATGCTGCCAGCCTTTTGGGAATTTTTCCTGTTGACAGCGATGGGGACGAAATTTTTGATGCTCTTTGATTATTATATATATTATTTCTGTACAGAGGCCAGCACATCGAGTTACCACAATCTGTCAAATTTCTTTGATAGTATTTCAACTTTATTGCAAAGACATAAGGTTCATTTTTAATTGAGAAAATTTTACAGTTAGGGATAGCTTGATGTGCTGGCGTCTGTACATATTACTATGAATATTTAGCTTTTAAATGTAAATATTATTATATTTTAATGTGATGAAACAAAGATACTTAGTCTAATACGCGCATGAATTCGAAAATTCTGAAGTTTCTGCCTTGGGTTCGAACTCGAGATCTAAGACTTGGTAGTCCGACGGTCACACCACTAGGCTATCACTGCTTGGGTCTGTAGATGGAGCTATATATCCCAAGAACAAACCCAACATTGCAGTTGAAAACCACTTTCTCCCATTCATTCCAACTGTATTTACGGGAGATTTACTGGATCTGTGCTGATGGCCACGACTCAAGAGTTCTAAACAGGTACTTTACTTTGTGTAAATAACTTCATCACTACTGCTCTCAAAACGGTGAAGGAAAACATTGTGAGGAAACTGACACGTCCTAGAACAGAATATTCGAAGACATGTGACATCTACCAACCCGCATTGGGCTGGGCTGGTGGCTTACGGTCCACTCCTTGGTTTCGAGAGAAGGAATATACCCAGCAGTGGATGCCTTTTTTATTTTGAGAGTGGGAAATCATCCTATGACGTCTCCCGCTCTGGGTGGAGCGGAAAGGAGTGTTAGACTCTTACTGACTAAAACCCATCCATGTTCCTTCCGTAGCCCTTTATGTTCCGGGGTAGCGGTAACCCTTTTGGACAATCCCGCTTAAACAGTGGATGTCTTTCGGCTGGAATGAGGATGAGGTTAATGGATTTGTCACTTACATTCGTTTTTGGGCGCCGGTGGCTTCCGTGTAGCCCAGTTGGTGCGGATTGATCTGGATCCCAGCCATTGTCCATTCATGGATGTAATGGCTGATTCAGCCTCCTGTAGCAAAAATAAAGGCATGCTTTTAGAAAGAATTATATTCGTAATGAATGAAGTCAACATGGAGATAAAGATTTTAATAACTATCCTAACTCATCATCTGCCTAGCTGTTCCCAACTATGTTGGGGTCGGCTTACAGTCTAACCGGATGCAGCTGAATACCAGTATTCTACATGGAGCGACTGCCTATCTGACCACCACAAGCCAGTAACTGGGCAATACGATGCCTTGGTAAAACTGGCTGACAGATTTTCGGGCTTCTGACGACCCGTAACGACTGTCAAAGATGCACAAATGGCAGCCGAGACCAACGGCTTAACGTGCTTTCCGAGGCACGGAGTCTCGGTATTTAAAGATGGTCACCCATCCAAGGCCAACCCCGGCAAGCGTAGCTTAACGTGATGGATCGACCTGTGCGGCTGTTAGTACTTGGCCATGAACTTCCTTCTCCTTTATAACGATCCCAACTAATATTATAAATACGAAAATAAGTTTGTCAGTTTGTTTGTTATCTTTTCACGCCTAATCAACTGAATTGATCATCCTGAAACTTCGCATATACGTTGTCAGGTGTACAGAAACGGACATAGGGTACCTTTCATCCCAAAAAAAAAGTACAGTTTCCAAAGAAAACAACAATAACGATCTTACGATAATAGATGGCGCCACGTGTCTTTCGAATCATGATTGAATTATATTAACAAGCAGAGTACAACCCGAATTGATTGTCAAATTGTAAATTAACGCTATCGTATTCGAGGGCAAACGCTACTAATTCTATCAGTACATACTTGCTCAGGCCACGAATCATATTTTGAGCAACATACAACCTAACACTGACCTGAAAATTGCAAGAATACATACGACAATTTTTTTTTGAGGGTGGGAAATCATCCAATGACTCCTCCCGCTTTGGAAGGAGCGGCACGGAGTGTCACACTCTTACTGACTAAAACCTATCCATGTTCCTTCCTTAGCCCTCTATGTGGTGGAGCAGAGATAGCTTAGTGGTGTGACCGACGGACTGCCAAGTCTTAGGTCACAAGTTCGAACCCAAGGCACGCCCCTCTGAATTTTCAGATTCATGTGTGTATTGTATAATTATCACTTGCTTATAAAACGGTGAAGGAAAACATCGTGAGGAAACCGGCATGCCTGAGAGATATTTCTCAACAGCATGTGAAGCTAAGTCAGAGGTCCATGGGCAGCATAAAAACTCTGACATCAGTTTAGAGACTAACCACACGACAAGAAGAAGAAGCTCTTTATGTTCCGCTGATCGGGGGCTACCCTGACTCCTCCCCTTATATCTGACATTTTCCCAAGAAACAGTCTTTGTCAAGTCCCTTCACATTAAAAACTAAACACCCAGTTCTATGAAACATAACGCGTGGACAGCAAATCAATACTTAGAATTAAATATTCATACGAACTGCAGTAGTTCCCGCAACTCATGGAATAATAATGGTAACGCGAACAGGTGATAATTTACTGTAGAACTTTCATATTGAATAGTAATGTTACCAGGGTAAAAATCAAAAGGAATTATATCATCATCATCTGCCAAGCCTTTTTCCAACTATGTTGGGGTCGGCTTCCAGTCTAATCGGATGCAGCTGAATACCAGTATTCTACATGGAGCGACTGCCTATCTGACCTCCACAACCCAGTAACTAGGAAATACGATACCCTTGGTAAGACTGGCTGTCAGATTATCGGGCTTCTGACGACCCGTAACGACTGTCAAAGATGTACAAATGACATTCGGGACCAACGGCTTAACGTGCTTTCCGAGGCACGAAGGAGTCTCGGTATGTAGAGATGGTCACCCATCCACGGCCAACCCCGGCAAACGTGGCTTAACCTGATGGATCGACCTGTGCGCTTGCAGGTCGTACAAATATTTGTTCCGATGTTTAGTTAGAAAATATTACACACTTATTTTTTGCTTTATCATAAAAATAAAAAAATAAAAATGTATTCTGCTATTCAGGGCGGAGACAAATCCAACGAAACAAAAACCATGAAAATTGGTCCAGCAGATCTCGAGTTATAATGGAGGGAACAAACCCGACTTTGTTTTATATATATAGATATGAAAAAATGACAGAGATAAAAGGCATTGAACTTGGGAAGTGGGGGCGCGCTATGTCACAACTCAGCCTTTTCGTGTGGTTAGTGACTAACCTGGTGTCAGAGTTTTTATGCTGCCCATGGGCCTCTGACTAAGCTACACATGCTTCACTACCCATTATAAAATCTACATTGGCGTAACGTCATGCTGTCGACGTAATCTTTGAATTACGTTAAGAAAAAAGAATACGTGTCCAATATTTTTTTAATAATCTAGCTGAAGGACTAAGAAATACATTTTAGTCGTCATCGCAATTGTTGTTACTCGTAATGTGAATCTTCATGGCTAGCTTTCGTAAAAAGCTAGCTAAGAGGTGAATGATTGATTTTAATGTGATGTGTTTCGTAATGTTAATTACTTCTCATACGATAAATGTGTAGAGTCAAGCTCTTCCAACTAAACAGACAGCTGTGCTGCTGGGGAGTTTGTTGCGCCACTTCTTCCCAGCTAAAGCACTAGGAAGTGCTGAAGGATGGGCGTTTTTGGGGGACTGTCTTATGTAACTTTGTCCTTCAAAAAGTGCTGATTTCCAGCCTAATTTGAATAAATGACTTTTGATTTTGATTTTGAATAAAAGCTTAATTAAAATAGGTAAGAAGTATAAAGTTGTGGTAACTTACTGATTTTTTCAAAAACGAGACGAATCCATATCCTTTGGACTTCAGCGTTTGAGGATCACGAACCACCCGGCAGTCACTGTGGACAAAGGAACACAATATATAAATAAATGTATAACAATATTTATTCAGAATTGCCTGTACGCCAACGACACAAATATGTGACAATAGCAACAACACTATAACATGAAATAAATAATCAAATCATTAATTTTGTGTGTGGTTTGTGGAGGTCAGATAGGCAGTCCCTCCATGTAACATACTGGTATTCAATTGCATCCGGTTAGACTGGAAGTACTATGTACCTTGTGAGTACTATGTACCTACTATAAAGCTACCATTTACTGAGTACGTCTTACATTGACTTGAATGTGCCCTGGCGGCTGAGAGCATGTCATGCTCCCTGTAATGTCTCACTGGTGGTGATGCGTATGTTGGATCATTTAGCTCCCATCAAAATGGTTGAGCTGAATGGTGCTAATCCATGCGTCATGTTCATGAGCGGGCACCGTCAGAAGGGGCTGGTCACCTCTTAGCTGCCACGGCTGTTTTAATATTTAAATTAATTTTGAATTGTTTTTTAAAATCTTGTAATTATGCTTTTATTAAGTTCTGCATCGTTCTCACGTGTATATTTCAACATGAGTGATGTAACCCAGTTTTTGTAAACATATTTTGATTTAAAAGAGTGTCCATGGAGTTTCTTGCCCGTTCTTCTCCATTGGTACCTACTGCTTTTGAATGGGCAACTAGCTTCATATTTCTGACTGACCGACCCCTTTTTTTTTTTTTTTAAGGCTGGGAAATCATCCAATGACTGCTCCCGCTCTGGGTGGAGCGGAAGGGAGTGTCAGACTCTTACTGACTAAAACCCATCCATGTTCCTTCCATAGCCCTTTATGTTCCGGGGTAGCGGTAACCCTTTCGGACAATCCCGCTTACCCGGCAGGCTTGGCCCTGAGGGGCCCCTTCATATGCTGACATCTCTTTGAGGCGCGCGTGGAACATATACGCGCCGTACGGCACGGGTCTGGTGCTGATCGGACGGTGAGTCACCCATTACTCACCGTCCGCAGGCCCGCGCCTACGGTGGCCGGGAGTCGTCACGTGGCTCCCGACGCCCGGGGCGTCTCCTGCGGCGGCTGGGACGGGAGGACCTTTCTCTCTCCCATCCCGCCACCTCCTTCGCGAGCATAACTTTTTCGCAGAAGGAGGTGACTGCCTCCCACTCCCTCTCGCCCCGGACCATGGCTTGCACCAGGGCCGGGCGCGATAGGTCGCCGCCGCCGATCGCCTCTACGAGGACACGGCGGTGCTCTGCCCATGCTGGGCAGGTTTGCACCGTGTGCTCTACCGTGTCCTCTGGGCGATCCTCGCAGTGGTGACACCCGGGCGTTTCCTCCCGCCTGATGATGTGCAGGAACCTCCCGAAACATCCATGTCCGGTGAGGACCTGCGTCAGGCGGTAGGTGAGGGCGCCGTGACGCCTCTCTAGCCACTCCTCAATGACCGACCCCTTGACAATTCAAAAGTGCCTGTAATTGGTTTATTTGAAATAAATGCTTTGAGTTTGAGTTTGAGTTTGAAGCCGACCCCGGCATAGTAGAGAAAAAGGGCAGATGATAAAAAACACGACAAATGGACGATTTGTAAAAAATATTTAGTCAGTCAAACCCAAAGATGGCTAAGAAAAAAGATAAAAGATAAAATGTTTGGCGTTCTCATGATGGGCATAAACTAGCTTTTTTGGCGTATTGACAAATATGAACTATGTCACCAGGGTAGTGGTGGGAAGTGACTAACAGCGGTTTCATAAGCGGAGCGGGTGACTGGAGAATTTGTTTTTGAGGGTGGGAAATCATCAAATAACTCGTCCCGCTCTGGGTGAAGCGGAAGGGAATGTCAGACTCTTACTGACTAAAACCCATCCATGTTCCTTCCCTTTATGTTCCGGGGTAGCGGGTTGCCCATTCGTCTCCATACGAAACTACTTTTGGAAGGGGCGACTAGAATCAATTCTATTTCTTGTTAATTTTGACGTAAGAAGTGCCTTTCTTGTGCCTATTTGAAATAAATGTATAAAAATTATAAATTTATACCTAAATGTTAAGATATTTTTTACTACTAAATTATTCTTTTTGAAAAAATCAATTAAATACTTAGATTTTTTAAACTTATGTTTAAAAAAAACTTCATTTCTTATACTGCATACAACAATATCCCTTTCATCAAAGGACGCCGGCGAATAAAGGCGTGGCCAAAACGCTGTCTCGTTTACATATTTTATATCGGATGCTTTTAACGTTCTGCATTGTTCTCACATGTATAATATTAATATGAACTATGTAACCAATATTTTGTAACCATTTATTTTGTTTAAAAGAGTGTCCATGGAGTTTCTTGCCTGTTCTTCTCCATAGGTACCTACTGCTTTGGAATGGGCAACTAGCTTCATCTCTCTGAATGACCGACACCTTGATAATTCAAAAGTGCCTGTAATCGGTTTATTTGAAATAAATACTTTGAGTTTGAGTTTAAATCCTCTACCCTTCCCGCTGACAGTGGGCCCCGACCCTGTTGGCGGTAATCCAAGCCGTGCCCGCATCTTCATGTCTCACTATACTTTGAGCACTCGAGAGAAGATGAGTCCCGGCATATTGCTGATTTACTAATGCGAGTATTAGCTCTCAAATATATTTACATTTATAAAATACTAGCTTCCTGCCTGCGACTTCGTCCGCGAACCTTAATAAATTATATACTTAGACCTTCCTCTTGAATCACTCTATCAATTAAAAAAACCGCATTAAAATCCGTTGAGTAGTTTTAAAGATCTAAGCTTACATACATACAGACATTAGAACAGACGCGGGAAGCGACTTTTCTTTATAATTTACTAGCTTCCGACCGCCGCTTCGCCCGCATAATATGTCAATAAATTATACACATAAACCTTCCTCATGAATCGTTTTAGAGATTTAAGCATACATAGGGATATAGGGACAGAGAAAGCGACTTTGTTTTATACTATGTAGTTATGTAGTGACTAGCTTTTGCCTAAAGAAATAAAAAATTGTTTAATAATTGTCTGTATGTAATGAGAAAACAACACCTTTTTACTACCTAAATGCATAGGAAAGTATACAACGTTATTTTTAGTATATGCGAAACCTGAATATAGTTTTGTTCAAACTGAGGAACTGAATCGATTCCAATATTTTTTATTCCACGTTTTATTTTTTCCCAAAAATATTTCAAAAAGGTTACAAGTTGGACACCGAACATTATCAATGACGCAACACTATGACGGGCCGCCGCACCGCTCTGCGTAGTGACCATGTTTTTTTACGGATAACCAGATAACATAACAAGCTTATAACTTTGTGGTTATTCAAATTACAGTTTTAGAATTTTGTACATAGATTCTTTACATAAAAATACTAGACACATGTTTCGGGTTTCGCATATACTAGAACTAATGTTGTATACGGTACTTTTTTACTTGTTGCCCGTCTGTGTGTTTAGGCTAATCTTCAAAACGACTGGACCGATTTTGGCGGGACTTAAACTGACTGATAGCTGATGTTATAAGAAGTAACTTAGGCTACTTCTTTTTCTTATTTTTATCACACGCTGTACCCGTTTAACGTCATCAAGTCAACGCCGGCTGCCATTGAAAATAAGCGCTGTGGCTCCTACTCGCATGGAGTCGAAGCATTAAGCTGAGCGATGGCCGTTTTGCGCTGATGTGACGCAAATTTTCCCCACCACTTGTTTTTTTTACTGCGTCATGTTTGCTGCGAATAAACGTGTTCTTTTGTTTTTCTTCCGTTCTTTAGCTAGTGAAGAATAAGTAAAATACTTACGAAATCTCTCCAAAAGGCGCGAAGGCATCTCGCAAGCTCTGGGTCTCGATCTCAGGACTCAGATCTCCAACAAAGATGTGGTAGTGCTCTGTAACAATAGGATTCGATTTTAGTTTATACTCATCATTCTCCTGCCCTTATCCCAGACCCTTTATTAGCGCTCGGCGCAACATGTCTTTTCCTTCCACTTCTCTATTAGTCGTCATCTCGGTAGTCACTCCCTTTCTAGCCATATCATCTTTCACACAATCCATCCATTTCCCATCCATCCGTTTCTTTGGTCTCCCTCTACTTGTATAGCCACACATTTGTGCTCACAACTTTCCTGACAACATTTTCCTCATTCCTCCGCATAACATGCCCATACAATGACAACCGATTTCCACACATTTTAGTTTATACTGTATAAGAATAAGTAAACTACAGTCACTATAATAGTATAGCGTGAGGAGAGGGCGGGGGGAGACATTCGTGTACTACGCGCGCGTCTCAAAGAGATGTCAGCACACTGATAGGGCCTGCCAGGTCAGCGGGGTTGTCCGAAAGGGTTACCGCTACCCCGGAATATAAAGGGCTAAGGAAGGAACATGGATGGGTTTCAGTCAGTAAGAGTCTGACACACCCTTTCGTTCCACCCAGAACGGGAGGAGTCATTTTTGATGATGTTTTTTTTTGTGAAAAAACGTGAGTGACAGGGCTATGATACTAGGCGGCACAGGTAAAAGAGCGGCAATTTATTTTAGTACAAAATTACGTGAAGTTGTAAAGGTGTTCTGCCTTTTCAGAGAAAATTGTTTGCCAGATTATCACTTGCCAACCAACGTTTCGCCGATGTTTTACTTTGACAACTAACGATTAGCCAAATGAAACGTTGTAATTTTTGTATTACAACGTTTCATTTGGTAGAATTATTGTTAAGCTGATTATTATAATGACACAAAACGTTTGGGACATTTATCATTTGTCAACCATTTCACTAGGCCACACAACTATTAGACGAATGACGAATCGCTTTTGTAAGAGGAAACAGTATCATCGTGTGGAACAATCTGCGCAAGCGCCACCCTGCTAATCTCTGCCGCACAACTACAGACGATCAAGTGTAGATATTAAACACACATATACACGGGATGTCAGTGATCAGTGTAAGACACAGATCACTAGCTAGAGGTTCAGAGTTCGGTAGCCAGCCAGCCTTCTCTGATGCTAAGTAAGCCTAGTTCCTGCTTCGATAGCCTAGCAGTCTTCATGAACTAGACAGCTAGGGAGGCTTGAAGGGCGATAGCCACGCAATCCCTTTCAACACCTCACTTAGGGTTGTCACAGATAATAAATTTATTGTAACGTATAGTGCAAAAATATCAATAAACCATCATTCCAACTCAACGAGGCTTTATTTTGACAACCAGCAACCCTACAAAGTTAGTTAAAAATCATTTAAGATCAACTAGATGTCCACGTTGCGATCATCAAAAGCTATATTGGCTATCGAACATGACTTACGCATTGACATGAACACGAGGAGCACATTTTTAAATAGAATAATCAATTCCTTGCTTAATGATGAAAATAAGGGGCGTAAATTTTTTATAGGCAAATGATATTAAATTCGTATATACTCGTAGAGATAAGACTGCTACAACGTAGCTTACAATTGCTACGACGTAGTTCACACAGTGCTACGATATTATTTACGCGACGCTGCAGCATAGCTCATTATGACTGTGTTCAACGCGACGGCGTAGTCCGAGGTGTGCTACAGCGTAGCCCGAGCTGTGCTGCGGCGTAGCTCAAGCTATGCTACGGCGTAGCTCGAGCTGTGCTACGGCGTAGTTCATCGATGTGTTACCACGTAGCACTTTATACGATAGCGTAATATCTGCCGCAAATACACTATTTGTCTTTATTTGCAAACCATTTTTTTTAGCAATATGAAGGTCGTCAGTAGTATGGTGATTATCCAGAGCCCTATCTAGTGTAACTGACAATGCGCCATAATTGCCAAAGAAAATGTCAGATAGTCACCAATCGGCTTCACTTTCTATCGTCTTTGAAATCAAAGGGATAATTCTGAACCCACTTGTATGTATTTCAGTCTTTCAGTTAACTGCATGAAAGCTGAATAGTCATATATATGTATGTATGTCCCGGTTTCAATCTACGCTCGGCGCTGATCAAGCAATGCTTGTATTATGAATACCTCTCACTGTAGGGTTGGCACGATCATTCGAAGAAAAATATAATTTACACAAAAATATTTTTCGTATTTTTAAATGTTTCTTTTTTTTTAAATTAGTTGATGAATATAAACTTATACTACTCGTATATCACTACATAGTATAAAACAAAGTCGCATTCTCTGTCCCTATATCCCTATGTATGCTTAAATCTTTAAAACTACACAACGGATGATGATGCGGTTTTTTTTAATAGATAGAGTGATTGAAGAGGAAGGTTTATATGTATAATTTGTCGACGTATTATGCGGCCGAAGCCGCGGACGGAAGCTAGTTATTTATAAATCCAAAAATATAATATCCTAACGTAACTAAAATTATAAAGAAATTTATGGCGTTAAAAATTACTCCGCGTTCACGGGTAATGTGCCCAAGAGACTGCCATGTTGTATGGCAATTCTTAGCCCCTAGCCACGGTAATAGCAAGCCCTTGGGTCACGGGAAGTATCAACTAGCCGTTTGGAAATTTCGTTCTGCATCGTTCTCACATGTATAATTTCAACATTAATTATGTAACCCATATTTTGTAACCATATTCTGATTAAAAAAAATTGTCCATAGAGTTTCTTACCCGTTCTTTTCCATAGGTACCTACTGCTTTGGAATGGGCAACTAGCTCCATTTTTCTGACTGACATCAATTATTGTGTAAGAGAATAATTATTTTTTAGTTACAGTTTTTAATTACATTTTTGATTCTGTAATACTTCTATGGACTAGTATTACTTGTGGTTTATTGTTTTGCATATTATAGTTTCCATATTGTATGTATATTTTTAACGCAGGTGGCAACCCTATTTAAGCTCTGAAGCGAGCTTTTAGGGTCTGAATTAAATTCAATCGGCGCTTCTCGGATTATATCATAAAATGTTACTCCACTATGAGAGCATTGCATACTAAAGTCGGTTATGTTGGGAGGTAGGCAGCGGTCCAGGTTAAATAGATAAGATACTGCAGAATAAAGATGGAGTTTAATCTTTTTTATATGAGGTTTCTTTTGTTTTTTTTTAATCAAAAATCAATCTGCCTAGACTTTTTCCAACTATTTGGGGGTCAGTTTCTAGTCTAACTGGACGCAGCTGAATACCAGTATTTGACGTGGAGCGACTGCCTATCTGACCTCCACAACCCAATAACTGGGTAATGCGATACTCCTTGGTAAGACTGGCTGTCAAATTTTCCGGCATCTGACGACCCGTAACGACTGTCAAAGATGCACAAATGACAACCGGGACCATCGGCTTGACGTGCTTTCCGAGTCACGGAGGAGTCTCGTTATGTAAAGATGGTCACCCATCCACGGCCAACCCTGGCAAGCGTAGCTTAACCTGATGGACCGACCTGTGCGGCTGTTAGTACTCCACACGTATAGTATACGTAGTGTAATTTAATGCCCCTCTGTCATATCAACTCTGTACATACTGAGCGGTGATCAGCCATGCCAGCTATGTTGTTCAGCCTCAAGCTATAAGTGACCAATTCGCCAGTAACCACAATGTAAATTGTTTCGGGAACGCTCCGTTATCCTATGAATACAAATGAATGATATGATTGAACAATTCAATGATAATATCTAATTTCCATTATCGAAACATGTTGGCGGGGTCATTAACAGTTTATTAATGGGTTTCTGTTATTGGGAAGCGCTTTTTTTGGTTGTCGGTTGTTTTTTTAAGTTTTTATTCTTTTTTTATAAGATTTATTTATTTCCAAATAGATCGGCCCATATGGCTGTTATTACTTAGCCACGAGTTCTTCTCATACAAAACTAAAATTTCAAATCGGTTGATAAGTGACGGAGTTAGAACACACATTAAAAAATATATATATATTTATTTAAATGTACAGGCAAAACATTACAGAACAACTCCCAAGGCGTTGTACAGTGTAAGCGGGATTGTCCGAAAGGGTTACCGCTACCCCTTTAACATAAAGGGCTAAGGAAGGAACATGGATGGGTTTTAGTCAGTAATAGTCTGACACTCCCTTCCGCTCCACCCAGAGCGGGAGAAGTCATTGGATGATTTCCCAGCCTTAAAAAAAAGGCGTTGTACAGCATAGATAGAAAAAAATGAGAATAGGAAAAAAATATACATTTCACAAACAACATACAAGATGTTGCAAAGCTGAATACTTTCTCGTTTTTTTAAAGTCGATTACAAAGAAATTTCGACGTTTTTTACTGTCGTAAAAAACCGTGTAAAGCAGGGAAGGGTCACTAGTCCATTATAAATACAAAAGTCATTATCCATTATTCGTGTAAAGTAATAAATGCAAGTCACAATAGATTTGAAAATCAATGGAATTTGCAATTACTTTGGAATGGTTTTATACGATTGTGGATCGGATGGTTTTGTTGGAAAACAATATTCTTATAAGTAATCGTATAAAGCACTATTGGCCCCTATTCAACCGCGTGTCTCTAGCTGTCCTCCCCCAGCGGTAACCCCAAGCCGAGCCAAATAGGGTTACCCTTAGCGTTTCGTCGCTTAGTATGTAAGTTTTTAAGCGCTAGCTGGAGGCCTTAACTGTCCTAGTCGAATTAATACGACAAATGTTTTCGGGCCCGCACCGCCTGAGTCGTGTATATACGACTGAGAATTTATGGTCGGTTTTACGTTTTTACGTCATTGCAAGACACTATTTGTCGATTATCGAGTCGGGCGCTGTAATAAAAAATAATAGAGGCATAGATACTTATACTATACTTCTTTTCTAAATTTAGAAATAAGATTTTTTTACATCAGTTTTGAAGAAAGAAACAGCTGAATACAAAACATCTTTTGATCAAGGTTTTTGTAGGTAAAATCAGCCAGAGCTGCAGTTATCTCTTTCACACTTAACGGGAGAAGGTGCGTCGCAGCGCGACGGTTTTTTATCTATACTAGTAGGTATTATAAAGAGGAAAGATTTGATTTTTTGTTTGTTTGTTTGAAATGAATAGACTCCGAAAATACTGGACCGATTTAAAAAAATCTTTCACCGTTGGAAAGCTTAGTCTAGGAGTAACATAGGCTACCTTTTATCCCGGGCAAAATAACGGGTCCCATGGGAAAGACCAAGGGAGCGAAGCCAAGGGCAAAGTGCTAGTTCCAAATAACTAGGTTATGAATGTGAATCCAATCAATCCGCCTGCCTTTTCCCAACTTCATATATTGGGTTCGGCATCCACTCTAACTGCATGCAGCTGAATACTATATTTTACATAGAACGACTGCCTATCTGACCTCCACGACCCAGTAACTGGGTAATACGATACCCTTTGGTAAGACTGGCTGTCAGATTTTCGGGCTGACTACACGTAACGACTGTCAAAGATGCACAAATGACAGCCGGGACGTGCTGAAAGTACTTACCGAGGCATGGAGAAGTATCAACATATAAAGATGGTTACCCATCCACGGACCAACCTCGGCTAGCGTAGCTTAACCTGATGAAAATACCAACACACATCGAGGTAAACTCAAAACTCAAACTCAAAGTATTTATTTCAAATAAACCAATTACAGGCATTTTTGAACTGTCAGAGAGATGAAGCTAGTTGTCCATTCCAAAGCAGTAGGTACCTATGGAGAAGAACGGGCAAGAAACTCCATGGACACTCTTTTAAACAAAATATGGTTACAAAATATTGGTTACATAGTTCATATTTCATATTAATATAGTTACATAGTTCATATAAATTAATTACGAAATTCCGTCCCAAATTATTATACATTTTCTTTTACCGTTGCATTTATTTTGTATCTAAGTGTGTCTTTGAGATGCTCTTGTATCCAAAACCCACTCAAGACGCAATATATACGAGATAAGTTCCGTGTGAGCACGCACTAGCGCAGTACGCATTACGCTCAAAATAATATATCGTCAACCTTTTTACGGTTCCATAGAGTATTAAAATACTCGGAGTTGATTTATGATGAAGACGTGTGCAAGTTGTAATGAGAAATGTATCGATGGTGTTCAATGTGCAAGCTGCAAAAAATTCCTGGATTTCTCCTGTGCAAGCATATCTGAAGGGGGATGGAGGAAGTTGGGTGCGGAGCGAAGAGCTCAATGGAAATGCCCTGCGTGTAGATTATTATCGCCGGCTTTGCTTTCTCCACAACCTACTGCCTCACTGGATACGGTACTCAGTGAAATACGTGAAATGAAGCAACAGCTACTGAACTTACCGACTTTAGTCAATGACTTAAGATCGATAAAAGATGAGCTGGCTGAGCTCAAAAAAAGCTATGATTTTTCTAGTGGTCGGCTCGATGAATTCGACACCCGACTTATTCGTTTAGAGTCAAAAGCCTCCGAGTACGAGAAGCTACAGGATACTGTTTCGTCATTGCAAGCTGAGTTGGTTTCGACAAAACTTGAGCTATCATCACACGATCAACGATCCCGGCTAAATAACGTGGAGATTAAAGGAGTGCCACTCAAGAAAGATGAGAACCTATTCCTAATTGTTGAAGCCATCGGCCGCAAAATCAAATATAGTTGTCCCAAGGCCCAGATTAACTACATCTCTAGGGTGCCTATGCAAAACTCCAAAGAGAAATTAGTGATAGTGAGCTTCCTTAACAGATACATAAAAGAAGACTTTATTGCGGCTGCACGCGCTGATAAGGATCTGTCCAGCTCTGATTTAGGTTTTCAAGGTGAACCACGGCGTGTTTATGTTAATGATCACTTAAGCGTTGAATCCAAAAAGCTTTTGAATACAACTAAAACCACCGCTAAGGAGAAATGCTACGAATTTGTATGGGTGAAACATGGCAAAATTCATGTGCGCAAAGATATCAACTGCAAACCCTTTATAATTCGAAAAGAAACGGATTTAAACAAAATTATCTAAACCGCTACTACGTGAATTTAGGATTATGTAATTGCTTTTTTCCATTATTATGTTTTAGTTTTAATCGATCGCCACTTAATTGTATCTTGGTTTGTTATTGCAAAAGGTTTAACAACTCTGCATCGCTAATGAGCTTCTATTGTTCTCTTTGTCGCCCTGTTTGTTTTGAGGATCCAACTCATAATAATATGTCTACCTCGCTTGTGCATATGCACGTCTTGTGTTGGTGCTTGCCTGCTCGCTCAGCTGTGTTTTGCTTAATATCTAACGATTTACACATTCTTGCTATTTTAATTTATTTCTACCCGGTTTTCAAATATTTATCTTTGTCTCACGTTATCAATTATTGTTTACAAATGAATTGGCTAATCGTATCACATTATATTGGTGCTTATACAGTTACTCTTGCATATAGTGGTCATGGCTGATAACAGTGGACAGTGTCTGACTGTTTATTACCAAAACGTACGGGGACTGCGCACAAAAACAGACTCGTTTTATCGTCAGGTATCATTGAATTCTTATGATATCATTGTTTTAACGGAGACGTGGCTAATCGATGGTATGTTAAACTCGGAGTTGTTTGATGACCGTTACATAGTGTGGCGTCGTGACCGGAATTATGCTATGACTGGACAAACGCGAGGTGGTGGTGTACTTATCGCGACGCGTAGAGAATTACCTGTTACCCCGCAACCGCTACTTCACTCTTCAGCGGAGGATGTCTGGATTAACATACGACTTAAAAAAGGGAACTCACGAGATTACGTAAACCTATATATTTGCGCTCTGTATTTATGTAAACAAAACAAAGGCTTGTCGTTTTCGAATCAACTTAATAATTACCTGACTAAATTGAACCATATAATTTTGAATAATACTTCCGATGTGTTTTTAGTTCTAGGTGATTTTAATATGAGTGGAATCTCGTGGGCTCCTTGTAACAATAACAATTCGCTAGTCCCGGTGAACCCCGCCACCAGTGACGAATGTTTACTCGCCGACGAGTTATGTACGCTGGACATTGGGCAATACAATGGAGTGGTCAATAGGTATGGGAAAGTGTTGGATTTAGTCCTCTCAAATAAATTAGCCTGTGTTAGTGAATGTGTCAACCCTCTAGTCACTATTGACGCCTATCATCCCGCTTTGTTAGTTAATGTTGACATCTTTGAATTACCTCCCCTGGACCATGCACCGCGGTTACGGTATGTTTTTAGCAAAGGCGATTTTGAGTCCATAAATAACGAGATTTACGCCGTTGATTGGGAGCGTCAGTTCTCGTCTCGATCTCTGGATGATTCAGTTGCGTACTTTATGGACACTATAAAAGATTTTCAAAATAGGCATATACCGCAAAAGCTTATACGTAATAAAGCATACCCAATTTGGTACAGTGCTTCACTCATCAGAACTATTAAGGAAAAGTATAAATATCAGAAAAAAATTAAGTCATATGGCAATAAATCCGATGAATTAACTTTTAAATGCCTGCGCGAAAGAGTTAAGACTAAGGAAGCCAAGTGTTATAAGTACTACCTCAATCAAACGGAAAAATCAATCAAAAATAACCCTAAGCACTTTTGGACCTTTGTTAAAAATCGCTATAACTCTAATGCTACTCCTAATACACTAAATTACAAGAATGAATCATTGCTCACTGGTGATTCTATTTGTGAGGCATTTTCTTCATATTTTCTATCAACCTTCCTTAACTCCACCTCAACTAATAACCCCAGTTCAGACATTTCCTCCTCTGTCAGCACTACACCCCTGTCTGATATTTGTCACATTGAAGTAAAGATCGACGTTGTGACCGATTTACTCCGCAAGTTGGATCCATCGAAAGGTGCAGGGCCTGACAATATTACATCAAAGTTTCTTATTGAATGTGCGCCTTCCATTGCCTTACCTATCTCAATTTTGTTCTCCAAGTCACTATCTCAGGGTGTTGTCCCCAGAGTGTGGAAATCTGCTTTTATTACACCCGTACATAAGAAGGGGTCTAAAACTGAAATAACTAATTATAGGCCTATATCTAAGCTGTGCATTATAGCTAAAATATTTGAGCGGATTATCTATAACCAGTTATATTCCGCCCTTAAAAACTCGTTCAGCTTTTTTCAGCATGGTTTTTTGAGAGGACGGTCCTCCACTTCAAATCTCATTTTATTTAACGACTTTATTACTTGTGCTATGGATGACGGCAAGCAGGTCGATGTGGTCTACACTGATTATAGCAAAGCATTTGATCGGATCAACCACGACACCCTGATAATGAAGCTAAAGTGCATGGGCATTCATGGGGACCTCCTGAGGTGGTTCGCTTCTTATATCGATAATAGGTCGCAAGCAGTAGTGCTCAACAACTACATGTCTAGATGGGTATCTGTGCCCAGTGGAGTGCCCCAGGGTTCGTTGCTCGGTCCTCTCTTATTTGTGATCTATGTAAACGACATCGACCAGTGTCTGCATTCATCCAAATTATTATGCTTCGCCGATGACATGAAAATCTTTGCTAAGATCTCATCGATCGAAGATGGAATAACCCTTCAGGCTGACTTATGTCGTCTTGAAGATTATTGTCGGGTTAACAAACTGGACCTTAATCCATTAAAGTGCTCGGTTATCACTTATACTAGGAAACGTGCAGTCCTAACAACCACTTATACTCTATCGGGCCAAACCTTGCCGAGGTGCGATACTATTCGTGACTTGGGTATCCACCAGGATAGCAAGTTAGTTTTCGACACACACATTGACGCCATTGTCAAAAAAGCTTCTAAACTGCTAGGGTTTATAATGCGTCTCTCTAAATGCTTTTTAGATGCTAAAACACTAAAAATACTGTACTGCACTTTTGTTAGAAGTCAACTAGAGTATGCATCTCAGATTTGGAACCCACGTTACCATCAGTACATCGATCGCATTGAAAATATTCAAAAGCGCTTTATTAAATATCTTTGTTACCATCAAAAGATTCCGTACCATTCAGTCGATTATCTCCGACTCTGTAAGAAGTACCATTTGTTGCCACTTGAAGAAAGACGTAGGATTGCTGACTATCTGTTTCTGTTAAAGATTTTTAACAATAATATTGACAGCCCCGAGCTATTATCAAAATTTTATTTAAATGTGCCAAATAAATCATTTCGTTCTAATCCGCCCTTACGTGTACCTTATACCTCCACGAATTATAGGCAGAATAGTTTTATTGTGCGTGCAAGCAAGCAGTTCAATGAAATATGCAAGCAGCATGACTTGGATCCCTTCACGACTAGTGTGACGTCTGCTCGAAGGTGTTTAAGCCTCAATTTCTTCAAATAGCCACAACTATAATTTGTTTACAATAATGTCTTCTTAATTTTATAATAATGTTCTTACTGTAAACCAAATAACTTTAGACAAATTATGAAACATGTTAAAAAAAAACCTATGTATAACGTATTGCTGCTGTATGCTCACAAATATTAACCAGTCTAGCTCTACAAGCGAAGACTTGTAATTGGCTTCCTGTTAACTATGTGTTCCTTACTATTAAGTTTTTAAGCTGTAAGTCTTCCATGTTTAAATAAATAAATAAATAAATAAATAAATAAAAATAACATTTCTTCGTCACACACGTCAACACACCTGGGTTGCCTTGTAATGCAAATATGTACTTAATTATGAACCGGCATGCGTCTGTATGTGACCTCAATACATAGTGATGTGCTTACCCCGGAGGAGACGGGATTTGTAGCAGATTTGAGGGGAATTTCAACGTAGTTTGCGAGTTGTCACGTCTCATATTGTAGCGTTTATTGTTAACTAGCTTCCGCCCGCGGCTTCGCCCGCATAATATGTCGACAAATTATACATATAAACCTTCCTCTTGAATCACTCTATCTATTAAAAAAAACCGCATCAAAATCCGTTGCCTAGTTTGAAAGATTTAAGCATATATAGGGATATAGGAACGGAGAAAGCGACTTTGTTTTAAACTATGTAGTGATACTTAACATAGCGCCATAGCCCGTCGAATTCTTACGTTTTTTTGCTATATGCAGGTCAATACTAGCCTTTTCCCAACTAAGTAATTTTTAGCTTCCAGTCTAACCGGATGCAGCTGAATACCAGTATTTTACATGGAGCGACTGCCTATCTGACCTCCACAACCCAGTAACTGGGTAATACGATACCCCTTGGTAAGACTGGCTGTCAGACTATCGGGCTTCTGACGACCCGTAACGACTGCCAAAGATCCACGAATGGCAGCGATCGACAGCTTAATGTGCTTTCCAAGGCACGGGGGAGTCTCGACTGTAAAGATGGTAACCCATCCACAGACCAACCCCGGCAAGCGTAGCTTAATCTGATGGATCCACCTGTGCGACTCCTGTTACTTAGCCACGAGCACCTTCTTGTTATTTGCAGGTCAGTATTTTTTATTTATTTATTTAAACTTTTCACACACGATAGAGGTACAATGGCGGACTTAATGCCTTAGGAATTCTCTACCACCCTTGGTTATTAAAATCAGAGGTCTTAGGTTTTAACTCGAGACCTATGACTTGGCAGTCCGTCGGTCACACCACTCGTAAATTCGATTGAAACTTAATTAAAACTACGGACACTTCTGAGAATGCTAAAAAAACCAAAACACTTTCGGATTTTGAGGTAACACCGCTAGGCTATCACTGCTTGTTTTGCAATGATAGCCTAGTGGTGTGACCGTCGGACTGCCAAGTCATAGGCCTCGAGTTCGAACCCAAGCCACGCGCCTCTGATTTTACGGATTCATGTGCGTATTGTATAATTATCACTTGCTTGTCATGTTCATGAACGGGCGCCGTCAGTAGGGACTGGTCACCTCTTAGCTGCCACGGTTGTTTTAATATTTAAATTAATTTTGAATTGTTTTTCTAAATCTTATAATTATGGACGCTTATTTCTGTTTTCTTTCTTATTAAGTTCGGCATCGTTCTCACGTGTATATTTCAACATGAGTGATGTAACCCAGTTTTTGTAAACATATTTTGATTTAAAAGAGTGTCCATGGAGTTTCTTGCCCGTTCTTCTCCATAGGTACCTACTGCTTTGGAATGGGCAACTAGCTTCATCTTTCTGACTGACCGACCCCTTGACAATTCAAAAGTGCATGTAATTGGTTTATTTGAAATAAATGCTTTGAGTTTGAGTTTGAGCTTGCTTAAAAATCGGTGAAGGAAAACATCGTGAGGAAACCGGCATGCCTGAGAGATATTCCTCAACAGCATGTGAAGCTATGTCAGAGGCCCATGGGCAGCATGAAAACTCTGACACCAGGTTAGTCACTAACCACACGAAAAGGAAGGACTGCTTGTTTTAACTGTCAAACCCTTACTACTGGCCCCCTGCTCGTTTCAGATAAAAAAAAACATCAAAAACAAAATCGAATCATCCCCTAGCCCATCTCAAAAACTCTCATCCAACAAAATAATGATATGACAACAAAGAAACGAGATGCGGACAGAAAAAACAATATGCACGGTTAAAAAACTTTGGTAAAAATTTGACCAATCATGTAATTCAGGCACACAGGGGAAATTTCAGAGAAAGATTGTCAATTCGAGGTAGAAAAAAAAAAATTGTATGACTGTGTATATTTTATTTCTAACCGGAGATTTTCTCGTCGCTTCGGCTGAACTGTATTTACTTAGGGATAAATTAAAAAGTTTTCTGTTTGTTATTCTTTTATTCCGTAGAGGAGCCCGTGGCTACGTAATAACAGTCGCACGGATTGATTCATCAGGTTAAGCTACGCTTGCCGAGGTTTGTCTGTGGATGGGTGACATACAACATTACACTTCACACTAATATTATGAAGGCGCAAGTGAGTGAGTGTGTATTTGTATGTTGTCAGTCGTTCACGCTCAAACGGCTGAACGGATCTGGATGGAACTTGGCACAGAGGTAGTTTATGACCTGGATTTTTATCCCGGAGTGCGTACCCTGGAGATATTTTCTGACAACCACGCGAGGGAAGCCGCTGTCAGCTCAATAAATCAATCTACCAGCCTTTTCCCAACTATGTTGGGGTCAAAAATGCTTAACCATAGCCCATACCACATGGCAGTAAAAATATTTAACAAATTACCGAAACAAATTAAAGAAGAACCCAAATTCAATATATTTAACAGAAAATTAAAAGAATATCTAACACAAAAATGCTTTTACACGGTCGCAGAATACATAGAATAAAACATTGGTAAATATGACACTAAGATAGATAAATTACTCATAATCACAGAAATAATACTAACACAAGGAAGCACATTTACATACACTTACACATAACATAGGTAACAAAACGAATTAATAAAATATACTTAACAAAATATATAAAATAATAAAATACAATATTTAATACAACAAATATAAACAAATAAACTACAATAATTAATAGAAGTAAACAAATAATCGAATTACATATTGATATTAATGAAAATAATAACATATTAGTATAACTATAATAATTACAATTATTGTTTAAAGCTAGTGACTGGATGCTTCTTTTATCCAATGTTAATATGTTGCCGTGCCCTAACCGGGTTTCATGTTGGAACTTATTTACCTCTGTAACACCTACATATGTACACATGAATGCAATAAAGAATTTGAGTTTGAGTTTGAGTTTGAGACTACTAGTTTAACCGGATGCAGCTGAATACATGAATTTTACATGGAACGACTGCCTATCTGACTTCCACAACCCAGTAACTGGATAATACGATACCCCTTGGTAAGACAGGCTGTCAAACTTTCGGGATTCTGATAACCTGTAACGACAGTCAAAGATGCACAACCGACAACCGGGACTAACGGCTTAACGTGCTTTCTGAGGCTCGGAGGAGTTTCGATATGTAAAGATGGTCCCCATCCACGGACCAACCTCGGCAAGTGTAGCTTAACCTGATGGATCGATTCGTGCGGCTGTTTTTACTTAGCCGCGAACTCCTCCGCGATCAGCCCGCATTTTCACCCGCTGCTCGGCTCCTATTGGTCGTAGCGTGATGTTACATAGACTATAGCCTTCCTCGAAAAATGGACTATCCAACACAAAAAGAATTTTTCAATTCGGACCAGTAGTTCCAGAGATAAGCGCGTTCAAACAAACAAACTCGTCAGCTTTATAATATTAGTATACTCCTAGATTATTATTATCAAAAATCGTTACTAATTTTCGCTTTAAGTTCTGTCCACCCCTTTATGGCCGGCCCGCGTGTCTAATTATAACAAACAGTTGGTGCTATGACCTCAATAATTAAAAGGAATGTTTATTAATCACGCGAGCGACGTAGTGCTAAAAGGCACGAGAAAAAATTACGTGTTAGGGTTCAGTGTGAGGAAAACCCTTTTTTTGTTCACATACAATTAACTTTATCATAAAAGCACGCGCGTGCCCTCCACGCCATGCTAAAATTTTATTTCTTCTTGTTATCATGAATTTCCCAATATTTAGGTGTCTTTTAATTTGTTTCATTTCATTAAATATGTACGAGAGCTTAAATTTTTAAGATATCTATATAAACACACACTAAAGTAATGATGTAATTGGGTATTTCGTGTTAAAGTGTTGTTGCCATTGTCACATATTTGTGTCGTCGGCGTAAAGGGCATAAAGGGCGCTTGCTTGTCACGTATATGTGAAGATGGTGTTCAAAGGTTAACCTTTTAACCGCCCCGTCCGATTAATACGACAAGTGTTGTCGTGCCCCGCTTGAGTCATATTTATACGACTGAGAACCTATGTTCGGTTTTCGTTTTTTTTTGTAATTGCAAGACCATATTCGTAGTTTTTTCTTTTTATGTCCTGGGCAATGGGGGCTCGTCAATTGATATACAACCAAGCGGTCATTAGGTTAAGTGAAGACTTCCCTCGCTTTTTGTGCACTTTCTGAACAGTGGAGTCAAAATCAAAAGTTTAATTTATTCAAACTGGGCTGAAAATCATAACTTTTTCACTTGAAACTTTTCATCGTATTGCCCGGTAACTGGGTTATGTAGGTGACAAAGGCAGTCGCTCCATGTAAAATACTGGTGGTACTGGTGGTGGCTGGTAGGTATCCAGCTGCATTGTCGGATGCAGCTGGATACCTGCAGTGATCGCCTAGTGGTGTGACCGTCGGACTGCCAATTAAAGTCGTAAAACCTCTGATTTTACGGATTCATGTGCTTATTGTATAATTATCACTTGCTTAAAAATCGGTGAAGGAAAACATTGTAAGGAAACCAGCATATCTGAGAGATATTTCTCAACAGCATGTGAAGCTAAGTTAGAGGCCCATGGGCAGCATAAAAACTCTGAGACCAGGTTAGTCACTAACCACACGAAATGAAAGAAGCTGCATCCAGTTGGACTAGAAGCCGACCCCAAGAAAGTTGTTAAAATAGTAGGCAGATTGAACCTCAAAAGCGTTCGAATTTTGTAGGGACCCAAAAATAATTCCTCAATTTTATTATTTCCTGAATTCCAACATAAAACCTTATTTACACCAAGGGGTAGCAAAAACCATCTTTTTAATACAATATCTTAAGGTATCCTATGACACCCTTGGTTTGGAAGGCTCGCTCGTTGCCATGGTGACTAAAATACGCGGGAAAGTTTTTATTATGATACGAATGACAGTTCTCATTATTCCCTTGGTTATATTTAATTTCAAGGGTTGAGAGGCATTAAGTATTTGCTTGCCTTCCGTTTTGAACAGAAAGTTCTTATACGATAATTGGATGAGAAATGAGAGTGAAATTTCAAGGACGCGTCACTTTCAGGCACATTAGTTATAGCCATTTATTCATTGACAAGTCATTTGTACAGACGCCAGCACATCAAGCTATCCCTAACTGTCAAATTTTCTCAATTAAAAATGAACCTTATGTCTTTGCAATAAAGTTGAAATTCTATCAAATAAATTTGACAGATTGTGGTAACTTGATGTGCTGGCCTCTGTACCTGAATTTACAGCCTAGTTTGAATAAGTGACTTTAGATTTTTCATTTTGATACGATACCCTTGGTTGTCAAACTTTTGGGCTTTTGTGACCCGTAACGACTGTCAAAGATCCACGAACGACAGCCGGGACCAACAGCTTAACGTGCTTTCCGAGGCACGGTGGAGTCTTGATATAAAGATAGTCACCCATCCGCAAACCAGCCCCGGCAAGCGTAGCTTAACCTGACGGATCGATCCGTGCGGCTTTTATTACTTAACCACGAGTCGAACGCTCTTAAGGATATGGGCGTTTGAATTTTGTACTATAAGTCCTGCCAATCATACCTAAGTGATAGTTATTTTTTAAAATATGAATTATTTAAAAAATTCGAACACTTGTATTCTCACGAGTTAGAATTTGGACATGGCTGGGTAATATACGGCCAGTTTTAATTTCTTTAAACGTCACTTCAAAATTAGAACGGTGTCCCGTTATTAATCCGCCATGATTTGTTATAAAAAACAAATGAGCTGCTTTCGAATTGCGTTCATTCGAGTGAACTTTACAATATAGTACACCATTTCTGACAATGTATTACCTACATCTTTTACACAATATGAATATCTATACAGAATTGAATTATGTACCGCCCGCGGGTCGAAACCGTCCAATCAATACCGGTTATCTCCCGGGACTGGATTCAATTCCATTCGAAAATATATGTTGAACTATTATTACGAAATTGACATTTCAAATAGAATATGTTAATATCAGGGGAAGTTGGACTTGAAATTGCTAATACTGAGCGATCGAGCGTTAAACGAATGAGTTCGCTTCCAGTATTGTACATGAAGCGACTACCTATCTGACCTTCACAATCCAATAATACGAAACCCCATGGTAAGACTGGCTGTCACAGATTTTCCGGCTTCTGACGACCCGTAACGACTGTTAAAGATACACAAATGACAGCCAGGACCAATAGCTTGACGTGCTTTCCGTGGTGTGCAAATATTTAATTTCACCTACAAGATTTTATTTTTTTAATTTGGTACGTTGTCTATACTAATATTATAAAGAGGAAATATTTGTATGTAAGTATGTTTGTAACGAATAAATTCAAAAAAATACTTTACGGATCTAGATGAAACTTGGCACAAAGATAGTTTAGTCTGAAATACACGCGGGCGAAGCTGCTGGCAAAGGCAAGTAATATATATAATTACTTGCTTTTGCCAGCAGCAAATTGTAAAAAAATTACAATAAATACCAGTCAGCAACATATCTAAGATAATCCATTCTTTGTAAAAAGGCCGTTAACAACATTGATTAATCCAATCAGAAAAAAACAGAATCCCAATAAAGGACCATTCTGTATACACATCCTTCTAAATAAAACAAAACTGTATCAATATTACTATCCTTTATGCATTAATAAACATGATTCCTGTCCATACATATTGTATGAGCTTTGTATTCAATCCAAACACAATGTTTGTCTTTATCTACGGTGTACGGAACCCGTACTGTAGCAACAGTTTACGCTTGACCGATTTGTTGGAAGTTAACAATACGGTTAGGAGTGAAATTTTGAGCCACGAAAAGCGACCTTATTGGTACGAAATAAAGGTGGTGCCGTCACATTGTTACTTTGGGAATACTGAAAGTACTACACCCAAGTTTGAACTCTATGCTACGCCAATAAATCAGCTTATCACTAAATAGCATAAAACAAAGTCACTTTCTCTGCCCCTATATCCCTATGTATGCTTAAATCTTTAAAACTACACAACGGATTTTAATGCGGTTTTTAATAGATAGAGTGATTGAAGAGGAAGGTTTATGTGTATAATTTGTCGCTAGTTGATTCTTTGATATGGTCTCATTCATACCCTAGAGTAACGGGATGGGATATCAAAAAAAAAAATAGGTACCTTGTATAGTTTAGGTAATGTTAAAAAATGGAAGGAGATTTGTGCTTAAAAGATTTGTATCTTAAGGGCGGATTATCTTTTCAACTCTACTCAAGCGTAATCTTTTAAAGTTGAGACTTTCTGCTGCCTTATTATACAAGTTATTGCCAGCGGCTTTGCTCGCGTGTATCAATCTGCCCGCCTTTTCCCAACTCTGTTGGGATCGGCTTCCAGTCTAACCGGATGCAGCTGAATACCAGTATTTTACATGAAGCGACTGCCTATCTGACCTCCACAACCCAATAACTGGGAAATACAATACCCCTTGGTAAGACCGTCTGTCAGATTTTCGGGCTTCTGACGACCTGTAACGACTGTCAAAGATGCACAAATGGCAGCCGGGACCAACGGCTTAACGTGCTTTCCGAGCTACGGAGGAGACTAGGTATATAAAGATATCCACCCATTCACGGACCAACACTCGACCCGTGCTCTCGCCCGTGAATATTAATACACGCACCTTCGGTTAACGACTGACGTCTTTATTTGACATTCAAAAACATTACATGAATAAATTACAGATGGCGCTACTAGTCTTACAGAAACAATTTGGTATATAATTATAGTAATTTTGTGGGATCAAAAGTAGCTTATGTGTTGTGAAAGTAGGATACTTGGAGGCCGCCAAACAATGCCTGTCTTCAGGTTTAAGGGTTATAATTGCCGATGTGTATAACAAGCTCATGAAATGAAATTTCAGTATTAAATGCGGTAGAATGAGGAAAATGTTGTCAGGAAAGTTTTGAGTATGAATGTGAATGGCTATACGAGTAGAGGAACACCAAAGAAACGATGGATAGATTGTGTGAAAGATGATATGGCTAGAAAGGGAGTGACTACCAAGATGACGGCTAATAGAGAAGTATGGAAGAAAAAGACATGTTGCGCCGAGCACAAATAAATTGGGATAAGGGCAGGAGAATGATGATGACATGTTTCAGCTTTTATTTCCTGCTTGGCCACACTCCAGCGGTATCAAATATTAAATAAGGTATATTTTGTGTTATCTTTTAGATAAAACAAAACATAACCTTAAAAAGTTAACAACTCAGTTTCTTTAGAATTGACGAAATTTATAAAAGCGCCATCTATCGTCGCGCTGCGACAACTCTCGTTTATCAACGCTGTTTATGACGTCACAAATCGTGAAGCAAGATGGCGGCCTCGGGAGCTGTTAGGAAATTTCCTCTTTCTGCATAAAATATTAGCGTTTTAACAAAATACTGAAGTTCGCCCGTTTGCGCGTTTATTTTTTTATAGCAGTTTAAAAAGTTAGGTTTTATAACCTTCGAGTTTGATGGCTGATTGTTACAGATGTGTTTTTGTAAACGACTTTAATGTACGATTATTTTGTTCGGAAACTTCAGGAAATAATGATCATGCTAAAAGTTTTGTTTGATGTTGGCGTTCGACGGGTGTCGTTTTTTTTTAAATATTCCTTAGAAAAAGTTATACAAGAAGTTGCGATACAAAATGGGATTTCGGAACTTCTTTAAAGGTAACTCACCTACAACACGACCTACATATTGTATAAGTATCTATCTATACCTACTCTGTTCGTTATAACATTAGACAAATAACGGTTATCACCCTTTTGTTATTTCTATATAGACGTACCTATATTAAGTAAGCAAAGTTATCTATTAACCATTTACATTAAAAAAAACAACGGTTAAGTACAGTTATGTCAACAATATTACACAATAACTGTCGTTTTTTAGCCGTTATTTTTCTAATGTTATAATAAACGGAGTATAGTTGTGTGTTGTTTTGGTGACACTTCAGAAATAAGTTAGGTACATCAGGAGTTTCTAAGCGGGATTGTCCGTTACCCCGGAACATAAAGGGCTAAGGAAGGAACATGGATGAGTTTTAGTCAGTAAGAGTCTGACACTCCCTTCCGCTTCACCCATTTTTTACTTGATTTTCTTCAACCAGTTCGTCTTCTTCGTCTAGTTAGTGACTAACTCGGTGTCAGAGTTTTTATGCTGCCCATGGGCCTCTGACTTAGCTTCACATGCTGTTGAGAAATATCTCTCAGACATCACGATGTTTTTCTTCACCCATTTAAAAAAGTGATAATTCTACAATAGGTACGCACATGAATCCGAGGTGCGTGCCATGGCTTCAAACTCGAGACCTATGACTTGGCATTCCGACAGTCACACCACTAGGCTATCACTATTTAACAACCAGTTATTGTAGTACAGACGCTAGCACATCAAGCTATCCCTAACTGTCAAATTTTTTCAATTAAAAATGAACCTTATGTCTTTGCAATAAAGTTGAAATACTATCAAAGAAATTTGACAGATTGTGGTAACTTGATGTGCTGCCCTCTGTACATAGTTGAGGAAAGACAGTCAAAGATCTCTTCACTCTGGAATGCTGACAACCGTTAAGATAAAAGATTCCTTTTTAAAAAAAAGATTTAGTCAAAAAGTTTTTATCTTGACGCAACTAATCTTCAGAACGTAATGGTTTTCCTCAACGTTCGTTTGTTTGAAGTTTCTTTTAGATAAAAATGTTGAAATTGTTAGCTGGAATTTGGAGCTAGGGTTGACGGCAACAGGCTTCTTACCTGCTAAAATAACTGTTGAAATGTGGATTACTATTAAAGTAGGTATGTCCCTCATTAATCCTGACACCAATCTGCCTGCCTTTTCTCAACTATGTTGGGGTCGGCTTCCAGTCTAACGGGATGCAGCTGAATACCAGTATTTTACATGAAGCGCCTGCTTATTTGCCCTCCACAACCCAGTAACTGAGTAATACGATACCCCATGGTAAGACTGGCTGTCAATTTTTCGGGCTTCTGACTAACGACTGTCAATAATCCGCGAATGACAGCTGGGAACGAAGGCTTAACGTGCTTTTCGAGGCACGGAGGAGTCTCGGTATGTAAAGATGGTCACCCATCCAGGGTCAATCCCGGCAAGCGTAGCTTAACCTGATGGATCGACCTGTGCGGCTGTAAGCACTTAGCCACGAGTTCCTCAGCAGATATCGTGTTTAATTCTCAGGCAAATTCAATGTTATTGCTTTTGGTCACTGGCTATCACATCGTCTTTAGGTAGGACCTGTAGGTGTAAGGCTTAAAATCTCATCAAAACATAGAAATAAAGCATCCTCTACGTTGCTTTTGTGTTGTGTGCACTGTCTTGGAACTTTAGACAAGTGAGCGCAGCCAATTCGAAAGCATTGGAACTCATTTGGTTTTAAAGTAATTTATCGCGGATTTACAACGAGACAACGTTCGAATTGTGATTGAACTGTCTTCTTCAGGGCACGTACGCTCCATCATAGACCTCATCCATTGCTTTCCATCAGGCGTGAACGAGGTCAAGAGCAGGGTCATTCGCAAATAATAAAATAGAGAAATAGATGCTTTGAGTTTGAGTTTCGTGTACTTAGTAATTGACTATTTGAAGCAGTCAAAAATAAAATATGAAATCACATAGAAAAAAGACCGCTCGTCTTAAAAACTTCCATCACCGGACAGAAATTAAATATTATGCGAAGATATAATAGTAAAATTGCATTTAATGCTAATAAGTGCTCCATTTTGATTCCAAAAATCTGTGATGTCACATTGTTATATTTCTTACAAATCACGTACAAATTCCGCGTTTTGACAGTTCATAAAAAGTAACGTTATTTACTACCCTGTTAAATACCTAATTGAAGAGATTAAAATGTAGATGACATAAAAAGCAATTTCTAAAAGAAAATTTGGTACAACTTTTCTAGGTGACAGGACATTAATTTAATAATATTTTAGTGTCACAATGTCATGTTGCAAATGATTGATTTTAATGTGATGTGTTTCGTAATGTTAATTACTTCTCATACGATAAATGTGTAGAATCAAGTTCTTCCAACTGAACAGACAGCTGTGCTGCTGGGGAGTTTGTTGCGCCACTTCTTCTTCCCAACTAAAGCACTAGGAAGTGGTGAAGGGTGGGCGTTTTTGGGGGACTGTCTTATGTAACTTTGTCATTCAAAAAGTGCTGATTTTCAGCCTAATTTGAATAAATGACTTTTGATTTTGACAGACGTTGTTTTTCTAAAATAATATAAAACACCGATCACTGAAAATGGCACTGTAAAAGGTAATTTTGACCCAAAAAATGGCCGGGAAAAAAGACCTTCAGTCGTTTCTTAAAAACATAGATTTAACAGGTTTAGGTTTATTATGACTGAAGGATGTATTTAGACCATAGACAACAGTCTTTGTAAGTTTAAAAAATCCGGACACAAAAAAACCGGAATTGTCCGAAAGTGTTACCGCTACCCGGAACACAAAGGGCTAAGGAAGGAATATGGATGGGTTTTTGCCAGTAAGAGTCTGACACTTTCTTCCGCTCCACACAGAGCGGGAGAAGTAATTGGATGATTTCCCACCCCATAAAAAAAAAGAGTCTGACGCTCCCGGCCACTCCACCCAAAGCGGGAGAATTCATTTGATGAAACCCATCCGTTCATCACAAATATTTTTTTTGACTTTGACTTTGACTTTCAGAAAAAGGGGGGGAAGGGTATAAATTAATGAAGTTTTTAGTACCTTGGACAGAAATCCCGTGTTGCCCCCAGCTATGTCCGGGACGACGCATTTCTTCCCATCCTGAATGGAAAACAACTAAAATATTATATCAGATGAAGAAATAACACTTACTACCGTACTTAGGCTAACTTAGACCGTACACAAGCTTAGAACAGTAGCGTTTCATACAAAAAAGAACCTTAAAGAACAAACGTAACGTTCATATTCGATTGAAACGCTTGATCACTGTCGCTTAAAGGAGTAATGGACGTTAAATGGATAAACGTAAGGTTCATTTTCGACTGAAATGCTTCTATGTACTAAGCTTGACTAAAGTCTAAGTACGCACTAAAATGTTAGCCTCAGAGACGTCAATTAAAAATAATCAATTTTTAACTTTAACTTCTTTTGACTTTCAAATATGCCATTCACGTGCCTATTTAAAATAAATTGTTTGACTTTAACCTTGACTTTGACATTGGCTGTGTTTTGACAATTTAATTTGTAAGTCAATTAAGGTTAAAATCGATCATTTTTAAAATGTCGTCTTTGATTACCGTTAGTACAATACCTAGCATTTAATATAGCCCATCGATATTTAGAAAAGACTGTGTATAGCGTTGTCACTGTCATTCTTGTATGTTTGTCTCTTTCTAAAGCTTGATGCGTCATATTAAGGCCCAGGAACAGCATTGATACATTTCTAAACTCACGTCATCTAACTACAATACAACACATTTTAGGGTACACAATTCACATGCTTGGGGATTTGGGACCTTATACATAAGACGTAAAGTTCAGTTTAGTTTGCGTAAGCAATCGTTTGTTAATACCTTCTTAATTTGTTAAAGACGTTAGTTTGGTTAAAGCGTTTTGAATCTTGTTGTCATTACATAAAGTTGAGTTTACAGTAGGAGATGTTTGACTAAGAATTTTTATTTTTAAGTTTTCGTTATTTTGAAGTCAATAAAATAATAAAAAAGGATAATTGATGCTGTTGCTGGCAAAAGCATGCAGTCAAAGAAATTAATTGTCTATGCAATTTAGTCTTCGTCAATTTTTTTTTTTTTTAACGCGAAAATCTCTGGAACTATTTATCCGAATTGAAAATGCTTTTTGTAGCGATAGCGATGAATAGCGTTTCTAGAGATAGTTCATTTATCGAGGAAGGCTATAGGCTATGTAACATCACGCTACGACCAATAGGAGCCGTGCAGTGGGTGAAACCGTGCGGGAGCCGCTAGTACAGACGCCAGCACATCAAGCTATCCCTAACTGTCAAATTTTCTCAATGAAAAATGAACCTTATATCTTTGCAATAAAGTTGAAATACTATCAAAGAAATTTGACAGATTGTGGTAACTTGATGTGCTGGCCTCTGTACATTATAAAGCTGAAGAGTTTGTTTGTTTTTTGTTTGAACGCGCTAATCTCAGGAACTCCTAGTTAGAATTGATAATATCTATTGGTCGTAGCCTGATGTTAGGTAGCCTATAACCTTTCTTGATAAATGGACTATCCAACACAAGAATAATTTTTCAATTCCAACTAGTAGTTCCTGAGATTAGCACGTTCAAACGAACAAACAAACTCTTCAGCTTTATAATATTACTAGCTTCCGCCCGCGGCTTCGCCCGCAAAATATGTCGACAAATTATACACATAAACCTTCCTCTTGAATCACTCTATCTATTAAAAAAAACCGTATCAAAATCCGTTGCGTAGTTTTAAAGATTTAAGCATACATAGGGATATAGGGACAGAGAAAGCGAATCTTTGTTTTATACTATGTAGTGACCTGAGCGTGACGGTTCAGTAACTTACACTGGTCAAAAAGAAAGCAAAGTTTTTAAAAATACTGCCCCATTTGGTAAACTCACGAATACATACAATAAAATCTACCCAGCCTTTTCCCAACAATGTTGGGGTCGGCTTCCAGTCTAACCGGATGCAGCTGAATACCAGTATTTTACTTAGAGCGACTGTCTATCTGGCCTCCACAACCCAGTCACTAACTGTGTAACACGATACCCCTTGATAAGACTGGCTGTCAGACTTTCAGGCTTCTGACTACCCGTAACGACTGTCAAAGATCCACGAATGACAGCTGGGACCGCCTAACGTGTTTTCCGAAGCACGGAGGAGTCTCGACATGTAAAGATTGTCACCCATCCACGTACCAACCCCGGTAAGCGTAGCTTGACCTGATGTATCGATCCGTGCAACTGTCATTATTTAGCCACGAGCTCCTACATAAAAACAAACACATACAAATACTTACTCTCTTAAATTACATTTATCCTACAAACAAATTATGAAGAAGAATATAAATACATATTATTATGTATATGTATATTATTGTGTTTCAGCCAGATTCGGTGTCCCCTCTTAAAGATAATTTCAATTATATTGTCTTTTTTGTACCCCAGTTGAGTATTTCAGTTTGGGTCGCAATGGTTAAGTTATAAGCGACTAGCGTTTTTGGGTATCTCTACATAGTATAAAACAAAGTCGTCCTTTTGAGGACTTAGATCTTTTCAACTACGCAACGGATTTTAATGCGGCTTTTATCAACAGATATAGTGATTCAAGAGGAAGGTTTATACGTGTTTTACTAGCTAAGCGGGCGCTTTAAATTATGTGATTGTTTCATCACCACTGCTCTCAAAACGGTGAAGGAAAACATCGTGAGGAAACCGGCATCCTGGAACCTAAAATTCGAAGACATGTGACATCCGCACTGTTTGCTGGGTGGATTACGGCCCAGTCCTTCCCACAGAGAGGATGCCTGTGGCCCAGCAGTAAGACTATTATATGTTTATCCTGTATTTGGCTGTCGGAAAAAACAGCCAGTCTAATCATTTTAAATAGTATTTCGCCTTCAAAAACAGGGTTTAGGCTTATGTAACTAAGCGGGATTGTCCGAAAAGGTTACCGCTACCCTGGAACGTAAAGGGCTAAGGAAGTAACGTGGATGGGTTTTAGTCAGTAAGACTCTGACACTCTCTTCCGCTCTACACAGAGCGGGAGGAGACATTTGATGATTTCACACTCTCAAAAAAAAACAAATTCTTATCTTCATAAACTTTCACGTTTGTAATACTAGCTTCTGCCCGCGACATCGCCCACGTTGATGTCAGAAATTATCCCGCGGGAACGTTCCAACGGGATAAAAAGTATCCTATGTGTTAATACAGGTTCTAATCTATCTCTGTGCCAAATTTCATCCCGATCCGATAAGACGTTTTGCCTGAAGAAGTAACAGACACACACACTAACTTCGAGTTACGGCTGTATGGACATAGTACAGCATTGCACATGTAAGCGGGCACGCACTTTTACCTGGAGGCTCCTTTATTTTTTAAATTTACGCTTGAGTACAGTCAGTTTTAATATTTAATTGGTATATTGACGTGTGCTAGCTGACATGTGGCAAATGATTGATTTTAATGTGATGAGTTTCGTAATGTTAATTACTTCTCATACGATAAATGTGTAGAGTCAAGTTCTTCCAACTAAACAGACAGCTGTGCTGCTGGGGAGTTTGTTGCGCCACTTCTTCTTCCCAGCTAAAGCACTAGGAAGTGGTGAAGGGTGGGCGTTTTTGGGGGACTGTCTTATGTAACTTTGACCTTCAAAAAGTGCTGATCTTCAGCGTAATTTGAATAAATGACTTTTGATTTTGACACACACACACACTAGAAACGATGGATGGGTTGTGTGACAGATGAAAGAAAGGAAACTTCACTTTACTTTCTCGTGTGCTAGAAAGGGAGTGACTACCGAGATGACGACTGATAGAGCAAAAAAAAAACATCTTTGCATTGTATAAATTCAATCTCTTAATATTGTGTAATTGCTTAGCACATATGTGAGTACTATGTATCTACTCTATAGCGACCGTTTACTGGGTACGTCTTTCATTGACTTGAATGTGCCCTGGCGGCTGAGTGTATGCCATGCTCACTTTAATGTCTCGCTGATGGTGGCGTGTGTGTTGGATCATTTAGCTCCCTTCAAAATTGTTGAGCTGAATGGTGCTAATATATGCGTCATGTTCGTGAACGGGCGCTGTCAGTAAAGACTGGTCATCTCTTAGCGGCTAAGGCTTGTTTTAATTTAATTATTGAATAGTTTTTATATATTTTATATCTGATGCTTTTAACGTTCTGCATCGTTCTCAATCGTTTATAATGCTGATATGAGCTATGTAACCAATATTTTGTAGCCATGTTTTGTTTAAAGGAGTGTGCATGGACTTTCTAGCCCGTTCTTCTCCATAGGTACCTACTGCTTTGGAATGGGCAACTAGTTTCATCTCTCTGACTGACCGACACCTTGACAATTCAAGAGTGCCTGTAATTGGTTTATTTGAAATAGATACTTTGAGTTTGAGTTTGAGTTTGAGAGAAGTATGGAAGAAAAACACATGTTGCGCCGAGCACAAATATATTGGGATAAGAGCAGAAGGATGATGATGATGACACTAGAATTATGGGATATCAAAAACAACTCCTTGTCACCTATATTTTAACGATAAGACCGCTCATTGTGTCACCCATTGTAAATAAACGGCATTATATTATATAAGGTATTATTAAAATAGCGCGGACAAACTTTTCGAAATTATTCAAACCACCAAAATAACCTACCCATAATGGACGTGTTTATTCCAGTGGGAATTAAAAGTCAAATTAAAATCACTTCAATCAGTGTTTTTTTTTGCTTAAATATCTTTGGTTAGACGTACTAAACGCTGTGTTAAAATTTGACCATCTATTTTAATCGGACCTTTTATAGTGTACCCCGCCAGCCGCTCGTGGCTCGCTCCGCTCGCTCGCGACCGACGAAGCGTGCCAGGACGTTCGTTTTGCTTCTTTTTTCTGAAAGCTCTTGTTTTTTTAATGTTTCACTGCGAATCTTTTCTCAAAGGCAGACTGGCTTATTCAAGGGATACACACGGGCATTGAATTGGCGCGGGCGCGTCAAACGGAGCGGTTTCTTTTTTGTCGTGAATACGGATACGAGATGACAATTATTCTCTGTTTTTTCTGTAAAGAAACGTCTTTTTTTTTGCTTTTTAGTCACACT
Source organism: Hyppa rectilinea (assembly GCA_951799385.1). Lineage (NCBI taxonomy): Eukaryota > Metazoa > Arthropoda > Insecta > Lepidoptera > Noctuidae > Hyppa > Hyppa rectilinea. The sequence continues at coordinate 9,226,652 of OX637330.1, read as the reverse complement.
TTAACCTTTTGAACGTCACTGTCACATTTACGTGACAAGCAAGCGCATGCCTTGTACAGCAACGACACAAATATGTGACAATGCGAGCAAACTATAGGTAACACGAAATAAATAATGAAATCATAAAATCAACATCATCAGTCTATCTATAATATGTATGTATTTATAAAAAAAAATTATATAAGTAGTTTATCAGCCATCTCGTTACCATAACATAAGCATTAGGTTGCTTAGCTTGGGACTATAAGGCGTTGTGTGAAATGTCCAAGGATATTATTATAATTATTATTACTTTAGTGTGTGTTTATATAGATATCTTAAGAATTGAAGCTCTCGTACGTATTTAATGACATGAAACAAATTAAAAGACACCATGGGTATTGGGAATTCCGTGATGACAAGAAGAAATAAATTTGTAGCTTGGCGTGGAGGGCACGCGCGTGCGTTTGTGCTCTGGCGTTCAAAAAGGTAATAACAGACACGAGTCAATCGAAGGTGAGGCCCACACTTGCTGCAATTGGTTCAGGTCTTCGACAGTCGTTACTGGTAGTCAGAAGCCCGAATCTCTGACAACGAGTCTGACCAAGGTGTATCTTAATACCCAGTAGGTAGTTTAGGCCATTGGTCCCGGTTGTCATTTGTGCATCTTCGACAGTCCTTTCTGGTAGTCAGAAGCCCGAAACTCTGACAACGAGTCTGACCAAGGGGTATCTTAGTACCCAGTAGGTAGTTTAAGCCGTTGGACCCGGCTGTCATTTGTGCATCTTTGACAGTCGTTACGGGTCGTCAGAAGCCTGAAAGTCTGACAGCCAGTTTTACAAAGGAGTATCGTATTACCGAGTAAATGACTGGGTTGTGGAGGTTAGATAGGCAGTCACTCCATGTTAAATGCTGGTATTCAGCTGCATCCGGTTAGACTGCAAGCTGACCCCAACATAGTTGGGTAAAGGCTCGGCTGATGATTGATTAATAATAGTAAATTAGCTGCTGCCAGCGGTTTCGCTCGCGTTGATATCGGAAATCATCCCAAGGGATCGTACGACCTGGATAAAAGTATGGTATGTGCTAATTCAGGTCATAAACTACCTCTGTGTCTTGCTGTTCAGCCGTTTGAGCGTGACGGACAGATAAACATACAAACTCACTCACAAACTTTCTCCTTTATAATATTAGTGTGATTAACAATAATGAAATGTAGAATGTGACAGAAAGACCTCAATCAATCTGCCTAGCCTCTTCCCAACTATGTTGGGTTGGCTTCTAGTCTAACCGGATGCAGCTGAATACCAGTATTGTACATGGAGCGACTGTCTATTTGACCTCCACAATCCAGTAACTGGGTAATACGATACCCCTTGGTAAGACTGGCTGTCAGGTTTTCGGGCTTCTGACGACCCGTAACGACTGTCAAAGATGCACAAATGACAGCCAGGCCCAACGTGCTTTCCGAGGCACGGAGGAGTCTCGTTATGTAAAGCCACCAATTCACCCCGGCAAGCGTAGCTTAACCTGATGAATCGACCAGAGCGGCTGTTATTACTTAGCCACGATCTCTTCGCCTCAATGAAATGAATACATGACATCACTCGTTATGCTTTTGTTTCCGCAGCGCCTGGCAGCTGTTTTAGAACCCAAGTGCTTGTCACGCGACGATGGGAAGTGACCAGACGGAATGCTCATGGCCTTGGAAGGTAGGTAGGCCTTTGGTGTGGGATGCAACATGTGTCGACACTGTTACGCCATCCCATCTTCGTAACACGTCAGGCTGTGCATCGTTCTCACACGTATAATATTAAAATGAACTATGTAACCAATATTTTGTAACCATATTTTGTTTAAAAGAGTGTCCATGAAATTTCTTGCCCGATCTTCGTCAAAGGTACCTACTGCTTTGGAATGGGCAACTAGCTTCATCTCTCTGACTGACCGACCCCTTGACAATTCAAAAGTGCCTGTAATTGGTTTATTTGAAATTAATACTTTGAGTCTGAGTTTGTGCTGGGGCGGCTGTTGCAGGTGCGGGGAACCTCAAACGGCGAAGATATTCCAATTTTATTGGGACTTCAGGGTCCCACCACCCCATTAAGTTCCCACTTATTTGTGATTCTTAACGTGACCAGAGGGTTTTTTTTTTAAGGTGGGAAATCATCAAATGACTCCTCTCGCTCTGGGTGGAGCGGAAGGGAGTGTCAGACTCTTACTGACTAAAACTCATCCATGTTCCTTCCTTCGCCCTTTATTATCCGGGGTAGCGGTAAGCCTTTCGGACAATCCCGCTGAGGAACAGAGGGTTGGCCGATTTCTCGGTCTAAGAATCAGCATTGCCATACAACGCGGCAATGCTGCTAGCCTTTTGGGAACATTTCCTGTTGACAGCGAAGTGGACGAATTTTTTGATGCCCTTTGATTATTACACATATTATTTTGAATGTTTAGCTTTTTTATTATTTATATCACTGCTCGCGTTATGGCTAAGTAATAACAGCCGCGCGGATCGATCCATCAGGTTAAGCTACGCTTGCTGGGGTTGGTCCGTGGATGGGTGACCATCTCAACATATCGAGACTCCTCTGTGCCTCGGAAAGCACGTTAGGCCGTTGGTCCCGGCTGTCATTCGTGTATCTTTGACAGTCGTTACGGGTAGTCAGAAGCCCGAAAGTCTGACAGCCAGTCTTACCAAGGGGTATCGTATTGCCCAGTTACTGGGTTGTGGAGGTCAGATAGGTACGCTCCATGTAAAATGCTGGTATTCAGCTGCATCCGGTTAGACTGGAAGCCGACCCCAACATAGTCGGGAAAAGGCTAGGCAGATTTATTGATTGATTTATTGTCGTTTCGAGAGAATTTTTCTTATGAACCTATGGGGTTCATACGACATTTCAGAGGTTAATACCGCTGTCAAAGTCAAAGTCAAATCATTTATTTCAAATAGGCACAAGAAAGGCACTTTTGACCGTCAGTCAGTATTACCATGATCGATACTTAAAAACTTAAACGTTTCCTAACTTTTGCGCCAATTTGCGTTGCACCTACTTCAGGATCGACCTAATTCCGTGCAAATGAAACTGGCATTGATTTCAGTCCAGTTATGCTAACCAATCCACAATCTACAAGTAATCTATATCACTACATAGTATAGAACAAAGTCGCTTTCTCTGTCCCTATATCCCTATGTATGCTTAAATCTTTAAAACTATGCAACGGATTTTGATGCGGTTTTTTTTAATAGATAGAGTGACTGAAGAGGAAGGTTTATGTGTATAATTTGTCGAAATACTATGCGGGCGAAGCCGCGGGCGAAAGCTAGTATATCTATACTAATATTATAAAGAGGAAAACTTTGTTTGTTTGTTTGGTTGTAATGAATAGGCTCAAAAACTACGGGACCGATTTTAAAAATTCTTTCACCGTTGGAAAGCTTAGTTTTCTAGGAGTAACATAGGCTACTTTTTATCCCGGGAAAAATAACGGGTCCCACGGGAGCGAAGCCGCGGGCAAAGTGCTATAATATTATAAAGCTGAAGAGTTTGTTTGTTTGAACGCGCTAATCTCTGGAACTACTGGTCCGAATTGAAAAATTCTTTTTATGTTGGATAGTCCATTTATCGAGGAAGGCTATAGGCTATGTAACATCACGCTACGACCAATAGGAGCCGAGCAGCGAGTGAAACCGTGCGGGAGCAGCTAGTTCTTCTATATTTGTATACTAGCTTCTGCCCGCGACTTCGTCTGCGGAAAATTGCGATATACTGTAACTGTTTAGGCAGCGCATGCAAATAATTCTGTTTTCGGAGGCATTTCTTTCCGACTTGCTAGACGAAAATTGCGATAGCTCGGCTAATATGTATGATAAAAATATAAATTGTAGCCTATAGCACTCAGGAATAATGTAGCTTTCTATCAGTGATTTTTTTTTTGAAATTGGATCATTAGTTCCGGAGATTACCCCCTATATACAAACTTACAAATTTTACCTCTTTATAATATTACTAGCTGACCCGGCAGACGTCGTCCTGCCTTAACTATGATATCCTCCTACCTTTCCTACCTACCCTACCTACCTACCCTACCTACCCTACCTACCCTACCTACCCTACCTACCCTACCTACCCTACCTACCCTACCTACCCTACCTACCCTACCTACCCTACCTACCCTACCTACCCTACCTACCCTACCTACCCTACCTACCCTACCTACCCTACCTACCCTACCTACCCTACCTACCCTACCTACCCTACCTACCCTACCTACCCTACCTACCCTACCTACCCTACCTACCCTACCTACCCTACCTACCCTACAAAAAAAAATTTAGGGGTGGACTACCCCTAACTTTTAGGGGGATGAAAAATAGATGTTGGCCGATTCCCATAGATACCGGATAAGCACAAAAAATTTCATCAAAATCGGTCAAGCCGTTTCGGAGGAGTATGGCAACGAAAACTGTGACACGAGAATTTTATATATTAGATATTATTATTAGTATAGAAGATTAGGATATTAAAAAAAACAACTATAGCTTAGCGCAGTAACCTCACAAACGGATCTTCACTTATTACAAAGATCCCGGAGAATGTAACAAATCCCTGGTATCGGGCGCCCCTCTAGCGGTTTAAGGGGATTCAAGCACCTCCCTAGTTCAGGATATCGATTGAACAGGAATTCAATTTCGTGAGTGTATAGGGGTGGCGAAAACGAACATAAATAAATTATTTTGGGAGAAGATTTTGTATGGGAACTGTTTTGGAAGTCGAAGCCGAAATCTTTTGAGCATTTCAGGCTTCCAGATTCAGCGGCTTAGGCTGTGTGAGATTTTTATTGTGAATTGGCGACTTACTTCCTCTTGCGGAGAGTGGGACTGTGTCCCAACACTGGGAATATTATAGGCTGATTTTACAAGTACCTCTTTCTGTCTATTATCTTTTGAAACTTTAACAGCTGAACGGATTTCGAACTCAAACTCAAAGTGTTTATTTCAAATAAACCAATTACAGGCACTTGTGAATTGTCAAGGTGTCGGTCAGTCAGAGAGATGAAGCTAGTTGCCCATTCCAAAGCAGTACGTACCTATGGAGAAGAACGGGCAAGAAACTCCATGGACACTCTTTTAAACAAAATATGGTTACAAAATATTGGTTACATAGATCATATTATTATTATACATGTGAGAACGATGCAGAACGGTGAAAGCATCCGATATAAAATAATGTAAAAAAAAGTTCAAAAATTAAATTAAAACAACCCATGGATGCCAGCATTCGATGAAATTTGACGTATCTGGAGGCAGTATGGCTGAATAGTAGTACAGTATGGCACATGTAAGCGGGCACGCCCTTTTACCTGGGCTAGACGGAAAAAAATAAGACCAAAAGTTGTAAGGACACTTTTTTTGGAGTAAAATATGATTTCTTTTTACTTAATCTTTTTTGATTGGTTAATTTTGGATCAGATTTTTTATTGATTATTACTTATAACTTAAAAGAAATAAAATTTTATTACAATTCCTTCACGAATTAATCGAAAGGAACTTCGTTCTATCCGGGTGTCTCTTTTTCTTAATTTTTTTTATTTACGCTTGAGTACAGTCAGTTTTCCATGTTTTCATTGGTATATTGGCGTGTGCTAGCTGACATGGGGCAAATGATTGATTGATGTGATGTGTTTCGTAATGTTAGTTACTTCTCATACGATAAATGTTTAGAGTCAAGTTCTTTCAACTGAACAGACAGCTGTGCTGCTGGGGAGTTTGTTGCGTTTTAGGGGGCTGTCTTATGTAACTTTGACCTTCAAAAAGTGCTGATTTTCAGCCTAGTTTGAATAAATGACTTTTGATTTTTTTATTTTTTTTTATTACGTAGGTACCTGGGTAAAAGGTCATATAGGTACTTTTTAGATTGATAGTATGTTAGCTGACCTGCGTAAGCTTATAAACCGAGTGCCAAACGTCGGGATGCACGAAGATGTACGAAGGTTTGCAAATATCGGAAAATGAGTTAAGGCCAACGCAGACCGAGACGGGATGGCAAAGGATTTAAATTTTTACCATTGGACATTCAAACGTATGGATATAGAATACGGCATAAATTGCTATGCTTTAAAATGATGCCGTGATATTGAAAGGGATTTCATTGCACGGTATTGCTTGACGCGTCATGGGCTCCCGCGGCAGGATGCCGTGGCGTCTTGCGGTAGGCAATGGCATGCCGAGGACGCCAGCACTCGTTGTGTCATACCGCGGGGTGAAGCGGGGGTAGATCTCAAACTTACTGGCACTTTTGAATTGTCAAGGGGTCGGTCAGTCAGAAAGATGAAGCTAGTAGCCCATTACAAAGCAGTAGGTGCCTATGGAGAAGAACCGGCAAGAAACTCCATGGACACTCTTTTATTTAAACATAATATGGTTACAAAATATTTGTTACATTATTCATATTATTATACATGCGAGAACGATGCAGAACGTTAAAAGCGTCCAATATAAAATATGTAAAAACAGTTCAAAATTTAAATTAAAACAAGCCATAGCCGCTAAGAAGAGATGACCAGTCTCTCTAGTTCACGAACATGACGCATGGATTAGCACCATTCAGCTCAACCATTTTGAAGGGAGATAAATGAACCAACACACGCGCCACCATCAGCGAGACATTAGAGTGAGCATAGGGAGGTGGAGGATTACCATGAAATGTGTAACGGGCAGCAGGAGCTTCCAAGGCAAGCCGTGGCAAGGTGCTGGAATGCCGCGGTATCTAAGCGGCCAGTGTGCATTGACTGACGACAAAATCCTTTGCAAATATCTATTAAGCGGGATTGTCCGAAAGGGTTACCGCTACCCCGGAACATAAAGGGCTACGGAAGGAACAAGGATGGGTTTTAGTCAGTAAGAGTCTGACACTCCTTTCCGCTCCACCCAGAGCGGGAGAAGTCACTGGATGATTTCCCAAACTCAAAAAAAGAAACCTGTCCCGGTCTGCGCTGGCCTTTAAGGAACTGAAATGGAGGACACCTGAAGCAGTAAGATCAAGACCTGATGGAGTAAGGCAGTAACCTGGTTATGTCCAAGGACTGAAAGAAAAAGCGAAGGTCATCCGGTGGCGAGGTAGGCGGACGTTGTAACCATCGCAGGACGAGGCTGGCACTTATTCTTTTCGTGTGGTTAGTAACTAACCTGGTGTCAGAGTTTCTATGCTGCCCATGGTTCTCTGACTTAGATTCACATGCTGTGGAGAACTATCTCCCAGATATACCGGTTTCCTCACGATGTTTTCCTTCACCGATTTTGAAGCAAGTGATAATTATACAATACGCACATGAATCCGTAAAATCACAGGTGCGTGTCTTGGGTTCGAACTCGAGACCTGTGACTTGGCAGTCCGACGGTCACACCACTAGGCTGACACTGGAACGTGAGGAGTGGCTAAAAAGAGAAGCCTTTATGGATGATGTGATGTGAGTATCTTCTTCTTCTTCTTCTTGAGGTTTTGGTTTCCGCACTCAGTCCTTGGCGGACCATTGTGCGTGGGCCATGGCGGCCTGTGGCGGTTATTCCAGCCAGCCCACCTCCTTCCAGAAGTTGATCACGTCTCCTGGTCTGTGTAATATATCTGTAAAAGATTTGGGTGTTCCAATGGTTTGTGTCCTGATCTGTGTGACGCCCGTGCACTCAAAGAGCACGTGCGCGACGGTTTCCTCAGCGTCCATGCAGGCCCTGCACAGAGGACTGTCCGATATGTCTATTGAGTGGAAGTGTTTGTTTAGTGAGCAGTGTCCCGTGATGGTCCCCGTCATGAGGCGCAGGCCGGTTCTGTTCAGGTAATCTGAGTAAGGTGATGTGAGTATACGTTCATGTGAGATAATTTCCGATACCAACGCAGCCGAAGTTGCGAGCAAAAGCTGGTTGCCAATCAGACAACCAAAAGATAAAGATCTGCCTGCCTAGCCTTTTCCCAACTATGTTGGGGTCGGCTTCCAGTCTAACCGGATGCAGCTGAATACTAGTATTTTACATGGAGCGACTGCCTACCTGACCTCCGCAACCCAGTCAGAAACTGGGTAATACGATACCCCTTACTAAGACTGGCTGTCAAACTTTCGGGCTTCTGACTACCCGTAACGACTGTCAAAGATCCACGACTGACAGCCGGGACCAACGGCTTAACACATACGCTACTCAAGCAGAAATCGCGGTGCCCCAGACTCACGACTCGACAAGTCGCTCGACTGGTTGCTCGATTAGACGCTCCTGTGTGAATGATCCATAATTCTCTATATCTAATTCCATTTCACCGAGTATTAATTAATTTAATTATTAAGAGTATAATTAGGAAATTGAATACGTACTTATGTACAGAAATCTGTTTTAATAAGGTAAATACAATCTATCCTCACGCTTTTATTCCATGAAGAGATAGTCAGAGGCGCAAGACAGGGTACTATGTATCTACTATAAAGCTACCATTTACTGGGTACGTCTTTCATTAACTTGAATGTGCCCTGGCGGCTGACAGGATGTCATGCTCCCTGTAATGTCTCGTTGATGGTGGCGCGTATGTTGGATCATTTAGCTTCCTTCAAAATGGTTGAGCTGAATGGTGCTAATATATGCGTCATGTTCGTGAACGGGCGCTGTCAGTAGGGACTGGTCATTACTTAGCGGTTATGGCTTGTTTCAATTTAATTTTTGAACTGGTCTTACATTTTATATCGGTCGCTTTTAACGTTCTGCATCGTTCTCATATGTATAGTAATAATATAAATGATGTAACCAATATTTTGTTTAAAAGAGTGTCCATGGAGTTTCTTGCCCGTTCTTCTCCATAGGTACCTTCTGCTTTGGAATGGGCAACTAGCTTCATCTTTTTGACTGACTGACAATTTAAAAGTGCCTGTAATTAGTTTATTTGAAAGAATTGCCAGTTATCCTAACTAAAAATAAGAATTAGTTCAAAAAGTTAAATGAGCTCGTGGCTAAGCATTAACAGCCACACAGGTCGATCCATCAGGTTAAGCTATGCTTGCCGGCGTTGGCCGTGGATGGGTGACCATCTTTAAATAACGAGACTCCTCTGTGCCTCGGAAAGCACGATAAGCCGTTGGTCCCGGCTGTCATTTGTGCATCTTTGACAATCGTTACGGGTCGTCAGAATCCCGAAAATCTGACAGCCAGTCTTACCAAGGGGTATCGTATTGCCCAGTTACTGGGTTGTGGAGGTCAGATAGGCAGTCGCTCCATGTAAAATACTGGTATTCAGCTGCATCCGGTTACACTGGAAACCGACCCCAACATAGTTGGGAAAAGGCTAGGCAGATGATGAGTTTAAAAAGTTAGTTGGCTGGCGAAATGTAGATGTACAGACGCCAGCACATCAAGCTATCCCTAACTGCCAAATTTTCTCAATTAAAAATGAACCTTATGTCTTTGCAATAAAGTTGAAATACTATCAAAGAAAGTTGACAGGTGGTAACTTGATGTGCTGGCCTCTGTACTATTGCGTGGTAATCTTCCCAACCCTTTGACGATTACATGCATGAAGTTATGTTAAAATAATTAATTAACACGCGTCTAAGTTGCTGCAGCCTGTGGTTCGGAGTTGCGTCCGCTAGATGGCGTTAGGCTCGCCCCCTATTACATGGCGTTTGTGTGTTGTTTCATCTACGTATAAGAATACCCATATACAGAGTTGAGCCGCACGGGTCGATCTATTAGGTTAAGCTACGCTTGCCGGGGTTGGTCCGTAGATGGGTGACCATTTTATATTCCGAGTCTCCTCAGTGCCTTGGAAAGCAAGTTTAGCTGATTCCGGCAGCCGCTGTCATTCGTGTCACTTTGACAGTCGTTACGGGTCGTCAGAAACCCGAAAGTCGCACAGCCAGTCTTACCAAGGGGTATCGTATTACCCAGTTACTGTTATGTGGAGATCAGATCAAAATACTGGTATTCAGCTGCATCCAGTTAGACTGGAAGCCGACCCCAACATAGTTGGTAAAAGGCAAGCAGATTGATTATGTAAAGTTATTACAAAATCATCAAAAACTTTGCCCCAGTTACTCTGCTAGAATAAGGGTTGGCTAAAATTATAATATATCCAAAACCGGTCGAAAAGGCCTTATCTACCTATCCCGAAAACTTAATTCACCGTGAATATACCTACTATTCGAATTTACACCTACACGTACCAGACTTAAAGTTCAAATATCAGTAGCAGCATTCACCCCTTCAAAATTTCGTTTTACACCTCCATGGGAATATCGACTTTATTGCTGAAGTATAAGGTTCAGGATTGAGTAAAGATCAATGTTGGCAGAAGATATACAGTATGAATTTTTTATGTCCCAACTTGCGAATCTTAACCGACTTGGAAAGTGGAAGTCATGTAATTTGCCTCGCCATACTTTATGTATGGTGTTTAAATGTTTAAGTATGGCTTTATTAGGAGATGCTATGAGTTAATTGGTTTTGTGTTTGATGTTTATAATTAGGGTAGGTATACCATGTTTGGTGAATGATGGTATGGCGTTGGGTTGGCCCTGATTTTAGTAATTGTTCCTTCCTTAGCCCTTTATGTGCCGGGGTAGCGGTAACCCTTTCAGACAATCCCGCTTATTTGTCTTTGATTTGAGTGTAACAAATAAAGTGTGACATCTTTCTAGATTTGTAAATGCACTCACGACTTTTTTTTTTTGTGAAAGACACATCGCATATCTGACAGCCAGTCTTACCAAAGGGTATCGTATTACTCAGTTACCGGGTTGTGGAGGTCACATAGGCAGTCGCTCCGTGTAAAATACTGGTATTCAGCTGCATCTAAATAGACTGGCAGCCGACCCCAACATAGTTAGGAAAAGGATAGCGACGTCGAAGTGACAAGAACGTCTAACTAAAGGCATTAACAATGTCAAATAGGAGATCTTGTCACTTCATCGTCGATAGCAAGAATTTTACATCGCCAAGTTTAACTTAGGAGGTTATCTACTTCTTAACCGAGCCTGCCTGTGGATGCCTCAATTAAATGAGGGCCTCCAGCCAGGGCTTAAAAGCTAACGAACTAAACGACTACACGCTAAAGGCACCAGTGGGGTACGGGTTTCATCTCAGAGTAGTCAGTTAGGAAACGCCGAATTCATCCAGTTTTAAAAATATGATTGACGTTTAAAAGTGTTTGTAAAAACTTATTTACAAAAGGATTTTTTTTAATTTTATTTGTTTTCCTAACGTAGTTTATTATTTTTTGATTGCAAGTTTTTTTTTGTGGCAAATAAACATATTCTTCTTACTCCTTTTCTTCTTTATATCTCAGTATAGTAATTTATTGTATGTGCATCGTCTTCACAATAATTAATAATATGTTAATTTTGCGTGTGGTTAGTGACTAACCTGGCGTCAGAGTTTCTATGCTGCCCATGGGCCTCTGATTTAGCTTTACATGCTGTTGAGAAATATCTCTCAGACATGCTGGTTTCCTTACGGTATTTTCCGTCACCGTTTTTTAAGCAAGTGATAATTATACAATACACACATGAATTCTTAAAATCAATGTTGCGTGTCTTGGGTTGCACTCGAGACCTATGACTTGGCAGTCCGACGGTCACACCACTAGGCTAGCAATGCCTATAAATTTTATAATTTAAAAAATTTATAATAATATATGCAACTATTTATGGAGCCTTGTATATCAATAGTAACACTATTCATAGCCAAATATTAAAATACATAATATTTTAAACCCACCTACCCGAATTAACAACTGAACTGAATTTTAAATAATCCCGCATCAATAAATAATAATAATAATAATATAATATATCATTTATTTCAGGTAACAAAGACCCATAACATAAATACCTTACAGACTATCATACATATATAAAAACTGATAATAACTATAACTATTGTACACGAAGCCTCCCCCTGTATATATGTAAATTATAACATCAAGCGGCACTCGGTTCGTTAAGCCATCCTTTTACAACCACCCTGTATAAGTGACGAGAGGCGGCTGGATCACCCTGTTTACGGTAAAAACCTTTTTGCTGGATACGATATAAAAGTTAATAGTTTCATGGATATGAGCGTTTTATGAAAGTTTAGCTACATTAGCTGCGGTTAATTTTTAGATGGGTTGCCATGTATGTTTTGTTTTATGGTGTGGCAAACTCAAACTTTAAGCATTTATTTCAAATAAATCAATTACAGGTGCCTCGGAAAGCACGTTAAGCCGTTGATCCCGGCTGTCATTCGTGAAGCATTGACAGTCGTTACAGGTCGTCAGAAGCCCGAAAGTCTGACAGCTAGTCATACCAAGGGCTATCGTATTACTCAGTTACTGGGTTGTGGAATCAGATAGGCACTCGCTCCATGTAAAATACTGGTATTCAGCTGCAACTGGTTAGACTGGAAGCCGACCTCAACATAGTTGGGAAAACGCAGGCAGATTAATTTTTAATTAATAAATGCTTCCTTCTCCTAAACTCACTCATTTCCCGACAGGGTCCATATTTATAATCTATACTAATATAATAAAGAGGTAAAATTTGTAAGTTTGTAAGTTTGTATGTAGGGGGTAATCTCCGGAACCAATGATCCGATTTCAAAAATTTTAACGAAAGCTACATTATTCCTGAGTGCTATAAATTATATTAATATCATACATATTAGCCGAGCTATCGCAATTTTAGTCTAGCAAGTCGGAAAGAAATACCTGTGAAATTATTTGCATGCGCTGCCTAAACAGTTGTTTAAAATTGAAAGCAATGTATGGCAACCCGGTTCGCCTTAATTATTTCTACAAAAAAGTCTGCGACACCATATTCCTATCTTTTGTATTTTAACTTTTATATCTCGTTTTATGTTTTAAAAAAGTATTTTTTTGACTTACTTTTAATGTTAAAACAAGAAATTTTCCGCGGACGAAGTCGCGGGCAGAAGCTAGTATATAATACGTATATAATAAATAAGAAATAAATAATACATAAAACAAATGTATGTTATAATATAATTCTATGTTCATAATTATGATCTAATTCTAAATCTACCACCTAATAATGTGGATTACAATAAAAATATCCAGTAATCAATGGTTACCCATCCACAACCCGACCGCGGCAATGGTAGCTTAACCTTCTACCAACTCATGTCTCGGCTGTTACTTTTCAGCCACGGTCAAACAGTATATCAGGCAGCAAATAAATAATTCAGCAAGAATGTTTTATGCATAACCATTAATAATTGAAAACCTTTTTCAATGGCTTACGAACAATATTCAAAATTATGGTACAGTTCTTTGTAAACAGTGAAATATTAATCAATCTGCCTGCCTTTTTCCAACTATATTAAGGGTCGGCTTCCAGTCTAACCGGATGCAGCTGAATACCAGTATTTTACATAGGGCGACTGCCTATCTGACCTCCACAACCTAGTAACTGGGCAATACGATACCTGGGTAAGACTGGCTGTCCGATTTTCGGGCTTCAGACGACCCGTAACGAATGAAGATGCACACATGACAGCCGGGACCAACGGCTTAACGTGCTTTCCGAGGCACGGAGGAGTCTCGGTATGTAAAGATGGTCACCCATCCACGGCCAACCCCGGCAAGCGTAGCTTAACCTGATAGATCGACCTGTGTGGCTGTAAGTACTTTTGATAATTTAAAATCGTTTCAATGGCTTGTCATATTCATATGGTAAACAGTAAAACATGAATTGTATAGACTTTTAAGTAGCTTATCAAGCGCCTGGCAGCTTTTTAACCTATTTCCAAAAAAGGGGAAAATCAAAATCAAAAGTCATTCATTCAAACTAGGCTGACAATCAGCACTTTTTGAATGTCAAAGTTACATAAGACAGACCCCAAAAACGCCCACCCTTCACCACTTCCTAGTGCTTTAGCTGCGAAGAATTGGCGCAACAAACTCCCCAGCAGCACAGCTGTCTGTTCAGTTGGAAGAACTTGACTCTACACATCGTATGAGAAGTAATTAACATTACGAAACACATCACATTAAAATAATTTGCCACATGTCAGCTAGCACACGCCAATATACCAATTAAAACATTGAAAACTGAGTGTACTCAAGTGTAAATAAAAAAAGAGCCTCCAGGTAAAAGGGCGTTTAAGCAGGATTGTCCGAAAGCGTTACCGCTACCCCGGAACATAAAGGAAGGAACATAGATGGGTTTTAGTCAGTAAGAGTCTGACACTCCCTTCCGCTCCACCCAGAGCGGGAGAAGTCATTGGATGATTGGCCAGCCTTGTGTTGCCTGTACTATGTCCATACAGCCATAACTCAAAGTTACAAATGATAAACTAGGACAATCAAAGTAAAAACAATTAGGTTCTTCGTATAACTTGTTTAAAAGTTTAAAACGGGACCCTATCACTAAGACTCCGCTGTCCGTCTGTCACTAGGCTGTATCTCATGAACCGTGATAGTTAGACAGTTGGAATTTTCACAGATGATGTATTTCTGTTGCCGCTATAACAGTAAATACTGAAAAACAGAATAACATTAATATTTAAGGGGGCTCCCATACGACTAGCGTGATTTTTTGCAAGTTTTTGCTCAATATTAATAATGGCAACAGGTAGACGCTTGAAATATTAATAGTATATTTAGTTATATATTCTGTTTAGCACTTGAGCACTATGTACTTATGACATAATTAAGTTTACCCACCATTGCTATATGTGTTTTTCTTTTCACCTTTTGTGCTGTAGTGTTTTTATTCTGGGTGCATCGTCTTCACATATAATGTTATAATTTCATGTATAAAAAACACTGTAAAACATTTTAAAGGACTAACGGTGGAGTTCTTGCCCATTCTTCTCCACACGAAACTACCTTTTGGAAGGGGCGACTAGAATCAATTCTATTTCTTGTTCATTTTGACGTTCAAAAGTGCCTTTCTTGTGCCTATTTGAAATAAATTATTTGAATGTTACCAGACTAAGTTATCTAAATAAATATCTTTACCGTAAAACAAAGGCCAAAATTCATATGAAACTTCGCACACTCTTTATCAAAACAAAAACATGGCCCAGGGTGGGCCACTGTGTGAACTCGTGGCGTGTAATTATTGATTTAACTTGCTTATACGTGGCAACACGACCAAAGCGTTGTTAACTATCTGTTTCATGAAACAGAGCTTGTATGTACACGCTTGGTGTGTAAAGAGGGTTGGTAGGTTTAAATCTATACTAATATTATAAAGCTGAAGACTTTGTTTGTTTGAACGCGCTAATCTCTGGAACAACTTGTCGGAATCGAAAAATTCTTTTTGTGTTGGATAGTCCATTTATCGAGGAAGGCTATAGGATATGTAACATCTCAAATCTATCAAATAATTATACTTTGGTAGTTATGTTTTCATTCGGATTTGAATGGGCAAATAATGTGCTAAACATATTTTGAAAGCGAATCTTTGCCATTCCACATTGTTATGAATTAATTAGAAAGTTTTCGAATAAATTCGAAGTAAATAAACAAGTATGAAAGAGAATTTACTTTAGAATAATTTATATATGTGAGCACCCATGTATTAATGACATGATTAATTTTACCTGCTATTGTTATATTTGTTTTTTTTCACCTTTTTTGGTGTAGCATTTTTATTCTGGGTGCATCGTCTTCACACATTATTTTATAATTCATGTAGGTATACATTTTAAAAGAGTAATGGTTGAGTTCCTCGCCCATTCTTCTCCATACGAAACTACCGTTTGAAAGGGGCGTCAAGAATCAGTTTTAATTTTTGTTCATTTTGACGTTCAAAAGTGCCTTTCTTGTGCCTATTTGAAATAAATGATTTTACTGATGCCAAATCATTTATGCAACAGCATATATATATTTTTTTTAATCTAATATAATTTCATCGCAGGGATCAGAATCATGCACAGACTCCATGGTAACCTGCTCCAGCGATGTCTCTTACAACTAAATTAGGTACAACGCCAGCACATCAAGCTATCCCTAACTGTCAAATATTCCCAATTGAAAATGAACCTTATTCTTTAGGAATACAGTTGAAAATCTATCAAAGATATGTGACAGATCGGTATAATTTGATGCGTTGCCGAATCCAAAGAGAACTCTTGACTTGGATTTTTTTTCAATTTTAATTTTAAAATGTACAGTCGCCAGCACATCAAGTTCCCACAAACTGTCAAATCCCCTCAATCGATTTTGAACTTTACGCCTAACGTTTTAAGGTTTCAAATCATTTGGAGAAATTTGACAGTTTGGTATAACTTGATGCCCTTTTTTGTTTTTTTTTTTTTAAGGCTGGGAAATCATCCAATGACTGCTCCCGCTCTGGGTGGAGCGGAAGGGAGTGTCAGACTGTTACTGACTAAAACCCATCCATGTTCCTTCCGTAGCCCTTTATGTTCCGGGGTAGCGGTAACCCTTTCGGACAATCCCGCTTTGATGCCCTAACGTCCGTACTTTTGAACGCCAGAGCATAAACGCACGCGCGTGCCCTCCACGCCAAGCTACAAATTTATTCCTTCTTGTGATCACAAAATTCCCAATATCCATGGTGCTTTTAATTTGTTTCATGTCATTAAATACGTACGAGAGCTTCAATTTTTAAGATATCCATATAAACACACACCAAATAATGATTTAATTGTTTATTTCGTGTTAAAGTGTACCTGCATTGTCACTTTTTTTTTTGAGGGTCGAAATTCATCAAGTGACTCTTCCCGCTCTGGGAGGAGCGGAAGGGAGTGTCAGGCTCTTACTGACCAAAACCCATCCATGTTTCTTCCTTAGCCCTTTATGTTCCGGGGTAGCGGTAACCCTTTCGGACAATTCCGCTTATACACATATTCGTGTCGTTAGCGTACAGGGCATGCGCTTGCTTGTTGCGTAATATGTGTCTCTTAGCGGCTATGGCTTGTTTTAATTTAATTTTTGAACTGTTTTTATATATGAATTATGACGTAACCATATTTTGTTTAAAAGAGTGTCCATGGAGTTTCTTGCCCGTTCTTCTCCATAGGTACCTACTGCTTTGGAATGGGCAACTAGCTTCATCTCTCTGACTGACTGACCCATTGACAATTCAAAAGTGCCTGTAATTGGTTTATTTGAAATAAATACTTTTGAGTTTTGAGTGACAATATAGATGGGTGTTTTTTTTGTTGTATCGACCCTGTTTCTTCCCCTAACAACGGCTAGCCACATATTAAATTATGTCTACCAGTTGAACATTAACTCGTATATAACACGCAGCCGCGCCCCCGTTAAGTAATTTATAAATTTTACTAACAGGCTCATTCTCATATCTAGGTCAGAATAAAAAATTGGTTGATTAAAATGTCTTTCTTTTTGTTGTTAATTATTACATTAGAACCAAGAGAGGGGTTTATCGATCACACTCACATCACACACTCATCTCAGCAGTGTTAGCCTAGTGGTGTGACCGTCAGACTGCCAAGTCATAGGTCTCGAGTTCAAACCGCCACGCACCTCTGATTTTACGGATTCATGTGCGTCTTGTATAATTATCACTTGCTTAAAAATCGGAGAAGGAAAACATTGTGAGGAAACCAGCATGTCTGAGAGATATTTCTCAACAGCATGTGAAGCTAAGTCAGAGGCCCATGGGCAGCATAAAAACTCTGACACCAGGTTAGTCACTAACCACACGAAAAGAAAAAGAAGAATTATTACTTAATCGGAAGAGCTTGTGGCTAAGTAATAACAGAAGCACAGATCGATCCATCTGGTTAAGCTACGGTTACGGGGGTTTATCCGTGGATGGGCGACCATCTTTACATATCGAGACGCCTTCGGCTTCCAGTCTAACCGGATCCAGCTGAAAACCAGTATTTTACATGGAGCGACTGCCTGTCTTACTTCCACAACCCAGTCAATAACTGGGTAATACGATACTCCTTGATAAGACTGGCTGTCAGACTTTCGGGCTTCTGACGACCTGTAACGACTGTCAAAAATCTACGAATGACAGCCGGGACCAACGGTTTAACACAAACGCTACTCAAGCAGAAATCGCGGTGCCCCAGACTCACGACTCGACATGTCGCTCGACTGGTTGCTCGATTAGACGCTCCTGTGTGAATGATCCATAATTGAGAGGCACGGAGGAGTCTTGGTATGAGAGGGAGGGGTCTGGAATCCAGCCCGCGGGTCCAGTGCGGGTTGGTAGATGTCACATGTCTTCGAATTTCTGGTTCTACGACATGCCAGTTCCCTCACGATGTTTTCCTTCACCGTTTTAAGAGCAGTGGTGATGAAATTAATACACTAAGTAAAGCGCCTGCTTGGGTTCAAACTCACGACCTACAACTCGTTAGTCGAGACCAATACCACTGCGCCACCACGGCTATTTTTTTCCCAAAAAAAAACAACAAAAAAAGTGAAGTAAAAAAAAAAAATGATGTAATATAACCGTATGAGAATGGCCCTCCGCGGCCATAATATAGGTCGCAGTTATAATTAGTTAAATTTACGATGGAGCCCCACCCCTGAGGACACGCGTGGGGTCACCCCACCCACATAGGCTACATATTTTTAACCCCACCTTTAAATAGACTAGTTTTTTAACCGGTCTAGGACTAACAGAAACAAATATTAGTTTTTTCTTTCGTGTGGTTAGTGACTAATTTGGGGGCCTAGACAAAGTGACATTTTCATCAACGATAACGAAATTAGATAAATCCGAAATGTATGGAATTGGCATAAGCTTTCAAAATGTCACGTGATCAGTCGTTTTCGATAGCTAAGTGCAAGACAATGTCAAATTGTGTAACGAAACTCGATCAATATTCCCATACAAATGCGTTGACAATTAGTGGCGTTCTTGACAATCCGAATCGCTGAGATAACGAATTGTTCGATCAACAATTATCGAAATCGAGAAACATAGAGTGATTGACTTTAGTCTAAGCTCACTGGTGTCAGAGTTTTTATACTGCCCATGGGCCTCTGACTTAGCTTCACATGCTGTTGAGAAATATCTCTCAGGCATGCCGGTTTCCTCACGATGTTTTCCTTGACCATTTTTAAGCATGTAATAATTATAGAATACCTACGCACATGAATCCAAAAATTTGCCAAAAATATTGGACCTGTATTATTCCTTTTTTTACGTAGGTAGGTAATCAAAATATTACATCGGTACATTGAGTTAAAATGTAGCTTGACGTGACCCCTATGTAGATTTATCGTTTGTGCACACTAGTTCCTTTAGCAATTCCATTGAGGAATACTTACTTGTGACGTAGCTCGCCCACACACTTTAATGCATTTTATCTAAGTAATTTTTTATTAATCAGATATAACAAAAAAACCTGTCTAATTTTCTTTTAATTATCTGTCTGACGGACTAAATAGAATTAATTTTTTTACCCTGGTAACATCCTTATTTCCTCCACGCGTCCAATTTTGAACAAAGCACACAAATGCTATAATTATCTTCAAAATTATCGTAATCAAGGCGTCACATACCACACGTAATTAATAGCTATTAAGTTTTATAAGCCCTCATTAAAATATAATGTCTATATAATGTGCTACCGAAACATCACGCTTGCAGGGAACAGGCAGAAGTCTTTACTTGGGTTAACATACGGCCACGGAATATAATTGTTAATCACTTTGACATCCTACGACAATTTGTCGTGTCAAAAACCAATCTATTCTTATCACTACATAGTATAAAACAATGTCGCTTTCTCTGTCCCTATATCCCTATGTACGCTTAAATCTTTAAAACTACGCAACGGATTTTGATGCAATTTTTTTTAAATAGATATAGTGATTCAAAAGGAATGTTTATGTGTATAATTTGTCGACATATTTTGCGGGCGAAGCCGCGGGCGGAAGCTAGTAATATTATAAGCTTAAGAGTTTGTTTATTTGTTTGAACGCTCTAATCTCAAGAACTATTTGTTGGAATTAAAAATTATTTTTGTGTTGGATAGTCCATTTATCGAGGAAGGTTATAGGCTATATAACATTACGCTACGACCAATAGGAACGGAGCATAAATGAAAAATGTTGCAAAAACAGGAAAAATATTCCTTTTTGAGAGCTTTCGCTGCGTGCGCTGCGTGAACGGTTTAAGTTACGCAAATGTCATGTATTAAAGAGTTGTTCCTCTTTAAAAGTTATAAAAAAAAGTCTGTGACAGCATATGTCTATCTTTGGAGATTGACTCGCTATAACCTTTTTTATGGTAAGAAAATTCATTCGAAATTAATGCATAATTTGCGAAGGAGTTTTATCAACATAATATTAATCCTTATCCAAATGAAAATGTTATTAATCACAAGTATTTCAATGTTAACATTATTGCCCTTGACATCACTTGATTTCAATCACCATCTTTAGGAGATATCTGAACCACTCTCTCTCTTAGGTGATGCAGACGAAGTTATGCGGGTCAGCAAGTTTATTATAACTGTCAAAGAATGCCTGACAACCTTGTTCATCTAGTGATCACAAGCGCTACTGCAGTCCATGAGGTACATTTTTTAAAGGATTGCAAATCAACAAATGACCCCTCTCGCTCTGGGTGGAGCGGAAAGGAGTGTCAGACTCTTAATGACTAAAACCCATCCATGTTCCTTCCCTAGCCTTTTGTTTTCCGGGGCAGCGATAACCCTTTCGGACAATCCGCTGACCCGACAGGCATCGGGCCCTTTCTTTAACACGAACGCTCCGTCCGGCATTGGTCCTGATCGGACGGTGACCCATTACTCACCATTCACAGGCCTGTCTACGGTGGCCGGGAGTCGTCACTCGGCTCCCGACACCCGGAGCGTCTCCCGCGGCGGCTAGGACGTGGGGAGAGTCACTCCATTAAGCAATCATTTACCCTTACGTTCCAATAAAGAAACAGGAAAATTGCTAGCTCTAACAAAAATGGCCGTCCGAGGTAAAATGTTTTTAGAAATGGAAGTAGGAAGGCTCATCAAGTTCTCATTATTGTCTTGATTCTGTTTTTCCTTAACTTTTTCTAAATAAATCGCTGATAAGAATCTCTTTTGGGTAGTAGCATGTAGTTTTGGGACAGCAACGCGCTCAGAGGCTCTAGACAAAGTCACATTTTCATAACGAAAGTCAAAGTCAATGTCAAAGTCAAATCATTTATTTCAAATAGGCACTAGAAAGGCGATAAGCGTCCAAATTAAAAGATTAAAAAGAGACAATTTAAACGGGTCACTTTCGAACGTTAGAATCCATACTACTCGTAATATTCTAAAGAGGAAAGATTTGAATTTTTGTTTGTTTATTTGAAATGAATAGGCTCCGAAACTACTGGACCGATTTAAAAAATTCTTCACCGTTGGAAAGCTTAGTTTTCTAGGAGTAACAGAGGCTACTTTTTATCCCGGTAAAAATAACGGGTCCCACGGGAAAGACCACGGGAGCGAAGCCGCGGGCAAAGTGCTAAAAAGATAAATCCAAAATGTATGGAATTGGCATAACCTTTCTAAATGTCACGTGATCAATCGTTTTCGATCGCTAAGCGCTAGACAATGTCGAATTGTGTAACGAAACTCGATCAATATTCCAAAATCGCAAAAAAAATCAGCTGTTCTATACATTTTTGGTCACGTGACTCGTCGTGTAGGGACCAGCTGATTTTTTTTCACGATTTCGGAGTTGGTCCCATAGTAAAAGTTGTTCAGTTTGGTGGTCTGTAGCATATGCCTCTGTATGTATATACCCTTTCGGTTACACCCTGTATAACAAATTGAACGATCAACAATTTTCGAAATTGAATCGAAACAGAGCGATTGATATCGTATTTTGTCGATGCAGAGTTGCCCATTCCAAAGCAGTGGGTACTTATGGAGAAGAATGGGCAAGAAACTCCACGGACACTATTTTAAATCACGATCATCATCATCTGCCTAGCCTTTTCCCAACTATGTTGGGGTCGGCTTCCAGTCTAATACCAGTATTTTACATGGAGCAACTGCCTATCTGACCTCCACAACTCATTAACTGGCTAATACAATACCCCTTGGTAAGACTGTCAGACTTTCAGGCTTCTGACTAACCGAACCGACTGTAAAAGCTCTACGAATGACAGTCAGGACCAATGGCTTAACGTGCTTTGTATGTAAAGATATTCACCCATCCACAGACCAACCCCGGCAAGGGTAGCTTAACCTGATAAATCGATCCGTGCGGCTGTTATTACTTAGCCATGATCACGGGAAAAACTCACACATGGCAACATTTATAGTAGCATCTCTTCAACAGGTATGGCAATAATATTGTCCAAATAATATAAAGAGATGTTCTTAACATGATTTATGGTGGAACTACCATGGTTTACGTTTTACCTGGACCATAAAAATGCCGTAAAAACGGCATGTATTGGTTTTTTATGGTGAAAATAAACCGTCTCTCTTTAGTTTTCGGCATTTTTTTTGCTGAAATTGAGTGGCCGTTTTTATTTATGTCATACCTAGATCTTTGATAACCGTCATGGGTAATCAGAAGCCGGAAAGACTGACAATAAGGATAGTAGACAACTCCGCCTTGGAGTTTTAATGTGGGGCTGTTCCACAAACACATGGGAACTGATGGACGCTAGTGATGGCGCCAAACACGTAGCCGAATTCTGAGCCGAGTACATTTAGATTGCCATCGACAAGCTAAAAAGAAGACAATAAGGCTGATGACTTTTTTTTTGAGTCCGTCAAAAAGATTATTAAAAAAAATATTGGACTCGATTTTTTTCTTTTTTTACGTAATTCAAAGATTACCTTGTTACGAGTTAAAATGTGGCATGACGTCACAAGTGTGTCGTTTTTATACTTACTTGTGACATAGCGAGCCCCCACTCCCCAACTTTAATGAATTTGATCTATGCTTGGAAACATGCTGGTCCTGCTCCACAGGACAATCTAGTGTCTAGACAAAATCAAACTGGTTGCTAAGTAAATTAATGAATGGAACCGGCGACCGGCGAGAGATGTCGTGCGGTGTCCCACAGGGATCGGTTCTGGGGCCGCTCCTGTGGGACATCGGTTACGACTGGGTGCTGCGGACCGACCTCCCTGACGGCGTCAGCGTAGTTTGCTACGCTGACGACACGCTGGTCCTGGCGCAGGGGAGGTCGCATCAGGCGGCGGCCGACGCGATGACACGCGGGGTTGCGACAGACGTTGAGAGGATCCGGCAGTTGGGTCTCGAGGTGGCATTGCACAAATCCGAGGCCATGTCCTTTCATGGGCCTCGGAATAGGCCACCATCGGGATCCCAACTTACGGTAGGAGGGGTTCACATCGGCGTCGAGACCACGATGAAATACCTGGGTCTGGTCCTCGACAGCCGATGGAATTTCGTGGAGCACTTCCGACGTTTGGCCCCCAAGCTGGAACGGACTGGGGCCGCCTTCAAGCGGCTCTTGCCCAATTTGAGGGGGCCAAACGCCTCCTGCCGGAGGCTTTACGCGGGAGTCGTGCGGTCCATGGCCCTTTACGGGGCCCCGGTGTGGGCGCGTTCATTGCGGCGGCGAGCCGCCCACTATCTGAACGCGCCCCAAAAGGTGGTAGCCATACGGCTTATCCGGGGGTACCGCACGATCTCGGGCGAGGCGGCAAGCCTCCTTGCCGGACTGCCGCCGTGGGATCTGGAGGCGATAGTCCTCGCGCGCCTGTTCGAGTGGCGCGCGGAGGTATTAAGCCGGGGGGAAACTCCGTTTCCGCAGCATATTGCGGCGGAGCGGACGGACCTCCGGCGAGATCTCATGGCGGCCTGGAATCAGCGACTGTCGCAACCCAGCGCAGGGCACGCCACGATAGTGGCGGTAAGGCCCCTCTTTGAGGAATGGCTAGAGAGGCGTCACGGCGCCCTCACCTACCACCTGACGCAGAGAGGTTCCTGCACATCATCAGGTTGGAGGAAACGCCCGGGTGTCACCACTGCGAGGATCGCCCAGAGGACACGGTAGAACGTACGGTGCAAACCTGCCCCGCTTGGGCGGAGCACCGCCGTGTCCTCGTAGAGGCGATCGGCGGCGACCTCTCGCGCCCGGCCCTGGTGCAAGCCATGGTCCGGGGCGAGAGGGAGTGGGAGGCAGTCATCTCCTTCTGCGAAAACGTCATGCTCGCGAAGGAGGTGGCGGGATGGGAGAGAGAAAGGTCCTCCCGTCCCAGCCGCCGCAGAAGACGCTCCGGGCATCGGGAGCCACGTGACGACTCCCGGCCACCGTAGGCGCGGGCCTGCGGACGGTGAGTAATGGGTGACTCACCGTCCGATCAGCACCAGACCTGTGCCGTACGGCGCGTATATGTTCCACGCGCGCCTCAAAGAGATGTCAGCATATGAAGGGGCCCCTCAGGGCCAAGCCTGCCGGGTAAGCGGGATTGTCCGAAAGGGTTACCGCTACCCCGGAACATAAAGGGCTACGGAAGGAACATGGATGGGTTTTAGTCAGTAAGAGTCTGACACTCCCTTCCGCTCCACCCAGAGCGGGAGCAGTCATTGGATGATTTCCCAGCTTTAAAAAAAAAAAAAAAAGTAAATTTGGTACCTAATAATTTAATATTTGTAAAATACTATTTTAACATGTTGAAATAACTTCTCACACATTGATTGATTTATTATTATTAACTTCTAGAATGTTTGTAAATATGTGAGCACCATGTACTTATGACATACTTACGTTTACCTGCCATTACTATATGTGTTTTTCTTTTCACCTTTTGTGGTGTAGTGTTTTTATTCTGGGTGCATCGTCTTCACATATAATGTTATAATTCATGTATACAATACATACATTGTAAAACATTTTACAAGAAAAGAAAGAAAGAATAAATGTTTATTCTGCACAAACAAACAAAACGCACTTTTCTAAAACAAACAGTAACAGTGGAGTTTCTTGCCCATTCTTCTCCACACGAAACTACCTTTTGGAAGGGGCGACTAGAACCAATTCTATTTCTTGTTCATTTTGACGTTCAAAAGTGCCTTACTTGTGCCTATTTGAAATAAATGATTTGACTTTGACTTTGACTTTCTAAGTATTTTTTTATTATTATATGATAAAGCAAAAAGTACATGTCTTATATTATGTTATTATCTGATTGACGGACTAAATACAGTTTGTTTTTTTTTTACCCAGGCGGGTGTATAAGTCTTGCCAAGGGTATGGGGTACAAATCAAAAATCAATATCAAAAGACATCGCCAAGCAGTTGATCGACTCTTCACGTGACCAGAGCGCTGGCCTAATTTTTTGGTGAAAGACTCAGCATTGCCATACAACGCGGCAATGCTGCCAGCCTTTTGGGAACTTTTCCTGTTGACTGTGATGTGGACGAATTTTTTGATGCTCTTTAATTATTATGCATAAGCATTTGCTTAAAAATCGGTGACGGAAAACATCGTGAGGGAACTTCGGAAACTTCGTGATGCCTTTAATTTTTTTTTTTTAAGGCTGGGAAATCATCCAATGACTGCTCCCGCTCTGGGTGGAGCGGAAGGGAGTGACTCTTCTCTTACTGACTAAAACCCATCCATGTTCCTTCCGTAGCCCTCTATGTTCTGGGGTAGCGGTAACCCTTTCGGACAATCCCATGCCTGAGAGATATTTCTCAACAGCATGTAAAGCTAAGTCAGAGGCCCATGGGCAGCATAAAAGTCTGACACCAGGTTAGTCACTGACCACACGAAAAGAAGAACATTATGTTTGTACATCATCATCATTCTCCTGTCCTTATCCCAATTTATTTGGGGTCGGCGCAACATGTCTTTTTCTTCCATACTCACATATTACTATGAATTTTTAGCGTTAAATTATATAAAGGTATTTATTCAAATTAGGCTGAAAATCAGTACTTTTTGAACGTCAAAATTACATAAGACAGTCCCCCAAAACCGCCCCGCCCTTCACCACCTGGTGCTTTAGCTAGAAAGTGCCTGTAATTGGATTAATTGAAACTATTACTTCGCCCGCTACTTCGTCAGCGTGGGTTTTTCTTTTAAATATAGCCTGACACTCAGCGATAATGTAGCTTCCCATTACATTGACTTGAATGTGCCCTGGCGGTTGAGAGCATGTCATGCTCCCTGTAATGTCTCGCTGATGGTAGCGCGTGTGTTGGATCATTTAGCTCCCTTCAAAATGGTTGAGCTGAATGGTGCTAATCCATGCGTCATGTTCGTGAACGGGCGCTGTCAGTACGGACTGGTAATTTCTTCGAATTGTTAAGCGTAAAGATGTACAAATGACAGCCACGACCAACGGCTTAACGTGCTTTCCGAGGCACGGAGGAGTCTCGGTATGTAAAGATGGTCACCGATCCGATAGATAGACCCCTGCGGCTGTTATTACTTAGCCACGAGCCCCTCTCGAGGCACGAGTTACGAAATAAATAAAGTCCCTTGTAGCCACAAAGCAATATGGCGTTGAAAAACAAACATATCCTGCTAAAATCGGCCTCGCGGCGTTCTTAAGTGGGTTATATGTCTTCCTGGACCCACATTAAACTTAATATGTACCTATTATCACTGTCATTACTTATGGGACAACCAGACGGGGCGGTAGTGTTTTGTTTTATTTCTGGGAGTTTGGATTTTTCAATGAAAATACAGCGAACAAAACTCCAAATGGCTAAATGCACTTGTATAATAAAGTTGATGACTTATAAATTGTTTTCATCATCATTATTCTCCTGCCCTTATCCCAATTCATTAGCGCTCGGCGCAACTTGTCTTTTTCTTCCATACTTCTCTATTAGTCGTCATCTCGGTAGTCACTCCCTTCCTAGCCATATCATCTTTCACACAATCCATCCATCGTTTGTTTGGTCTCCCTCTACTTGTATAGCCATCCACATTCATACTCACAACTTTCCTGAGAACATTTTCCTCATTCCTCCGCATAACATGCCCGTACCATGACAGCCGATTTCCACACAACTTTTCAGTCACCGGTGTCACTTTCAGACTTCCTCTTATATACTTATTCCTTATTCTATCCATTCGCATAACACTACACATCTATCCTAGCATTCTCATCTCAGCTGCATGCAATTGTGTTTCATTCATTCTTTTTGTGGCCCAACACTCTGATCCATACAGGTCTAACCATGCTTTTATAAATCTTCCCTTTAAGTTTAGTGTTTTATTATGGACAGTTTATATTCTTAATAATTTATTGTTAATGTAACAAAAAGGTAAAATATCTATCTTCTAGAATCAGTGTTATATATACAAAACGTAGTTGGCTTAAAGTATTTTTTGATGTTGAATAAATTTTTGCAGTAAAGTGTAATTTGAAGAAATGTTTTTTGTTATTACGAGAAGTAATTCATACTTCTGCGATGTTTTAAGACACCTGAAAAGGAACGGGCTGTTGCCCAGCAGTGGGAAAATACAGGCATTAAATACGACAACATTAACAGACAACTAAATACAACGAAATACAGTCTAATATTATAATACAGTCATACAAGTGAAGATATAATTTTCCAGACGAGTCTAAATAGTAAATAAACCTCATTTAAAAAGAATTTTCTCACGTATGACATTAAACGAAAACAAAAAAAAAAGCATTCGCCATTTTGGATTTTCATTTTAATCAAAGTCACTCTTTCTCTCGCTTTCTATTTAATATAATAGAAAGAGAGAGGGAGAGGCAAGTTGCATGGACCCATAATGCTTTTTCGAAACGTGATTTCTATTAGTCAATACCTATAGCAAAACTCGTCTAATGAACTTCGATCCATGAAAAAATTGTAGGCAAAATCTACCTTGATTTTCCGAAATCTAGATCAATTTAATCTGCTGTCAAAATAATATATTCACTGTTGAGATTTATGACAGGCAATTATGTACGTTGACGTGAAATTTCAAAACAGATTTCATTAAATAGGTTTTGTATATACCCAAACTGTCAAATTATCCCAATTGAAAGATACCCTTTTTTGTGATAAAGTCTGATGATAAAGTAGTATACATTGTGCAAGTAGTATAAACTGTGCAAGTAGTATACACTGTGCAAGTATCTGTAATAGACACATCTTGCATGCGAGTTCACAGTACAGTGACATGCATTTACATACTATACATCCTTGTCTACAAGTACTTGCAGAATTAAATGCGGTTTTGTAAGAATCACTTTTAGGTAAACAAACTTGTATGACTATATTTTCCAACACGTACCTACCACACTTCAAAAAGGTCCTGATTGTCTCTGACAATTTGCAAGTAACTCCAACAAAATATTTGATAGTCTTATGTTAGTCTTATTTGACACAATTCCACGATGAGTTGGTGCGTGAAAGTTAGTAAAGAAAATGCTACAAAGGTATTCTGACGCCTGATCGACATTAAAGCGCATGCGTCATGGTAGCCTGCGAAATTCAAATTTTATTACGTGTTTTTGTAGTTTGCAAGTCACTATAAGGTTATAATAATGATCAACATATATACGGCTTATCACCGTAGAAAGTGCGCATTTACATAATTGTAATTATTTAAATCATCAATACAATACTAAGTTTGTAATTGGCTTTATACGTCATAACTTCATGAAATAAAACAAAAAGCAGTGATAGCCTGGTAGGGTGACCGTTGGACTATCAAATCATAGGTCTCGAGTTCGAACCCAAGGCCCTCTGATTTTACGGATTCATGTGGGTATTGCATAATTTTATTATCACTTGCTTAATAAATCGGTGAAGGAAAACATCGTGAGGAAACCGGCATGCCTGAGAGATATTTCTCAACAGCATGTGAAGCTAAGTCAGAGGCCCATGGGCAGCATAAAAACTGTGACACCAGGTTAATCACTAACCACCCGAAGAAGAATATGGAACAGTCATTCTAGAGTAATATGAACTTAGTTGTATTGGTAAATTATATTATTGGAATTATGTAAATACATACTTTATATTGATGATTTTAATGATTACAATTCTGTAAATACATACTTGCTACATCCGCGAGTCATATTTTGATCAACATACAACCTGACATTGACCTGGAAATTGCAAATTGGAAACTGGAAACTGGAAATTGTGGACGAACATTCGAAATTCGTGGGTTACTAGCGCTTCCCCATTAACAAGGGCGCGTTGGTAAACATTTAATTTTGTGAAAGTGTACCGATAAGACAAGATGGCGTTCGTTCAGATTTTGGCCAGGCGCCATTGTAACCTTATAGCGTTGTAAATTACGTTACTCGCAAATGTCAGAGACAATGAAGATCTTCGAAATTATTACATTTATGTTGTACTAGACGTGTGTCATATAATTTATTTGACGTACTACTATGTCTAATGTCTGCACTCACACTAATATCTGTACTAATATTATAAAGCTGAAGAGTTTGTTTGTTTGAACGTAGCGCGTTGAATTGAGAAAATTTGACAGTTAGGGATAACTTGATGTGCTGGCGTCTGTACAAGTATGTAAGAGGAGAGAAAAAAATAATCAAAAGGCATCAAAATAATTTAGCCTAACACTATTGTTGTACCTATGTATACTAATATTATAAAGCTGAAGAGTTTGTTTGTTTATTTGAACGCGCTAATCTCTGGAACTACTGGTCTGAATTGAAAAATTCTTTTTGTGTTGGATAGTCCATTTATCGAGGAAGGCTATATGCTATGTAACATCACGCTACGACCAATAGGGGCCGAGTAGCGAGTGAAACCGCGCGGGAGGAGCTAGTAATTGGTTATGGAATAAGATCATTAGAGCAGTTAGTTAGTTATTTTACGTTTATTTGAAATAAATACTTTGAGTTTGAGTTTTGAGTTTGAGTTTTGCAGCAGTAGAGCAGTGATAACCCAGTGGTGGCCTTGACTTTCAAGTTTTAGGTCGTGAGTTCGAACCCAAGCAGGCGCTTCACTTTGTGTATTTAATTTCATCACCACTGCTCTCAAAACGATGAAGGAATCATCGTGAGGAAACCAGCATAGCCTAGAACTAAAATTTCGAAGACATGTGACATCTACCAACCCGCACTGGGCGCGCATGGCGGGTGACGGCCCACTCATAGAGAGGTAGCAGTGGCTTTACAGCCCTATGGCTCTGTCTCGCATGGGTTCGAAGCATTATGCTGAGCGATGGCCGTTTTGCGCGGACGTGACGCATATTTTTCCACAACGTGTTTTTTTTTTACTGCGTCATGTTCGTCAGTGCGAACAATAGGCTACGCCCAATTTTTATTTTTATTTTTCTAGTATATTTTGTTATAAATATCGAAATTATACTATAGAAAAAAGAATACATATCGACGTTTGAAAGGAAAAATTACCAAGCGACATGTCGATAGTGAGTCGACACTATTTCATAACATATTGAGAATGCTCATAATCTTTAAAGCCAGTTTATTAAGACTTAAAACAGCATTAGAATTCGTTGGAATTAATTGTTATGACAAATAGGTGTTATTTTACGTTTTTTTTCCAAAAATATATACTTTAAAATGGTCTACTGTAAAGTTGCCGATACGTCGTTTATTAAACATTGCCTTTCAAGCGTCGATATGCTTCATTATGGGTACAACTCCGAAATCGCAAAAAAAATCAGCTGTTCTATACATTTTTGGTCACGTGACTCGTCGAAATGTAGGGAACAGCAGATTTTTTTTTTTCACGAATTCGGAGTTGTTGCCATGGTCAAAGTTGTTCCGTTTGGTGGTCTGTAGCATATCATTTTGTATGGATATACCCTTCCAGTTACACCCAGTACAATAAAAAATAAAAAATATAGTGAAATTCATCTGCTCACCTAAACTATATTGAATTTATAAAATTGATATTGGTGCTGATTCTCGCCGCCTGCCAAAACGAGTCTGCCCTAGATAGATAAACTGATTGATGTTTATCTATCTACGTTCTAGAAAAACGTCGAAAAGGGATGATGACTAAAACTTTTTAGTCCATTTAAGCAAAAATACTAATGAAAATTGGACGCGTACTTTTACTTTTAATCCAAAGATTACTTCGATACTTTTAAATGTGGCATGACGTCACAAGTGTGTAGTTTTTATACTTACTTGTGACGTAGCGCGTCCCCACTTTAATGCGTTCTGAGTCAGTTTTTATTAATATGATAAAGCAATAAATACCTACGTATCTAATATTTTTTTTTATGTGATTGATGGACTAAATATAGTTCCTTTTTTTGATTCCTTATTATGATTTTGAACGAAACAACCAGATATTTTCACATATATTTTTTTAATACTAATAAAAAGCCTTTAAAGCCTTTAATTTTCCCACTGGTGGGACACAGGGCTCTTTTCTTCGGGAGGAAGTGGGCCGTGATCTACCAAGCGAGCCCAGTACGGGTTGGTTGATTGACTCTTAAAGATACGCTGTAAGCTAATTAACTCTCTTTAAACGCATCAAGCCAAACTGTCAAACGGTTTACTGTAATTTGAGATAGCATCAAATCCCTGGTAATTAATACAATGTTTAAAAATGCAACCCATTAGTGATGTAGGTGGGCCTTATCTAGCAAACATAATTTTTAGCGGAGGTTTTCAGTAATATTAATCTGAAATTCTGAATTCACCGCTTTTGTTTAAAAAAAAAAACTTAGTATGTAGACATTTTCTGATTTTACTAATTTGGCCATTGCTAAGAGACGTGAAAATTGGGCTCGTGAAATGTTCCTAGGTGCTCTAATTTATGGCAAAATTCCAGCTCTGTAACGCCAGGCCCAAGTTTCTATGGAGTTTGGGTTTCTCCTTTTGTCAATTGATAATTAATCTTATACTTTTGTAATAAAGTTGAAAAACTATAAAAAAAAATTGACAGATTGGAGTAACTTGATGTGCCTCGATACCTTTGGAAGTGCAGACAAAAATAGCATTTATTGCCAGTCGCTTAGACGCTAACACATGTCTAGTACCACAGAAATGTCACCCACAAAAAGCTCTTATCCTACTACTTACCAACTTTGTTATTATTATGCGGGTGCTGGTGGTGATGCGGTTGCGGCTGGGGCTGCTGCTGCATCTGGGGCACCAGTGCAGGATGGGGCAGCTGGAGTAACTTCGGCTCCAGCTTCGTAGCAGCAGCTACCGGTATGGGGCCAGCATTTGTCATCGTGGTCATAGTGGCGGCTGGCATCATCAGAGTCGACATTGTTAGCATTTTGGATTGCCCGCAATTATAAACAAACCGTACGTCCAAATGCGAGTTTCAAAAATCCATTTTTTTCCGAGCGCACTTTTTGTCGCAAGATTTTTTTTTGACAGGTGAATTTGTTTTTTTTCTTGATTGACACTGCTTTTTGTTTTCTTGGTTTCGAAGTTTTTGTAATATATTTTTTAAATATATTTCTTTTGCATGTATATAACTACTGTTGTATTTTTTATAGATTGCTAAATCACATAGTTTTATTTACTGACATAATTATGTATGTTTTTATGTTTAACATCTAAACTATAGTAGATCTGTGGAAATTGGAATAGAGAAAATTTTTGGTTTAATTTTTTTCGAAATTTTTTGGTGAAATATTCTTGTTAACCCATCCAAATAATACACTCAAGATTATAGCAACTTGGTATTCTGTAAAGTTCACTTGGAACTTCATTCAATTCGAAAGCGAAATCATTTGTTTCAATCGCGAATTCACAACGAGACACCGTTTGACTTTCGAAGTGATGTTCAGAGAATAATCGTACAATTCAGCGCAATTATATCACACGTAGAGGTACGATGAAAATAATTTATTATTTATTACTATATCATGTAATCAAGCCTTCCAGTAATATTATAGGAAACTTCCAACTATACAACTGAACAATTTGAGGTAAGTCGGCTAAGTTGTGGAATATTCAGCGTAGTTGTGAACGGGTTAGCGGGAATATTAGTGGTGGAACTATTATCTAGTACTTGCAGAGTGTAGTGCAAGTACTTGCACACTGTAGCTGTACTTGCAGACTGTAACTGTACCAGGAATTGGAAATTAATTAGGATAGATGGATCTGAAGACGGATGGCAAAGAATATTCTTCGGTTTTGTATTTTGGCAAGTGCAGAAGAAAATAGCTCATTTCAGCCATATACTATATACTGTTAAACTTAAGTCATTTAAAAACTCTTAACGGATTTATTCATTATAACGAGTAACTTTTACTATGGGACCAAACCTGAGATTGCAAAATAAAATCAGTTGCTCAGTATATTTTGACGAGTTAGGCGAACATAAATGAACTGAACAGCTAATTTTTTTCGCGATTTCATTGAAGTTGCTCGTTATAATGAGTAAGAGGTTTTAAACGACTTAAATTAAACCGTGTATATGTTTAATTATGATGGCGTTTAACCACGTAAAACGTCGTTTCAAGACAAGAATAGAATAGAATACTCTTACACAAGCTGTCAAGGCTTGCTAGATAAATTTGTTAACACGACCAATAAAACATTATGCTACATTCTGCAAGCACTACGCTCTGCAAGTACTGCAAGTACTTTAATTATTTTTAATGAGTTCTATTCGGAAGCAAACTAAAAAGATGTGGTAAAATGTCATTATTGTTTTTGATATTTTATTGTACGCGCAAGTATGAATTGTGGCTTTTTTTCAGCGTGTAGTTGCAATTGAATTGTAACTGTTTAACGTAGTTCCTGTTTTTAAATATCAAAGATTTTATTTCTTCTGAATAGTGGTTGCCGATGGTAACAGGCTTCGACTCCAGGTCCTAAGTTTGAACGCGATAGAAACTTTGCTTTGTGAAAATAATTCATTACTCATCATCACCACTGCTCTCAAAACGGTGAAGGAAACATCGTAAAGAAACCAGCATGGCCTAGAACCAAAAACTCGAAGACATGTGACATAGCTACAAACCTGAACTGGGCTGTATGGCAGATTACAATCCACTCCTTCTTGAATAGAAGAAGCCTGTGTACCAACTGTGGGAGTGCTCTTATTTTACGGATTCATGTGCGTATTGTATAATTATCACTTGTTTAAAAAACGGTGAAATACATTGTGAGGAAACCGGCATGCCTGAGAGATATTTCTCAGCAGCATGTGAAGCTAAGTCAGAGGCCCGTGGGCAGCATAAAAACTCTGACGCAAGGTTAGTCACTAACCACACGAAAAGAGAGAGAAAGAGCATTACAAGTTGAACATGATCTCTCCTTAGTAAGACTAAAAACCTCATAATGATAATATCGTAAGTCATTCATTACCTAAATAACTTAGCAATCTGTAAAGTCAATCAATCTGCCTGCGTTATCCATACCATGTTCGGGTCCGCTTCCAGTCTAACCGGATGCAGCTGAATACCAGTATTTTACATGGACCGACTGCCTTTATGACCTTCACAACCCAGTAACTGGAAAATACCATTTCGAAAAACTGGTCATCCTTCCTTGGCTAAACCCCGCACGCATAGCATTACCTGTTACCCGAAACATTCTCCAACCAAAAATACTCAATTTATTATCACAACTATACTGTGGTCTGCTTCCAGTCCAACCGGATGCAGCTTAATACCAGTACTTTACATAGAGCGACTGTCTATTTGACCCCCACAACCCAGTAACTGGGTAATACGATACCTCTTGGTAAGTCTAGCTGTCAGATTTTTGGGCTTCTTACGACCCGTAACGACTGTCAAAGATGCACAAATGACAGCCGAGGTCAACGGCTTAACGTGCTTTCCGAGGCACGGAGGAGTCAATGTATAAAGTACCTACTAATAATGGTGTTAGTATTTCATGATGAATCCACAAAACCAAATCAGCAGCGTTCTATAACTTAAAGGGCTACGGAAGGAACCTGGATGGGTTTTAGTCAGTAAGAGTCTGACACTCCCTTCCACTCCACCCAGAGCGGGAAAAGTCATTGCATGATTTCCCACCCTAAAAAAAAAGCGTTCTAAATTTACTACTTTCCGAGGAAAACGCATCAGATGTACGTTTATTAAAGTTATGTACCTACTACAAAATCCTTTTAGTACCCGAGCTCCTGTTGAGAGCATCATTATGTTAGGTTATAATAAAACAGGCGGGTCGGCTTTGCGCTAAGTCAACGCCTTGGTCTCTATTCCGCTTTGTTCTTTAAAAAACTTTATCAAACTCAAAGCATTTATTTCAAATAAACCAATTACCGGCGCTTTTTTAGAGAGAGTGGGCCTTAATCCAGGCCCAGTGTGGGTTGGTAGATGTCACATGTCTTCGAATGTCTGGTTCTAGGACATGCCCGTTCCCACACGATGTTTTTTTTCAGCGTTTTGAGAGTAGTGGCGCAAAATTTTATGCATTGCCTTAAAAGCTTATTAAAATGTGACCTATTTTTCAAATTAATTTCACGTGCGGGGTATGCCCTACTTTTTTCAGTTAATAACGTGTCATTGCTTTGGTTAATTAGTAGCAGCTTGAGAAGATTTTACAGGGTAACATGTATCCCAACTTACTGCAAGACTGATCAACACGTGAACCAGCACCTCTTATAGCAGTATTATTTTAGTATTACTTTAGTGTCAGAATGGATGGATATATGCAGGACGTATAGCTCAATCTCTTTGCCACTGTAAAGTAATATGAAAAGCATAACTTGTTTTGGCACAATTTTACGAATTCCCTGCAAGTATTTGCACAAAACTCTGCAAGTAGTTGCACAAGTGTGCAAGTAGCTTGCACAAAAGTATGCAAGTTTTTTTTGCAAGATCTTTTCACACTTTTGTTAAAAACACTTGCGTATTTTCCTGCAAGTTACTTGCAGACTTTTGTTAAAAACACTTGCGTATTTTCCTGCAAGTTACTTGCTGTCTTTTTTCTACAGCCCCGCAAGTTACTTGCAGACTTTTACTTCTAACTATTATTTACAGGGATGTGTATATATACGGCTTAAGTAACGTATAATCATTCATCACATAAAAACTATAGTTTCCGAACCTTTTTCTTACTAATAACCGTCAATTTGTCACGTTTCGTTGCCGCACGATTTTTGTCACGAGCTTCCGTGACGCGACGAAGGTCTGACAACTGACATACTGATAAAATACAATGTTTTTGTACAGTGAACGGACTAAATATGTACAATATGCGGATGATTATTATTTTATTATATTTAAATACAGTGTTAGGTTAGGTTAGATCGTGGCTAAGTACTAACAGCCGAACAGGTGGATCCATAATTTACGCTTGCCGGAGTTGGCCGTGGATGGGTGAACTTTGTATACCGAGACTCTTCCGTGCCTCGGAAAGCACGTTAAGCCGTTGGTCCCGGCTGTCATTTGTGCGTCTTTGACAGTCGTTACGGGTGGACAGAAGCCCGAAAATATGACAGCCAGTCTTACCAAGGGGTATTGCATTGCCCAGTTACTGGGTTATGGAGGTCAGATAGGCAGTCGATCCATGTAAAATACTGGTATTCAGTTGCATCCGGTTACACTGGAAGCTGAGCACAACATAGTTGGAAAAAGGCTAGGCAGATGATGACAGTGTGTTAAGTTAAACGAGATTCAGATTGTATATAACTCATCGAAATCAACAACTTTGTCCATGGGACCAATGCTGAAATATAAAAAAATAATCAGCTGTTCCATACATTTTGACGAATTGTGCGAACATAAATGTACTGAGACCTGATTTTTTTTTATGATTTCAGGTATAGTTCCATAGACAAAGTTGTTCATTTTCATGAGTATAGTACCCCCTGAAAGGATGCCTTTTTTTTTTTTTTTAAAGCTGGGAAATCACCCAATGACTGCTCCCGCTCTGGGTGGAGCGGAAGGGAGTGTCAGACTCTTACTGACTAAAACCCATCCATGTTCCTTCCGTAGCCCTTTATGTTCCGGGGTAGCGGTAACCCTTTCGGACAATCCCGCATAAACACATTGTACATTAATGACGTGTAAAAGTATTTGTGAAAACCATTTTACAAAAATAAAATCATTTATCATTTGATAAATCTATACTAATACAATAAACCTGAAGAGTTTATTTATTCACTTGTATGAACGCGCTAAATGTCTAAAACTATAAGTTTTTTTGAATTTAACATCACGCTATGACCCTTAGTAGACGAACATTTAGACACGCCTGGCGATGCGATGCGATGCAGTAGGTCGTAGGATATATTTAATGATTTGCCGTCTACAAAAAAAAGTGCCCTTATGCGTATTTCCGCCCTCAACTGTACACCCCAAATAAATGTGAACAAATTAATTTCAGAGACATCCCTACCATGAATACGTATGTTTGTCAAATGTGGAACAAAAAATATAGCCTACAAAGTTTCTATATTGTAATCCTGGGAGCGAGAGAAAGGGCATAATAGCCCAAATGGGTAAAGGTGAAACCATCATCATCTGCCGAGCCTTTTCCCAACTATGTATCTTGGGGTCGGCTTCCAGTCTAACCGGATGCAGCTGAATACCAGTATTTTACATGGAGCGACCGCCTATCTGACCTCCACAACCCAGTAACTGGGCAATACGATACCCCTTGGTAAGACTGGCTGTCTGTCTGTTCGCTGCAAACCCTTCTAATGTGAAACAGGATCTCGGAGTCATATTCGCTCCTTCTTTCTTTTGCGTGTGGTTAATGACTAAACTGGGGTCAGAGTTTTTATGCTGGCCATGGGCCTCTGACTTAGCTTCACATGCTGTTGAGAAATATCTCTCAGACATGCCGGTTTCCTCACGATGTTTTCCTTCACCGTTTTTTAAGCAAGTGATAATTATACAATTGTGGTTACAGCTTGCTCTCAAAACGGTGAAGCATAACATCGTGAGGAAACCGGAAAGTCCTAGAACCAAAAATTTGAAGATATGTGACATCTACCAACGCGCACTGCGAGATGGATTACTGCCATCTCTCTCTCACTGAGAGGAGCCCTGTGTCCCAACAATGGGAACATTATAGACTGATTATGGTATTTTGTTAATTTCCTATGCTTAACCCGCAAAATATTTTATCTTTCTTCCTGTCCCTCTCATACAAGGGACTAAGACCTAACTGGCGAATTATTGATCAATCTGTTATACACCTTTGTATTTGTATACCCCATCGGGAATACGAGCGTGATGCTGTGTGATAATTGATTACTTTAAGAGGCGAGTTAGGAACACTCAATTTCATCCATCATGCGGCCGATTTGATTGAGTAGTGTCACTGATCAAACGAACAGGAAAGATAACACTACATGTACTTTATTTAATCAAGCAGTGATCGCCTTGTGGTGTGACCGTCGGACTGCCAAGTCATAGGTCTCGAGATTTGACCTGATTTTTCGGATCCATGTGCGTATTGTACAGAACCTCTTTCTTTTTGAAAGTCGGTTAAAAACACGCTTTAAATAAACGCTCTCAATCACAGTCTACCAAAAGTCCATTCGAAATCTTACAGAAAACAAAAACACTTAATAAACACGATAAGCCTTTTTTAATCAAAAACTTGACAATAAACAGGATTTTAAAGCACGAAGGCTTTTCTTTCCTTTTCACAAAAACAAACTCCGAATTCGACGTAACAACCCATTACAAAGGGCTTTATTACAACATTTACTGAAATTGAGGGTAGCTAAAGAAATACACTTTAACCCTCTACGGCGTAGCATCCTCTACGGCGTAACCCTCTACGCCGTAGCCTGACATTTGCAGTTACAAATGTAATTATACAGCGTGAATTTTTTAAATATTAGGACAAGTTAAATTAAAAGTGTATGGTACAGGGTGTGGTTTTTAACTCTGACATGCCGTGACACGGGATCGAGGCGGAATGGCTACCCCTTTTATCGATTTGTTTCGCGGTCGACGCGTTGAGAGAGCGTTTAGTTCAGTTTTCATGCAAATATATACAAGTATGACGTTCGTTACTACGCTAAAGCTACGTGTTTTTAGAATAGGGGTGGCCGCTATTTAACGGCCGAAATAGGGGTTGTCAAAATAATGGCACTGGAGTATGACTTTACGATGAACAAAAAAGATATGTAGGAAAACACACCACTTTCATAAATAACAAGTCAGTGGCGTTATTCGCTGACAAATAGTGACATAGTGTGGTTGTCAACGTTTTTCTAACAAATTATACCTAGTTTATAGACGATGACAAGACGCTTTCAAATACAACTTTTAGATGAATTAAGGCAGAAGAAGAGACAATACATGAGGTAGTCTTTTTTTTAAGATTGGAAATCATCAAATGAGACTCATGTCAGACTTACTGACTGAAAGCCATCCATGTTAGTCTGTGGTGTACCATTTAAATATACACAATAAAAACCTATATGTATTACACTTATTTATACAACGTGGCGCTACAATGGTGACATTAATTTAACACAATGGTAGGGCTAGTGCCCATTATCAAGTACATATTGGTAGGTTTAAATTTCAAACAAACTAAATAATAAAATCAAATCGCCTACTTTTTTCAGTTGTTTCATCATAATAGTATTGCTTATTCTTTTTAATTTCATCGATGCGAATGTGATCCGTGACCCCAGCAAATGACCGCTGCGCAACAGTTCTTAAAGTACAGGTTGCTCTAAGATGCTATTTTATAACATCACTACATAGTATAAAACAAAGTCGCTTTCTCTGTCCCTATATCCCTATGTATGCATAAATCTTTAAAACTACGCAACGGATTTTGATGCGTTTTTTTTTAATAGATAGAGTGATTAAAGAGGAAGGTTTATGTGTATAATTTGTCGACATATTATGCGGATGAAGCCGCGGCTGGAAGCTAGTTTTAAATAAATCAGTAAATAGTAATAACACACCAATTCATAGACCACTACTAAACTTGCTATGTAAATAACAGTGATATGAAGCCATCATTCTCCTGCCCTTATCCCAATTTATTTGTGCTCGGCGCCTTGTCTTTGTCTTCCACACTTCTCTATTAGTCGTCATCTCGGTAGTCACTCGCTTTCTAGCCATATCATCTTTCACACAATCTATCCATCGTTTCTTTGGTTTTCCTCTACTTGTATAGCCATCCACATTCATACTCACAACTTTCCTGACAACATTTTCCTCATTCGCTCCGCATAACATGCCCATGCTATGACATGATATTAAAACATCATCAAGATAAACAAAATGGATTGAATACGAATATCGAAGCTAACTAAAAAATTACTCAAGTTAATAAAATGTATATGGGACTACCGCAAGTTTCTTCTACCAAAATTATATTTATAAACGTTTAATAACTGTCGAAGATATCGCATAACAAACATACAAAAAAATACTCTCAAAATGAAAACGTGGTCCATTTTTGAAGTCGATTAAAAACTCGAAAACGCTTCGTCCGACGTGGGAATCAAACCACATGCTAAGTAAAAGCAATTTCAACAACTACACCAACGAGGCAATTCAATCTGCCTGCTTTTTCCCAACTATGTTGGGGTCAGCTTCCAGTCTAACTAGATGCAGCTGAATAACATGGAGCGATTGCCTATCTGACCTCCACAACCCAGTACTGGGTAATACGATACCCCTCGGTAAGACTGGCTGTCAGATTTTCGGGCTTTTGATGACCCGTAACGATTGTCAAAGACCCATTAATTGCAACCGAGACTATCGGCTTTCTGAAGCACGGAAGAGTCTTGGTTTTTATAATGGTCACCCATCCACGGACCAACCTCACCATGGGTAGCTTAACCTGATGGACTTCAGATGACCCGTAACGACTGTCAAAGACAC
The DNA here is from genome assembly GCA_951799385.1 of Hyppa rectilinea. Lineage (NCBI taxonomy): Eukaryota > Metazoa > Arthropoda > Insecta > Lepidoptera > Noctuidae > Hyppa > Hyppa rectilinea. The sequence continues at coordinate 9,186,025 of OX637330.1, read as the reverse complement.
AGAAATGACAGCCGGAACCAACGCCTTAACGTGCTTTCCTATAAAATGGTCACCCATCCACGGCCAATCCTGGGAAGCGTAGCTTAACCTGATGGATCGACCTGTGCGGCTGTTATTACTTAGCCGCGAGCTCCTCCGAGGCATTTATTAATAATTAATGATACAGATTGTAGAGTTTATCATATTATTATACAACATGTCCCAAAATTCAACGATAAGCCGGCACCAGAGGATGGACCTACTAATGACTACTCGAGAAAAAAAAAGAAAAAAAAAATACCTCTACTTTTTTTTAAATTACTTAAAAAAAATGGAAATTCTTCGAAAATGTATACCCCTTATGACACTTTTAACTACCATGACCACAATTTTTCAAATATTTCAGTTTTTTTGTTTGTATCGGCAACCTAAGTAGTACTACTATTCACCATAATCTTTGAAAATTACAGAATTTTCGTAGTTTTATACAAAAAAAACAACCAAAAAAAATTATTTCCCTATAATTTTGAAAGATTTTAACGTTCAGTACACTTTAAGTCATCGTAGTGTAAAAAAAAATATGGACACCACTATGGCAAGTTTTTTAAAAAATTAGCGCAACTAACCTAGATTTTAAAATGGTATAATACTTTATTAAAACTAGCCACAAAAAATAAATAATGATACTTTTTCTAATCAAGAACCAAATTTTATAAGTTGTTGTTAATAGTAATTACTTCTACTATGTGCCCAAAATAGATTTCTTTCGCAAATTCTTAGAATTTGGAAGGGACATGTGCGTAGTCAGTGAAGTTCAGAAGTCAGAAAGAGATAGATAGTGTACGTTAGAGAGAGATAGATAGAGAGCGATTATACGTTAGAGAGAGATAGATAGATGTTTGTTGTTAAATAACAATAGGGCAGGTAGGAATGTTGCTGTTCTCTACAAAGTACAAAGTCAGTACGCTCTGCTTCTTTGTTTACTGTGCACCGTTTCGTATTCAATTGATGTGACTCTCGTACTAACGACTTTTGGCTTGGCTTTTTGGACTGGATTAAGTGATCTGCAAACTGTACTAACCTGGCATTATTTTGAACTGGACTGTGTTTTGTGAATTGGACTTTTGGCGTATTTTGGACTGTTTAGCGTTTATCATGCCGCTACCATACACACCGTTGGAATACGCTAATATGCACCTCATTTATGGAGAGTGCCGATGCAATGGTAGTGCTGCTAGCAGATTATATCGAGAAAGGTACCCAAATGCTCAAAGATACCCGAATTATCGAGTATTTATTAACGTGCATCAAGCGTTTTCGGAGGGCCGTTTACCATCTGACAGGAGAAATGCTGGAAGACCTAGATCGGAACGCGACGAAGACGTTCTCAATGAAATTGAAAATGATTCAACTACCTCGGTACGTGCCATAGAAATAGCTACGGGAATCCCAAAAAGTACTGCACATCGAATCCTAAAACGTCACAGACTTCACCCATATCACTACAGGCGTGTGCAGACGTTATTACCGCGGGACTATCCACTACGAGTCGCATTTTGCCGTGTGATGCTGCAAAAGCACAGAGAAGATCCCCAATTCTTGGATAATATTCTATGGTCGGATGAATCAACCTGCAAGAGAGATGGCTATTTAAATCTTCACAACCTACATAGCTGGAGCAATGAAAATCCGCACCTGATGAGACAAGACAAATCCCAATATCAATTCAAGGTTAACCTATGGACGGGCATATTAAACGGAAAAGTGATTGGGCCTTTTGAATTACAAGGAAACTTGGATGGCAATAGTTACTTGAACTTTTTACAAAATGACTTGCCAGTATTATTAGAAGACATGCCCATTAGTGATCCACAAAACATATGGTTCCAAAATGATGGCTGCCCAGCTCACTATGCCCGTCCTGTGCGAGAATACTTAAACCAAGAGTATCCAGGGCGTTGGATAGGGCGACTTGGTCCTATTTTATGGCCACCCCGTTCACCCGATCTAAACCCCCTGGACTTCTTCTATTGGGGTTGTCTCAAAGACAGAGTCTACTCGAAACCCATTGCAACACTGAACGACCTTCGCCAAAAAATCACTCAGGCTGCGGATCATATCAATAGTAGAAGATATGCACGACGAATAAAACGATCTTTTTTAAGGCGATGTCATGCTTGTATTAATGCCGGTGGTAAACAGTTCGAACATTTATTATAATATTATTAATAATGCAATAAATTTACATTTATTGACACCATTTGTTTCATTCATTCAACATTTTCCAACAACAAAAATCTATTTTGGGCACATAGTAGAAGTGATTACTATTAACAACAACTTATGAAATTTGGTTCTTGATTAGAAAAAGTGTCATTATTTTTTTTTTGTGGCTAGTTTTCCTAAAGTATTATACCATTTTAAAATCTAGGTTAGTTGCGCTAATTTTTAAAAAAACTTGCCATAGTAGTGCCCATATTTTTTTTTTACACTACGATGACTTAAAGTGTACTGAACGTTAAAATCTTTCAAAATTTTAGGGAAATAATTTTTTTTGGTTGTTTTTTTGTATAAAACTACGAAAATTCTGTAATTTTCAAAGATTATGGTGAATAGTAGTACTACTTAGGTTGCCGATACAAACAAAAAAACTGAAAAATTTGAAAAATTGTGGTCATGGTAGTTAAAAGTGTCATAAGGGGTATACATTTTCGAAGAATTTCCATTTTTTTTAAGTAATTTAAAAAAAAGTAGAGGTATTTTTTTTTTCTTTTTTTTTCTCGAGTAGTCATTAGTAGGTCCATCCTCTGGTGCCGGCTTATCGTTGAATTTTGGGACATGTTGTATATCTTAATTGAAAACAAACAGAGTATGTATGCTCGAGGCTAGAAACCCGTTTCACAAATTGCCCGGAGGAAATCCATGTATTTGAATCTATATACATACATAATAATGTATTATAAATTCATACATTTCTTATTACCTCAGAAAGCATATTATTATGACAGCTATACGCCGTCGGTAGGGACTGGTCATATCTTAGCGCCATCACTGATAGTCTAGTGGTGTGCCCGTCGGACTGCCAAGTCATAGGTCCTGAGTTCGAACCCAAGGCACGCACCTCTGATTTTACGAATTCATGTGCGTATTGTATAGTTATCACGTGCTTAAAATCGATGAAGCAAAACATCGTGAGGAAACCAGCATGTCTGAGAGATCTTTCTCAACAGCATGTGAAGCTAAGCCAGAGGCCCGTGGGCAGCATAAAAACTCTGACACCAGGTTAGTCACCAACCACACGAAAAAAGATATGGATTGGAAAAACAATTTCATTTCATTTTACTAACGGTCACCCATCCATAAACTGACCTCGCTAAGCGCAACTTTACCTCGTGTCAGAGCAAGGTTAACATTCCTAATAGCTATTCCACTCAGTTGAGTTTTAGCGCATCTATTTAAGCATTCCGTTTCAGTCTTTGAAACATAAATAGACCACTATATACCCTTTAAATAGTCAAAATGTTTCGTTTTCGAAGTAAAAGCTTTTATGTATCTATATAAAAGACTGACTGAGAAGCTCGTGGCTAATTAATAACAGCCACATGGATCGTTTTAGCAGGTTAAGCAACGCTTGCCGAGGTTAGTCCGTGGATGGGTGATCAACTTTACATATCGAAACTCCGTGCCTCGGAAAACACGTTAAGCCGTTGGTCCCGGCTGTCATTTGTCGATCTTTGACAGTCGTTACAGGTCGTCAGAAGCCCGAAAGTCTGACAGCCTGTCTTATCAAGGGGTGTTGTATAACCCAGTTACTGACTGGTTTGTGGAGGTCAGATAGGCAGTCGCTCCATGTAAAGTACTGGTATTCAGCAGCATCCAGTTAGACTGGAAGAAGACCCCAACATAGTTGGGAAAAGGCAGGCAGATTGACATAAAAGTCTGACTGACTGGCATATCAACGCAGAGCCGAAACTACTGGAACTAGGAAAGTGAAATTTTGCGCACGGCGGCAGGAGAGCACTAAGAAGGGGTTTTTGGAAAACCTTTGCCGAAGCCTGCCGGCTAAGTGGGATTGTCCGAAAGGGTTACCGCTACCCCGGAACATAAAGGGCTACGGAAGGAACATGGATGGGTTTTAGTCAGTAAGAGTCTGACACTCCCTTCCGCTCCACCCAGAGCGGGAGGGGTCATTTGATGATTTACCACCCTCAAAAAAAAAGGGAGATAAGAGGGAATTTTGTTTGTATGAAATATCTTATTCCTCGAGTTAATAAACTTGAATCTTAATCTAAATCATAAGGAAAAAATACTTATCTAAGTGAATTATAAAGTTTTCTGTAAGTGAAAGTATCAATAAATCTGCCTAGCCTTTTCACCTATGTTAGGGTCAGCTTCCAGTCTAACCATATGGACAGTACCGGTCGGACGTGCAGAACAAAACGTACATGTGGCGCCATCTATTATCATAAGAACTTTATTTTAGTTTTTCTCGGGAACATTACTTTTTTTCGGGATGAAAAGTACCCTATGTCCGTTTCTGTACACCTGACAACGTATATACAAAAATTCAGGATGATCTATTCAGTGGTTTAGACGTGAAAAGGTAACAAACAAACTGACAAACTTACTTTCGCATTTATAATTTTATTTTAGTTAGGATCTATATAAGTTAATGTTTTCTTACATAAGACCGGGCTATGTTGGGCTATATTTGCTAAACATAGCCCGCTTGTTTATTGTGCCATAGACTTTAGTTTCACCCTCTACCCGACAAAATATTCATTACTACATTGAAACTAGGGTTGGGACACTGTTGGACTTATCGATAAAATTAAATTTTAATGTTGGATTTTATTGGAGTTTGTGTTCGTCGGGGAATATAATATTATATTATTGCCCCGTACCCCCTTAGGGATAGACAGAGGGTTTTAATATCCTATCATTTTGGTAGTTATGTTTCAATTCTATTTAGCAAGACATTATCCGGACGTAAATCCTTATGATCAAACCCAATAACACTTAGCGTGAATTGGAAAATGAACTCAGAATCTAACCGGTTCGACGTCATCACGTCAACGTCGGTTGTCGTTAAAAATGAGCGCTGTGGCTCTGTCTCGCATCGGGTCGAAGCATTATGCTGAGCGATGGCCGTTTTGTGCGGATGTGACGCATATTTCCCCACAACTTGTTTTTTACTGCGTAATGTTTGCCGCAAATAAACGTATTTTTCTTTCTTTCACAATAAGAAGATGTGTTTGGGTTTACTAGATCAATAATTCATTCCTTTTTGGGTAACTAATGACATTTACAAAAAAAAATTATATAAGTAGTTTATCAGCCATCTCGTTACCATAACACAAGCATTAGGTTGCTTAGCTTGGGACGATATGGCGTTGTGTAAAATGTCCATGGATATTATTATTATTATTATTTATTAGTTATTTTTTTACTGTAAGTACGATTGTACAAACTCACGCCATTTTCCACTTCCAAAATATATTTTTGGAAATGGAAACTTCTACAAGAAAAGTGCTATAAGAACCGTAAAAATATGGCCGGGTGATTGGGAACCCGCACCGATGCGATGGAAAAGTTGATTGAAACTTAACATTGCCAAAAAATATCCTACCTTTTTTTGTCAATATCTCTTATATCGTTTCATGGCAACCCATGAGATGATGTTCTATCATAATTAAGTGTGTCTGTCAATTTTGTCGGGAATTATTACTCACACTAAGTATATTCAGGGATGTTGACCCTGTGAGCAGTATAGTCAAGTCTTTTTACAAGAACTTGTGGTCTAACAATAACAGCCACCTGGGTCAATTAAAGGTTAAGCTACGGTTGCCGCGGTCAAACCGCGGATGGGCCATTCATTACTTAATATCAAAAGTTGCCTCTAACTTACTTATATTACGCCTCATTTTTCCAGTTATATTAAGTCCCATGTAATAGAGGACGAGCCAAACAGGCACAGATTTAGACTCCTGGCCGCTACTGCGGTCTGCGAAATTCCAGATGGAAAAAACCCAATAACACTTCCCGACCTGGGAATCGAATCCAGGACCTCACGCTTGACAGTAGCTCTTGCGACCACTAGACTAATGAGGCAATTTACTTACATTGTGAATATTTGTACGGCCTACAGTATTTGTTCCGGGTCTGGGTGTTTCTCTATCTATAATATGTATGTATTTACAAAAAAATGTATATAAGTAGTTTATCAGCCATCTCGTTACCATAACACAAGCATTAGGTTGCTTAGCTTGGGACTATATGGCGCTGTGTGAAATGTCCAAGGATATTATTATTATTATTTATTTACTAGCTTACGCCCGCGGCTTCGCCCGCATAATATGTCGACAAATTATATACATAAACCTTCCTCTTGAATCACACTATCTATAAAAAAAAACTGTATCAAAATCCATTGTGAAGTTTTTAAGATCTAAGCTTACATACAGACATTAGGACGCGGGAAGCGACTTTGCTTTAAACTATGTAGTGATTATAGAGGTGTAGTTATAGTACAAATTTCGCCAGTTATGTTTAATTCCCATTTAAATGGGGGTCGAGCTCATCGCCATCAACCGGGCTCAAATGCAAAAACCGGGCTTTTTTTTTAAGGGTGAGAAATCATCAAATGATCTTTCCGTTGGGGTGGAGCGGAAAGGAGTGTCAGACTTTTACTGACAAAAACCGTAGTATATACCACAGCTAAGCAACCTAATGCTTGTGTTATGGTAACGAGATAGCTGTTAAACTACTTATATACCTTTTTTTAACCCGAAACCCCTGTCTCTAACCCTTTAGGGATTACACGCGTGATGTTATGTTAAATAAAATTAATTAGCCTAAAAACGTTCACCACTCTTACAAAAGTAAACCGATTAATGTTTATCGATATCGATGTTGAACCCTTGTCACATCTCTACTTGTTCTAATTAGTGACTTGACGGCTTCCAGTAATGAAATTTTGAACACCACCAACCCGAGGGACATTGCCTGAAGTTGGCCCATGAAATGTTTTGTTTATAGGTGTTTATAGGGTGTTTTTTAAACTATAATAATATGTATAGTGTATTTTACTTCAGTTGTCTCATTTGGTAAACAAATGTCGCGACTAATATTAAGATTTCTAGGTATTGTATGTGTCTCTGAAGCAATATTTTTTTATAATTCGTGCCTTATGTGTATTATACAAAGATCAAGATGTTTATGCTCAACTTAAAGTGTATGATTGATATGAAAAATCAGAATTTTCGTCCTGTGTTTGTTTACCGAATTGGACACTGTAAAAGAAATACACTTTAGTGTATACAGGTGTTTTTACTGAGATCTGGCATCCAAATGCCAGAAGAAGTTTCCTTACTAATAAATAAATTTAAGTCTGTCTGTCGGTTTGTTCCAATGATTAGGGCTAAGTGATAATAGTTGCACGGATCCATTCATCAGTTATCATAATTTATCGCTACAGTTAATGGCCTAATAGCGTGGAGCCCTTTTTTTTTTAAGGCTGGGAAATCGTCCAATGACTTCTCCCGCTCTGGGTGGAGCGGAAGGGAGTGTCAGACTCTTACTGACTAAAACCCATCCATGTTCCTTCCATAGCCAAAAATTACAGTCGTCTGCAGAAACAACGCGCGTGTATAATTTGTGCAACATACACTCTAACCTAGTTTGTTTATATAGATCATTTTAATTTAGTTTTATGTTAATTAATTTTTGTCACTATTTATTTTACTTGTTATATTAAATATTGTTAAGAATCCAATTTTCCATTGGGGAATAATTATTATAAGCATTTTTATCGCCTGCGACACAGCATATCCTAGTGCAGACATATTTAACATTATCTTACCAATTATTTTTCCTAAGTTTTTATTTTTGTATTCTACCACTTTACTTTTTTTTTTTATAAATTATTATTATTATAGCTCTTTATGTTCCGGGGTAGCGGTAACCCTTTCGGACAATCCCGCTTAAGCGTGGAGCCCTCTCGAGGCTCACATTGCTGGGCTAAAGACTGGATTCTGAAAGCAGTACTCCTGGACAAGGCTAGCATAGTGACAGCTGTCTAGAGCCCTGACCACCGGCAGCTTGGACCTTGGTCTGATGCCGATGGCCCATTATTTTTTATATTTAAAAATGTTTTAATTGTAATCCTACTAATGTGACAAATGTAAGAGTTTGCGAAGATGTTTAGATATTGTGATGTTTGTTACTCAATTACGCTAGAACGGCTGAACGGATATGAATGAAATTTGGTACATATGTAGCTTATAACCTGAATTAACACATATAATACTTTTTACCCCTGTAGTACGTTCCCGTGGTATAATTTTTGTCATCCAAGGCGGGTGAAGCCGCTGGCAGTAACTAGCAAATGTAAGTAAAGTGACATTAAAGACATTTTTAGGCGATTAGTCGACACTTCCCGTGACCAAAGGGTTGGGTCGTTCTTCGGCAAAAGAATTAGCATTGCCATTCAACGTGGCAATGCTGCCAACGAAGTCTGATCACGTATCACGATGACAGGGAAGCGGACGAGTACTTCGACGCCTAAATAACCTTTTGTTTTTATTTGTATACAAAATAGAGAAACATTTAATTTAGTACTAAGTATAAATGGTAAATCACTACATAGTATAAAACAAAGTCGCTTTCTCTGTCCCTATATCCCTATGTATGCTTAAATCTTTAAAACTACGCAACGGATTTTGATGCGGTTTTTTTTAATAGATAGTGATTCAAGAGGAAGGTTTATGTGTATAATTTGTCGACATATTTGGGGGCGAAGTCGCGGGTGGAAGCTAGTAAGATTATAATAAAGGAAAATATTCAGGCTCCATACATTTTTGGGATAACGAAAACTGACTAGTTCTGACCGTACTTTTTTGGTAGGCGCCGCTTTCAGACAAGGCCCAAAAAATTACCTCCTTTTTATACAAATAGTCCAGTAGCCAAAAGAATATTATGCCCTTCGATAATCCTAAAGTTTTTTATTTTCACTCAGTGGATAATCACCTTTAGTGAATACAATGCTATGTAGTGCTAACAATTTATAGTTAAAATCAAACTCAAACTCAAAGCATTTATTTCAAATAAACCAATTACAGGCACTTGTGAATTGTCAAGGTGTCGGTCAGTCAGAAAGATGAAGCTAGTTGCCCATTCCAAAGCAGTAAGTACCTATGGAGAAGAACGGGCAAGAAACTCCATGGACACTCTTTTGAATCAAAATATGTTTACAAAAACTGGGTTACATCACTCATGTTGAAATATGCACGTGAAAACGATGCAGAACTTAATAAAAGCGTCCATAATAACAAGTTTTAAAAAACAATTCAAAATTATTTTAAATTTTAAAACAGCCGTGGCAGCTAAGATGTGACCAGTCTCTACTGACGGCGCCCGTTCATGAACATGACTTTGCTTGTTATGCTATGCAATAAATATAAAGTAGGTATTTCCTATTATTTCTTGTTATAACAATATAAGAATATTTAAATTAAAATACTATACCTACTATAGGTACTATTTCTAAAAATAGAATTTTTTCAGAAACATTTAGGTAAAATTGGTTTGTAGTTCACGTGAAGCTTTTTAGACGAAATCTTTATTTTCTAATTAATACCGCTATGTTGCTTGTTTGTAAACTGTAATTTAATTATATGTGGTATATAAAATAAATTAAAAAAAAACCTTGTTCCTTGTTCCCTTTCGTAACTGGGCAGCAATCTGTAACAAAAAGAAGATAATATTTAATAAATACTATAATAATATGACTAATAGTCTGACAGAGCTCGTGCCTAAGTAATAACAGTCGCACGGGTTAAGCTACGCTTAGGTTCGTTGGTTAGGTTGGTCCGTGGATGAGTGACCGGTTATAAAAACCGAGACTCAACCTCAGAAAGCCGTAGGTCGCGGCTGTCATTCGTGGATCTTTGCTCACGATGTTTTCTTCATAATTATACAAAATGCACATGAATCCGTAAAGTCAGAGGTGCGTGTCTTGGGTTCGAACTCGAGACCTATGACTTGGCAGTCCGACGGTCACATCACTAGGCTATCACTACACCACACTTATCTATTGATTACTATACAATTATAAGATCAAATGAATCTCAATTCTAACAAATTCAATATCAGATTATTTATTATGTAGATACTCTAAACATACAAATATCCTTACAGGCTAGACCCAATGCGATATTGTAGTACACTTAGGTACATCAGCAAAAAAGCATTTTAGAATCTTCAACAAAAGATATACGCAATGTGTGACACATCATTCATTCTGCCTAGCCTTTTCCCAACTATGTTGGGGTCGACTTTCAATTTAACCGGATGCAGCTGAATACAAACAGTTACTGGGTATTTAAACCATCTTTGACAGTAGTTACGGGTCGTCAGAAGCCCGAAAACCTGACAGCCAGTCTTACCAAGGGGTATCGTATTACCCAGTTACTGAGTTAAAGACGTCAGATAGGCAGTCGCTACACGTAAAATACTGGTATTCAGCTGCATCCGGTTAGACTGGAAGCCGACCCCAACATAGTTGGGAAAAGGCTAATCTGATGATGAATACTACAAAATGAACTCCTCTTACAAAAAAAACTAACAATGTATTTTGCAAAATGATACGTTTTTAAAACATTATCCGAGCGCTGCTAACTCATTACAGATCATATACATATATACAGCCTACCTATGTACAGTTCAGGAACAAAGAAATCCTTACTACGCATGCGTGGTCAGAGAGAGACGATGCTACGGTCGAACGCTATTAAAGGCTATGCGTTAGAAAGGGACGGCGAACGTCATAAATTCAACACAGAATTCACTGGGTGTGTTAGATATTATTATTAAATAATTGGAAGTTATGTTTTTTTTTGTGGGAAAATGTAAGTTTTTTCATTGTTAAGAGGTTTTCCGGGTATAACTAACTCTCTCATGTCTTGTTGTTAGTATTGCGGTGTATTACAGTTCTGGTACCAGCAGTTATAGCCTTGTGGTGTGATCATCAGACTGCCAATTCATGGGTCCCGAGTTCGAACCAAAGACACGCACCTCTGACTTTACGGATTCATGTTCGTATTGTATATTCACTAGCTTAAAAAACGGTGAAGGAAAACATTGTGAGGCAACCAGCTTGCCTGAGAGATATTTCTTAACAGCATGTGAAGCTAAGTCAAAGGCCTATGGGCAGCGTAAAAACTCTGACACCAGGTTATTCACTAACCACACGAAAAAGAAGAAGTATAATGGTTATATTTTTAGTCAAAAATAAAGGATTACAGTTTGTACGCAAACTAGCGGTCAACATTGTAAACAAAGCAAACTAAACGCGATACTAAAACATAATAACATTCTTTATTCAAACTATGTCCACCTCAAAATTTGACGGTAGGCAAACTTCCAACTAATTCCCTTCATAATTGCAAACTGAGGTCGAGAGTTGGTCCCTTCACCCTAAAGAAATTTATGTGAGCGGGCCCTGAAGGTAGGGTAGGAGCTCCAATTCACGGACACCCGATATTCCTTGTTAAGATTCTACCCTTATTTAATCAGTTGTGATCGAATGGATACCCGGCTAGGAGTTTGTGTTTACACCTGGGCAGAGTACCTACCGAAATAGGCTTGGTTTCTATAGGAAATAAAATGAAATTGAAATAAAATTAATATTCATATAATATAGTATGCAAAATACGCGCATTGACGTGGAGTTTCGAACACCAGCCCGTGTGACCTAATAAGAATATATTATATTATTTAATATAATTATATTACATATTAATATTATGAGGAGCCCGTCGTTAAGTAATAACAGCCGCACAGGTCGATCCATCATCTTAAACTACGCTTTACATATCGAGACGCCTCAATGCCTCAAGCCCTTGCTCCCGGCTGTCATTTGTGCATCTTTGACAGTCGTTACGGGTCGTCAGAAGCCCGAAAATCTGACAGCCAGTCTTGCCAAGGGGTATCGTTTTATCCAATTACCTACTGGGAGGTCAGATAGGCAGTCGCTTCATGTAAAATACTGGTATTCGGCTGCATCCGGTTCGACTGAAAGCCGACCCAACATAGTTAGGAAAAGGCTAGGCATGATTGAATTTTATTCAGCTTACCCCTCTATTGACCTAGCGTGAACAACCGGCCAACAAATACATTGTTATAATACTCCGTCCAATAGAAATAATATATATTTTACTTGACATAACCAGATCGCGTGCTTAAAATTTGGCTTGGCTTGTGTACCAGTGTAAAAGCTATAATATTGTTGAAATATAAAAGCGATAGGACACTCACTCATTCATTCATTCACTCACTCACTGATTAATGACGAAATCTCAAAAACTTCAGGACCTACGAAGACGAAATTTGGCACAGAGGTAGATTATGAGAAGGAGAAGTCAGCTAAGAAAGCATTTTAGGAAACTCCCCCCTAAAGGGATTAAATAGGGGGTGGAAGTATGAAAGAAAAATTAAATTAAAAAAAAAACTCGAATAATTGCGAATCGGACTCGCGCGCGATGGGTATACCATTATCTATACTAATATTATAAAGAGGTAAAATTTGTAAGTTTGTATGTAGGGGGTAATCTCCGGAACTAATGATCCAATATCAATTTTTTTTCACTGATAGAAAGCTACATTATTCCTGAGTGCTATAGGCTATAAATTATATTTATATCATACATATTAGCCGAGCAATCGCAATTTTCGTCTAGCAAGTCGGAAAGAAATACCTCCGAAAACAGAATTATTTGCATGCGCTGCCTAAACAGTTGTTTAAAATTGAAAGCAATGTATGGCAACCCGGTTCGCCTTAATTATTTCTACAAAAAAGTCCGAGACACCATATTCCTATCTTTTGTATTTTAACTTTTATATTTCGTTTTATGTTTTAAAAAAGTATTTTTTCGACTTGCTTCTAACGTTAAAACAAGAAATTTTCCGCGGACGAAGTCGCGGGCAGAAGCTAGTATTCTATAAAAATGGCAGAAAAAAATCATGTCTGTTGTATAGGAGCCCCCTTAAATATTTATTTTATTCGGTTTTTTGTTATTTGTTGGTATAGCGGCAACAGAAATACATCATCTGTAAAAATTTCAACTGTCTTACTATCACGGTTCATGAGATACAGCCTGGTCTACTTCTTTCTCGTGTGGTTAGTGACTCGTGAGGTGACTAACCTGGTATAAGAGTTTTTATGCTGCCCATGGGCCTCTGACTTAGCTTCACATGCTGTTGAGAAATATCTCTCAGGCATGCCGGTTTCCTCACGATGTTATCCTTCACCGTTTTTTAAGCAAGTGATAATTATACAATACGCACATGAATCTGAAAAATCAGAGGTGCGTGTCTTGTCTACAGTAAAATTGTCGCGTATCAGCTAGTATGTTCTATGATTGTTCATTTTTATGGTGGCAGTAGAACTGAGCTATTGTCACCGATATAACAACATAATTAAAATATGCGATGTTAATTATTTTACGGCAGTACGGAACCCTACGTTGCCGGTTCGCAGTTGGCCAGTGAATTTGCGAATATAAACATGAAAAACGGAGTGAGCTAGCTAATATTTATTTCTTTCAACAATGCAACTATTGTATATGCAGCTAAAGCCTTTTTTTGAGGGCTCCCTTCCGCTCTGCGTGGAGCGGAAGGGAGCGTCAGACTCTTACTGACTAAAACCCATCCGTATTCCTGCCTTAGCCCTATGTTCCAGGGCAGCGGTAACCCTTTCGGACAATCCCGCTTAGATGCACCTACAGGTTGGTGTATTTTTTTTTTAATAAAAAAATCATAGCTTTGTTATTGAAATAAAATATAGTATAGCTTTCAATAGTCAACAAACTTTACTTAAAGGCTTGCGTGAAAACAAATCGAGATATAATAACAAATAGTTTTATTTCAGAAATGGCGCCCGCTTGCTGACGGATACGTCTCATTTTAACGATCAGCGAGGAAATTTGGACAGCCACCCATCATTTTCCGGACCTTGACCAGTGTTGCTTAATTTTACAAAACACTCATTTTGCGAAATATATTTGCGTATGGTCTCATCTGAACGATCATCAAGGAATTTGGACAAGGCCACCCATCATTTTCCAGACCTTGACCAGTGTTGCTTAAGTCGTTGACTGCCACGCAGCAGACACAATAGAAAAACTATTGTTCGCGGCTCACCGGTGACCGCATTGGCGCTCAACGTGTTAACTTTACAAAATACTAATTTTGCGAAATGAATTTGTGTATGGTCTCATTAGATCACCTTCAATATATCATCGCGCCTGTAATTCACGAAGGGCTGGCCAGAGGAGATACACCTACATTTCACTAGTAATAAAAGAATTTTAAAGAAACAAAAGCAGATTAAAATCAAAATCAAAAGTCATTTATTTGAACTAGGTAGAAAATCAGCACTTTTTGAAGGTCAAAGTTACATAAGACAGTCCCCAAAAATTCGCCTACCCTTCACCACTTCCTAGTGCTTTAGCTGGGAAGAAGAAGTGGTGCAACAAACTCCCCAGCAGCACAGCTGTCTGTTTAGTTGGAAGAACTTGATTCTGACCTGTTGAGAAATATGTCTCAGGCATGTCTGTTTTCACACGATGTTTTCCGTCACCGATTTTTAAGCAAGTGATAATTATGGTTCACTGCCTGTTCGCCGAAAACTGTTTGCCAAATTTTCACTTGCCAACCAACGTTTCGCAGAATTTTATTCCGCCGAATAATCATTTGCCAACTTATCATATAATTTTGTTTTATTTCCCAACCTCACAGTTACCAACTGTACGTTTGGTCTGCTTTTCATAATGACACTTTTTAAAATGACAACTTTTATTTAGCAGAATTTTTTGTTTGCGTAATATTCTAATAATAGAATACGGCAAAGAACACGGTATTAATCTTGCACCAAAAGTATGTGTGTTAGATTTCGAAAAAGCTGCAATTCTGAGTCTTCGATCAAATTTTGAAAAAAATTATTTACAAGGATGCCATTTTCATTTGGGACAAATTATATAGGTACAGGTAGTTATTGTAATTTTTTTTTTTTACTTTAACAATATATGACCTAACCTAACTGTTTCCTTTTACAAAAGCTATTCGCTTCTGGCACATCGCCGGCCGCTGCCGCGGCACGCTCGCTACGCTCGCTCGGCTCGTGCGTTGTTTGTCATACTCTAACCTAACCTAACTTAACTGTTTCCTTT
This sequence comes from Hyppa rectilinea, assembly GCA_951799385.1. Classification (NCBI taxonomy): domain Eukaryota; kingdom Metazoa; phylum Arthropoda; class Insecta; order Lepidoptera; family Noctuidae; genus Hyppa; species Hyppa rectilinea. The sequence continues at coordinate 9,170,819 of OX637330.1, read as the reverse complement.
TACAAAAGCGATTCGCTTCTGCCACATCGCCGGCCGCTGCCGCGGCACGCTCGCTTCGCGCGCTCGGCTCGTGCGTTGTTTGTCATACTCTAACCTAACCTAACTTAACTGTTTCTTTTTACAAAAGCGATTCGCTTCTGGCACATCGCCGGCCGCTGCCGCGGCACGCTCGCTTCGCTCGCTCGGCTCGTGCGTTGTTTGTCATACTCTAACCTAACCTAACCTATCGTAACATCGCTAACAACCTTACACTTCTGTTGTATACTTATTAAAAAAAAATTGTTTTAGGCAAGTTCAAGAACAGGGTTTCGCTAAAAGATACGCAAGCGACATACAGTTTAATAAAGAAGTAAAGTGTTTGTTAGCACTCAGTTTTCTGGAGGTATCTGAAATATACGTATATTTCAACAGCATCCAAAAAAAGGAATTGCTGTGCATTGCTGCCAATTTAAAGATTTAATGTTATTTTTGAGATGGTTAAATAAAAAAATTATGTAAAATTAGTTTATTTTTTACCATTATATGAAAAGGGAACTGTTACACTGACAAAACGTCATTCGTCTAATAGTTGTGTGGCCTAGTGAAATGGTTGACAAATTATAAATGTCCCAAACGTGTTGTGTCAGTATAATAATCGGCTTAACAATAATTCTACCAAATGAAACGTTGTCATACAAAAATTTGCTAATCGTTAGTTGTCAAAGTGAAACATCGGCGAAGCGTTGGTTGGCAAGTGAAAATTTGGCAAACAATTTTCTGCGAAAAGGCAGGACACCGATAATTATACAATAAGCACATGAATCCGTAAAATCAGAAGTGCGCGCTTTGGGTTCGAACTCGAGACCTGTGACTTGGCAGTCCGACGGTCACACCACTAGGCTATCACTGCTATTGATCGATGAACATAAATGAGAAAAAAAAACACATCTGCCGTTTTGGAAGTCGGTTAGAAATAAAGCGAAGTTGGGTTTAACTTTTTGACGGGTTATTTGAAAAAGAGTAAATTGGTTTAGCGCGTGTTAACGGCACATTATTCTTGGGTTCTGTACCTACCATAAGTTAAACTAACCGTTTTTTTCCTCAACCTATACATATTTCTGAGTTTTATATAATAAGGTGGCGATTAAGTATGATTTCCGGAATTTTGTAGTAATCAAATTGTTGTTACATGATTTTTAAGTTTTTACAGGCCAATGACCTGTCAAGGAACATATTATTGTCTAGCGCCATTTTTATAATAAAATATCCTTTATAAAAAAACACCCAGACCCGGAACAAATACTTGCAGTACAAATATTTGTTCCGAGTGGGAATCAAATCCGCGTCATGCTGCGCAGCTGTCAATCGCTCAACCACTGCGCCAACCGTGTCTAACATTTTATGAAATTGTTTAAACATCACTTCGAAATTCGAACGCTATCTCGTTGTGAATTCGGGAAGATTTCCACCTTTTGAATGCCATTGTCAGATATATATTATACGTGACAAGCAAGCGCATGCCCTGTACGCTAACGACACAAATATGTGTCAATGTGGGTATACTATATCACGAAATGAACAATTAAATCATTACTTTTCTGTGTGTTTATACAGATATCTTAAAAATGTAAGCCCTTGTACGTATTTAATGACATGAAACAAATTAAAAGACACTAAGGATATTGAGAAATTCATGATAACAAGAAGAAATAAAATTGTAGCTTGGCGTGGAGGGCACGCGCGTGCGTTATGCTCTGGCGATCAAAAGGTTAAGATAAACTACGATAACACGGCGCGCCCCTCCAAATGACTGTTTCAATGTTTGTAGTCACATCCTCACGAAAGAGTTTGTATGTAGTTGTAAGTATTCGTCTTCAGTAGCAGGCCGGCAGCGACATGCGTTGTGAGTCTTGGTGGCGCTTTTACTGGCCTTCAGTTTCATATTAATAATAATAATATACTCGGTTAAATTTTAGTCGTTTTAATCCCCTTAAGGGGTCATTGTACACATTATAACGAGCAACTTTTACTATGGGACCGAACCTGAAATCGCAAAAAAATAATCAGATTTTCAGTACATTTATGTTATCCTAACTCGTCAAAATGTACTGCACAGCTGATTTTTTTTTCGCGATTTCAGGTTCGTTCCCATAGTAAAAGTTGCTCGTTATAATGTGTACAATGACCCCTTAAGGGGATTAAAACGACTAAAATTTAACCGAGTATACATATTATAGACAGAAAAACACACAGACCCGGAACAAATATTTGTTCCGTGCGAGAATCTAACCCGCGACATGCTGCGCGGCACTCAATCGCTCAACCACTGCGCCAAGCGTCTTCAATATTGTTTAAGAACACTGTTTAAGTTAGCTATAAGTTTCACGAACAGAATAAATTAAATTTTCTATTGTGCTTGGAAACATGCTGGTCATGCTCCACGGGACAATCTAGAGTCTAGACAAAATCAAACTGGTTGCTAAGTAAATTAGGTAATCATTTATAATTTGTACCACATTGTTTTAACATTTTGGAATAACATTAACTCACACATTGATTGATTTATTATTATTAACTTTTACAATATTTGTAAATATGTGAGCACCATGTGTTTATGACAATAATTAATTTTACCTGCCATTGTTATATTAAAATTTGTTTCTTTTCACCTTTTGTGATGTAGTATTTTTATTCAGGGTGCATCGTCTTCACATGTAATTTTAAAATTCATGCATACAAAACATTTTAAAAGAGTAACGGTGGAGTTTCTTGCCCATTCTTCTCCATACGAAACTACGTTTTGGAAGGAGTGATTAGAGTCGATTCTATTTCTTATCATTTTGACGTTCAAAAGTGCCTTTCTTGTGCATATTTGAAATAAATGATTTGACTTCGAATTATTTATGTCTTATTAATATTGGTAAAAGCAGTTGGTAGGCACATCATTTTATGAGAGGAGAGGAAAACCGCTTATTTGTGTTAGTATTCTAGTAATTGACTATTTGAAACGGTCCAAAATAAAATATGAAATCACATAGATAAAAAACCGTTCGACTTAAAAACTTTCATCACCATACAGAAATTAAATATTATGCGAAGATATAATTGTATTTCATTTAATACTAACAAGTATTCCATTTGATTTTAAAAATCTGTGACGTCACATGATTATATTTCATACAAATCACGTACAAATTCCGCGTTTTGACAGTTCATAAAAAGTAACGTTATTGACTACCTTTTCAGATAACCAATTGTAAGTATTTTTATAAAATTCATCTTCTATCATTTTAAAGATAATTGTTTAAAGCAATCAATATATTGGGGTCGGCTTCCAGTCTGACCGGATGCAACTAAATACCAATATTTTTCAATTGCGCGACTGCTTATCTTTTTTTTTTTTTTTTTTTAAAGCTGGGAAATCATCCAATGACTGCTCCCGCTCTGGGTGGAGCGGAAGGGAGTGTCAGACTCTTACTGACTAAAACCCATCCATGTTCCTTCCGTAGCCCTTTATGTTCCGGGGTAGCGGTAACCCTTTCGGACTGTAAGGGTAGAGCCTTACATATAATGTTGAATGTTGTAAAAATGATAGATGTTAATGTTCGATAAAAACCGTTTAATAAAATATTTGAATAAATTAATGTTACTTAAAAATACTAAATAATGTTATGTTAAAATGTTAAGAAATGTTCCGAGAGTTCGGTGCCAACCGTACTACTGACGTTAATCTGTACGTGACGTTTTAGCAAACCTACTTTTACCAGGTTTGCATTAATTTCTAAGTAGGCCGAAGTACAATGTGCGGATGCTGACCGTACATCTTGGCCGGGCCAGAATATAATATATATAAAAGAAATGGCTTAAGATATTCTATCGATATAAAACAAAGGTTTAAGATAAATGTTGTAAAAAAAATGTAAAATAAGAGCTAACTAATGTTGTAAAAAAGTAAAGGAAAAGACAAAAACAAAAAAGTTTTCTAAATATTAAATTCATGAGGTTTTGCGTAGGTAGGATTCCTCATAGTGCTCATCTCTATATCTTCCGTGGCCGTATGTAACCTCCGTGGTGTGGCTCTCTGTGGCTTCGGTGGCGGTAATCTGGCGGACACGCCTGTGACGGCGCTGCTGCCACAGCGTCTGCAGTACACGTAGGCTCCTCCCGCCGCAACTACTACCAACACCAGAAGTCCCAACGAAGTGTAGGAAACGATGTATTGGTGCTTGTCATGTGGTGACATTTCCGCACGTTTCGTTTCTTCCTTTAATTCTTTCAGCGAGTCATGAATTTCTTCATAATTGTTTTTAACAAATTTTGTATTTTGTTGCCCAGATGCTAGATTTATGGGTTGGACAGAAGTTAAATTGTTAATGTCTTCCAGATTTATTAGAGGTATCTCTGGATCGACATAGATGTTATTTGTGTAATAAACTTGCGTGTAGTATGTATCTTCGTTGTTCCGAATAATACAACCTTCCTTGGCTTCTAGTATTCCTGTAGATTGTATGGACTTAGATGTCATACTATGGCCTTCGCAGTATATTTGTAGCTGACAATCCTCACAGCAGGCATAGAGCCAAGTATTAGGTTTTCGCAGTGGTGTCCATTTATTGTTGCAGGTCTCAGACGCGTAGATACATTTTGCTAATGTGATGTTGGTTATTGCGCCGATTTCGCATGGAGTTTGATGACTTCTCATATTACGCGTTGGCTTATTTAATGAGCAAATAACTGTGTTCGGCTCAATCTTTATGCAATGTTCCAGGTCGCTTACTGTAAGCTGCATATAGGTCTCCTTCCTGATGTTGACTGCAACATATTTTGAGCTCGTTTTCATTATGAGTACATCCTTGTTATTTGTTTTCATTGGGATAGGAACGGGTTGGTACAAGGCGAATTGAGTGTCACCTGTTAATGGTAATGTTATTTCTATGATGAAGTAATTATCCATCAACCTAGACTTGACCTCTAGTAGCTTGTAAATGTCTGCTAGTTGGGTTTGAATATTATCCACCGGAATGGAAAGATGTTGAGGTAACTGCCCAGAGATGATGTTAAGTTCCTGGAAGAGTTGGCTTTGTGGTAAGAGTCTGGTGTCCACGTGACCATGGTGAATGTTGATAGCTGTGTCTAGGAGCATATGTTGGATGTGGCGTAATTTAGATGTTATTATAGATGTCATAAGAGCCATGGTGGTGAAGTAGTTCAATTCTTCAGTTTCCTGAACCGACTTACCTATTGTCCGTAGGTAGTTATCCGTGATGTTCAGATGTTTGGCTATGAGGTTGAACTGCGTATTCATCGCCTCTTCATTTCTCTTTAAAATGTTGTTTTGCGCCTCAATTATTGATGTTTGCCCCTTAATTTTTTTTTTTTTTTTTTTTTTTTTTTTTTTTTTTTTTTTTTTTTTTTTTTTTTTTTTTTTTTGGTCGTTATAGTTTTGCACACAGTCTGATAACCGAATTGCTCACATATTTCCTCCAGGTGTTTCACCACCTTATGTATGTTTTCCATACCTCGCCAGTATGACGTCATGTTGTAATAGGTAACTATTTTCCAGTCATCATGTACGCTTTGTAAGTTACCGATTCTATCAAAATAGATTGCCCTGTGTGGTTCAAATGGTGTCACGGTTATGGTGTCACTGGTTTGCGTTGTAGGTTGGAATAATGTTAATAATGTTATCAACATACATAGCAGGCTGGAGCTAATTTTATTTGTTTTAAAACGTTTTTTGTTAGTGCTGTGTTTTGTTGTGAGTTTTTGTTCTAGTTCATTTGTTTGTTTGTTAGTAGTGACATCTGGGGTTTTTATCTCTGATTCTGTTATCGGGAGTTTAATAAGTTTAGTTATTGGTCTCGTTAGTAGTCCTGTTTTGGTTTTTAATGTTACGACTCTGGTTAGGTTGTCCCTTCCTGGATGAGCATCCTGTACTCTGCCAAGTACCCATTTAGCAGGTGGATGGTTGTCTTCTTTGATGAGGACAATATCCCCTGTTGTTAAGTTTTCCGTTTTATGCAACCATTTGCTCCTAAGTTGCAGCTGTTGCAAGTATTCGGAAGACCATTTTTTCCAGAACCCTTGATGCATTTTGGTTACTAGCTGCCACCGTTGTCGAATGTTGATGTTTTGCTCGCTGATGTTTTCATGTGGTAGGAATGTTGTTGGTCGCCCCATTAGGAAGTGTGACGGAGTGAGGTAGTCTATATCATCAATATCCTCTGTTAAAGGACACAGAGGTCTAGAGTTCATGCAGGCTTCAATCTGCGTCAGGAGTGTTAAAAACTCCTCGTATGTTAACCTCTGCTCTCCTAGGACGCGTTTTAGATGGTACTTCATAGACTTGACTGCTGCCTCCCAAAGTCCTCCAGCAGACGGCCAACTCGGAGCGTTGAAATGCCATGTTATTCCCATTTCAGAGTACTTTTTCAATAAGGAACTGTTATTAAATGTGTGCACGATGTTTAGTTGTTTGGCTAATTCCTTTTCGGCTCCGACAAAGTTAGTTCCGTTGTCCGAGTAAATATGTTTCGGGCAGCCTCGCCGCCCAATCATGCGATTAAGAGCAAGTAGGAATGTTTCTGATGACAAATCAGATGCAAGCTCTAAGTGCACAGCCTTTGTTGTCATGCACACGAACACAACAACGTAACCTTTACTTGTTTTAACGCCTCGGCCCTTATTTAGTTTGACGGTAACGAATCCTGTGAAGTCCACCCCTGTGTGATAAAATGGCGGTGATTGCGTTATCCTCTCACTGGGTAAATCCGCCATTAGTTGGTATTGGTTTGATGGCTTGAAGCGGCAACACTTCACGCAGGTTTGAAGATGTTTTTTGACTGTACTATTTCCTCCTATTATCCAGTACCTTTGTCTTAACGTAGCCAACGTTAATCTCGCTCCACCATGCAGTGTTGTGGCATGTGCGCGATCAATTAGCAGGGATGTCAGTCTGCTGTTATTTGGTATGATGATAGGGTGTTTCGTTTCTTCAGGCAAGTTTGAGTGTTTTAACCTTCCCCCAACACGAAGTATACTATTCTCATCGAGGTAAGGGTTAAGTTTCAGGATTCCACTAGTGTTGCATAACTTCCCCTTTGTTTTTAAATCTTTGATTTCTTGCCCAAAATGTTCGCTCTGTACTTGTTTTATAATAATGTTATGAGCGCATCGAATGTCAGTGAGTGTTAAATTACATTCTTTATTGTTTGCACTATGATCCATAGCGATAGTTGGGCCTTCCCTGTGACGTTTATTCTGTGACGCGTTCGCGATGAAACGCGACACCCAAGCGACGACGCGTATTGTTGTCATAATACAGCTGTTCTTGATCAAGAGCTGTGTAACAAAGTTGTTATTTCGGGTTTCGATTGTTTTTGCCGTCACGGCATGTACATTTTTAACCTCGATTTCTGGTGTTATATATGTTTCCAATATCTTTTCACGCACCTCATCGCTGTGCAGCCATTTGGGTCCGTCAAACCACAGGGGATATTTGTGTAACTGCGAGGGTAGTAGTCCACGTGATGCGCAGTCGGCAGGGTTTTGTTCCGATCTCACGTGCCTCCATTTCTCGGGCGGTACTATCGATGTTATTTCTTGAACCCTGTTCCCGACGTAGGCCTTCCACCGCGAGGCATCGCCGTTCAGCCAACCAAGCACTATCATAGAGTCCGTCCATGCAGTTACTTTGATATCAGGTTTATTGAGGCAATGTTTTATTTTCTTAACAAGTTGGGCTAACAGCTGAGCGCCGCATAATTCGAGTCTGGGCAGTGTTTGTTGTTGTTTAATTGGAGCGACCTTAGTTTTAGCCGCAATTAATGTGATATGATATTTCTGTGCAGTATTCTCGCGAACCTTGCTGTACACTACACAAGAAAATGCCTTTTCAGACGCGTCGCAAAATGCATGAAGCTCGAACTCGTTGTTTGTTTCCATTCCCAGCCATCGGTTAATATGAAAGGGTTGCATGTTTAGTAGTTCGTGTCTATATGTTCTCCACTCCTTTTCTAATTCCTCCGGAATAGCATCATCCCAGTCAATGTTGTACTTCCATATCTGCTGGAATAGGATTTTAGCCTTGACTGTTATTGGGGACAATAACCCCAGCGGGTCAAATATGGTTGAGATATCGCTCAAAATTTGACGCTTCGATGTGTTATTTTTGTTGTTATTATTTTTAGTTTTTAATGTTGGTGAGAATATGAACTGGTCGTGTTTTGGATCCCATGCTAATCCTAATGCCTTTGCTGCCGATGCGTCTGTAAAGTTAAGGCCGACAGGACTGACCATATGTTCCGGTAAATCTTTCAGTAGTTGATGATCGTTACTTGACCACTTTCTGAGATTGAAACCTCCCTTTCGTAAAAGTTTTATAAGTTGGTCTCTCGTGTCCCTTGCTTCGTGTACCGTGTTCTTCCCAAATAGTGCATCGTCAACAAAGAAATTATTGAGCAGAATGTGTTTCGCTTCTGGGTACCTATCACCCTCATCCATTGCTAGCTGTTTGAGTGTTCGTAGCGCTAAGAACGGAGCGGCTTTAGTACCGTAGGTGACAGTACACAGTTCGTACTCTCTTAGCATTTCTTTTGGGCAATTTCTCCACACGATTTTTTGTAAGGGTTGATGGTCTGGATGCACTGCTATAAAACGGTACATTTTCTCAATATCAGATGTTAAAACGTACTTGTACTGTCTCCATTTCAGCAAGATGCTAAGAATGTCTTTTTGTAGGTTTGGACCTGCCTCCATTAAATCGTTCAAACTTTGTTTTGTGCTCGATTTCGCTGACGCATTAAAGACGACTCTCAATTTTGTGGTAATAGCGCCTGGGCGCACTACCCCATGGTGTGGCAAAAAATACTCCATGTTGAGGTGTATATCGTTTTTGACCTGCTTCATGTGACCCATTTCTTCGTATTCCCTTATAAAATCTTTGTATTCAAACGCAAATGCAGGGTTTCTCGCCATCTTTCGCTCAAGTTGTTGAAATTGAGCAATGGCCTGCGATTTGGATGTTCCTAATCTCTCAGTAATGTTATCCTTTAGAGGAAGACGAACTTGGTATCTCCCATCAGGCAATCGTGTTGTTGTTTCTTTGTATAATTGTTCGCACTTGCTGTTAGAGTCGATGTCTTCCTTGTTTTCCTGCAGGGACTCCTGTTCCCAGAACTGGGCAAGATCCTTAACGTTGTTGACAATTACATGGCAATTAAAAGTTTTGTAATTGCCACACACTACCCATCCTAGTTGCGTTTGTTGAGCTATGACCGATGATGTTTTTGTTTTAATTAGCCCCTCTAAAACTATTTCCGCATAGATGTCGGCTCCCAGCAGTAGATCTATTTCCTGCGATATGTTAAAGTCAGGATCAGCCAACTGCAAGTGTTGTAAGTGTTTGAAGTTGCCTTTATCTACTGTTTTGCTAGGTAATTTGTTTGTGATTGATTTCATAATGAGCGCGTTAATGTTAATGTTATAGTTATTGTATAAGGCTTGACATTGTAAGTGAAGTGCTCCCTTACACCTTGTGTTCGCTGAGGTACCAACTCCTGACACCACGGCGCTCATTTTATCCCGTTTCAACTGTAATCGTTGCGCAGCATTTTCAGTTATCAGACTGACTTGAGACCCTTGGTCCAGTAACGCGCGCAGCATGATTGTTGTACCATCATAAGCTATGGTCTTAACTTGAGCCGTGGCCAGTAACACTTCATTCGAGCTATCATGTGCTAGATGCGTGTTCAATGTTTGAGGTCTCGATTTTGCTGACACGATTGCCTCGTGTAAAATGCTACTGTGCGGCTCTTCGCAGTGTTTGCATCTTTTTTCTGACGTGCATATTTCGCCATTATGACTAAAAAGACAATTAATGCATACACGCAGGTTGTTGGCGGACTTTAACCTCTCGTCCGGTGACATACTTAAGAATTCTCTGCAATTGTAGAGACCATGTTGTTTGTTACATTTGGGGCAAGTTATAATATAATTATGAAATGTTTTCTTGTTATGCAAGGTTTTCGGCGCGGTTTTAGTTTCAACTTTACCGGTTTGCTGTTGCATTTTAAACTTATTGTAAGTGGCATTATGAACTGTTTTTGTTTGAATGTTATGTTGCTGATTATTGATGATGCGTGGACGGTTCGTAGACGACTCCATTGACATAAACTTGTTTTCGATAAATCTAAGGAACTCTTTCAACGTGGGCATGCCCCGTGGATCATTTAACGATTCCTTAAACGACTGGCTTGTGTCTGAGTCAAGTTTCTGCATTAGAATATAAACTACCAACGGATCCCAGGTAGAGGTATCGAACTGTAGGTTATTAATAGCCTGAATACTCTCGATGGTCGTATCATGCATTCTCTTCAGTTGAGATGCTGTCGGGGTTTGAATGTTTGGTTGGTTGAGAAGAATGTTAGCTTGGTAGGTAAATAACAGCCTCTTATTATCGTACCTTTGCTGAAGGATCTGCCAACAAGTTTCATAATTATCAGCACTTATGTTCATGTGCTGTATTAATCTCTCGGGCTCCCCCTTCAATTTAGATTTCAAATGCTGCATTTTTTGAGCGTTTGAGATGAAAGTGTTATTATGCACGATTTCCACAAATAAATCCTTGAATGTTGTCCACTGTGCATAATTGCCACTGAACATTGGAAGTTCTATTTTCGGTGTGGATTTCTCCTGATGTTTGTTCTCCCAAATTCTCTTGTTAATTTGTTCTTTACTTAACTCATACAGCCTTTCCAACCTATTGTAATCGTTTTCAAATGCTTGCGTGTCGTCCAACATATTATCCAGCTTCCAATAGGTACTATCGACCCTTTCCCAGCGCTGAGTGACTGTCCTCAATTTATCTTCCAGCTGCCACTTTTCTTTCAGGCTTCCGACGTCCATGTTCTGCACAGCTCTCTCAAAAGCCTTGATGTTAGACCGCTGTTCGTTCACGATGTCTATAACTCGTTGATCGACGACCCTGACATTACTCGCGACGTGTCTGACCTCTTCTGTTGGCTCATCCCTGTCATGTTGTTCTGGAGCTTCTTCTTGAGCTCGTGGAGACGTCCCACTGCATACTCCTTGTTGTTTGACCTGGCTAAACGAACTAAATTTCTCTTCTTCGATTTTAGCCAGTACTCTCTGTCTTGATTTATTAATCATAACCTTCGTCTCCTCGTACAATTGTTCCAGACGGTCGTAAACACGTTTCTCATAGTAGGCTCCAGATTTCTCGCCGTCCAATAGTGCTAATTGGACGTCGTTTCTCTTAAAGTCGGTCCATAACTCCTCCAGCTTGATAAGCCTTTCGTCATGATACTCAAGAGTGGTTTTGCGTGTTGGACCGTCCTTCTTAAAGTTCTCATTAATCCGTTTAATAGCATCAAGAGTTACAGATTGAGATTCAAGTAAGACATCGTAAGAAGACATTGCTATTGATTATCGGTATTGCGCTCAGTCAATAAATTGCAATATTGAAGAAAAAGCAAAAAAAATGGAACGCGCTCACCGGGTTCGCAGCTACCGCCTGTATATTCAGCTTCTCTGCCACATATAATACTCAACACTGTTCACACTTATTTTAATACTCAAATGTTCAAATGTTCCCGCGAGTGAAAACGTACCACGGCACTGATTTTACTCTTAACGGCTCGAAGGACCAAAATGTAAGGGTAGAGCCTTACATATAATGTTGAATGTTGTAAAAATGATAGATGTTAATGTTCGATAAAAACCGTTTAATAAAATATTTGAATAAATTAATGTTACTTAAAAATACTAAATAATGTTATGTTAAAATGTTAAGAAATGTTCCGAGAGTTCGGTGCCAACCGTACTACTGACGTTAATCTGTACGTGACGTTTTAGCAAACCTACTTTTACCAGGTTTGCATTAATTTCTAAGTAGGCCGAAGTACAATGTGCGGATGCTGACCGTACACGGACAATCCCGCTTACCCGGCAGGCTTGGCCCTGAGGGGCCCCTTCATATGCTGACATCTCTTTGAGGCGCGCGTGGAACATATACGCGCCGTACGGCACGGGTCTGTTGCTGATCGGACGGTGAGTCACCCATTACTCACCGTCCGCAGGCCCGCGCCTACGGTGGCCGGGAGTCGTCACGTGGCTCCCGACGCCCGGGGCGTCTCCTGCGGCGGCTGGGACGGGAGGACCTTTCTCTCTCCCATCCCGCCACCTCCTTCGCGAGCATGACTTTTTCGCAGAAGGAGGTGACTGCCTCCCACTCCCTCTCGCCCCGGACCATGGCTTGCACCAGGGCCGGGCGCGAGAGGTCGCCGCCGCCGATCGCCTCTACGAGGACACGGCGGTGCTCTGCCCATGCGGGGCAGGTTTGCACCGTGTGCTCTACCGTGTCCTCTGGGCGATCCTCGCAGTGGTGACACCCGGGCGTTTCCTCCCGCCTGATGATGTGCAGGAACCTCCCGAAACATCCATGTCCGGTGAGGACCTGCGTCAGGCGGAAGGTGAGGGCGCCGTGACGCCTCTCTAGCCACTCCTCAAAGAGGGGCCTTACCGCCACTATCGTGGCGTGCCCTGCGCTGGGTTGCGACAGTCGCTGCTTCCAGGCCGCCATGAGATCACGCCGGAGGTCCGTCCGCTCCGCCGCAATTTGCTGCGGAAACGGAGTTTCCCCCCGGCTTAGTGCCTCCGCGCGCCACTCGAACAGGCGCGCGAGGACTATCGCCTCCAGATCCCACGGCGGCAGTCCGGCAAGGAGGCTTGCCGCCTCGCCCGAGATCGTGCGGTACCCCCGGATTAGCCGAATGGCTACCACCTTTTGGGGCGCGTTCAGATAGTGAGCGGCTCGTCGCCGCAATGAACGCGCCCACACCGGGGCCCCGTATAGGGCCATGGACCGCACGACTCCCGCGTAAAGCCTCCGGCAGGAGGCGTTTGGCCCCCTCAAATTGGGCAAGAGCCGCTTTAAGGCGGCCCCAGTCCGTTCCAGCTTGGGGGCCAAACGTCGGAAGTGCTCCACGAAATTCCATCGGCTGTCGAGGACCAGACCCAGGTATTTCATCGTGGTCTCGACGCCGATGTGAACCCCTCCTACCGTAAGTTGGGATCCCGATGGTGGCCTATTCCGAGGCCCATGAAAGGACATGGCCTCGGATTTGTGCAATGCCACCTCGAGACCCAACTGCCGGATCCTCTCAACGACTATCGCAACCCCGCGTGTCATCGCGTCGGCCGCCGCCTGATGCGACCTCCCCTGCGCCAGGACCAGCGTGTCGTCAGCGTAGCAAACTACGCTGACGCCGTCAGGGAGGTCTGCCCGCAGCACCCAGTCGTAACCGATGTCCCACAGGAACGGCCCCAGAACCGATCCCTGCGGGACACCGCACGACATCTCTCGCCGGTTCCATTCCCCATCGCGACCGGGGTAGATAACGGCTCTGTCCGTCAAGTACGCCCCGACTATTCGACGGAGGTAGGTCGGCACCCCGTGATACCGGAGTGCTTCCCCAATGCAACTCCAGGGCAGGGTGTTGAAGGCGTTGGCGATGTCGAGTGACACCGCCACGACGACCCTACCCTGGGACACCGCGTCCCCCGTCATGAGGGCTCTAACGCGCATGGCCATCATGCGCGTTAGAGCCCACCGTCGAGCGCCCCTTGCGGAAGCCAAACTGGCAGTCCGCAAGGTCCGGCCCCGTCCTTCCAAGGTGCCCGACGAGGCGGCCCGCAATAATTCTTTCAAAGAGTTTTCCGACCTCGTCGAGCAGCACTATGGGCCGGAATGCGGACGGAGAGTCCGCAGGGCGCCCTGGCTTCTGTATGAGGACCAGCTTCCCCGTCTTCCAACGGAGCGGAAACTGGCCTCTCTCCATGCATGCGCTTAAGAGCGCCTCCAGTCGGGGCCCGAGAGCCCCTGAGGCCAGGACCCAGGCTTTACCAGGCAAGCCGTCGGGTCCTGGGGCGGTATTCTTGGCCTTGAGCCTTCCAACCGCCGCTCTCAGATCTACCTCGGTCACTGCGGGGATGTCGTCGTCGTCCTCGTGGTCCGCTTCGGGCGGAGCCATAGGCGGGGGAGTATGCTCCCCCCGTGAGGGGAACAGAGCGCTCACCACCTCCTCCACCAGCTGGGGGCGGAGACTCTGCGTCAGAGGGGGGGCCCAGGTGCGGAGCTTGTTCCGCACCATTTTATATGGGCGCCCCCATGGATCTAGGTCCAGAGTCCCCACCATCTCCTCGCGGGCCACATCCTTGGCCCGCTGGACAGCCTCCTGGAGGGCGGTCTTCGCCGCTCTGTACCCCTCGTACAGCTCCGCCTCCGTGGCTGCCGCATCCGGAGGGCGGATGCGGAGCCTGCGGTGTCTGGTGTACAGGTGGCGCACCTCGACGCACGCCTTGCGAAGTGCTTCCACCTCTTGCGACCACCAGTACACCTGACGTCGGGCGCATCCTGGCCGGACTCGGGGCATTGCCACGTCACAGATCTCGGACATGGCCTCCCGGAACCACTCTGCCTCGTCGTTGATGTCGGCAGGCCTGACCGGTGATGACACCCAGGCCTGCACGATCGAGGCTTCCAGGAGGAGCTCCCGGTCCAGCTGCTTCAGCGCCCACCGCGGACCACTCGGGGCCTGTCGGACCGGCGCGCTTGAGGTCTGGGTGGAGACGTCGAACCGGATATACCGGTGATCGGAGTAGGTCTCCACCTCCTCTACTACGCGCCAGTCAAGGACGCACTGTGACAGAGCAGGGCTCGCGAACGAGATGTCCACAACGGACTCACCCCGCATCCGCACGCACGTGGGAACAGAACCCCGATTGAGGACGGCTAGGCCTGCTTCCAGAGCCCAGACCTCCACCATCCTACCCCGCACATCCGTGTAGCGGGAACCCCAGGCCAGGCTTTTGGCGTTGAAGTCCCCGAGCACTAGCACGGGGAAGGGATGGCTTCTGGAGACGACGACACTCAACTCTGTGAGAGAGTTGTGGAACTCGGCGAGAGTTCGGTTCGGAGAGTAGTACACTCCTACTACTACAATCTCTCCGAACCGTGCTGCGACGCACCCCTGTCCCTTCAAGACACCCTCGAGGGACGGGGTGCCGGCGGCGGCCGACGAAGTTATGGCCACTGAGCCGCTCAGGTCCTCCACCCAGTTATCCCTGGGCGGGACAAAGTACGGCTCAGCGACCACGGCGATATTGATCGACCACTGCGCCATGCTCTGGAGCAAGAGGTCCTGTGCACAGGCGCAGTGGTTGATGTTCGCCTGGAGGAAGCAGAGTGGGGCCATCACTCCTCCATGTTGACTCCCCCCTGGGTCCCCTGCGAGGGGCCCTCGGCAATGGCGTCGGTGGCGGCGGCGGCGGCGACAGTGGCGGCAGCGGCGGCGGCGACGGTGGGGGTGGCGGCGGAGGGCCTGCCTCTCCTCCTGGTCCCGGCGGGCGGGGCGCAGGACTTGCTCCCCGCCCGGTGATCGGCCGGCTTGCCAGCGGCCGCACATGCGACGCAGTGTGGCGCGGCGTTACAAGAGCCGGCCGTGTGTCCGGGCTGACCGCAGCGGAAGCACAGTGTGCTGCGGTCCACCTCTGAGGTGCACTGGACACCGACATGGTGCCCCACGTGACAACGGAAGCACCTCAGAGGTCTGGGCTCCAGCAGCTTAACCTGCGCTGAAACCCAGCCCACCAGGAGTCTTCGGCCCTCCATAATCTTGCTGGCCGCCGTCACGGGGCAGCTTACCGTAACGGTTCGCATGCCCGTGAAGTCAGGGCTTCACTTGTTCGGCGAGACATCCGCCCGTCCTGACGACGGCGGCCACCACCTCGTCCTCCGTGACGGAGTCATCCAGGCCCATGATACGCATGTCTGCGCATTTCACGGGCCTGGAGACCCGAGCCTCCTCCGCGTTGAGGGACGCCCTTAGCTTCTCAGCTAGGGCGTCAGCGGTGGGGCCACTTGTCGCACCGGGGATCTCCAGCATGCGAGCGCCGGTTGCCGTCACTCTATGCCGGAGGCCCCCGGTGATCCCCAACTCTTGGAGGTCCACCACCCCACGTGCTTTGGTGAGCACGTCGCGGTACGTGACGCCCCTCTTGACCGCGTCCGGCTGTAGTGTGATGACTACAGCCGCGGTCTTTGGGGCGCGGAGTATCGCCGCGACGGCTCGCTCCTTGCGGCGCCGCCTCTTCTCCTTCCTCCTCGCTGCCTTTGCCGCCTTCTTTTTCTCCCCGACCACTTGCCACTCGGCATCGGTCGCGGGAGGCCCCGGGCGCCGGGGACAGGGCTCTGGGACCCTAACCACCTGCGCCGGTGGGGACTTTTTGCCCTTCTTGGCCTTGGTCTGCCGGGCCGACGTCGGGGCCTTGCCGGACGGCGCCTCTTTTGCCGGCGCCGAGGCTGTGCCTGACGGCCCGGGTTTCGGGGCGGCAGCCGCCGCAGCGGCTGCGTACGAGGCCGGCTTCGGGCCTGTGGCCGTCCTTCCAGGCGCCAGAGACGGGCGCAGGACGATTCCCTCTATAACTGAGAATCGCTCCTGGAACCGCGCCTGGAAGGAGGTTAGCTCCTGGCGAACCAGGTCCAGGACCCGGTTCCCCTCCGGTTCGGGCCGGCTTGGCCCGCGACTGCTTATCTGACCTCCACAACCCAGTAACTAGGTAATACGATACTCCTTGGTAAGACTGGCTGTTAGACTTTCGGGTTTCTAACAACCAAAATCCATAAATGACACCCGGGTTAAAGTGCTTTTTGAGGCACGGAGGAGTCCCGGTATGTAAAGATACTCACCCATCCACGGACAAACCTCAGCAAGCGTAGCTTAACCTGATAAATCGACCCGAGCGGCTGTTATTACTTAGCCACGAGCTCCAGTTTTTCACAAATTTGATAGATCAGTACTCGTTTAGTTACCAATCCCGAATTCAAAGATCGTCTAACCAAATTGAAAACGAAACCAATTTCTCATGACCCCTGACACGGGACATTTAACATCATTTGACGGGTCCTTTCAATGGGTGCCATTTTGTGTTGACCCCTCAAATGGAACATTTTTAATAGTGGCTAGGGATCGTCGCGAATTGGGTGTAAGTTTGGGTATTTTTCATTATGTCATGTAAGAGCTTTTTCTACGTCAACTCAACAAGTATTCTGTTGGTCGGTATTATTTTGAGCAGGTTAACTCAGTGAGGTACCAAACTACGCGCCAGTGCCATACAAATATAAAAATCCTTTTGTTTTTGTATTTATTTGTATACAAAATAGAGAAACATTTAATTTAGCCATCCCATCTTCCTAGTACGGCGAGCTGTGCTGGAGCACAAAACCTCAAACGGCGCAAATGCTCCAGCCTTATTGGGACTTATATGTTCGAGCCGTTCGGGGTTGAAACACTAGGGTCATGGGGTCCGAGTGCCCACTACGTTTTTCGGGATATCGCCAAGCGGTTGGTCGACTCTTCAAGTGACCAGAGGGCTGGCCTATTTTTTGGTCAAAGAATCAGCATTGCCCTACAACGCGGTAATGCTGCCAGCCTTTTGGGAACTTTTCCTGTTGACAGCGATGTGGACGAATTTTTTGATGTCCTTTGATTATTACCTATACATATTATTTTTGTACATATTTAGCTTTTAAATGTCGATGTGATTAAATTAATTACCTTCCTATTATAATGAATTAAAACCTAACTACGATAATATGGCGCGCCCCTCCAATTTACTGTTGTAGCTAGGTCATCTGCCTGCCTTTTCCCAACTATGTTGGGGTCGGCTTCCAGTCTAACCGGATGCAGCTGAATACCAGTATTAAACATGGAGCGACTGCCTATCTGACCTCCACAACCCAGTAACTGGGCAATACCCTTGGTAAGACTGGCTGTCAGATTTTTGGGCTTCTGACGACCCTCAATTAATTACCATTAGAATTAGAATTTAAACCTAACTCCGATGACGTGGCGCGCACCTCCAAATTACTGTTGTAGCTAGCTAGTACGTATTTTTGACGTTCAAAGTGCTGATTTTCAGCTCAACTGTGGATAATGAGACAAAATTACTTTATCTATTGTTAGCGAACTGAATCAGCTTGCTTAACGAACGAACGAGGAGTTATAAATCCAAAAGTAAGTTTGTCAGTTTGTTTGTTACCTTTTCACGTCTAAACCACTGAACCGATCATCCTGAAATTTTGCATATACGTTGTCAGGTGTACAGAAACGGACATAGGATACCTTTAATCCCGAATAAAAGTACTGTTCCCGAGGAAAACTACAAAAACATTCTCATGATAATAGATGGCGCCACTTGTCTTTCGAATAATGATTGAATTATATTATTACAAGCAGAATGCAACCTGAATTGATTGTCGAATTCTACATTAATACGAGTTAAGCCGCAGGTAAAAAGTATAACAAAATAATTCCGCCTCTGCCCGCTTTGTCATAAGCAGTAATACCAATTTTCTAACGAGTAGTCAAAGGTTCGCAATTGCTTTGACAAATCAGGTGGAAATAAATTGAAAAAAATATTACAAGAATTCCTGTTCATCCTTAGGTTATCGGAATAAATCGCAATACGTACCTATCAATTTATTAATTTTATTTCTTTTATCTTCTGCCAGCCGGCGGCTTCGCCTGCATGGATGTCGGAAACTATCCCAAGGGAACGTACTACCGGGTTAAAAGTATCCTATGTGTTAATCCAGGTCATAAACTACCTCTGTGCCAAGTTTCATCCAGATCCGTTCAGCCGTTTGAGCGTGGGACATCATCAAATGACTCCTCCCGCTCTGGGTGGAGCGGAAGGGAGTGACAGACTCTTACTCACTAAAACCCATCCATGTTCTTTCCTTAGCCGATTGTGCAGGGGCAGCGGTAACCTTTTTAGACAATCCCGTTATCCTATGTTATATCCAGGTTATAATCTATCTCTGTGCCAAGTTTCATTCAGATCCGTTGAGTAGTTTTTGCGTGACGAAGCAACAAACATAAAAACACACGCACACACAAACTATTACTTTCTTTTCGCATTCGTGTATTTACTCTGAATAAAAATCTGTCTAGCCTTTTCCCAACTATGATAGGTCGGCTTCCAGTCCAACAGGATGCAGCTGAATACCAGTATTTTACATGGAACGACTGCCTATCTGACCTCCACGACCAACTAACTGGGTAATTCGATACCCCTTGGTAAAACTGGCTGTCAGATTTTCAGGCTTCTGACGACCCGTAACGACTGTCAAAGATGCACAAATGACAGCCGGGACCAACGGTTTAACGTGCTTTCCGAGGCACGGAGGAGTCTCGGTATGTAAAAATGGCCACCCATCAACGGCCAACCCCAGCAAGCGTAGCTTAACCTGATGGATTAATCCGTGAGGCTGTTAATACTTAGCCACGAGCTCCTCATCTCCGTATCCTCGCTTGTTTGCTTTGGTTACGTAGTTTTATAACCTAAACCGTATGATATTCCTAATTCAAGGACAAAAGAGTTGAACATGGCAACCCGCATTGTACCAAGCGGTTCGTGAACTCAAAATTCTTGTCATAGGGGTGGGGTATAGGTTACTCTGGGTTGAAAGTAAACTTAGTTCTCTTTTATTCAACCGGTTTCAAAAACAAAATGGTGACAAAAATGTATATTATTTATTTTTCTAATACGTCATCATTATTAAGCGGACCGTTACCGCTACTCCAGAAGACAAAGGACTAAGGAAAGAACATGGATGAGTTTTAGTCAGTATGAGTCTGACAGTCCCTTCCGCTCCACACAGAGCGGTAAGAGTTATTTGATGATTACCGAACCTCAAAAAAAAAACGCGACTATGGGTTGAAAGTAAAATTAGTTCTTTTTTATTTAACCGTTTTCCAAAACAAAGGGGTGATGATAATGTTTATTTTTCTAATACGTCTTCATTATTATCGTAAGAATGTGTGGAAGCGGTCGCCACTCAGCGGAGTTGTCCGAAAGGGTTACCGCAAGGGCTAAGGAAGGAACATGGCTTGGTTTTAGTAATTTTCCAACCTCAAAAAAAAAGTGTTCCTTGTTGACGGAACCCTAAAAACACGTTGTATGTGTTGTTGTTGTCGCGTTGTATCTTGTTGTGTTGTTATACGCATCCAAACCTCCCAGAATAAATCCCCTTAATTATGGTGAAAACCGCTTCTAAATCCGTTTCGTGGTTTAGTAAAACAACGCAGACAGGACTTTAATTCCATGTGCTTATAGATCATTTTCCAACATTCATGTAATGCCGTTGTAATTAATATTCTATAAACAAATAGATGAGAAAAGATAGGGTTGAGATGAAAGTTAAACTCATTCATTATTTAACCGCCTTTAAAAGAATTTTTGAATTTTCTTGTGTATACAAAAAAAGTTTCTTTGGGAAAGTTGGTTGTAATCATGAGTACAATCACATGTTTAAATATCGGTCACTAATTACCAGTCACCTTATATACAGAGTTGATACGACAGAGGGGCTTTCCTTTAAACAGCTTATACTAGGGACCATTTTCAAGCTCTGTACCAAAAATCAATTAAATAGGAGCAGTGGTTTAGTCGCAAATGTTTTTTTAAGTTTTTGCCCCGTTTGAACACGATGTATCTTTCCTAACAGCGTTCCGGCGCGCGCGCGTCGGTGCCGCTGCGTTACAAGGTCAGTTTTTATTTACAAAGGGTGGTTGCGTTTTACTCTGATTTGTAAGCTATTTAGTTTGTTTGAAAAAATAAAAACCTCATTTTTGCTGCTTTTTATTGTTATACCGTACCGAGTTAATACTAAACACGTATAGTATACGTAGTGTAATTTAATGCCCCTCTGTCATATCAACTCTGTATTATAGTTATCAATTACAGTACCCATTTTATTCATAAGTCTCAATGTTTTGCATGTCCCTACTCTTTAAAGCACCTACCATCTAATCTCTTCACCACCCTTGGTTGACTGGTAGAGAATGCCTAAGGCATTAAGTCCGCCTTTGTACCTTTATCGTGTGCGAAAAGTTTAAATAAATAAATCTATACAAATAAATAAAATTGGAGTGTCTGTTTGTAATATTGAAATAACCGTTTTTACTACACGTACAGACGCCAGCACATCAAGCTATGCCTAACTGTCAAATTTTCTCAATTAAAAATGAACCTTATGTCTTTGCAATAAAGTTGAAATACTATCAAAGAAATTTGACAGATTGTGGTAACTTGATGTGCTGGCCTCTGTACATGAATATAATATGTCTGCTTGTTCCGGCTAATCTCTGAAATGGCCGACCGTTTTTGACGGGACTTTTATTGGCAGGTAGCTGATGTAAGGATTAACTTAGGCTACGTGAAAAATTATTTTATTTTAGAATAATAACTATTAGACCGAACAAAGTTCGCCGGGTCAGCTAGCAAATAAATAAAAATACAGTAAACAAAATTGTGTCACCTCGCTACAGCTAGAAGCGTTTTGAATTCGCGAACCGTTTGGCACATTGCGGTCTGCCGTGTTTCAACCGTTCACCCCTTTGTCCTCGTTAATAAGGGATGACGGAGTGTTCCGCGATCGATAGGGGGTGAAACGTTGCGTTGAACGACTGGTGTTTATTTTTTGCTATATTTTCTTTCCATTATGAACGTTGCTTTTGACCACTATTTCTCATGACGGTAGAAAGGTCAAAAATAAAATATGAAATCACATAGATAAAAGAACGTTCGTCTTAAAAACTTCCATCACATACTCAAACTTAAAGTATTTATTTCAAATAAGCCATTTACAGGCACTTTTGAATTGTCAATGGGTCGGTCAGTCAGAAAGATGAAGCTAGTTGCCTATTCCAAAGCAGTAGGTACCTATGGAGAAGAACGGGCAAGAAACTCCATGGACACTCTTTTAAACAAAATATGGTTACAAAATGTTGGTTACATAATATAACATGGTAAGACTGGCTGTCGGATTTTCGGGTATCTGACGACCAATAACGACTGTCAAAGATGCACAAATGACAGCCGGGACCAACGGCTTAACGTGCTTTCCGAAGCACGGAGGAGTCTCGGTATGTAAAGACGGTCACCCATCCACGGCCAACCCCGGCAAGCGTAGCTTAACCTGATGGATCGACCTGTGCGGCTGTTAGTACTTAACCACGAGCTCCACGAGCATGTTTCCAAGTACAATTAAAAATGTATTAATTAAATTTATTCCGTTCGTGAAACTTACAGCTAACTTAAACAGTTTTCTTAAACAAATTATGAAACTGAAAGCCATTTACTAATTACCACGGATAATTAGACCCTTACTAATAAACGTATTATATCAGTTGAATACTAACACACCGATTTCTCTCTTTCAGTCAATAAAATGAGTATGTTAGGAGCGTAGCAGATGCGACCTCTCGCGCCCGGCCCTGGTGCAAGCCATGATCCGGGGCGAGAGGGAGTGGGAGGCAGTCACCTCCTTCTGCGAAAAAGTCATGCTCGCGAAGGAGGCGGGACGGGAGAGAGAAAGGTCTTCCCATCCCAGCCGCCGCAGGAGAGGGCGTCGGGAGCCACGTGACGACTCCCGGCCACCATAGGCGCGGGCCTGCGGACGGTGAGTAATGGGTGACTGACCGTCCGATCAGCACCAGACCCGTGCCGTATGGCGCGTATATGTTCCACGCGCGCCTCAAAGAGATGTCAGCATATGAAGGGGCCCCTGAGGGCCAAGCCTGCCAGGTAAGCGGGATTGTCCGAAAGGGTTACCACTACCCCGGAACATAAAGGGCTACGGAAGGAACATGGATGGGTTTTAGTCAGTAAGAGTCTGACACTCCCTTCCGCTCCACCCAGAGCGGGAGCAGTCATTGGATGATTTCCCAGCCTTAAAAAAAAAAAAAAAAAGGAGCGTAGCAGATGGAGTACAATAGGTTCTGCCAACTCCCGTGGGATGATAGCGTGAGTTCATCTTAAATGTTGTTTTGTTGTTCAATCCCAAGATGACGACGATACATTGAGTAAAGAGAGAAATATTTGTTGCTAGCTGCTCTCGCGCGGTTTAACCACTGCTCGGCTCCTATTGGTCGTAGCGTGATGATACATAGCCTATAGCCTTCAACGAAAAATGGACTAACCAATACAAAAAAAATTTTCTAGTAGTTCCAGAGATTAGCGCGTTCAAACAAACTCTTCAGCGTTATAATATTAGTATTGATATGTTCGAGCCGTTTGGTGGTTCGAACATTAAGGTCTGATTGCCCATCGAGTATTTCAGGATATCATCCAGCGGTTGGTCGACCAACCGTGACCAGAGGGCTGGTCAATTTTTAGGCCAAAGAATCAGCATTGCCATCCAACGTGGCAACGCTGCCAGCCTTTTGGGCGCATTTCCCACTGACAGCGATGGGGTTGAATTTTTTGACGCCCTATGAGCTCTTCCCGTTTTTTACCACTTGTACAGACGCCAGCATATCAAGCTATCCCTAACTGTCAAATTTTCTCAATTAAAAATGAACCTTATGTCTTTGCAATAAAGTTGAAATACTATCAAAGAAATTTGACAGATTGTGGTAACTTGATGTGCTGGCCTCTGTACATCTATACTAATATTACAAAAACTGAAAAGTTTGTTTGTTTGAACGCGCTAACATCTGGAACTACTGGTCCGAATTGAAAAAATATTTTTGTGTTGGATAGCCCATTTATCGAGGAAGGCTATAGGCTATGTAACATCACGCTACGACCAATAGGAGCCGTGCAGCGAGTAAAACCGTGCGGGAACAGCTACTTTCAAATAAATCAATTACAGGTCGGAAAGCACGTTAAGCTGACAGTCGTTACGGGTCGTCAGAAGCCCGAAAGCCTGACAACCAGACTCACCAAGGGGTATCGTTTTACCCAGTTACTGGGTTGTGGAGGTCAGATAGGCAGTCGCTCCATGTAAAATACTTGTATTCAGCTGCATACAGTTAGATTGGAAGCCGACCCCAACGTAGTTGGGAAAAGGCTGGGTGTAATGATTGAGATTCCATATTTCCGGCAAGGGCATCGTACCAACACACACTCAATAGTTGTACAGAGGCCAGCACATCAAGTTACCACAATCTGTCAAATTTCTTTGATAGTATTTCAACTTTATTGCAAAGACATAAGGTTCATTTTTAATTGAGAATATTTGACAGTTAGGGATAGCTTGACGTGCTGGCGTGTGTACTTACGACCATTAGAACATAGAGTAATATTAAATTAATAATATAGGGTATTATATGTATATAGAATAATATTTAAAGAGTATTTTTTAATCAAATGGAATACTTATTAACATTAAATCAAATTTCACAATTACACCCTCTCATTATATTTAAATTTCTGTACGGTGATCGAAGTTTTTAAGACGAGGGGTCTTTTGTCTATGTGATTCCATATTTAATTTTCAACCGCGACAAATAACCAATTCTAAAGCGAACTCATTTGTTTTATAAAGTAAATCGTAGCGGATTGAAAACGAGACTCCATTCTTAATTCGAAATAATGATTTGTTGCCAGCAACACAGGCACCAAAAAGTATCGCACTGCTAAATACTCGCAGCCATTAATACACTTCGAATTGCAAACATGGTTTAAATCTGCACACGGACACAACACTGATGAATGAAAGAGATAGAAGATCAGGCTCTCTTTCATCATCGGGGTTCGCAGAATCGATAGTCGTATGAGGACTTTAACAGAGGAGCGGTTGGATGACTTTAGGTTGGTAATATGTATAGATAGTTTTGTAGCTGAGCTATATAGTAACCTCCTTACTAATAAACGTTGTATAGCGGCTGTATAATTACACAACGCCTTGTCTTCTACTTTCAAAACTCAAATTTCGAATGACTGAGAGAGAGAAATTGGGTATTTGAAATTGTAGACAATAACGTTACTTTTTATGAATTGTCAAAACGCGGAATTTGTACGTGATTTGTATGAAATATAACAATGTGACGTCACAGATTTTTAGAATCAAATGGAATACTTATTAGCATTAAATGCAATTTTACAATTTTATCCTCGCGTAATATTTAATTTCTGTACGGTGATGGAAGTTTTTAAGACTAGCGGTCTTTTCTCTATGTGATTTCATATTTTATTTTTGACCGTTTCAAATAGTCAATTTGTGTCCTGATATAATTTGAAACATACATGTTTGAAAATGAATAGGTCACTAAAGCGACTATAGACAGTCAATTTGTAGTTCAGTTACAGTTCCATTTGCAAATTGAATGATTTCGTGTGATTAATTTTAACATGAAAATTAATTTGTTTGTCGATGCTAGCTCATTCATTGAATGTTCGATTATACTAATCTACACACAAATGTATACTGTATTGTAAGTACATTAAATCATTAATTTAATTATTGAGGCTTCGGATGGGAAAAGGGGTCTTTGTCGGGTAATGGGATGTCATGTGGGCAAACGAAAGTAATTTAAACCTTATTATAAGTCTTCTTAGATATGTTTTCCAATGAAGTAGTGTGGTTGTATAATAAGCACACTTTTGGGCGAATATTTCATTTGCATTTTCACATTTGTGCAAGGAACTTGAATAGGTTTCCCACTCTACCCAGAGCGGGATTCATTTGATGATTTCCTATCCCTAATAACAAATGGTACCCACAACTAAAAAGTTTATTCTGAGTGCATCGTCTTCACATATAATTTTATAATTCATGTATAAAAAACATTTTAAAAGAGTAACAGTGGAGTTTCTTGTTCATTCTTCTCCACACGAAACTACCTTTTGGAAGGGCGACTAGAAACAATTCTATTTCTTGTTCATTCTTGACGTTCAAAAGTGCCTAGTGCCTAAAGTCAAATTAAATGATTTCAAAGTCAAAGTTAAATGACTTCGACTTTGAAAGTGAAAAACAAAAACAATTATTCCAAAACAAAAAACCACCGACTTCCAAAATTAAGGTAACTATTCATTTTTTGTGTTTTTTTCGGAAGCCGGTAGTTTTTTTTTGTAAAAAAGATTTTTATTTATTCAGATACTTACACATAATATTTACATACCTAAAAATACTTAAAATATTAATGATAACTATGTACAGAGGCCAGCACATCAAGTTACCACAATCTGTCAAATTTCTTTGAGAGTATTTCAAGATATAAGGTTCATTTTTAATTGAGAAAATTTGACAGTTAGGGATAGCTTGATCTGCTGGCATCTGTACAAGTATATAAGAGGAGAGAAAAAATTAATCAAAAGGCATCAAAATAATTTAGCCTAACACTATTGTTGTACAGAGGCCAGCAAATCAAGTTACCCCAATCTGTCAAATTTCTTTGATAGTATTTCAATCTTATTGCTAAGACATAAGGTTCATTTTCAGTTAGGAAAATTTGACAGTTAGGGATAGCTTGATGTGCTGGCGTATGTACCTATCAATACTAATATTATAAAGCTGAAGAGTTTGTTTGTTTGAACGCGCTAATCTCTGGAACTACTGATCCGAGTTGAAAAATTATTTTTGTGTTGGATAGTCCATTTATCGAGGAAGGCTATAGGCTATGTAACATCACGCTACGACCAATAGGAGCCCAGCAGCGGGCGTAACCGCGTGGGAGCAGCTACTATCAAATAAATAAACGCCTCACAATTTAAATACAGTACAGAATTCCCGTTAAACAAACAAAGCATTCATATTTTTCGAATTTCCACACTGAAACACCACTTGACGAGTTGAGATAGTCGAACTTGAAACTCTCAAACTTCAAAGGCGCCGACAAAAGCTCCAAGATCAAAGGGAATAGCCGTCAGATAAGAAGTACTGTTCGAAATTACTTATATATATTTACGGCTTAGTCCTTTTCAGTCAATATGCATAGTTAATATGAGGGTATTTAGTTTAAGGCTTGATTTGTCAGAATATGCTTAACTTGTTTCTGAGGTTGGATTTTCAATACGAATGAAATCTCCCCTTTAAGTCTTTTTTTAGTTACAATTACGACCTGCAAATATTTGTTACGAGTCTGGGTGTTTTTCTATCTATAACATATATGTATTTACAAAAAAAAATGTATATAAGTAATCAGCCATCTCGTTACCATAACACAAGCATTAAGTTGCTTAGCTTGAGACGATATGGCGCTGTGTGAAATGTCCAAATATATTATTATTATTATTAATTTCCAAAAACTACTAACTTTAGCCAGTGGCTTTGCCCGCGTGGTAGTCAGATTTTTCATAAACTCAGACTCAAACTCAAAGTATTTATCTATACTAATATTATAAAGAGGTAAAATTTGTAAGTTTGTAAGTTTGTATGTTTGTAAGTTTGTATGTAGGGGGTAATCTCCGGAACTAATGATCCAATTTCAATAATTTTTTCACTGATAGAAAGCTACATTATTCCTGAGTGCTATAGGCTATAAATTATATTTATATCATACATATTAGCCGAGCTATTGCATTTTTCGTCTAGCAAGTCGGAAAGAAATACCTCCGAAAACAGAATTATTTGCATGCGCTGCCTAAACAGTTGTTTAAAATTGAAAGCAATGTATGGCAACCCGGTTCGCCTTAATTATTTCTACAAAAAAGTCCGCGACACCACATTTCTATCTTTTGTATTTTAACTTTTATATTTCGTTTTATGTTTTAAAAAAGTATTTTTTCGACTTACTTCTGTTTGGATGATTATTTAAACAACAAAATATCAATTCTTATCAAATAAAATTATTTTATGATCACAAGGACATCACAGAGATAAGATTTGCCCTCTACAGTATGTCAATTGGTCATATATTTTCCGAGATAATATAAAATTACAAAACGCAAAATGCTAAAACATTCGCCGAGCTCAACTATCATTCCTACTTCCTACGTGCTTTGTGCGGACGTTTTATCGTTTAGAGAAGCTTTAAATTAAATAGGTTCCTCACTTAAATTTTATATTTTTAACGTTAACATTTTTAAATGATGGTTTGTATTTTGTATATAGGTAGTGTAATATCTTTTGCCAGCGGCTTCGCCCGCGTGGTTGTTGGAAATTATCCCACGGGAACGGGTACGTTTTTCCGTGATAAAAATTAGCCTATGTGTTATTCCAGACTATAATCTATCTCTGTACGAGTGGCGCGCGGAGGTACTAAGCCGGGGGGAAACTCCGTTTCCGCAGCAAATTGCGGCGGAGCGGACGGACCACCGGCGCGATCTCATGGCGGCCTGGAATCAGCGACTGTCGCAACCCAGCGCAGGGCACGCCACGATAGTGGCGGTAAGACCCCTCTTTGAGAAGTAGCTAGAGCGGCGTTACGGCGCCCTCACTTACCGCCTGACGCAGGTCCTCACCGGGCATGGATGTTTTGGGAGGTTCCTGCACATCATCAGGCGGGAGGAAACGCCCCATTGCGAGGATCGCCCAGAGGACACGGTAGAGCATACGGTGCAAACCTGCCCCGCTTGGGCGGAGCACCGCCGTGTCCTCATAGAGCCGATCGACGGCGGCGACCTCTCGCGCCCGGCCCTGGTGCAAGCCATGGTCCGGGGCGAGAGGGAGTGGGAGGCAGTCACCTCCTTCTGCGAAAAAGTCACGCTCGCGAATGAGGTGGCGGGATGGGAGAGAGAAAGGTCCTCCCGTCCCAGCCGCCGCGGGAGACGCTCCGGGCGTCGGGAGCCACGTGACGACTCCCGGCCACCGTAGGCGCGGGCCTGCGGGCGGTGGTTAATGGGTGACTCACCGTCCGATCAGCACCAGACCCGTGCCGGACGGCGCGTATATGTTCCACGCGCGCCTCAAAGAGATGTCAGCATATGAAGGGGCTCCTCAGGGCCAAGCCTGCCGGGTAAGCGGGATTGTCCGAAAGGGTTACCGCTACCCCGGAACATATAGGCTACCGAAGGAACATGGATGGGTTTTAGTCAGTAAGAGTCTGATACTCCCTTCCGCTCCACCCAGAGCGGGAGCAGCCATTGGATGATTTCCCAGCCTTAAAAAAAAAAAAGGGTGTCGTAAAAGGCGACTAAGTTGAGCAGAAAAGATCACCTCGGTAATCTTTGAAAATTCTGATCCGATTCCAAAAATTCTCTCACTAATGGGAACCTACAGTATTGCCGAGTATCATAGGATATATTTAATGTTAAACTAGAAATTTTCCGCGGACGAAGTCGCGGGCAGAAGCTAGTTTCAAATAAACCAATTACAGGCAATTTTTAATTGTCAAGCGGTCGGTCAGTCAGAGAGATGAAGCTAGTTGCCCATTCCAAAGCAGTAGGTACCTATGGAGAAGAACGGGCAAGAAACACCACGGACACTCTCTTAAACAAAATATGGTTACAAAATATTGGTTACATAGTTCATATTACTTAAACATGATGGAAGAAAAGAATACATAGAAACCAAATCCCCGTGTTTCACTCCCTTTTAGTAAGAATTTCCAAAAACCCCTTCTTAGTGCTCTCCTACAGTATAAAAGAACGCGAATAGCAGTGATAGCCTAGTGGTATGACCGTCAGACTGCCAAGTCATAGGTCTCGAGTTCTAACCCAAGGCACGCACCTCTGATTTTACGGATTAATGTGTGTATTGTATAATTATCACTTGCTTAAAAATCGGTGAAGGAAAACATCGTGAGAAAACTAGCATGTCTGAGAGATATTTCTCAACAGCATCTGAAGCTAAGTCAGAGGCCCATGGGCAGTACAAAAACTCTGACAACAGGTTAGTCACTAATCACGAAAAGAATGATTACTTCCCAATTCGGTAGTGTGAAATTAACAAGTTAAATTATATATTAAAAAAAACATAACACGTGTAACGTTAGAAATAAACTACGATAACATGGCGCGCCCCTCCAAATGAGTTTAAAATTGTCTATAAGCAAGTGATTATAGACAATTTAAAACTGGGAACGCTGCAATGGTAGCATATATGTGTAAATAATTAAATAGTAAATACATTCCAGTTATCCATAATTATAACAAAAATCAATCTGCCTGCCTTTTCCCAACTATGTTGGGATCGGCTTCCAGTCTAAGAATTAAGTTATTTAAGTAATGTATGTATTGTGTTACTAGCTAGTTTTAAGTACTTTAAATGGTAATCTGTGGAGAACGTAGTGGGTAGCATAATTGTTCAAAATGTAATATTTTAGATTTTGTAACTGTATCTTATAGTGCTACTGTTTGTTTTTCCTTAAATAAATAAAATAAAAATAAAATTAAGCGGGATTGTCCGAAAGGGTTACCGCTACCCCGGAACATAAAGGGCTACGGAAGGAACATGGATGGGTTTTAGTCAGTAAGAGTCTGACACTCCCTTCCGCTCCACCCAGAGCGGGAGCAGTCATTGGACGATTTCCCAGCCTTAAAAAAAAAAAAGGTGTGACTGCCTATATGACTTCCACAAACCAGTCAGTAACTGAGTAATACGATACCCCTTTGTAAGACTGACACACTTTCAGGCTTCTGACGACCTGTAACGACTGTCAAAGATCCACGAATCACAGCGTCCACCGGCTTAACGTGCTTTCCGAGGCACGGAGGAGTCTCGATATGTAAAGATGGTCACTCATCCACAGACAACCCCGGCAAGCGTAGCTTAACCTGATAGTTCGATCCGTGCGGCTGTTATTATTTCTTCTTATTCTTGAGATTTTGGTTTCCACACTCAGTCCTTGGCGGACCATTGTGCGTTGGCCATGGCGGCCTGTGGCGGCGATGGTCTGTGTCCTGATCTGTGTGACGCCTGTGCACTCAAAGAGTACGCGACGGTTTCCTACCGACGGCTGTTATTACTTAGCTACGAACTCCTTAGTCATATGTACATAATATAACAGTAAATATCATATATTTGATAAGCTCGGTACTAACAAAACTCAATATTTGAAAACACAATAGTTACCATAACTGTAGAACCAAACAGGTGGCTGGCAGAGGGCCAAGCGAGGTAACCAACCTTATTTGAATATTATTGTCTATGGCACTCTTATGAAAAATATAGACTTATTATGTCTGTGGTTATTGGAAGCCGTAACTTGAAATGGATAGTGGGTTATTGCAAGTCGTAAGTTAGTCGGGATTGGAACGTATCCCTGGTAAGTTACTGAAGCTTTTGAACGCCAGAGCATGAATGCACGCGCGTGCCATCCACACCAAGCTACAAATTTATTTCTTCTTGTTATCACGAATTTCCCAATATCCATGGTGTCTTTTAATTTGTTTCATGTCATTAAATACCTACGTACGAGAGCTTACATTTTTAAGATATTTATATAAACACACATAAAATTAATAATTTAATTTTTTGTTTCGTGTTATAGTGTACCCGCATTGTCACATATTAGTGTCGTTGGCGTACAGGGCATGCGCTTGCTTGACACGTATATGTGACAATGGCGTTCAAAAGGTTAACTGTCAAAGATTCACGAATGACTGCCGGGACCAGCGGTCATCTTGGTATGTAAAGATGGTCACCCATCCACGGAACAACCCCGGAAAGTTTAGCTTAACCTGCTCAATCGACCCTTGCGGCTGTTATTACTTAGCCACACTTACTAAGATAGTGCAACAGATGGGAATCGAACCCACGACATGACATCTATCTCATAAACGATTTCTAATTTATTTCCTCAAAATATTAGTGTATGTGACATTAACTCCAATAATGCATTCAAGACAATAATTAAACAAACTTATCGTTTAATTGAGTAGTAGAGACCCAGTGGTATAAGCCTCGCTATCGGGCTTACGAGTATATCTGTATTTAATTTTATCAGCACTGCTCTCAAAACGATGTCAAAGTCAAAGTCAAAACATTTCATTCAAATAGGCACAAGAAAGGCACTTATGAACGACAAAAATGAACAAGAAATAGAATTGATTCTAGTCGCCCCTTCCAAAAGGTAGTTTCGTGTGGAGAAGAATGAGCAAGAAACTCCACCGTTACTCTTTTAAAATGTTTCACAATGTTTTGTATACATGTATTATAACATTACTAGCTTTCGCCCGCGGCTTCGCCCGCATTATATGTCGAAAAATTATACACATAAACCTTCCTCTTGAATCAATCTATCTATTATGAAAAACCGCATCAAAATCCGTTGCGTAGTTTTAAAGATTTAAGCATACATAGGGATATAGGGACAGAGAAAGCGACTATGTTTTATACTATGTAGTGATATGTGAAGACGATGCACGCAGAAAAAAAACAATACACCACAAAAGGTGAAAAGAAAAACACATGTATGATGAAGGCAAACACCATGAGGAAACACTAAAATTCGACATGTGACATCTACCAACCTTTTTTTTTTTTTTTAAGGCTGGGCAATCATCCAATGACTGCTCCCGCTCTGGGTGGAGCGGAAGGGAGTGTCAGACTCTTACTGACTAAAACCCATCCATGTTCCTTCCGTAGCCCTTTATGTTCCGGGGTAGCGGTAACCCTTTCGGACAATCCCGCTTACCCGGCACATCTACCAACCTGCACTGGCCATACTGCCCATAATCAACAGCAGTGATAGCCTAGTGGTGTGACCGTCGGACTGCTAAGTCAAAAGTCTCGAGTTCGAACCCAAGCCCTGCACCTCTGATTTTTCGGCTTCATGTGCGTATTGTATAATTATTATCACTTGCTTAAAATCGGTGAAGGAAAACATCGTATGGAAACCAGCATGTCTGAGAGATATTTCTCAACAGCATGTGAAGCTAAGTCAGAGGCCCATGGGCAGCATGAAAACTCTGACACCAGGTTAGTCACTAACTACACGCAAAAGAAGAATACTGCCTACTCCTCACAGAACGGAGGTGTCCCTGTGTCCTAGCAGTGGTGAAAATACAGGCTGATTATGCTATAGTCAAATTAAACTGTGTATTTCAAAAGTAGTCTACTATCCTATAAAAACAGTCTACCTACCGACAAAGAAAGTTTTCTTTGAAAACAACGCCCTTTGTTCTAGGGTCTTTGATCTCGCCGGCAAGATGAGAATTAAGGTTTGAATATCAGTTACAGGTAGCAAGGAAGTCGGAAAGCTACTCCAGGTATCTTCAAAGATGGAAATAATCACCATATTAATGAATAAAGCCAGCCTCGCGTCTATGAAATAGGGGATGATGGTTAATTTTTTTTTGGAACGAAGTTCCCTATCCCCCGTTGCGAAAGGGGGCTAGACGGAAAAAAAATAAGACCAAATGTTGTATCGTCACTTTTTGCTATAGTTGTAAGCCGTGTGGCGTGCGCGTGTTTCTCTGTCTCTCTCTCTCTCTGTCTCATAGAAAGCAAGCCAGTTATTTCGTTTCGTCTTTCTATTTCGCATTGAACAGTGTGGTGTCCTGACGATTATTTTTGTTGAGTGTATACAGGTTTTTTGTACAGAGGCCAGCACATCAAGTTACCACAATCTGTCAAATTTCTTTGATAGTATTTCAACTTTATTGCAAAGACATAAGGTTCATTTTTAATTGAGAAAATTTGACAGTTAGGAATAGCTTGATGTGCTGGCGTCTGTACATACTAAAAAATAATAACAATATACAATTATCTACTCTACTACTACTCATTACAATTCTTTCACTAAATAATCGAAAGGAACTTCGTTCCATCCGGGTGTCCCTTGACACCTCTCGAGTTTTTTTTTTGAGAAAAGGAAGGAAGAAAAAATATTTATTCTGCACACACAAAACACAACTTTCAAAAAAAATACTTAGTCACTAAATAACCCGTGGAAAGCAGCTAAAAAACCTCGTATTCAGAGCCATTAAAACAATTGTCAATCTGTGTCTCGGCCATGGACAATTGTTCGACCACAGACAAAACACTGACACTTATTATGTATGAACATGCACATAACAACAAACACTAAGACTATCAAATCTAAAAAGTTTTTTTTTTAATAATAACATAAAATGCACGAGAAACTAAAATACCGATTGCAGAGTGATAACTCGAGAGGAGCTCGTGGCTAAGTAATAACAGCCGCACAGGTCTATCCATCAGGTTAAGCTACGCTTCCTGAGGTTGGCTGTGGACGGGTGACCATACCATATACTGAGACTCCTCCGTGCTTCGGAAAGCTCGTTATAATTTTTTACGTACGTATTTTTTACGTTTTTTTTTTCACTAAATCGTAAGATTACGTCGACACATTGTGTTAAAATGTGGTATGATGATACTCCTATGTAGATTTTATTCTGAGTTGTGACATAGCGCCCCCCACTCCCCAACTTGAATGCGTTCTATCTAAGTAATTTTTATTAATATGATAAAGCAAAAAAATACGTGTCTAATAATTTATTATTAGCTACCTGATGGACTAAATTAAGCTGACTGGCTGAGGCATGATTGTAAGCTGACCACATAGTTCGGAAGGTTACTCGAACGATTATTTCATAAGTAATTCTTTCAATTTTAATATAAATTTCAATATCGCGTTCCAAGTTTAATATAATATCAGAAAACGCTGACCAATACAGATATTGTATCGCTTGAAACTTGCATTTTATTGGTTCAATATATTCCGAACTGCAACGAACGTGCTTAGCCGAGGATTACCGATACAAAACTTGCGTTACACACTAACAGGTTTTTGAGGA
This sequence comes from Hyppa rectilinea, assembly GCA_951799385.1. NCBI lineage: Eukaryota > Metazoa > Arthropoda > Insecta > Lepidoptera > Noctuidae > Hyppa > Hyppa rectilinea. Next base: position 9,136,328 of record OX637330.1, on the reverse strand, counting down.
GTCATTTCCACGCTTAGAATAAGTGCCACCCTTTTTTTTGAGGGTCGGAAACATCAAATGACTCCCTCCAGCTCTCGGTGGAGCGGAAGGGAGTGTTAGACTCTTACTGCCTAACACAAATTAAAATATAAATATATATATTTAAGTACTATTTTTTGCTATCGACACGCTAAGAAGAAGAAGACTGACTAAAACCCATCCATGTGCCTTCCTTAGCCCTTTATGTTCCGGGGCAGCGGTAACAGTTACAGACAATCCCGCTGAGCCGGCAAGCATCAGCCCTAACAGGCCCCATCCCTAATTCTGACATCTCTTTAAGGCGCGCGTGGAAAACGAACGCGCCGTCCGGCACGGGCCTGGTCCTGATCGGACCGTGAGCTACCTCTTACTCACCGTCCGCAGGCCTGGGGTTCCGGCCGGGCGTAGCCACGTAGCGCCCGACGCCTGAACCGTCTCCCAAAAAAATAATATATTGCAACTTTAGGAAGAAAACAACACAATTAAAAAAAAACAAAAATTGAGTTATCGTCATAAAATGACTCAAAACGAGAATAGTGGAACGACCTTTTTATCATTTGCAGCACAAATATAGTCACGACGGTAGAAATCATGAAATAATACGGAGGTGTCACAATTTCAAGCTATTTTCAAAGTCTTTTTTTTGAATTACGTCCTTTTCACCTTAAAAGTGCGATATAATACGCTAACATTCGAATAAACACACACAACAATAAACATTCTTTTTTACAGTTAGTTGGAAACAACGATCTAACTGAATACGTTTATTGAAACCCGAGTTCGAAATGACAGATGGACTAAAGATGGCGGACTGCCAACCAAAATGGTGGACGTTTTGGCGCCAACATTCAGAAGTTCGTTACTCCAGTTACTGGCTGGAGATTGTTGAGATAGATAATAAATATTGTTAGTAATAGTGGTAGCTCTTCTTGGAGAACCTCGTCCGGATTTCTATCGATTATTTTTTTTTCCTTTTTCATGTTTATATGGTGTTTTTAATTTGTGGTCGTCCTGCGCGAGTCCTGATAAAAACTTTTTCTTTATTCTTTAACGCCAAGCCGCTAATAATTACCAGGACTGTCCAAAAGTGTTAAAAAAACTTAAAACTTAACTGATGGAAAGAGCTATTTTTCACAACCTAGTACCTGGCAAGACTGGTTGTCAGACTTTTGGTCTTCTGACCAACTACGGCAAGCGTAGCTTAACCTGATGGATCGACACATGCGGCAGTTATAACTTAGCCACGAGCTTCTCGGTAAAGTTATATATAAAAAAAGACTAAACAATACAACAAAATTAAAAAAAAAACAAATCAGTTCCCCTAACCTTTAATCTCCTTTTATATCACCTCTACTAACGAAAGGGGTGAACCCATTCTCTCTAGAAACCATCTAACTGACCCATTCTTGGTGTAGCCTTAAACATTTAATTCAATACTAAATCTTGTTCTTCTTCTTTTCGTGTGGTGAGTGACTAACCTGGTGTCAGAGTCTTCATGCTGCCCATGGGCCTCTGACATAGCTTCACATGCTGTTGAAAAATATCTGGTTTCCTCACGATGTTTTCCTTCACCGTTTTTTAAACAAGTGATAAATAAACAATACGCACATGAATCCGTTAAATCAGAGGTGCGTGCTTTGGGTTCGAACTCGAGACCTATGACTTGGCAGTCCGACGGTCACACCACTAGGCTATCAATACTCGCACACGCGTATGACCCATTGCGCACACAGTTTATTGTCATACTAGCTTCCGCCCGCGGCTTCGCCCGCAAAATATGTCGACAAATTATACATAAAAACCTTCCTCTTGAATCACTCTACCTATTACAAAAAACCGCATCAAAATCCGTTGCGTAATTTTAAAGATTTAAGCATACAGACAAACAAACAGACAAAAATAGCGACTTTGTTTTATACTATGTAGTGATTGTCATTTACACCTTATATAAAATTTATCCAGCATATTATGGAATAATTTCTAAGTGACCACAGATAATAAATGAATGTAGCAAAAAAAAAAACAACAAAATTGAATGAAAACAGGACTTATATTCACATAATCCCTTAATCCACTTTAACAATACCTCCAAACAACGAAAGGGGTAAACTAATTCCGAAGAAGCCATACTACCTTCCCATTCACGCTGAAGCCTATTAAAAATGAACCAAAATACTGATTTGTATGAGTCTCCCAAGTTCCACAAACTTCTCCTTGCTTTATGTCTTTATTTCGGTTACTTCTGAAATGAATTCTAAACTTTTTCCACGAAAACTTTTTGGAGTTTTCAAATCACATTTGAATAAACAAATGAATTCGAGCGAGCTGTACTTTCTTTTATTTTTGGGGTAAGCAGATGGATAGATAATTATGCCATGAAATCTAAAAGTTATTCTAAAATAATTTTCACTTTCCATTGTCTAAATTCATCACCACTGCTCTCAAAACGGTGGAGGAAAACATCGTGAGGTAAGAAAAATTCTAAAACATACATTGATATTAATGTTAAGTAATTAATTGTAAAGTAATTAATATTAATGTAAGTTACGTTTCTAAATTAATATGTAACTTACATAGTTTTAGTTTTAATAGGATACATTTTCACTCTATGTATCTAAAACGACTTGTATGGAAGAGCGGACTCTCCTAAGGCGATTTACACACGGCACAGCGCTCCGCCGCGGAAGGCGGTGAAGCGGATCTCATGTCGCATTGGTCTCTAAGACTTTCGGGCTTCTGACGACCCGTAAGGACAGTCAAAGATGCACAAGTGACAGCCGGGACCAACGGCTTAACGTGCTCTCCGAGCCACGGAGGAGTCTCGGTATGTAAAGATGGTTACCATCCACGGCCAAACCCGGCAAGCGTGGCTTAACCTGATGGATCGACCTGTGCGGCTGTTATTACTAAGCCACGAGCTATTGTTGTAATTATTACTTTTTAAAAAAGGTGAAGGAAAACATCTTGAGGAAACCGGCATGCCTGAGAGATTATTCTCAACAGCACGTGAAGCTAAGTCAGAGGCCCATGGGCAGCATAAAAATTCTGATACCAGGTTAGTCACTAACCACACGAAGAAAGAAGGCTGCAAATATAACTGACCTTGGCCTCGCCTCTTTTTAATCAAGCCACGCCAATAAGTCACATTGTATGGTTGCCATAATTTAAGCAATCCGTTTCTCTCATAACATGTGAAATATTTTTCCTGAAACATTATGTTCGTGGACAGAATATAAAGTAAGTAGTATTTGAGTGTCTTCTGACGAGTATGGGCGCGAGTTGTGCGAGATAACTCATGCCGTGGTGTGAAATTAGACCGTTAGTAGTCACTTCTTCTTTTCATGTGGTTAGTGATTAACCTGGTGTCAGAGTTTTTATGCTGCCCATGGGCCTCTGACTTAGTTTCAAATGCTGTTGACAAATATCTCTCAGACATGCTGGTTTCCTCACGATGTTTTCCTTCACCGATTTTAAGCAAGTGATAATTATACAATACGCACATAAATCTGTAAAATCAGAGGTGCGTGTCTTGGGTTCGAACTCGAGACCTATGACTTAGCAGTCCGACGGTCACACCACTAGGTTAGCACAGCTGTCCTACAGTAGTAATTATTATAGTAGGCTGCACAAACATGTGTATATCCAAACATAAATATAAATAATATAATGTTATTTTTAAAAACCGGCCAAGTGACTCGCGCACTAAGTGTTACATACCATTATCTATAACTCAGAAGAGTCATCATCTGCCTAGCCTTTTCCCAACTATGTTGGGATCGGCTTCCAGTCTAACGGGACGCAGCTGAGTACAAGTATTTTACATGAAGCGACTGGCCTATCTGACCTCCACAACCCAGTAACTGGGCAATACGATACCCCTTTGGTAAGTTTGGTGGTCAGATTTTTGAGCTTCTGACGACCCGAAACGACTGTCAAAGATGCACAAATGACAGCCGGGACCAACGTGTTAACGTGCTTTCCGAGGCACGGAGGAGTCTCGTTATGTAAAGACCCATCCACGGCCAGCCCCGGGAAACGTAGCTTAACCTGATGGATCGACCTGTGCGGCTGTTAGTACTGAGCCACGAGCTCCTCCCTTAACCTTTTGACCGCCACATTCGTGTATAGACGACAAACCAAAATGTGCCCAGCACGCCACGGTCGCGACTGGGTGACAATATTAAAGGATGTATTCGGAGCTTGGCGCTGAGGGCACGCTTTTTCATTTTTGACGTGGCGGTCAAAAGGTTAATAGCCCAGAAAAGTGTCACTCGAATTTGTGTACTGTTTATGTTAAATAAAAATGTTATTATCTATATAAAAGCTGAGGTCACCCATTCATACTTTAAGCGGAATTGTCCGAAAGGGTTACCGCTACCCCGGAACATAAAAGGCTACAGAAGGAACATGGATGGGTTTTAGTCAGTAAGAGTCTGACACTCCCTTCCGCTCCACCCAGAGCGGGAGCAGTCATTGGCTGATTTCACAGCCTTAAAAAAAAAACCCATTCATACTTTCAATCACGAATTAATCTAGAAATCTTAAAACCTACTGGACATACGAAGATGAAATTAGCAAAAAGGTAGATTATGAGAAAGAATCGTCAGCTATGAAAGGATTTAAGGAAACTCCCCCCGTAAATGGGTGAATAAAACGTGGAAATTTGTATGAAACCATTTAATTCTGAGGATACATTTCATCCCGAGAGGGTATCCATTCGGATATTTTTTAACAAAGTCAAAGTCAAATAATTTATTTCAAATAGGCACACGAAAGGCACTTTTGAACGTCAGAATGAACAAGAAATAGAATTGATTCTAGTCGCCCCTTCCAAAAGGTAGTTGCGTGTGGAGAAGAATGGGCAAGAAACTCCAGCGTTACTCTTTTAAAATAACATTGACGCAGGCAGAGCCGATGGCAGCAGCTAGTCCTACCATAAAAGCTTCACCTGTAATTATAACTCTCCCAGTCTACTCCCAAAAGCCAGATCTATGCGACGTGTTAGCGTGGTGTTGGCCATTAAAAAATTGGGTCACAGCACATTAACTTCTTGCTGTTACCTTTGTTAAGCTTGCAAGCTAAATGAGGGTACGTAGATATTGTAGCTTGCTTTTACGAAACACAGATTTGAGAATTGATTTTTTTTTTGTATCTGGACAATTATGTATTATGTATTTTTAGGAGCTCGTTGCTAAGTACTAACAGCCGCACAGGTCGATCCATTAGGTTAAGCTACGCTTGCTGGGATTGGCCTTAGATTGGTGACAATCTTTACATAACGAGACTCCTCCGTGTCTCAGAGAGCATTTCAAGCCGTTCGTCCTATCTTTGACAGTCGTTACGGGTCGTCAGAAGCCCGAAAATTTGACAGCCAGTCTTGTCAAGGGGTATTGTATTAGCCAGTTGTGGAGGTCAGATAGGCAGTCACTCCATGTAAAATAATGGTATTCAGCTGCATCCGGTTACATTAGAAGCCGACCCTAACATAGTTGGGAAAAGGCTAGGCAGATGATGGTTTTAGGAATTGGATTTTCTGTATCTATATCAAACTAATATTATAAATGCGAAAGTTTCTGAGTGTGTGTGTGTGTTTGTATGTTTGTCTTTTCCTTACGCTCAAATGTCTGAAAGGATCTGATTAATCACGAAATTTTAAAAACTACGGAACCTAAGTATATGAAACTTGGCAAAGAGGTAGTTTATGACCTGAATTGACACATTCGATACTTTTTTTATCATTAATGAAATTATTCGGAAAATAGAGGGTGAGAAATCATCAAATGCTCTGCATCTCCTGCTCTGAGTGGAGCGGAAGTAAGTGTCAGACTCTTACTGACTAAAACTCATCCATGTTCCTTCCTTAGCCCTTTATGTTGCGGGATAACGTTAACCATTTCGGACAATCCTTCTGAAGCTTACCCTACCCAGGAATTCTTTCGTAATCCATCTAAATAATTTAATTATAATTATAATATAATTTTCTAATGCTGACTTGAACAAAACAAAACTAGAATACAAAAAAATATATCAAAAGTTAATCTCGTAGCCAATCGCCTACGACATCGTAGCGAAGCGCCTACGCTCGTAGTATGTGCTACGGAAATCGTAGCACATTGCTACGCGAGTTTATTGTCATATTATTTTTTGTGATATTCTAATGGGACTCATTGATAGATAGTTTCCTATGAAGATTTAAATCTTGTGTTTTATCACGCTTGCATTTTTGGAATGGGTAGGCACAAGTGTGTTATACAGAGTGTAACAAAACTTGTGTACGACCTGAAAGCGGGCTATTCAGTGACGTTATAGGAAAGCACATATTGAAAGGTTAAAATTAAAAATTCGAATGATATCAAGAATTGGCAGTCGGTTGGTCACACCACTAGGCTATTACTGCTTACACTACAGGATGCTGAAGAATATCCTAATGTGAAAACTGAAAAACATTTTACTAAACCCGAACATCGAACTTAGCTCAGTATTGTCAGCAGTTGCACTCGCGACTACTGGGCCAACGACACAGTCATTTTACTCACCACGAGAATCGAACCTAGACCCTTAGGTAGGGCAGGCCATCGCTGAGGATAAAGTACACAAAAAATACATAACACCAAATTAAAAACCTTTGTAAAAAAAAACGGTCAAGTGCGAGTTGGACTCGCTTACGGAGGATTCTGTACTACCGTATAATTTTTAACACTACATTTTTTTTCATACTTTAGGTCCTTTCATTTTTATTATATGTTGATATACTCAAACTCAAAGCATTTACTTATTTCAAATAAACTAACACACAGGCACTTTTGAATTGTCATGGGGTCGGTCACAGAAATGAAGCTAGTTGCCCATTCCAAGTTTATAGCAGTCATTGTAGCACATTTCATTCTGCCTAGCCTTTTCCCAACTATGTTGAGGTTGACTTCCAATCTAACCGGATGCAGCTGAATACCAGCCATTGTAGTACATACTCTGTTAAAATTTCAAGGTTCTTTTACGGTCCAAAAAACACAGCCCTGGCATGGCTGACATATGGACGGGTAGCTTCATCTTTCTTTTTCGTGTGGTTAGTGACTAACCTGGTGTCAGAGTTTTCATGCTGCCCATGGGCCTCTGACTTAGCTTCACATGCTGTTGAGAAATATCTCTCAGACATGCTGGTTTCCTCACGATGTTTTCCTTCACCGATTTTAAAGCAAGTGATAATTCACACAATACGCACGTGTATCCGGAAAGTCAGTAGCCACCCACCGCTTAGGGAACCCCAAAAAAGATAATTGAATAACAGAAGATAATTCATCTCCCATTACGTTTTATGAAATGTTTTAAGAGAGAGATTAAAAATAAATTGTTTGAAAATTAATTAACTTTCTTTTTTTTTTAACAAAGAAAAGTTGTTACTGTATTTTAACCGACCTTTACGAAAAAGGTTCTCTTTCTGCGAATATCTACAAACGGCATTTCAATTATAAAATAATATAAATGTGAAAGTAAGTTTGTCAGTTTGTTTGTTACCTTTTCATAACTAAACCACTGAACCGATCATCCTGAAATTTTGCAAATATGTTGTCAGGTGTACGGAAACGGACATAGGATACCTTTCATCCTGAGAAAAGTACTGTTCCCGAGGAAAACAACAAAAACGTTCTTTTGATAATAGATGGCGCCACGTGGACACAGAAAAAAAGACATGAAGTTACCTTGCATTTCGCTCCTTCAAATCGAAAACCAATCTTATTCATACGAGGTCATAAGGTAGTTTATTACATAAATTAAAAATAATCATTGATTTACGGTTAAAAATGCCATCAAAAACGGCTGGAACATTAATAATAAAATTTGCATTTAAACGCTGGGACTTTGAGCAAAAGTGGTTTTGAACACGATATCGAATACAATATTTTTTTGTTTTTCATAGAAATACGCTGAACATCGATAATACTGGATTTTCATGAAAAACTTATTAGGGCATTTCTTCTTCAATAGGTCTCTCATGATCATCGTTAATCGTATATTTGTAGGTATCAATCTGCCTACCTTTTCCCAAATATGTTGAAGCTTCCAGTCCAACCGGATGCAGCTGAATACCAGTACTGTGCATGGAGTAGTATTTTTTGGATGGTAATAACAGCTGCACAGATCGATCTAACAAGTAACAGGTTAAGCTACACTGGCCGGGGTTGGTCCTTGGATGGGTGTCCATCTTTACATACCGAGACTCCTCCGTGGTTCGGAAAGCACGTTAAGCCGTTATTCCCGGCTGTCATTCGTGAATCTTTGACAATCGTTACGGGTCGTCAGAAGCCCGAACGTCTGACAACCAGTCTTACCAAGGGGTATCGTATAGCCCAGTTACTGGGTTGTGGAGGTCAGATAGGCAGTCGCTCCATGTAAAATACTGGTATTCAGCTGCATCCTGTTAGACTGGAAGCTGACCCCAATATAGATGTGAAAAGACTAGGCAGACAGTATACCCATACATCTCTGGGACTACAAACATAGTGTTATGTGTGTATGTATTTAGTATTAGAAATGTTTTTGTGGGAACCCGAAGGACCGTCAGGGCGGTTTCTTAATGACTCGTTTCTTAAAGATTCTGGGTCAGTAATAAGTCAAGAGCCTGTATTATGTTCCCAATTTCTTAATATACAGACGAGAGCACATCAAGCTATCCCAAATTGTCAAACTCTCCAAATTGAAAATGAATCGTATTCTTTTTTCAATAAAGTTTAAAAACTATCGAAGAAATTTGACAGATTGGGGTAACTGGATGTGCTGGCGTATGTTTGACATTTTGACTTTCTTTCTTTGTTTCAAACTTAAACTCAATCTCAAAGTATTTATTTCAAATAAACCAATTACAAACTGAATTGTCGAGAGGTCGGTTAGTTAGAAAGATGAAGCCAGTTCTTCTTCGTGTGGTTAGTGACTAACCTGGTGTCAGAGTTTTTATGCTGCCCATGGGCCTCTGACTTAGCTTCACATGCTGTTGAGAAATATCTCTCAGACATGCTGGTTTCCTCCCGATGTTTGACATTGATAGCGCTTTTATGTCGTAGCTAATATGACTATACAGCCAGATTTGAAAAAACGTTTTTCATTTGTTAGTTACGAGTTTTGTTACCTACCTACCTCACAGTCCCCTCAATAATTCGTATCCACTACTAAACTTGCTATGTAAACAACAGTGACCTTTTTTTTTTTGTTGAGGGTAGGAAATCATCAAATGACTCCTCCCGCTCTGGGTGGAGCGGAAGGGAGTGTCAGTCTCTTACTGACTAAAACCCATCCATGTTCCTTCCTTAGCCCTTTGTGTTCCGGGGTAGCGGTAACCTTTTCGGAAAATCCCGCTGAGAGGTCTGGAGTGGGAACAAAACCTATTGTTATACTTTCTTTTTTTTCAAAACTATGTACTCAAGGCGTTTGTACCAATTTGGTACACCTCATCAGCATCATCTGCCTGCCTTTTCCCAACTATGTTGGGGTCGGCTTCCAGTCTAACCGGATGCAGCTGAATACCAGTATTTTATATGGAGCGACTGCCTTTTTGACCTCCATAAATCAGTGGTTACTTGGTAACAATTCTTTGATACAAATACCTAATGGTAATTATTTAAAAAAACCGGGCAAAGAGTCGGCCTCGCGCACGGAGGATTCCATACAAAAACGGCAGCCCCTACCTCCCTTTGTATGGGATCCCCCTTAAATATTTATTTGATTCTGTTTTTTAGTACTTGTTGTTATAGCGGCAACAGAAATACATCATCTGTGAAAATTTCAACTGTCTAACTATCACGGTTCATGAGATACAGCTTGGAGACAGACGGACAGCGGAGTCTTAGTAGGCAATAGGGTCCCGTTTTACCCTTTGGGTACTGAAGTTTTTAAAAGGCATTTAATTAATGCAGGCATTAGTAATGGGCTTCGCCAATTGCTTCAATGCAGTAATATATTGCAAACAGAAACATAAACTACAATATTTATCGATGATGTTCAATAATGATCAGAAAACTGACTTTTAATACCAGCTTATTATTGTCTCTTCTCATAAAGAGAAGGCGCAAGCATTGATTACCACGCTTGCTCACGACGGGATGGCGATTTCAAATCCATATATTGCGTTGGTTGTCATAATAGACTATTTGAATCGGTTAAAAAATACAATATGAAATCACAATAAAAAAGACAGTCTTTTAAACTTTCATCACCGTACAGAAATTAAATATTATGCGAAGGTATAATTGTAAAATTGCATTTAATGCTAATAAGTATTTCATTTGATTCCAAAAATCTGTGACGTCACATTTTTATATTTTATACCAGTCACGTACAAATTCCGCGTTTTGAGAATTCGTAAAAAGTAACGTTATTGACTAACCTTTCAAAATACCTAATTGTTATTTGCATGGCCAGTATTACTTATAATATACTATTGCATGGCCAGTATTACTTATAATATACTATTGCATGGCCAGTATTACTTATAATATACTAGCTTCCACCCGCGGCTTCGCCCGGATAATATGTCGACAAATTATACACATAAACCTTTCTCTTGAAACACTCTATCTATTAAAAAAACCGCATCAAAATCCGTTACGTAGTTTTAAAGATTTAAGCATACATAGGGATATAGGCACAGAGAAAGCGACTTTGTTTTATACTATGTAGTGATATGTATTTAAAAAGTATTATATTCTTTTTCCATTTATGTTATGGTCAGCTTTCATACAAATCAGATGCGGCAGAGCTACATGGAACGAATTCTATTTTATCTGTGCGCCGTTTTACGCATAAATTAAAATACTTCAAAACCTATCAAAATATGTTGAAAATACTATGTTTTTATTAAAGTTACTATTGGTAATTAATCTACTATAATAGCAAAAAATATAAACTATCAATTTATGCAATTTTTTTAATCAAAATATTGCAAAATGAAATCTTCGTAAATATAAAAAAACGCATTTCGGAAATGTATTTTTTTTTGTACACACTTAAAAATCTATAATACTCAATATTTCCAAAGGTTTAGTAAAAAAGTGTTAAACTGTTAAAATATATACTGAAAGGTTGCAGAAAACGTCAGGAGAACCTGGAAAATTCATGTTTAAACAGTAATCCAAGATGGCGTAGGTGGACTGAAAATGATACAACTTATTACCTTTCAGTATTGCGCCCAGTGCATCAGGAACAAAGGACACCCCTCCGCCTTCAAAGCGCCCGAGAAAAACCATAATCCCACTGAAGAGTTTTTTTTTTTAAATAATCCACAAGCCTGTTGAAAACCGAATACCTTTACCACGATTTTATTTTACACGCAATTTAAAAAAAAAGCCACAATTCATCGCGGTCTTTTGTTTCGCGTTCCATTTTTGAAACCCGATTATCTGCTCCGAATTAATTCGGAACGGAATTTAAATATTTTTCCTTGAAATTAGAATATAGAACGCATCAATAAATATTTTTTAATGTATTTTTTTGCTATATTTTATTTATATTTTTTTGGGACGAGTGACCGTACCGTTTACGACGACGGATAACGAAACACTGGCTTGCAGACCATAAAGGCTCTATGCATTGATTGGGCGTAGCTGACAGCTGTATGTCTCTCTCGTTTACTCTCATACATCTTCTATTTCGCTCGCACTTGAGGGTCGCCTGTGTTAAGCGAAATTTGGCTTGGCAAAGCGTGTGGTTCTCAACGTTCAGCAAATTAAATATATTACTGTTTTTCTTTTTTCATGATCGATTATATGAGGGGTGGTAGTCAAAGTGTTTAAAGGTAGTTTACGTTGTGACAATGGGGTAGTTTTATGATTAATGGGAGTATGAATGGGTAGCTTTTCGTTGGATAATGTAAATTACTTACTCAATCTAATCAATCTACCAGCCTTTTCCCAACTATGTTGGGTTCAGCTTTCAGTCTAGCTGAATGCAGCTGAATACCAGTATTTTACATGTAGCGACTGCCTATCTGACCTCCACAACCCAGTAAATGTGTAATACGATACCTGACTTTCGGGCTTCATCCGTAAAGACTGTCAAAGATCCACAAATGATAGCAATCAACGGCTTACCGTAGCACGGAAGACTCTGTTTTTAAAACTGGTCCCCCATCCAGGGACCAACCTCGGCAAGCGTAGCTTAACCTGATGTATCAACCCGTGTGGCTGTTATCACTCAGCTACGAGCTTAATATCCATATTATTTTACTCAATGTAATATAACTTTAAATCAAATAAAACTTTAAGTATTTTCTTAATCTTCTTTTAAAAATAATCCAAATGTCAAATTAATAAATTACCTACACGAAAACCAAAAACATTTATAATTATATTTTTTTTAATACTGTGTGTATTATTATTCTTTTTGTACAATAAAGTTTTAGTTTTATTCTATAAATCGGTCTTTTTTCTAATTATTTTAGTTTTGACCGTATCAAACAGCCAATTGCCAATAAATATGACGTAACAATTTAAAACGTCACATTTAAGTTACGTCATTCATTGACAGCTGTCAAAAAGTTCAAACTCTCGCAAATAATAAAACCTTCATTCTCCGTTTTAAATAACCCCTTCCTTGCGATAAGGAGAAGTTTATCAATCTCAAAACGCTAAGGGAGTAACAAAACTCCAAAATGTACTCCAAAGTTCGAAGAAAATTAGTTTGTCTTATTGTAATTACTTTTCTTAAGTATCTATTCGGTGGATTTATTATCAGAATGTTAGGATTGAGTCAAAATAGCCTACCGGTTTGGTAATTTTTGGATTTTGTTTTGAGAAATACTACCATCATATAAAGTTACCACAAACTGTCAAATGTTTTCAATAGATTATGAACTTAATGTGTAACGTTTTAAGGTTTGAAATTATTTGGGGTTATTTGACAGTTTGGTATTCAAACTTGATATTTCCTTCGTCAAGTATTCCTGGTTATAGATATGGGGCTATTTTTTACGGATGGGATATCATCGAATGATCCCTCCCGCTCTGGGTGGAGCGGGAGGGAGTATCAGCCTCTTACTGACTAAAACCCATCCATGTTCCTTCCTGAGCCCTATATGTTCCTGGGTAGCGGTAACTTTTCGGACAGTCCCGCTATCAAAGATGCCCATGTATACTACAAGTTTTAGTTTTGTCCCTGGGATGGCTTTCCTTACAACATTTTCCTCATTCCTCCCCATAACATGCCCATACCATGACAACCGATTTTCACACAACTTTTCAATCACCGGTTCCACTTTCAGCTGTCCTTTTAAAAACTTATTTCTGTCTTACTTCTGGCTTACCTCTGTAAGAGAGAGAGTGGGCCGTAAATGCAGTAATTCACCACCCGGTACCAGGTCCTTATTAATTCAATTAAAAACATTTATTTATTTAAGTAACATGGGAGACTTACAGCTAAAACAAACAGATCAAGGACAGTGCAATAGTTAGAAAGCCAATTACAGCTCGCTACTTATATAATACAGAGAAAAAAAAGTAAATTCAGATTTTTCGGTCCATAAGGTGTATTACATCGCGATAACTTAATGCTATGTTAGTAACTTACACACATATAAAAGGAAAAGAAAAAGCCAAGGCGCATGTTCACCTACAAGCAACCTGATTCAATGTCTCCAAATAGAACTATGGATATATATTCTGCAATTACTTCCATGTAATGTCACCTCTGATTTTTCAGATTCATGTGCGTATTGTATAATTATCACTTGCTTAAAATCGGTGAAGGAAAACATCGTGAGGAAACCGGCATGCCTGAGAGATATTTCTCAACAGCATGTGAAGCTAAGTCAGAGGCCCGTGGGCAGCATTAAAACTCTGACACCAGGTTAGTCACTAACCACACGAAGAAATAGACTTCCAGGTAGCTGTTGGGACTGTCTCTTACTCTCTGCATCAGCGATGCTGCTCTCTTGCGTAGAATTGCATGAAAGTCACTTGAGCTTCGGTAGATAGATATTAGATAGTACCTTTCATTTTTGACATTTTATATGGTAGTTGATTAGTGAATTGGGTTAGAATTAGTGAATTCTTGTATGGATCAGAGTGTTGGGCCACAAAAGGAATGAATGAAAGGCAATTGCATGCAGCTGAGATGAGAATGCTAAGAGGGATGTGTGGTGTTACGCAAATGGATAGAATACGTAATGAGAATATAAGAGCAAGTCTGAAAGAGACACCGGTGACCGAAAAGTTGTGTGGAAATCGGTTGTCATGGTATGGGCATGTTATGCGGAGGAATGAGGAAAATCTTGTCAGGAAAGTTGTGAGTATGAATGTGGATGGCTATACAAGTAGTGGGAGACCAAAGAAACGATGGATGGATTGTGTGAAAGATGATATGGCTAGAAAGGGAGTGACTACCGAGATGACGACTGATAGAGAAGTATGGAAGAAGAAGACATGTTGCGCCGAGCACAAATAAATTGGGATAAGGGCAGGAGAATGATGATGATGATGAGTTGATTAGTGAATGATATAGCTTCTTCTTTCTAATTAAATTCAATTGAATATTTCTACACCGGCAACGGTAGCTATGTGAAACTATTTTATATTGTAAGACCTGAATGAGAATAGCATTTATTTCTTAGTATATGGTAATTAACCATATACTAAGAAATAAATGCTATTCTATTATATTCTAAACATCGCCGACGCACTTCTTCTTTTCGTGTGGTTAGTGACTAACCTGGTGTCAGAGTTTTTATGCTGCCCATGGGCCTCTGACTTAGCTTCACATGCTGTTGAGAAACATCTCTCAGACATGCAGGTTTCCTCACGATGTTTTCCTTCACCGATTTTTAAGCAAGCGATAATTATACAATACGCACATGAATCCGTAAAATCAGTGGTGCGTGCCTTGGGTTTGAACTCGAGACCTATGACTTGGCAGTCCGACGGTCACACCACTAGGCTATCACTGCTTTACGCCGACGCACTAAATTAATAAAAGTTCAAAAAAAGGTTGAGCGCCACTGTTGCCAGTTTTATTACTGAGACGGGGGTAAGCAGGATTCCTGAAGTAATCATCTGAAATTCGTTGGCACCATCCATTCAGAATGCAGTATTGCTATTTCGTATATTTTACTCAAAACCTCACTCAAGTGAGGGCACTCAATAGGGATGATGAATTTTTTTTTTTATTTAGTCCGGAAACTAGATTATTAAAAAATAATAAATAAGAAAAATTTATTGAAATAATAAGTTCACAAAAATAAGTGTACGTATGGATCAGTAGTAGGTATACAAATATAAATCATAAATATATATCAATATATATATATATCATCAAATCATATATATATATATATATGTATATAAATCTAGGTTTATTAAATAGAATTATAGTAATCTGGATATAAACTATGGTATGACAAATCTATACTAATATTATAAAGAGGTAAAATTTGTAAGTTTGTATGTAGGGGGTAATCTCCGGAAATAATGATCCAATTTCAAAAAAAATTTCACTGATGGAAAGCTACATTATTCCTGAGTGCTATAGGGTATAAATTATATTTATAT
The DNA here is from genome assembly GCA_951799385.1 of Hyppa rectilinea. NCBI lineage: Eukaryota > Metazoa > Arthropoda > Insecta > Lepidoptera > Noctuidae > Hyppa > Hyppa rectilinea. The sequence continues at coordinate 9,120,783 of OX637330.1, read as the reverse complement.
CATACATATTAGCCGAGCTGTCGCAATTTTCGTCTAGCAAGTCGGAAAGAAATACCTCCGAAAACAGAATTAATTGCACGCGCTGCCTAAACAGTTGTTTAAAATTGAAAGCAATGTATGGCAACCCGGTTCGCCTTAATTATTCCTACAAAAAAGTCCGCGACACCATATTCCTATCTTTTGTATTTTAACTTTTATATTTCGTTTTATGTTTAAAAAAAGTATTTTTTCGACTTACTTCTAATGTTAAAACAAGAAATTTTCCGCGGACGAAGTCGCGGGCAGAAGCTAGTATGAGATAATGGTAATATATGGTTAATGGACACGTATTGTTTCTTTTCTTACGTAAAAAAAAAATTAAAGATTACGTCGAAAAATTGAGTTAAAATGTGGTATGACGTCACAAGTATGTAGTTTTTATACTTACTTGTGACATAGCGAGCTCCCACTCCAACTTTAATGCGTTTTATCTAAGTCATTTTCTATTAATACGATAAAGCAAAAAATACGTGTCATATATTTTTTTATTATCTGATTGACATATTTCTTTTTTACTAAGCATCATCCCTATTCTAAAGCGAACTCGTTTTAAAAGGTCATCGCGAATTAACAACGAAACACCGTTCGAATTTCGAAGTACAATAACAAGTGACATTTCGAGAATGACATTACTATAAAGCCGGTAACAGCCTAGTAACTGCTCAATATTCATTGCATGTTATATTATACATATAAACCTTTATCTTCAATCACTCTATCTATTAAAACAACCGCATCAAAATCCGTTGCGTAGTTTTAAAGATTTAAGCATACATAGGGACAGAGAAAGTGACTTTGTTTTATACTATGTAGTGTTCTATAGTCTATGGTAACATTATAAAGCTAATTATGTTTGTTTCAACGCGCTAATCTCTGGAACTGCTGGTTGGATTTGAAAATTATTTTTGTGTTGGATAGTTTATTAATCGAGGAAGGTTATAGGCTATACAACATCACGCTATGACTAATAGGAGCGGCTCATAAAAATGTTGCAAAAACGGGAATAATTTTTAGTTTTTAGGCTTCCATTGCGTGCGCTGCGTAAACGGTTTAAGTTACGCTAATATCATGTATGTTGGAATTGTTCCTCTTTAAAAGTTCTAAAAAAAAGTACGATAGCCGATAGACTAGCATATATCTTTTATATTGACTTACGCAATTTAAAAGAGTGCCCATGGTGCCTCTTGCACGTTTTTCACCATAGGTTCAGAATGGGCAACTAGCTTCATCTTTCTGACTGACCGACCCCTTGACAATTCAAAACTGCCTGTAATGGGTTCAATCGAAATAAACGCTTTGATCTTGTGACACTTCCGGTGACCCAAGGGCTGGCATTTACCTTGGCCAGAGGCTGGGCATTGCCATACAACGTGGCAATGCCACCAGTCTCTTGGTACATTACTATTTACCAGTTGACAGCGATGCGGAGGAATTTTTCGACGCATTATTTTACTTTGTTAATAGTTTTAGTTAGGTTAGGTTATTATATTTTATTAATTAATTTAGTTCATGAAGTTTATTGTAAAAACTGAATTTTTGAAATGAAGCTTCATGCGATGACAGCGGCGCGCTGGCGGCCTGGGGCACCGCCGTACGTCAGTTGGGCCAGACCCTGGCAACCGTTGCTGTGAGACAGCGCTTTATAGTTTGTTTGAAAAAAATCGCTATTAAAATTTCGGTGTTAGGATTTATTTGATAGTTCCAAAATAGTCCTGTTCATTAGTAGGTATTGTCAGTGCTTACATTTATGGTCGTAGTGCTTTCTCCACATTGTATAGTCTCTAGGCTTCTGAGAGCAACCAACCGCATTTTTTCATTGAACTAGAACTTGGCGGTGCACTACCATTAACTTGCAATAAAGTTGAAATACGCGCACGAAGTTTCACTTCAATCATTCCTGTCAAATTGTTTTATATCTTTTTGTTATTTTAGTTTATAAAAATTCATTGTGTGTGTTTTGATAAAATTTGTATTTTTGAAATAAAAAGATTATTATTATATTATGAGAGCCTTAGTGATGTTGCTTTAGTTCACAGTATTGGAAATCACTACATAGTATAAAACAAAGTCGCTTTCTCTGTCCCTATATCCCTATATGTATGCTTAAATCTTTAAAACTACGCAACGGATTTTGATGCAGTTTTTTTAAATAAATAGAGTGATTCAAGAGGAAGGTTTATGTGTATAATTTGCCGACAAATTTTGCGGGCGAAGCCGCGGGCGGAAGCTAGTTTAATTATAAATAGCATAACTATAATAGCCTAGTGGTGTGACCGTCGGACTGCCAAGTCATAGGTCTCGAGTTCGAAACCAGGGCACGCACCTCTGACTTTTCGGATTCATGTGCGTATTGAATTAATTACCACTTGCTTATAAAATCGGTGAAGGAAAACGTCGTATGGGCAAATTTCCGGATCTGACCGGAGCGACTGTCTATCTCATCTCCACAACCCAGTCACTGGGCATTACGATACCCCTTGGTAAGACTGGCTGTCAGACTTTCGGATTTCTGACAACCCGTAACGATTGTCAAAGACCCACGAATGACAGCCGGGACCAACGGCTTAATGTGCTTTCCGAGACACGGAGGAGTCTCGATATGTAAAGATGGTCACCCAAATAAGGACCAACCTCGGCAAGCGTGGCTTAACCTAATGGATCGACCTGTGCGGCTGTAATTACTTAGCCACGAGCGCCCCACTCTAAAATAAATATCAAATATCGAAATATCCTGTGGTTAGTGACTAACCTGGTGTCAGAGTTTATATGCTGCCCATGGGCCTCTGACTTAGCTTCATATGCTGATAAGAAACATCAAAACTGATACGTTTTACCAGCAGTCGAGTGGTCTATGAACCGCTGAATCACGGAGAAGTCTCGCTAATATGTAAAGACCAATCCACGGACCGACCTCGGCAAGGTAGCTTAACCTTCACTCGACCATGCGACCGTTTTTATCAAGCCCCTCATAATTATCCCACAGCCCTGATAATTTAATATTTTAAAGGTAAAACGTTCTGAAGTGTTCTCAGAGAGTCTTAAACTCACTTCTTCACTGAAGTGACTTCAAGAATCTAGACTTAAAGAGTTTTTTTTTTTAATTTTCTAGAAATGTAAGTTTCTCTCTAGTGTTCCTGTGCTTAAAACCTCTTTAGGCTGTTGATATTTTAGCTCAGGAATCAGTCAGCTAGAAAACGCCAGCGCCATTTTATTTTAAAATTTTGACGTGTAAAAGCGTCTAAAAAACTTATTGTTCCTCTTCTTTTCTTGTAGTTAAAGACTAACCTGGTGTCAGAGTTTTTATGCTGCCCATGGGCCTCTGACTTAGCTTCACATGCTGTTGAGAAATATCTCTCAGACATGCTGGTTTCCTCACGATGTTTTCCTTCACCGATTTAAAAAAAGTGATTATACATACAATACCCACATGAATCCGTAAAATCACAGGTGCGTGCCTTGGGTTCGAACTCGAGACCTATGAATTGGCAGTCCGACGGTCACACCACTAGGCTAGCACTGCTGTGATCGTACTCCTAGTAAACGCAATCGTTTATATCACTATTCATCTTGAAAAAGTATTCCTAATGATTACAATGTAAGACTAGTCTGACTTCTGATTAGTTCTGACTTCCGACTTCTCCAGACAAATGGATCATTGCTTATTTGATCACGGTGAAACACGGGTTGTCACGGACGTAGGGTCGGCAAAAAAATATATAAAATATTGTTTTATTTAAGGTCGTTATTGGAGCTGGATGACCTCGTGGCTAAGAAATGACAGCCGCACAGATCGACCCTACAGGTTAAGCTACGCTTGCCGAGGTTGGTCCGTGGATGGGTGACCGTCTTTACACATCAAGACGCCTCTGTGCCTCGGAAAGCACGCTAAGCCGTTGGTCTCGGCTGTCGTTTGTGGATCTTTGACAGTCGTTACGGGTCGTCAGAAGCCCGAAAGTCTGACAGCCAGTCTTACCAAAGGGTATCGCATTACCCAGATACTGGCTGGGTTATAGAGGTCAGATAGGCATTCACTCCATGTTAATTACTGGTGTTCAGCTGCATTCGATTAGACTGGAAGTCGACCCCAACATAGTTGGGAAAAGGCAGGCAGATTGAATTTAAGGTCGTTATAAAAATAGGTGGCCTAATTAGATAGATTTCTACACGTGTAACCAAAAATATTTCAATACAAGCTGACCCGGCGAACTTCATTCCGCCTAACCGTTTCTATCATAATTTTTTCTAAAATAAACGTAGCCTAAGTTACTCCTTATTACTTCAGCTACCTGCCGATAAAAGTCTTGTCAAAATCGGTACAGCCATTTCAGAGATTAGCCGGAACAAACAGACAGACGGAAAAAAAAAAAATGTTTGTTGGTGTACGAGTATATACCGTATTATATTCATATACATGTAAAAAAAAACCGTTATTTCATTATTACAAACAGACACTCCAATTTTATTTATATGTAGATGTATAGATAACTTCTCGATTATATTCGTAAAGGGTTTTCGGTAGATCAGATTTAGGAAGAAACAAATAGTACAGAGGCCAGCACATCAAGTTACCACAATCTGTCAAATTTCTTTGATAGTATTTCAACTTTATTGCAAAGACATAATATATGGTTCATTGTTAATTGAGAAAATTTGACAGTTAAGGATGGCTTGATGTGCTGGCGTCTGTACCTACTTTGCTTGACCCGGGAATTGAATCCAATACCTCATGTTCACAAATAAATAATTAAACTTAAAATAATCCTTCTATCTAAACGTGAGAGTTTGTGAGGATGTATGGATGTTTGTTACCGTTTCATGAAAAAACTACTGGATGATATTTGGCACAGAGATAGATTATAGTCTGGAGTAGCACATTGGATACTTTTTATTCCGATGGTATGTTCACGTGGCATTATTTCCGACAACTACGCGGGCGAAGCTGCCGGCTGAAGTTATCATAGAATTTTTTAAATTGTAATATCGTAATGAAAATCATATGTACAGTCACGAGCAAAACTATGTATACACTTAGCTAATTTCATAAGCAGTTTTCTGCTTAGTAATTGAATGAATTTGTATGTTGTCACACACATTGCATTTTCGAATCCATGGGTTTACCGTACATGTCGTATCTCAAAGTTGCAATAGTTATTTTACGAGAAAATCGGTTCTGAAAATTATTAGGTGTATACATATTGGTGCTCGTGACTGTACACAAAGTTTGAAGTTTAACAGTATTTGATGATCATTCAAAATTTTGGATTGAAGGAACATTATTCAGTAAGAGTCTGACATTCCTTTCTGCTCCACGGTAGGGGTCATTTGATGATTTCCCATCATCAAAAAAAAACAAAAATGTATTGTTTTATTTTTTATTTTTTTCCACGCGTTTTACATACTTGTACATATGTAGTTTTAATTAATATATTAAAGGAGATTGTTCTACGCCCATACATTGTTCGCCCTGAAGCCAACAGCATAGAAAAAATCATTTTCTATTTGTAAACTGCCCTTAGTACCCCATAAGAACAAAGTTTCTTGACGGACACTTTAAAGAAAAGATTTATTTAAAGAAAAGGAACAGATTTTGAGGTTATGTTTAATAAAAGAAAACGTAAGTAACTCCTTCTAAAATCGCTATTTCTGGTTTCTACAAAGCATTAAACTTCAAATACAGTAAAATATTACCGTAAATACAGTTGTATTATGCCTTTTAGGTACAGTTATTATTTATTGGTTGAAGTTTACTTTAAGCGAAGTCCGTTATCCGTTGTCGAAATGCTAAGGTGTCGTTTAAGCACATCACAGAATCAGTTATTCGAAGCCAGGTCAGGTTGAAAGCAATCCAAATTGTAGTCCGTTAAACAGAAACAAAATCAAAAACGCCAAAAGAAATCGCCAAATAGGTAGGTATTCACAACAACACAACACAGCCACAGGCACCAACTGACGTAGTGACGTAGAGATGCTCTCTTGAAGATCAATCATTGTATATCGATTATCAATGACCACCTATTTAAACTGTGGTTTTAATTTAGTATACCAAAATGACAGATCAATATGTCAAATGTAAATTTATTTGTTCCGTTTCAAACATAAACACGTTGTTGCTATGATTCTACTCCAATTAAATTAATGCTAAAATAAAATATTTTGTTTCCAACAAACAATGTGTAACGTTTTAGTTTGCAACATTTAAAAATAGAGTTTAAGTACTTAAAAAGTAAAAATATGGCTATTGAAGTTGTGAAATGAGAACAATTCACTAGAGTTGCGTCGTAAATGACATTTCAATCGTTAAATGAGAGATTTTCTGACAGGTGAAAAAACATAGTTCAATAGATGGCGTGGGTAAAAAATACGTCTTTGTTTTACTGGCTACTGATAACAAAAATAAGATCCGTAAATAAGAAAGCTTATTTGATGTCAAAAACCTGAGACAGTGACGTATTTTTTACCAACACCTCTTTTGAACTAATATTTTCTCACTTGTGAGAAAATCCCTCATTCGACTAGTAAGTACATTTTGTGAGTTTGTTTGTTCATTATATTTTCATCATAATCGTGCTAGGCCATATTCATCATAAGTTCCATTAAAATGTTCACGGAACTAATTCCATGAAAAAATTATGCATGAAAAACTTTTATGTTGCACATTTTCAATGTTTTGGAAGTGATAAATATCGAACATCCATTATTTATCACTAGATATTATGGACATCGTCGTCGATATCGATATTTATGTAATATGAGCGAGAGCGACACTGTCGAAATCTTTTGTGACAATCACATTGACATTTCCTTGAAAGATGGCGAGTTCAGTTGGTAATAAAATCAATGAGGTCACTTTTAAAAACCTATTAAGAATTAAACAGTGTCCGCTTGAATTTATTATTTTTAAAAAGCATATTAAAATATAATTAAAATTAACGTACACGTCAAATGTTTGTTGGTTATAGGGCGGTCTAGAACAATCTCCTTTATGTAAGGTATGTAAATATGTGAACAAGATTAAATCTTAATCTAAAAATAATAAATCTTATTTTGACTTAATATCGAGAAACAAAAAAAAAAAACTTGAGAAGTGTCAAGGGACACCCGGATGGAACGAAGTTACTTTCGATTAATTAGTGAAGGAATTGTAAAAAAAAAAATACTTCTTCTAAGTTATAGTAATAAAAAAAAATCTGATCTAAAATTAACCAATCAAAAAATATTGATTTTACTCCAAAAAAAGTGTCGTTGAAACTTAGTCTTAATTTCCGTCTAGCCCCCTTTCGCAACGCGCGATAAGGAACTTCGTTCCAAAACGACGAAACCTCTTTTGTTTTTGCTGTCGCTACCAATGCCGTGGACCTTATTATTTGGTTCATTTATGATTGAAGGCTCATGAGCTCTGGGTATGTTTGTGTATAAGACATTCCTTGAGACGTGTATGTATGTTGCAGGGATAAAAAGGAAGCGGTATCCGTATAACATACTAGCTAATATTATAAATGCGAAAGTAAGTTTGTCAGTTTGTTTGTTACCTTTTCACATCTAAACCACTGAACCGATCATCCTGAAATTTTTTATATACGTTGTCAGGGGTGCAGAAACGGACATAGAGTATGTGTGATAAATGAAACGGGTGAACGTTATAATAAAATAATATAATCTCAGCTTGACAACTATTTGGATTACATTACAAATTTAATGGTTGGCCGCGCGGCCTACAATGTTCTTCCCGGTACCGGGTACCGGGGTCGTTTGGAGGTGATGAAAAAAGGAACGCTCTGCGTGGGCGCTCGTCTTTTATAGACGCCGCCGCGCCGGCGATGACGAAACGGGGAGCGTGGCTACGTTCCGTTCTCCGCACCCTCCGTTGGTACACTTGCGCGTGTACATCTTCCCAGCCTTGAAGGAGTCAGCCTTCAACAGGTTCTTCTTCACCCGGCAGCCTGACGATGTAGTGGATAGCTCTGCGGACTGTTCCTTTGGATGTGTAGATGTCTACCACCCGGCAAGTGTTGTCTGCGCCCATGTGTAGACGTGTAATGCGGCCTAGCCGCCAGCGTTGCGGAGGCAGATTCTGGTCCCTTATGAGCACCATCTCCCCAACATTCGGCCCGGCAGACCCAATTTTCCATTTGGATCGCTGCTGGAGTTCTGCTATAAATTCTTGAGACCATCTTTTCCAGAACTCAAGGCGTAGCTTGCAGATGAGGTTGTACTTCGGTCTGGAGTCTTCAGCTGCAAAAGAGGGCACCGACGTCAGTGGCCGTCCGATAAGGAAGTGCCCGGGGGTCAAAGGGTTCAAATCAAAGGGATCAGAAGATAAAGGGGAGAGAGGGCGAGAATTTAGGATCGCCTCTATCTGAGTGAATAGAGTTGACAACTCCTCAAAAGTAAGAGAAACATTAGCGGCTGTTCTTTTTAAATGATATTTGGCCGCCTTTACGCCTGCCTCCCAGAGTCCACCAAAGTGCGGTGAATAAGCTGGACTAAATTTAAATAAAATGCCTTCGTTAGCCGTATAGTCAATGACCGAGTCACGACTGGAGCGTAGCACCTTACCTAGTTCATTGTTTGCCCCCACGAAGTTAGTGCCATTGTCGCACCAAATCTCATAGGGCTTACCTCTGCGCGACACGAATCGTCGTAAACATAAAATAAATGCAGATGTAGTGAGGTCACTCACCAGCTCTAGGTGCACAGCTCTGGTACTTAAGCAAACAAATATACAGAGGTAACATTTACTTATTCGATTACCTCTTCCCCTTTTACTAGAGATTTGAAATGGTCCTGTCACGGTCGCCAAATGTGTGATAAATGAAACGGGTGAACGTTATAATAAAATAATATAATCTCAGCTTGACAACTATTTGGATTACATTACAAATTTAATGGTTGGCCGCGCGGCCTACAATGTTCTTCCCGGTACCGGGTACCGGGGTCGTTTGGAGGTGATGAAAAAAGGAACGCTCTGCGTGGGCGCTCGTCTTTTATAGACGCCGCCGCGCCGGCGATGACGAAACGGGGAGCGTGGCTACGTTCCGTTCTCCGCACCCTCCGTTGGTACACTTGCGCGTGTACAGAGTATCTTTTATCCCGAAAAAATGTGCTGTTCCTGAGGAAAATAGCATTAACGGTCTTATGATAATAGATGGCGCCACATGTACGTTCCGTTCTGAGCCCATGATTGCAACGGCCAAACAACAAGCACAGTACAACCCGAATTTATTGTCAAATTCTAAGGTTTCTTAGAGACAGATGACGCAGTGGCCAAAGCAGTGATCCATTAGCATTTTGAACGTCATTGTTACATATACACTCGAGAGCAATATGAATCCGGGTCACTTAAAGAATCCTAAAAATCTCGGAAACTAAAAATGCTAGGTTAATGCAATAAATTGTATTTAATAGACAATGTAATACTCCTTAAATGAAGGTATTAAAACTTCTTAGTTATTGTAAAGTTATATCATAAAAAAATCAAATTTGAAAAAGGGCCACTTTCGAAGATGGAACTACGAAATTACAGCATTTGGTTTTGCTTTTGTTTGTAATCTGTCATTTATGTGGGTACATAAACCATGTTGATAGTGCTCTATATTCATTATTCAAGCTGAAATTATGTCGCTTACGCCTGAAGAATGCACCAGAATACTTACAATGCTGGAAACCGGCCGGAGTCAGCGCGATACAGCCAGGACTGTCGGTGTGTCGCTGTCAACAGTACAAAGAGTTCTCCGACGTTACGAAGAAACTGGTTCTAACCTACGCAGACCAGGAACGGGCAGAACCAGGTGTACCACAGCACGAGAAGACCGATACTTGGTGAACACCATGCTTCGAAATCGCTTTCTCACAGGAACTGAACTCACAAATCAGTTTCGACACCTCGGAGGAAGTAACCCAAGTGCATGGACAGTAAGACGTCGGCTTGCTGAATCTAACTTAAAACCCCTTAGACCTGCAAACGGCCCTAAACTGGAGCGTGGGCATCGTATTTCAAGACTAAGATATGCCCAGGGCCACGTAAATTGGAGTATTGAAGATTGGTCAAAAGTTATGTTCTCCGACGAATCAAAATTTATGCTCTACAAGCACGATGGAAGACACAGAGTGTATCGAAGACCAGGGGAAAGATTCAAGCAAGCATGCATCGAAGAAAAAGTAGCCTACGGTGGTGGGTCTGTACTTGTGTGGGCCGGAATTTCTTCTGAAAGTCGCACAGAGCTGGTGATCATAGAAAACGGCTCTTTACCTAGCGTAAGATATGTGGAAGAAATCCTCAATGATCACGTTGGTCCATTTATGGTCAATTTAGGTGAGGATGCTATATTTATGCATGACAATGCCCGACCTCATACAGGTAGGATTGTGAATGACTACCTTCAAGAGATGAACATTACTCGTATGGAGTGGCCAGCGCGCAGCCCGGATATCAACCCGATCGAGCATGTTTGGGACGAGCTAGGCAGATGCGTAAAACAACGAAACCCTCCCCCAATCACGCTTCGTGAGCTCAAAATTGCTCTCACAGAGGAATGGGAGAATATTCCCCAAAATCGTATAAGGAACTTGGTGTACAGCATGCCAAACCGCGTAAACGCAGTAATGGAAGCACGAGGAGGCAATACGAAGTATTAAAATTCAAGAAAATCGTAATAAAGTTCAAAAATTTCATGTTTCCTATTTTTGTTTTAAGGAGAGATCAGCAGTTTTTTTCTTTAAGTAATTTTGTATTAATAAAATGTATTGTGACTCATATTTTTTTTACTTTCATTTAAGGAGTATTACATTGTCTATTAAATACAATTTATTGCATTAACCTATCATTTTTAGTTTCCGAGATTTTTAACATTCTTTAAGTGACCCGGATTCATTGCTCTCGAGTGTATGTAGCAAGCAAGCGCATGCCCTTACGCCAACGACAGAAATACATATTATTATGTATGTTACAGTGGCAATAACACTATAACACGAAAGAAACAATTAATAATAATAATAATTGTTATTATTTATTTGAACCAAAAACACACGTTACATAATTATTGTGATCGGCAATAGTCACATTAGTAGAAACTGTGTCGTGGCTATTAGCGCCCACCTCGAAGACAGAGATGACATGTCATGTAGGTTCAAGATTACAGGTCTAGTGTGTGTGTGTATGTGTGTGAGTGAGGGTTCGTGTGTGAGTGAGAGAGTGTGTGTGTGTGTGAGTGTGTGTGTATGTGTGTGTGCATGTGTGTGCGTGAAATCATTACTTTTGTGAGTGTTTATACAGATATCTTGATCAATTGAGTCATTAGGTACTTTTGTGAGTGTTTATATAGATATCTTAAAAATTGAAGCTCTCGTTAACTGAAATGAAACAAATTAAAAAATTCATGATAACAAGAAGAAATAAAATAGCTTGGCGTGGAGGGCACGCGCGTGCTTTTATGCTCTGGCGCAAGAGGTTAATAGCTATTGTTTTTGATATACGGAACCTTAAACACGACTTTTTCTATTCAGTAAATCGCAAAATCAGTAGAATTTTTATCCATTTCCTCATTTTCAAACTCAAACACAAAGCATTTAATTCAAATAAACCAATTACTTTTGAATTGTCAAGGGGTTGGTCAGTCGTAAGCGGGATTGTCCAAAAGGGTTACCGCTACCTCGGAACATAAAGGGCTACGGAAGGAACATGGATGGGTTTTAGTCAGTAAGAGTCTGACACTCCCTTCCGCTCCACCCAGAGCGGGAGAAGTAATTGGATGATTTCCCAGCCTCAAAAATTTTGGGGTCGGGCAGTCAGAAAGATGAAGCTAGTTGCCCATTCTAAAGCAGTAATTTAAGCACTAATTATGATTGTTGTACTCTGCTTGTAGTAGCCGGCTATCGCTGAAAATCAGCGCTATGGCTCTGTCTCGCAGGGTCTAAGCATTATGCTGAGCGATGGCCGTTTTGCGCGGATGTGACGCATATTGCCCCACAACTTGTTTTTTACGGCGTCATGTTTGTTACAAATAAATGTATTTTCTTTCTTGGTACCTGTGGAAAAGAACAGGCAACAAACTCCATGAACACTCTTTTAAATTAAAATAGTGTTACAAAATCTGAATTTTTAAGCTTAATAACTAAACATTTTCATCAAATACTGATGTGATTATTAATACCTGCAACATACACGCTCATTGTCATCAAATTCTATGAATACCTGTCTAACTAACAGACGCCAGAACATCAAGCTATCCCAATTGAAAATGAACCTTATCCTATTGTAATAAAGTTGAAAAACTATCAAAGAAATTTGATAGATTGTGGTAGCTTTAAGTGCGGGCCTTTGAACTACTGTTCGAGTAGTCGAAAAGGAATGTTTTATTAAAAGAAATATTATTTCGTTGATTTGCAATAGGCCGCCCTTTATGGAGCCTAGCTCTACAGTACTGCTTAGCCCTCCAGTAAATAAAGGCGCGATAATTATGATTCGACCAGCTTTGTACTACCGGGATACATAGTATCTTTTGTGTTAAAGTCAAACTCAAATCATTTATTTTCAAACTAGCTTTTGCCAGCGGCTTCGCCCGCATGTATGTAGGAAATTACCCCACGGAAACCGTACATTTTTCCGAGATAATATTATAGCGAGGAAAGATTTGTATGTATGTTTGCAACGAATAAAATCAAAAACTACTTAACGGATCTGGAGGAAACTTGGCACAAAGATAGATTATAGTCTGGAATAGCATATAAGCTACTTTTTATCCCGGAAAATGTACGGTTCCCGTGGGATCATTTCCTACATACAAGCGGGCGAAAACTAGTATAATATACACGGTTAATCATTTATTTATACATTTTAAAATATTTTTATAAAAAAATAACAGTAACCCACCGGTATCGGGACCATGGTCCAAGCTACCAGTGTTCAGGGCTCCTGAGAGAGGAACCTCCTGACTATACGCGCCGTGTCAAAGGGTACCGCTTCCCGGATCAAGCCCTAGATCCAACGCCTAACGAGAGCCTCATCAGATGCTGGTTGAGGCTCTTGGCTATTATTCCATTGGCCGTCACAACTATCAGCACAATGTACAGGTCTCCAAAAGTGATAATGCGCATAGAAATCTTCGCCACTGTTCGGCAACGGTCGTATTCCCCGAGCGTCGCAAGACGATATGTATATAGAGTAGTTAAGTGCATTTTCTTCATGCATAATTTAGTAAGATTATGTGTTTTGTCCTAAAAGAGATAAATATTGATTTATCAGTAACGAAATTTGATTCAATAATTCCATGTAAGTAAATAGCGAGCTATAATTCATATAAGCCTAAATCTATTTTTAATATGTTTTTTGTAGTACTTTATATGTACTTTACGAAGGTATTTTTAATTTTTTAATATTGAAAAAACGTGAAAAATGTTAGTACCTATATTTAAATATTTTACAAAATTAACTATTTAAATTTGAATAAGATAATTAAAGTTGAAATTAAATTCACCTTTGAAAACAAAACCAAGAAGGGTGTGTAATAGCAGCTCTACATAATTCCAGACAAAGAGAACACGTGCAGTCACCACCAATGTAACAAGACGACTGACGGACCTTTGACTGACCGCCGACCGCCGCCGACCGCCCGAATTGTTTTCGATTGTGTACACATGATATCGACTCCTATTTCTTTCGAGCAAGGTGCAAAATGCAAGTGCATTGTTAAGGACTCGAACGATTCAATGATTCGGGTGTTTCCGGGAATACGACAATTAGCGAAGATCTGCATGTGCATTATTAATTTGGGAGTACTGTAATGATTTATTTATTATTAACTAGCTGACCCGAAAGACGTAGCCCTGTCTTAACTATTATACCTACCTTACCCACTCTACCTACCAACCTACCCTTACCCTACCTACCCTTCCTACCTACCTACCTGCTACCATGCTTACTTTAATGCCTCGCTGATGGTGGCGTGTGTGTTGGATCATTTAGCTCCCTTCAAAATTATTGAGCTGAATGGTGCTTATCCTTGCGTCATGTTCGTGAACGGGCGCTGTCAGTAACGACGGGCCATCTCTTAGCGGCCATGCCTGGTTTTAATTTAATTTTTGAATTTTTTTTTACTTATTTTATATCGAATGCTTTTACCGTTCTGCATCGTTCTCACATGTGTATAAGAATAATATGAATTATGTAACCAATATTTTGTAACCATATTTTGTTTCAAAGAGTGTCCATGGAGTTTCTTGCCCGTTCTTCTCCATAGGTACCTACTGCTTTGGAATGGGCAACTAGCTTCATTTTTGACTGACCGACCCCTTGACAATTCAAAAGTGCCTGTATTTGGTTTATTTGAAACTAGCTTCTGCCCGCGACTTCGTACGCGGACCCTGTTGCTTATGCCAGCGACACCGGGGTCGCTATTTATGTTATTATCATTTTTCCCAATTAAATCTTTTATCACACTGAGCTTTAGTTTTATTTCATTCCAACAACCTTCAAAACGTACAGTCAATTTGTCATCGTTTTCATTTTGGTAACCGCATTATTATATTCCCTACTTGTCTCTAGAGACCTAGAAGGCGATGCGTAGATACGCTTGGAACTCAAGCGTAATTTTCTTTCCGTGAACGTCTCTGACTCGCGAGACAATACATGACGTTCACGATCAGCGGTCAGTCACGCATCATATTCTTCACTGGTCTCTAGAGACTTAATGAATACGCTAAGAACGCAGGCGTGCTTCGCGACCCGAAGAGGTTTCCACGGAGCGAGTTGCAGCCTAATGTTCTCGAACAGCATCAAGTCTCTCCTGACGCTCTTCGGTAGATTCTTGGCATCTTATGATCCTCAATCTTTTAGCTCTCTTGGAACATTGGGAAAGATTTGACCTCTTTCTAGGCATAGTCATAGTTTTATTGTGAAGATACCTGATCAATAAAAATCTAAATTAAAATGACTGCTCCCCTGCGCTACCGGGTAGGCTACCGTGTCACGAAGATAAATGGAAAAGGAAATCAAACACTCAAACAACATATGCCCGAAGGCATATTCATACGATAAAATAAAAAAATAAATAGAAGTTTTGGCCAGTAGAGTAAAATTTTCAATGATATATCGTCATCGAAAATCAGTCCTAAACTGTTACCGCCTTCACCGCGTGCAGGTACTCCCAGTTTATGTTATATTATAATTACACAGTAAAATTATCACTAATTTTACTGTGTAATTATACAATTATCTTTGATTTCCACATCAGATGTTTTTGATCTTCGATTTTTATAAGTCAACAGGAAGTGCCCATCAGATTGAACAACTTTTGCTTAGACATCATTCCTATATGTGTTATGATGTAGCTAGGCTCTTGGAGTTCCACAACAGGTGTTCCAGATCTTCGATTTTTATAAGTCAACAAAGAGTTCTCATCAGATTGAACAACTTTTGCTAAGACGTCATTCCTATATGTGTTATGTTGTAGCTAGGCTCTTGGAGTTCCACAACAAGTGTTCCAGATCTTCGATTTTTATACGTCAACAGAGAGTGCTCATCAGGCTGAACATTTTTTCCTAAGACGTCATTCCTATATATGTTATAGTGTAGCTGGGCTCTTGGAGTTCAACATCAGGTGTTCCAGATCTTCAAATTTATTCTCTCAGCAGAAAATGCTCATCACGTGGAACAATTTTTGCTATGGTATCATTTTTGTATCTCTTATAGTTTAGCTGGTCTGTTGCGGTTCTGCATCAGGTGTTCAAGTTTCCAAGATAAATTATAGCCTATATGTTGCCCAGACTTAATACCTATACAACAAAAAAAAGTTAGTTCCGAAGATTAGCGTGTACAAACAAACAGACAAACAGACAAATTTTATTTTTTGGATTCGTGCTCCATTACTGTTTCTAAACCCCCCTCAATTTTTTTAATATATATTCAATGTACAGACACGGTATTTTTACTGTTTTATTATAATTGTATACATAGATAAATACTTTGAGTTTGAGTTTACCTACCCTACCTACCTATTTTTTTTAATGTAAGAACCTTCTCCTGACAATACAAGCACAACAAAAAAAGAATTAGAGAAATCGGTTCAGCTGCTCTCGAGATTTGCGCTTACCAACACATTCAGCGATTCATTTTAATATTATAGACAAACTAGCACTTTGCCCGCGGCTTCGGTCCCGTGGTCTTTCCCGTGGGACCCGTTATTTTTCCCGGGATAAAAAGTAGCCTATGTTACTCCTAGAAAACTAAGCTTTCCAACGGTGAAAGAATTTTTAAAATCGGTCCAGTAGTTTTTGAGCCTATTCATTACAACCAAACAAACAAACAAAGTTTTCCTCTTTATAATATTAGTATAGATAAGTTCCTTTTTAATTATTTGTAAAAGCATACAAACACTGAAAACAAAAACCAAACAAAAACAATTGAACCTTTAACAACAAAAAAAAACTCATTTTTTACATCACAAAGTTTATCCGACTACAAAGAGAAAGTATTACATTTGCTAAAGTTATGAATTAACAAAAATCCTAACTTGCCCGGGGTGAAATAAGTCCCGCTTTCTGTCCCTGTTGTTGACATTGTTGAGGGTGTAAGGGGGTGTTTCTAAACCGGTAAATATAAGCCATACACCTTGTTTAAAAATCTTCTTCATTTCGTGTGGTTATATAGTGACTAACCTGGTGTCAAAGTTTTTATGCTGCCCATGGGCCTCTGACTTAGCTTCACAATAGAAAATAGTCACTAGTTTAATACGGCTTGAAAACGATTTCTGGTATTGTTTGTAGATGTTATGTTTAACCAACCATCTTTACATTACATTGAGACTCCTCCGTGCCTCGGAAAGCACGTTAAGCTGTTGGTCCCAGCTGGACAAATTGGTTCCTATATCAGCATAATGCTGCAATATTTAAAATATCGTGGCTAAGTAATATCAGCCGCACGGATCGATCCATCAGCTAAAGCTACGCTAGACGAGGTAGGTTCGTGGATGGGTGAACATCTTTACACATTGAGATTTCTCGAATTCGTCGCTGCTGTCATTTTTGCATCTTTGACAGTCGTTACGGGTAGTCAGAAGCCCGAAAATTTGACAGCCAGTCTTACCAAGGGGTATCGTATTACCCAGTAACTAGATTGTGGAGGACAGGTAGGCAGTCGCTCCATGAGAAATACTGGTATTCAGCTTTCTTTCTTTGTCATGTGGTTATTGACTAACCTGGTGTCAGAATTTTTATGCTGCCTCATGAGCCTCTGACTCAGCTTCACGTGCTGTTGAGAAATATCTGGTTTCCTCACGATGTTTTCCTTCACCGTTTTTTAAGCAAGTGATAGTTATACAATACGCACATGAATCCGTAAAATCAGAGGTGCGTGCCTTGGGTTCGAACTCGAGACCTATGACTTGGTAGTCCGCCGGTCACACCACTAGGCTATCAATACTCTCACACGCGTATGACCCATTGCGCACACAATTTATAGTCATATTGTCATTTACACCTTATATAAAATCTATCCAGCATATTATGGAATAATTTCTAAGTGACCACAGATAATAAATGAATGTAGCAAAAAAAAAAACAACAAAAGGCTCTCAGGTTTTTTCATGATGTTTTCCTTCACAGATTTTTAAGCAAGTGATAATTATACAATACGCACACGAGTCAGAGGTACGTGTCTTGGGTTCGAACTCGAGACCTATGATTTGGCAGATCGACTGCTTTTTGCAGTATTCAGCTGCATCCGGTAATACTGGAAGCGGACCCCAACATAGCTGGGAAAAGGTAGGCAGATTGATTGAATTTCATATTTTGATTGAAGTGTCAGTGGTGTAAAGCCTGCCTGCCCCAACCACCCATCATGCCTGTATGCCCCAAGGAAGTAGACTTAAACTACACTCACATTTTACCATTTATGTTATACTAGCCCCCCACGGCTTCGCCCCCAAAATATGTCGGCAAATTATACACATAAACCTTCCTCTTGAATCACTCGATCTATTAAAAAAAACCGCATCAAAATCCGTTGCGTAGTTTTAAAGATTTAAGCATACATAGGGATATAGGGACAGAGAAAGTGACTTTGTTTTATACTATGTATGTAGTGATAAGTAAGGATTAGGATAAACACAGTAGATGAAGACAGACGCCATATTGTTATTCTCGTACTTCAGAGGTTGCTGTAACATGTTGCAGTACACGTTACAGCTCTCTCTGTGGTCAACAGTTGCTGTATCACGGTCAGGAGCCACTTACTTTAACTTGAGGTTAGTTTGAACTAAGTTTAAGGTGTGGTCATGTTTATGTGCGATGTCTTGAAGATTTTGAAAACTTCCAAACCGTATTATACTCGAATCTACATGGTCTTCACATGATCTGACCAAAATTATGTCTGGATTTAAAAAGAGACTGACCTCTGAGTTTGTATCGGCCAAATTTTTCCAATTAAAAATGAACCTGATACTTTTGTAATAAAGTTCAAAAACGACCAAAGAACTTGATGTGCTGGCCTCTTTACTATTTAATGAATAACTAACTATACAAATAAATACAAAAACAAAAGGACACTACGGCGTCCAAATCTCGTCCGCATCGTTGTCATATGGAAACGTGCCCAGAAGACTGGCAGCATTGCCACGTTGAATGGCAATGCTAATGCTAGTTCAAGAGAATTACCATGGCTCCTGGCAAAGGTAACTGAAGGAACACGGGAAAGTTTAAAAAAAAGTCTTTCACTCGCCTAAAGTGGGAGAAGTTATTTGATGATGCGTGGAATTCGAAATCGAGACCTAAGTCTTGGCAGTCCGACGGTCACACCACAAGGCTATCACTCCTTACTCAATCATCGTAAATCTCAAATCAAACTAAACGAGCTCAACAATGCAAAAACAAGTAAAACCGCGGACAGAATCTAGCATTCTAATAAGTTCTTGGTTCCCTGACGCAGTTCAACCGCCGCGGGCGATTCATTTGGGAAATCAGTGTGTACACACGGACGTCTGTGCGGGGCTTTATAAATGTGATGCAAGTTGTGAGCGTGTGGAGATTCGGTTCGTATTGTTTGTAGGTGTGGTATAGGTGATAACATATCAATCAGCCTAGCCTTTTTCTCAACTCTGTAAGGGTCGGCTTCCAGTCTAATCGGATGCAACTGAATACCAGTATTTTACATGGAGCGACTGCCTATCTGACCTCCACAACCCAGTAACTGGGTAATACGATACCTCTTGGTAAGACTGGCTGTCAGATTTTCGGGCTTCTGACTATTCGTAACGACTTTCAAAGATGTACAAATGACAGCCGGGACCAACGGCTTAACGTGCTTTCCGAGGCACGGAGGAGTTTAGTTATGAAAAGATGGTCACCCGTCCACGGCCAACCCCAGCAAGCGTAGCTTAACCTGATGGAATGACCTGTGCGGCTGTTGTTACTTAGCCACGAGCTTCGCTGGCATATGTTATTTAATCCATTAGATGTTCGCCTAATAGAAGCCGTTTACTTATAAGAGCTTAACGATTTATACGGTTATATTTATTGTCGTTTCGAGAGAATTTTTCTTATGAACTTGTGGCGACATCTATCCAGCCACATAGGAGCTACTCCGACAGCGAGCTAAGTGCCAAAAAGCTCACATGTGTCGACACTATACGTCACACAAAATCCTACATCGCGCAAACAGAGTTTACAGCGCGATCAAACATATACATGTATACTCAGCCCCGACTAAGAGTTGTCGGGCAGTACCCTGCCAGACGCAACACCTGTCTGGTTGGAGGATCCTCCCTTTTCAATGGAGGGACTTTCCGACCTGTTCCTTCATTCACCACTAAAAACTTATGGTGTTCATACGACATTTGAGGGGTTTAACCATAATATTTTGCACCACACACCATTTTAATTCCAAACCGCTGCCCCTATTCCCTTGAACCACACTCTAAACTCACACACGGTAACTAGATGTATAAAATTCATGAAGTACAGACTTACGTACGTATATATAATACCTAACAATGCATGAATTGTAATGTATTGTAATTACAAGCATTTAAAAAAGAATAGAAATCAAATTATTGTGGTGAGTTTATTAATAGATTACTAATTAAATGCAAATCTATACTAATATTATAAAGAGGAAAGATTTGTATTTTTGTGTGTATGTTTGTCGATACTATTATTATAAAGAGGAAAGATTTGATTTTTTGTTTGTTTGTTTGAAATGAATAGGCTCCGAAACTACTGGACCGATTTAAAAAAATATATTATTATAAAGAGGAAAGATTTGATTTTTTGTTTGTTTGTTTGAAATGAATAGGCTCCGAAACTACTGGACCGATCTAAAAAATTATTTCACCGTTGGAAAGCTTAGTTTTCTAGGAGTAACTCACAGTTATCCCGGGAAAAATAACGGGTCCCACGGGAAAGACCACGGGATCGAAGCCGCGGGCAAAGTGCTAGTTGATGATTGTGATGATTGTGATTGATGATGATGATTCACTTGATGTGTTTACTAGCTCCGAACTGACTTTTCTTAAGACTGCGAAACCTTTACTTCGTGTCTATTGCCACTCCCAGTACTATAATTTCTGGATAGCACAAATTATTATTTACGTAGTTTGTTATTTTTATGAATTCTGTTTGTACCTATCCATTGCTTTTCTATATACAAATGTTAGTCTATATTTATATGAGCATTAGCGAACGTTATGTTATTGATTCTTATAATATTATAATACCTATAAGTCATTAAATTATAATTTCCATGTACTTATATCTAACCTATAACTTGTATGTTTAGTGCACACGGTTAATATAAGTTGGTTATTAAATAAATAAATAAAGTATTTGGATAAAGACAGATTGACTAACGATTATTAGTAATATATTATAGTTACCATGGCATATTATATTATTCGTCTGTGAGAAGCTAACAGCTGGTCAGTGGGCGTACGATTCGCTGCCCTAGGGAAGTTAAAATAAAAACTAAATTCACTTTGTTAATATAAAACTATGCGTTGGTAATATACATTGCTAGGCGAACTCACGATGTTAATTGAAAAATAACTTTGTTCTCTGTTTAAAAATGTTGAGCATTTAAGTCGACAAAAATATTTCAGTTAAATTTTTTATGTAATACTTTTTAGTGGTTCGTACGAGGAGCTCGTGGCTAAGTACTAACAGCCACACAGGTCGATCCATCAGGTTAAGCTACGATTCCGGTGTTGGCCGTGGATGGGTGACCATCTTTACATACCAAGACTCCTCCGTGCCTCGGAAAGCACGTTAAGCCGTTGGTCCCGGCTGTTTGTGCGTGCATCTTTGACAGTCGTTATGGGTCGTTTGAAGCCCGAAAATCTGACAGCCAGTCTTACCAAGGGGTATCGTATTGCATAGTTACTGGGTTGTGGAGGTCAGATAGGCAGTCGCTCCATGTAAAATACTGGAATGCAGCTGCATCCGGTTAGACTGGAAGCCGATCCCAACATAGTTGGGAAAAGGCTAGGCAGGTGATGACTTTTTTGTGGTTGGTGTCGTTTGCGACTTTATCCGCGTAGATGACTGATTTTACCAATAAGGCTGTCAGTGTCAGCATTGTATCCCAATATTGACACCAGGATTGAAAGGGTTACCGCTACCCCGGAACATAAAGGGCTAAGGAAGGAACATGGATGGGTTTTAGTCAGTAAAAGTCTGAAACTATATTCCGCTCCACCCAGAGCGGGAGGAATCATTTGGTTTACCACCCTCAAAAAGGGTCGGTCAATCAGAAAGATGAAGCTAGTTGCCCATTCTAAAGCGTTATAAGTATCTATGGAGAAGAAGGGACAAGAAACTCCACGGACACTAATAATAAACTGTCCCATATATTTGGGTCGAGTGGGTATTGAAGTTTTGCAGTTTTGTATGTGACAGTGGTTATTTTTTCGCGATTACGATGTTGGACGCATAGAGAAAGTTATTCAAAGTCAAAGTTAAATCATTTATTACAAATAGGCACTTTTGAACATCAAAATAAACAATAAAAAGAATTGATTCCAGTCGCCTCTTCCAAAAGGTAGTTTCGTATGGAGAAGAATGGGGAAGAAACGCCACCGTTATTTTTTTA
Source organism: Hyppa rectilinea (assembly GCA_951799385.1). Lineage (NCBI taxonomy): Eukaryota > Metazoa > Arthropoda > Insecta > Lepidoptera > Noctuidae > Hyppa > Hyppa rectilinea. The sequence continues at coordinate 9,098,672 of OX637330.1, read as the reverse complement.
AATGTTTTACAGATGTTTTCTGTTTTGTTTTATGTTTTATTGAGTACTAGCTGACCCGACAGACGTTGTCCTGTCTTAAATATGGTACCTACCCTACCTACCTGAAATGCTTTTTTTATAAGAACCTGACAATAACAAAACAACAAAAAAATATCACTGAAATCGGTTCAGCCGTCCACGCGTGATGGCGTGACCAAAGGAAATAGGGATACATTTTATCACTACATAGTATTTAAAAGCAAAGTCGCTTCCGCTGTCCTTATGTCTGTACGTATGCTTTGATCTTTAAAACAACGGACTGCACAACGGATTTTGATGCAGTTATTTTAATAGATAGAGTGATTCAAGAGGTATGTTTATATGTATAATCACATGCAATTTCCGTAATCCACGTAGGAGTAGGCAGAAGCTAGGATATATATGAGATGTAAAAAAAATATCTCTTAGAATTTCGTAGGAGCGTTGTTCTCAGCGTCGAGAAAAATATGAGCTGTTCCATACATTTTATTGAGTTACGTGTGCATTAATGTCTGGAAAGCTAATATTTTTTTCGTGATTTCAGGGTTCATTTCATAAGAAAAGTTGTTCGTAACGATGCTCCCACGAAATTCTAAGAGTACATTTTTTAACACCTTATACCATAGATGATGATTGGTACCTCACCCTTAAATTTGACCATCCCTTTATGGAACCTGAGGAATAAACAGATGCGAAGCCGCTCGCAAAATGTATTTAACCCATCAATCTAAGTTGAACCGTTCTGAATATTTAACTACACAATTAACCTAATTTCGGTGTATTACTAGTGATGGGACACGAGTATACCTCGAAAAATATTAATATTTTATATAAAGAATTCTTTACGGTAGTGCAAACCGAATTTAATAATTGTTTCAAGAAGACCATTAATAGTATCAACCCTAAATTTATATTTAGTGACTGGGCCACTAAAGGACTCAGGAAAAGTAGGGAAAGACTTTTCGAGCTTTATGGCCTTAAGCCTTTTATTAACACAGAATCTTTTAATAAGTATGTTTCTACATACTCAAGAATTTTTAAAAACACTTGTAAAGCAGCTAAAGCCAAATACATTAGTAACAAGGTTAAATCAGCTGAAAATAAAATAAAGACGGTTTGGAAAATTATCAATAACGAAACGAACAGGAGCAAAAGACATAGTTCTGATTACGTACTGGAGACGTCATGTGGTTCCATTTGTGATAGCAAACAAGTAGCTCAAGAATTTGTAAATTTCTTTACCAGTATTCCCCTAAAAACTACTGAAACTCTAAATTCCTCGCCTTCCCTCTCTTTTGATTTATTAAAGGCAAACGTTTCAGCCTGCCTAATTGAATTCAACTTTAAGCATGTTAACCCCATAATAGTACTTAAAACTTTTAAACAAATTAAAATCAAATTGACCGAAGATCTTTGGGGAATGTCCAGTAAAGTCTGTACCTCGATCATTGAGACGATAGCACCTTATTTAGCCTTCATATTTAATTTATGTGTGGATCAAGGCATCTTCCCGGATTTAATGAAATACAGTAAGGTAATACCACTTTTCAAGTCCGGGGACAGTAAAGACACCAATAATTATAGACCCGTATCCGTGTTGCCGGTTTTCAGCAAGATCTTTGAAAAGATAATGCTTAATCAAATGCTTAATCATTTTAACACGAATAAAATACTTAACGATCAACAGTATGGTTTCACCAAAGGACGTTGTACAACTGACGCTGGTGTGACCTTATTAAAACACATTTTCAATGCGTGGGAAGAGGCTCAAGACGCCATCGGAATCTTTTGTGACCTCTCCAAGGCATTTGATTGCGTTGATCACGAAACCTTGCTGTTGAAGCTAGAGCATTACGGACTTGGAAAACTTGCGCTTAGTTTGGTAAAATCTTATTTAAACGATAGACAACAGCAAGTTCAAATAAAAGGTGTCAATTCACTCGGTTTAAAAGTAAAAATGGGTGTGCCACAAGGTTCTATATTGGGTCCTTTCCTCTTTTTAGTATACATAAATGATCTTCTCCATTTACTAAAAAATCAACCACAAATGGTGTTATTTGCTGATGACACTTCTTTAATTTTTAAGATAGATAGACGTGCAAAAAATTTTGACGACGTAAATAACGCCCTACTGCAGGTCCAAAATTGGTTCACTGCAAATAATTTAGTATTAAATGGAAAAAAAACGAAGTGCATTAGATTTTCTTTACCAAATGTAAAAAGTAGTGATTGTGAGATAGTATTGAATCAAGAGAAACTTGAATTTGTCGATAAAACTGTTTTCCTGGCGATCACGCTCGACTCAAGGCTACAATGGGGTCCTCATTTAACATCTCTTGCAGGACGGCTAAGTTCTGCAGCATATGCTGTCAGAAAGATCCGTCAGTATACTGATGTAGATACCGCGAGGCTAGTCTATTTTAGTTATTTTCATAGTATTATGTCTTACGGTATTTTACTTTGGGGACGAGCTGCAGACATCGAGTCTATTTTTATTCTGCAGAAAAGAGCTATCAGAGCCATTTATAATCTTCGTAGGCGCGATTCTCTAAGGGAACGGTTTAAGGTTATTAACATCATGACTGTACCTTGTCAATATATCTATGAAAACATCATGTACGCACGGAAAAATCTGCATCTTTTTAGTAAAAGAGGTGAAAGACACAACTATTTCACTAGAAATAGGGACCAATTAGTTCAACCAGGTTTCAGGCTGGCTAAAGTAGATTCATCTTTCATGGGGTACTGTTTAAAATGTTACAATAAAATACCTCCCCACATTCTGGAACTTAATGAAACAAAATTTAAAACTTGTATAAAACGCACACTATGCAGCCAAGCGTATTATAAATTGGGAGATTACATTGCTGATAAAAATGCTTGGGTCAATGCTAGTCCAGCTCCACAAGGGCGCATCAACTAATTTATTAGACTACTGAAAACTGTTGGAGCTGCGGAAGATCAACAACAACAAAAAACCATCTTTGCATTGTATAAATTCAATCTCTTAATATTGTATAACTGCTTAGCACATATGTGAGTACTATGTACCTACTATAAAGCGACCAATCTCTGGTGCGTCTTTCATTGACTTGAATATGCCCTGGCGGCTGAGAGTATGTCATGCTCACTTTAATGTCTCGCTGATGGTGGCGTGTGTGTTGGATCATTTAGCTCCCTTCAAAATGGTTGAGCTGAATGGTGCTAATATATGCGTCATGTTCGTGAACGGGCGCTGTCAGTAGAGACTGGTCATCTCTTAGCGGCTAAGGCTTGTTTTAATTTAATTATTGATTAGGTTTTACATATTTTATATCTGATGCTTTTAACGTTCTGCATCGTTCTCACATGTATAATATTAATATGAACTATGTAACAAATATTTTGTAACCATATTTTGTTTAAAAGAGTGTCCATGGAGTTTCTTGCCCGTTCTTCTCCATAGGTACCTACTCCTTTGGAATGGGCAACTAGCTTCATTTCTCGGACTGACCGACACCTTGACAATTCAAAAGTGCCTGTAATTGGTTTATTTGAAATAAATACTTTGAGTTTGAGTTTGAGTTTAGGACACAAGTTACGATAATTATTAATAATTGTATTATCTTGTGCGTATTCCATAATTATCATTTGCTTAAAAATCAGTGAAGGAAAACATCGTGAGGAAACCAGCATGTGAAAATAAGTCAGAAGCCCATGTCAGCATGAAAACTCTGACACCAGGTTAGTCACTAACTACAGGAAAAGAAAGAAAAATTGTAGATAACCACAGCTCACACATTGTCGAGTACCTACACAGGCTCCGAATACATTTATCTATAATCTGTCATAATGAACTTACAATTTAAATGTAAGTTCATTATGACAGATTACAGATTCTTTATACATCGAAAAATCGCAATAAATCAAATCGATATTATTTCATCGACTAGAGGCACATCACTAAAATGCTTATGCTTGCGGCTAGGTAAACAGAATACATTAATGAGCATCTTACAGCTTATTAAATAATATACCTTTTGTTGCTATAATAATGGTTAACATAGGCGAACTAGATAATAAAACTAATTGATACAACTTTTAATATTTTACGTCGTAAAAATCTTTGACGTTATATTTCATACAAATCACGTACAAATTCCGCGTTTTGACCATTCATAAAAAGTAACTTTATTGACTACCCGTTCAAATAGCCAATTGGTTCTTATATTGCTTGAATGTGTAATGCTGTAGGAATTTCGGTACTCCCCTAAGGCTAAGGAAACGCCGTGACGTGGAAACAGAGTCCACCCATCCGAGATGTAATTGCTTAACGTCATCAATTGATCTACGCTGTGACCCAACACCGTAAGGTCTACCTACGTGTGTAGTGTTGATGATTTCATATTACATACAAAACAGACGAGGTGCTCGTCTCTAAGTAATACTAGCCGCATGGGTCGATCCATCACGTTAAGCTCTGAAGGTCACTATGTAATTGTCTTTAAAAAAAAAAAAAATTTACTTCAGGATGTATATTTAGGATAATTTGGGATAACACGCGAGACCCATAGGCAGACCAGTCTACTATCGAGGTGGAGTGTCAAGTGTCGAAAAGAAAGATGGCGTTTCCAGCTGTCAAGTAGATAAATAGCTGGCAGCGCCGACAAGGCGCTGATCTAGCAATAAAAAAAAATGAAATAAAAACAAAGATGTGGAAGGTTACTTAATGCAGTCCCGTACTTTAGTGACTGATCTTCTAAGCCTGTCGAGTGATGCTCCGTGTGAATCCGTCACTGACGATTAACAAAAACTGTTTTAGTTTTTGCACATTCGGAGCAAGGGCTTTACCAGAAGCATTGCCATACAACGTCATTTATTCAAACTAGGCTGAAATTCAGCTCTTTTTGAAGGTCAAAGTTACATAAGACAGTCCCCCAAAAATGCCCACCCTTCACCACTTCCTAGTGCTTTAGCTGGGAAGAAGAAGTGGCGCAACAAAGTCCCCAGCAGCACAGCTAATAGTTTGACCTGTGCGGCGTTACTAGCGACGACGATATTTCCCAAAAGTTATGATACAAAATAGGTATTTTTAACTTCCTGGCTCTCCCAACTTAAAATATTGTTGGATACCGATATATACGTATACATATTAGTATTTACTGGCATATACCGAACGAATTTTGGATGGAGCAATTTTTCACCCAGATCTATAAATTATTTTCATGATTAAGTGTAATTACCTAACTTCTAAATAAAAAAGTGTTAGATAAGTGGTTGACCGTTATCTGTTTTGACCTGAAACACAGGTTTAAATTAACCTAGATCGGGCTGGTCACTACCTAAAATTGCGATTCCGAACAACCATTACTTGCACCTATAATAAAATTTTAGTTTGATTTTTTAGTTCAGTTGGATTAACTTGATTCTATACATACGGTGATGATGATGACATACAACGTGGCCATGTCTCTTGGTTACATTACCAGTCGACAGCGATGTGGAGCAATTTTTCAACACCACATTTCAGGTGAGTTAAGCGTGTTCTTCAGAAACATTTATCCTATCTACGGAAGCCTTCAACGACTGTGGTTGGACACGCAATTGGCCGGTTTTTTTTAATTCATATATTGTTTAAAATGGACTCACCTTTGGGGGCCGAAGACATGGGCCCACTCGGCACGACCATTGCAGACAACGTAGGATTTTTCTGAAACAAAAGAACCACAATTAGAGATATTTAGGTATCCTACTCTTCTTCTTTTCGTGTGGTTAGTGACTATAACCTGGTGTCAGAGTTTTTATGCTGCCCATGGGCCTCTGACTTAGCTTCAAATTCAAACTCAAACTCAAAGCATTTATTTCAAATAAACCAATTACAGGCACTTTTACCAAAGCAGTAGGTACCTATGAAGAAGGTTCCTATGGAACAGGGCAAGACTCGATGGACACTCTTTCAAATGAAATACAAAAACTGGGTTACATCATTCATGTTGATAAATATACATGTGAGAACGATGCAGAACTAAAAAGCGTCCATAATCACAAGATTTAAAAAACAATTCGAAATTGAGATAAATTTTAAAAGAGCCCTGGCAGCTTAGAGATGACCAGCCCCTACTGACGGCGCCCGTTCATGAACATGACGCATGGATTAGCGCCATTCAGCTCAACCATTCACAGCCAACTTCACATGCTGTTGAGAAATATTTCTCAGGCATGCCGGTTTCCTCACGATGTTTTCCTTCACCGATTTTTAAGCGAGTGATAATTATAAAATTTTCGCATGCACACTGACGTAGAGCACTAGCATGACTCCATCCATGGCCGAGATACTGATTGTCAATTGTTTTAATGGCTCTGAATACGAGGTATTTTAGCTGCTTTGTACGGCTGTATTTAGTGACTAAGTTCTTTTTTTTTAGAAATGTGCGTTTTTTGGTGCAGGATAAACAGTTTTTCTTTCTCTTTCCTGTCGCGGGCAGGGTAGGTCCGTGTCTGGCTGACCATCTTTACATACCGAGTCTCCTCCGTGTCTCGGAAAGCACGTTAAGCCGTTGGTCCCGGCTGTTATTCGTGCACCTTTGACAGTCGTTACGGGTCTATAGAGATATAGACAATTAGAGAACATTCACACAGGAGCGACTAATCGAGCAACCAGTCGAGCGATATGTCGAGTCGTGAGTCTGGGTCACCGCGATTCCTTCGTAAGTATCGTTTGTGTTAAGCCGTTGGTCCCGGCTGTCATTCGTGGATCTTTGACAATCGTTACGAGTCTTCAGAAGACTGAAAATCTGACAGCTTGCTTACCAAGGGGTATCGTATTACCCAGTCACTGGATTGTGGAGGTCAGATAGGCAGTCGCTCCATGTAGAATACTGGTATTCAGCTGCAACCACTTAGACTGGAAGCCGACCCCAATATAGTTGGGTAAAGGCAGGCAGATTGTTTTTGATCGTCGTATCTTAAGGTTCATACAGAGACGATACGACAGAGGGGCTTTCCTTTAAACTGCCTATACTAGGTACCATTTTCAAGCTCTGTACCAAAAATCAATTAAATAGGAGCAGTAATTTAGTCGCAAATTATTTTTTTAGTTTTTGCTCCGTTTGTACCGCGTCGTGGTCGCTTTGCCAAGGTCAGTTTTTATTTACAAAAGGTGGTTGCGTTTTACTCTGATTTGTAAGCTATTTACTTAGGTATTTAGTTAGTTTGAAAACAAAAACTCATTTTTGGTACAGACGCCAGCACATCAAGCTATCCCTAACTGTCAAATTTTCTCAATTAAAAATGAACCTTATGACTTTGCAATAAAGTTGAAATACTATCAAAGAAATTTGACAGATTGTGGTAACTTGATGTGCTGGCCTCTGTACTTTTTATTTCTATACCGTATCGAATTAATACTAAACACATTTAGTATACACTATAAAGAAGTCACGGGAAAAGCCAGCACGGTCTACAAATATATAGAAATCCCCAATAAAATAACAAAAGATTCAAATCTATTTAAAACAACATCGCTATTTAAATACAAAGAATGTATTACCAAAGAAAAATACATCCGTCTGTGATTTACAATTGGGATTACTGTATAAATACCGCTTTGTTATTTCAACGTTATATAAAGTTACGTATGTCCCAGTGGAGAATATATGATAATGTATATCTATGGTTTAAAAAAATATTGATATCAGGTAGGTTAACCAAGCTAATAATAAATATATGTATGTCGCAGTAATCTGGTTGAATCTGCTATTTGATTGAATGACTAGCGCGTAAAAAAATAGCAGATTCAACCAGATGACTGCGACATAATACTTGCCATATGACGACACGGTTGGGGCAGTGGTTGAGCGATTGACTGCTGCGCAGCATGTCGCGGGTTCGATTCCCGCACGGAAAAAATATTTGTGCGACTTACAGGTATTTGTTTCGGGTCTGGGTGTTTTTCTATCAAAAACATGTATGTTTACAAAAAAAAATGTATATAAGTAGTTTATCAGCCATCTCGTTACTATAACACAAACATTAGGTTGCTTAGCTTAGCTAAAGGGTCTTTCAACAAGGACGGGTCGATGTTGGAATTAAATAAAACAAGCTATTATTTTATTTGAAAGGCCAATTTATGCCATTATTTATGAAATATGATATCGTTTAAATTTCTACCGCGGCTTCGAACGGTAGCATGGATCCGAAAGGTCCAATTTTCGATTACTCTAATGCATAGATCCGGCTGAATCTGAGGGATGGCCTGCGATATGTTGACTTTCAGGGCATCGGTTGATAGCTGATTATTGGCATAGACCTGCGACTTGAGAAAACCCCACAAGAAAAAGTCTAGCGAGGTCAAATCGCACGATCTTGGTGGACAATTCACGTCACCTCTGCGAGAGATAACGCTACCCTCGAACCTTTTATGCAGAATGCCATTCACTTTCAGCTCCTGGGTCAGTTGGTTCTTGTACGGGTGTAGGCTCAAGTCCCGACGCAAAATTCGCCAAATTGAGTCTGCGAAAGGCCGTGTTCTTGTGCACGGCGAGAAATCGACTGCCTCGGACACTCACACGGACAGCAGCGATGTTTTCGGCCGATCTGGCGTTCTTTTGACGTAAGGGAGTTGGTTGGTTGTTTACCGAACCAGTTGTCAAATTTGGTCACCAAACGTTGGAGAATCTACTTTGAAGGGCCACCGCATCTGCCTTAAAATGGACGTAACGCGCGCAACGTTTGCACTAACAAACACTAATTTTGATTGATAATAAAGTTTTATCATTTGGACGTGCTGCTCAATCTTGTAACTTACCATGGTGATTTGGCATCAGTAACTGAAGAAATAAAAACGCATTTGACAGATGCCGCCAAAACAACATGGCCGCCACAAACTATCAAAATCGACCCGCCCTATTTGAAAGACCCTTTATATGGCGCTGTGAGAAATGTCCATGGATATTATTATTATTTCTTAAACTCAAAGCATTTATTTCAAACTGCTGACAGCGGCTTCGCCCGTATATCCCAAGGAAACGTACTACCAGGATAAACCTGGTGTCAGAGTTTTTACGCTGCCCATGGGCCTCTGACTTAGCTTCACATGCTGTTGAGAAATATCTCTCAGACATGCTGGTTTCCTCACGATGTAGTCCTTCACCGATTTTTAAGCAAATAATAATTATACAATACGCACATGAATCTGTAAAATCAGAGGTGCGTGTCTCGGGTTGATTAAAAGCTCATTTAACCAACTATAGTATATAATTGGTTCTAATTTTTAATATGAAAACCATAATGTTTAGATTTGAAGTTAACTTTGGCCTTCGAACTGACTTGTAAGACTTGTAAGCCTCTAGGCGATGTGTGTGTTCATTGTATCAAGTCATACGGCACGAGAATTGGCATTTTTTATATATTTTAAGGATGGCAAATCATCAAATGACTCCTTCCGCTCTGAGTGGAGCGGAAGCGAGTGTCTTCTCAGACTCTTACTGACTAAACCCATCCATGTTCCTACCTTAGCCCGTTATGTTCCCAGAGGACACGGTAGAGCACACGGTGCAAACCTGCCCCGCCGTGTCCTCGTAGAGGCGATCGGCGGCTGCGACCTCTCGCGCCCGGCCCTGGTGCAAGCCATGGTCCGAAGCGAGAGGGAGTGGGAGGCAGTCACCTCTTTCAGCGAAAAAGTCATGCTCGCGAAGGAGGTGGCGGGATGGGAGAGAGAAAGGTCCTCCCGTCCCAGCCGCCGCGGGAGACGCCCCGGGAGTAGGGAGCCACGCGACGACTCTCGGCCACCGTAGGCGCGGGCCTGCGGACGGTGAGTAATAGGTGACTCACCGTCCGACCAGGACCAGGCCCGTGCCGGACGGCGCGTATATGTTCCACGCGCGCCTCACAGAGATATCAGAATATGAAGGGGCCCCTTAGGGCCAAGCCTGCCGGGTAAGCGGGATTGTCCGAAAGGGTTACCGCTACCCCGGAACATAAAGGGCTAAGGAAGGAAGATGGATGGGTTATAGTCAGTAAGAGACTGACACTCCCTTCCGCTCCACCCAGAGCGGGAGAAGTCATTGGATGATTTCCCAGCCTTAAAAAAAAAGGCCTTTATGTTCTGGGGTAGCGATAACCCTTTTGGACAATATCGCTGATACGACAGGCATAGTTATGAGATGGTTCTATGATGTAGTCGATCCTTTCAATCTGCCTGCCTTTTCCCAACTATGTTGGGGTCGGCTTCCAGTCTAACCGGATGCAGTTGATAACAGTATTTTACATAGAGCGATTGCCTATTTAACCTTCACAACCCAGTAACTGGCTAATACGATACCCCTTGGTAAGACTGGCTGTCAGATTTTCGGGCTTCTGAAGACCCGTAACGGCCGTCAAAGAAGCACAAATGACAGCCGCGACGGCTTAACGTGCTTTCCAAGCCATGCAGGAGTCTCGGAGGGCCCACAATGCTCTAAAACGAAATGTACCTACCACCTAAGTTCACATTGTGGAATGCAATAAACGTATTGAGTATGTAAAGATAGACACCCATCTGTGGCCAACCCCGGCAAGCGTAGCTTAAACTGGTGGATCGACCTGTGCGGCGGTTATTAGCGACGATATTTCCCAAAAATCGTGTGACAATGAACCCAGGCTCCGTAACTCAAGTTGCTCAGCGGCTACCTTAATTAGGTACTGTGTTGCCTTGGGGCTACCAGCTCCTGGAGCCCTGTTCTATATATACGATATGCTATTCCCTCGTTCATATCTCAAGTATGACGTCAGACTAAAAAGTGATGAGGATTCAGTCAAGAGGATGACTTTAATTTCCAAATACAGAGTTGATATGACAGAATAAAGCAATAAAGTACACGTAAGTTGTGATAGCTTAGTGGTGTGACCGTCGGACTGCCAAGTCAGAGGTCTCGAGTTCGAACCCAAGGCACGCACCTCTGATTTTCAAATTAATGTGCGTATTGTATAATTATCACTTGCTTAAAAATCGGTGAAGGAAAACATCGTGAGGAAACCGGCATGCCTGAGAGATATTTCTCAACGGCATGTGAAGCTAAGTCAGAGGCCCATGGGCAGCTTAAAAACTCTGACACCAGGTTAGTCACTAACCACACGAAAAATAATACAATTTCGATCATACAAAAAACCACCTCTCGACCTAAAAACAACATTCAGAAACACGGAAATAGAAGAAGTTAATACATTTAGCTTAGGTACTTGGCATAAATATTGACACACACATTAACTGGAAGTCCCACATAGAACACATAAAAACAAAACTGTCCAGATTCTCTTAAGCTCTTTTTCAAATTAAACAAAGCACAAACACACAAACAGCTATGGCTGCTTACTACGCATATGCATACTCATGGCTGCGATATGGAATCATGCTATGGGGAAACAGTGTTAACGTAGATGAACTATTCATAATGCAAAAGAAGTGTATAAGAATTCTAGCCCAAATAGATAATATGGAGAGCTGTAAACCCTATTTTATAAAATATCAGATGCTAACTCTGCCTTCAATATACATACTGGACATTTGCGTATTTGTTTTTAAAAATATCGACAAGTTCACTAAAGTGGAAGATACACATAAAGTCAACACTCGTCATAAAAAGAGGTTATGCGCCCCAACCTCAAGAATTAAAATGTTAAGCAATAACCCTTACTATATGGCAATAAAAATATATAACAAGCTGCCTAACATGTTTAAAACTGAAAAATCTGTAACAATATTTCAAAAAAGGCTAACTATACCTAACTAACTATACCTAATCCAAAAATGTTTCTACTCAGTAAAAGAATATTTAGAGTCAAGCTTAAAATAGCGATCTTCTATCGTGTTCAACTGTGACGATCTGTCCTGTACATACCTATGTCCTATATCCTGGTTTATATTCATTTATATAAGTGTATTACCAACTTGTCACACGGCAGTAGGGGGCCTATTTAGAATTAATAACGCTGAAAACCGCTCAAAAAAGCGACTCCAGGAGGCAAAGTTATGTAGCGGTTAGGTTAGGTTAGGTTAGGTGGATGACATTAATTTGCTGAATAATTGTATTAAATTCATTATTATTATTATTGACATTCAATTTCGACATAACTATAATTTCTCAATTTAATTGCACAAATATAAAAGAAAATAATTAATTAATAATAATGTATAATGCATGCTTATTTAAGAAGATAAGGGCAGGCGAATGAAAATTGCAATGCTTGGAAAAGGCCGCTAAGTCATAAGTACCTACTAACATTCATACATAACACCAAAATTGTACACTTGGTTCGCAATAAACATTTTGACTTTGACTTTGAAAATACGTGTTTTAAGTATTAATTCGATACGGTATAAAAATAAAAAGCACCAAAAATTTTTGTATTTTTTTTTTTTCAAACAAACTAAATAGCTTACAAATGAGATTAAAACGCAACCACCCTTTGTAAATAACTAGCTCCCGCCCGCGGCTTCGCCCGCAAAATATGTCGACAAATTATACACACAAACTTTCCTCTTGAATCACTATCTATTAAAAAAAACCGCATCAAAATCCGTTGCGTAGTTTTAAAGATTTAAGCATACATAGGGATATAGGGACAGAGAAAGCGACTTTGTTTTAGACTATGTAGTGATAAAAACCTGGGTCCGTCTGGTGGATTACGGCTACTCCTTCTCACAGAGTGGAGTCCTGTGTCCCAGCAGTGGGAATATTATAGACTGATTATGCGATACCCACTATACCCGAAAACAGCATTGCTGTTTAAGCAGTCTTTCTGCCCGGGTAGCAATAGACCTACCCCCTATTACATGGGACTTCAACATCACTAGCGATATTTGTGTGTAAGTACAGACGCCGGCACATCAAGTTACCACAATCTGTCAAATGTCTTTGATAGTATTTCAACTTTATTGCAAAGACATAAGGTTCATTTTTAATTGAGAAAATTTGACAGTTAGGGATAGCTTGATGTGCTGGCGTCTGTACATACTCAAACTCAAAGCATTTATCTATACTAATATGTATTATAAAGAGGTAAAATTTGTAAGTTTGTATGTAGGGGGTAATCTCCGGAACTAATGATCCAATTTCAAAATTTTTTCACTGATAGAAAGCTACATTATTCCTGAGTGCTATAGGCTATAAATTATATTTATATCACACATATTAGCCGAGTTATCGCAATTTTCGTCTAGCAAGTCGGAAAAAAATACCTCCGAAAACAGAATTATTTGCATGCGCTGCCTAAACAGTTACAGTATATCGCAATTTTCCGCGGACGAAGTCGCGGGCAGAAGCTAGTTTCAAATAAATTACAGGAACTTTTGTCAAGTGGTCGGTCAATCAGAAAAATGAAGCTAGTTGCCCATTCCAAAGCAGTAGGTGGATGGAGAACGGGCAAGAAACTCCACGGACACTCTTTTAAACAAAATATGGTTAGAAAAAATTGGTTACGACATTCATGTTATTATTATACATGTGAGAACGATGAAAGCATCTGTTATAAAATATGTAAAACGAACGTATGTTGACGACACGGTTGATGCAGTGGTTGAGAGATTGACTGCTGCGCACTATGTCGCGGGTTCGATTCCCGCACGGAACAAATATTTGTACGACCTGCAAGTATTTGTTTTTTTGTCTGGGTGTTTTTCTATCTATCTATCTATCTATCTATACATATAATAAAATTGTAGAAAAGTGGTGTCTGTACAATAGAAATATTTAAAAAAAAGTACCAGGGGTTGTTATTATATCGATGCCGAACCCGAAATTGTAATTAATTTTTTTTTGTCTGTTTGTCTGTGTGTTTGTGCACGCTAATATCAGAAACGGCTTATTTGATTTAGATACGGATTTCACTAATATATTGTAGTAAGCTTCACTTAACATTTAGTGTTTATTTCATGTTAATCGGTTCATAAATAAAAAAGTTATGACAATTTGAAGAATCACGGCAAACATTTGTTACGGTATTCTATCAGAGTACGTATACGCATCGCGCCTGCGCGTCTGTGGCTATATAAAGCGCGCTGAGAACCGCGCCGCTGTTATTCCCGATCCAGCTGTCCCTTGCTGTCCTCCCCCACCGATGCCCTAAGCCGAGGTCCGTACCCGACAGGGGGTGCCCTTAGCGTGTAGTCGCTTAGTTTGTAAGTTTTTATAAGCCCTGGCTGGAGGCTACAATTCTTTTGTGGTAACCACAGGCAAGTCCGGTTAAGCAGTATACAACCCTATGGTTGAGCTGCGAGATGCCATTATCAAAAAAAAAACACGCCGCTGCCATAAGGATTCAGTTATTTGTAGCGAACGCACGTATCCTGGAGAGTATAGGCGAATAGTTGCATTCGATTATTGCGATTCACTTGAATACTGACTGTTTGCATATTTCATTTATTTATATTTAAGGGTTTGTAGGTTGGGTTCTTTTTCTAAATTTTCCTTAAAATCTATCTATAATATAATAAAACAGTAAAAAAACTGTGTCTGTACATTGAATATATTAAAAAAATAATGATTGAATGGTTTAGAAACAGTAATAGAGCACGAATCCAAAAAAAAAATCGGTCTGTTTGTTTGTACACGCTAATCTTCGGAACGGATTTGAATGATTTTTTTTTGTTGTGTAGGTATTAAGTCTGGGCAACAAATAGACTATAATTTATATGGAAACTTGAACACCTGATGCAGAACCGCAACAGACCAGCTAAACTGTAAGAAATACAAAAATGGTACCGTAGCAAAAATTGTTCCGCGTGATGAGCATTTTCTGCTGAGAGAATAAATTTGAAGATCTGGAACACCTGATGTGGAACTCCAAGAGCCCAGCTACACTATAACAGATATTGGAATGTCGTCTTAGCAAAAGTTGTTCAGCCTGATGAGCACTCTCTGTTGACGCATAAAAATTTAAGATCTGGAACACCTGTTGTGGAATCCCCAGAGCCCAGCTACACTATAACATATACAGAGTTGATACGACAGAGGGGCTTTCCTTTAAACAGCTTATACTAGGGACCATTTTCAAGCTCTGTACCAAAAATCAATTAAATAGGAGCAGTAGTTTAGTCGCAAACGATGTATCTTTCCTAACAGCGCTCCGGCGTGCACGCGTCGGTGCCGCTGCGTTACAAGGTCAGTTTTGATTTACAAAGGGTGGTTGCGTTTTACTCTGATTTGTAAGCTGTTTAGTTTGTTTTATACCGTACCGAGTTAATACTAAACACGTATAGTATACGTAGTGTAATTTAATCCCCCTCTGTCATATCAACTCTGTATAGGAATGACGTCTTAGCAAAAGTTGTCCAATCTGATGAGCACTTTCTGTTGACTTATAAAAATCGAAGATCTGGAACACCTGTTGTAGAACTCCAAGAGCCCAGCTACACTATAACACATATAGGAATGACGTCTTAGCTAAAGTTGTTCGGTCTGATGGTCATTTCCTATTGACTTATAAAAATCGAAGAACAGAAACATCTGATGTGGAAATCAAAGCTATCACTAATTTCACTGTATAATTATAAAATAACATAAGCTGGGAGTACTTCCACGCGGTAACAGTTTAGGACTGATTTTCGCTGACGATGGTACTGACGCCAGCACATCAAGCTATCCCTAACTGTCAAATTTTCTCAATTAAAAATGAACCTTATGTCTTTGCAATAAAGTTGAAATACTATCAAAGAAATTTGACAGATTCTGGTAACTTGATGTGCTGGCCTCTGTACTTATATCATTGAAAATTTGACTCTGCTGGCCAAAACTCCCATTTATTTTTTTATTTTACCAAATAAATATGCCTTCGGACTTATGTTATTTGAGTGTTTCATTTCCTTTTCTATTTATCTTTGTGACACAGTAGCCTACCCGATAACGTCTGGGAGCAATCCCTTAGATTTTAATTGATCACTTATATTCAGAATAAAACTATAACCATGCTTAGAAAGAGGTCAAATCTTTCCCAATGTTCAAAAAGAGCTAAAAGATTGAAGATCATAAGATCCCAAGAATCTACCAAAGAGCGTCACGAGAGACTTGATGATGTTTGAAAACTTCCGGCTGCAACTCGCTCCGTGGAAACCTCTTCGGATCGCGAAGCACGCCTGCGTTCTCAGCGTATTTACGCATCCAGGTCTCTAGAGACCAGTGAAGAAAATGATGCGCGACTGACCGCTGATCGTGCAAGTCATGCATTGTCTCGCGAATCGGAGACGTTCACGGATAGAGAATTACGCTTGAATTCCAAGCGTATCTACGCATCGACTTCTAGGTCTCTAGAGACAAGTGGGGAACGTGATGCGTGACTGACCGCTGATCGTGATTCAGATCTTCGATTTTGACGACCCCGTTGTCTGGCATAAGCAACAGGATACGCGTACGAAGTCGCGCGGGCAGAAGCTAGTTTCAAATAAATTACAGGCACTTTTGTCAAGGGGTCGGCCAGTCAGAAAAATGAAGGTAGTTGCCCATTCCAAAGCAGTAGGTGGATGGAGAACGGAAAAGAAACTCCACGGACACTCTTTTAAACAAAATATGGTTACAAAAAATTGGTTACGACATTCATGTTATTATTATACATGTGAGAACGATGAAAGCATCTGTTATAAAATATATAAAAACAATTCAATATTAAATTAAAACAAGCCATAGCAGCTAAGAGATGACCAGTCCCTACTGACCGCGCCCGTTCACGAACATGACGCATGGATTAGCACCATTCAGCTCAACCATTTTGAAGGGAGCTAAAGGCCATAGGTTCACCACCTGTTACATGGGACTTCAACATAACAAGCGAAATATGGGTGTAAGTACACGAACCCTTCAGCCAACCTGAATGATGTAACCCATATTTTGTAACCATATTCTGATTTAAAAGAGTGTCCATGGAGCTTCTCGACCGTTCTTCTCCATAGGTACCTACTGCTTTGGAATGGGCATCTAGCTTCATCTTTCTGACTGACCGACTCCCTTTCTTTTTTTGATGGTGGTAAATCGTCAAATGACTCCTCCCGCTCTGGGTGGAGCGGAAGGGAGTGTCCGGCTCTTACTGACTAAAACCCATCCATGTTCCTTTCTTAGCCCTTTATGTTCCGGGGTAGCGGTAACCCTTTCCGACAATCCCGCTTAACTGACCATATTTTGTTTAAAAGAGTGTCCATGGAGTTTTTCCCCGTTCTTCTCCATAGGTACCTACTACTTTGGAATGGGCAACTAGCTTCATCTTTCTGACTGACCGACACCTTGACAATTCAAAAGTGTTGTAATTGGTTTATTTGAAACTAGCTTCCGCCCGCGGCTTCGCCCGCATAAAATGTCGACAAATTATACACATAAGCCTTCCTCTTGAATCACTCTATCTATTAATAAAAACTGCATCAAAATCCGCTGTGTAGTTTTAAAGATTTAAGCATACATAGGGATATAGGGACAGAGGAAGCGATTTTGTTTTGTACTATGTAGTGATAAATGCTTTGAGTTCGAGTTTGAGTTTAACCCCTTTGGGGAGTTCTAGCAGGATTTTATGGTACTTTGAACTATCAAATAGTTTAGAAACCACATCACTGTCCGTTATAAAACTAACTTGGGTCGTTCGGGTTGATTTCTGACCACGAAACTGTTATACGGTCTCTAGCGCAAGTTATACCGAAATGTCAAATTTCTTCAAATGATTTTAAACCTTAATACGTTGATGGTTAAGTTGAAAATCGATTGAGAGAATTTGACAGTTTATGTTAACTTGATTTGCTGGCGATTGTACGCAGCACATCAAGTTACCACAAACATCCCATCCGCATTCATCTGGTTAGCTACGCTTGCCGGGGTTGGTCCGTGGATGGGTGACCATCTTTACATATCGCAACTCCGCCGTGCCTCGGAAAGCATGTTAAGCCGTTGGTCCCGGCTATCATTCGTGGATCTTTGACAGTAATTTCGGGTCGTCAGAATCCCGGAATCTGAAAACCAGTCTTATCGGGTATCGTATTACCCAGTTAATGGATTGTGGGGGTTAGATAGGCAGTCGCTCCGTTTAAAATACTGGTATTCAGCTGCATCCGGTTAGACTGAAAGCCGACCCCTAAATAGTGGAGAAAACAACCATTTTCCACGTCCGTTGAGAGAACTTCCTTCATACAGGGTGTCCCAGAACTCAACGTCAAGCCGAAACGGGGTGACAGGATTAATCATAACCATCACGAGAAAAATCTGAAAAAAAATCTGTCCGATGCAGTTTGAAAATTATGGGCATTCTAAGAAAAACCTAGAAATTTGATCAAACTGTACCATTTTTCGGTTATTGTAGTTATTCCTTTTTTATTTTTGTTCATTTGAACTTTGGAAACGTAATTCTAAATAACATTTCTAGAATCCTAATAAAAAATAATGACACAATTGCCTCAAGTTTCCGAGAATTGAGACTATTTGTTAAACTACGAATTTAAATTTTTCAAGATTCGTCGACGTTGACAGGCCCTCCTTTAAAAAAATTGTACTAGAGTGCCTTGGCAAGTGGCATTAAAAGTTGGCGCATTTAATCAGAATTCTAAAATGGCACAATACTTGTTAGTTCCATACAATAAAAAAGAGTAAAAAAATTAAAACCTCAAGTAGCCAGATTTTTGCTATCTCAGTTAAAATATTTTTGATTCGCACAAGCTCTAGGTAGGTTCTTAATTTTAAGGCAAAATGATGAGAGAGAGGGATAGTGGGTATGTTTGCCATGAGTGAGCGAGACAGATGGTGACACCACGCATTGAGACGGAGATGCGTCGTTTAAACGAGTGCGAATGAAACAGATAGATGTCATACCAAGCAAATGGCTACGCTACCAGTCCGACACCAATCAGTTAGTACGTTTCGCTCATTTGTCTACTGCGCACATTCGTCTTCGCTTGTGTTGATTTAGTACTGACAACTTTGGCTTCTCTTTTTGGACTTTGATCTTTGTGAATTGGACTTGTTGACAACATACCGGCAACTTTGGCTTCTCTCTGGACTTTTGTGTTGGTATACTTTTTATCTACCATGCCTCCGCGCTACACTTCACAAGAATATGCGAACATGCACCTCATTTATGGGGAATGCAGATGCAATGCAAGTGCCGCCGCTAGACTTTATCGTGAAAGATATCCAAATTTAGAGCGCTACCCGGATCACCGCGTGTTTGTTAATGTGCACCGTTCACTCACAGAGGGCGGTCGTTTCCCGAATCAAATACAGGCTGGAGGTAGACCTGTGTTTCCTTTCGAGGAAGAAGTATTGCAAGAGGTCGCAGGTGAACGAAGTATTTCCGTACGTGGAATTGAACAAAGAACGGGAATACCCAAAAGCACTGCTCATCGTATTTTACAAAGAGCCGAAATGCATCCGTTTCACGTACAACGAGTTCAAAGTCTTCTACCTCGAGATTAGTAGGAAAGGATTTCTTTTTGTAGAACAATGCTACAGAGGCATAATGAGAATCCCCAATTCATCCAAAAAATTCTCTGGTCAGATGAATCGACATTTAAAAAAGATGGTTACATAAACTTGCACAATTATCACGAGTGGCATGTAGAGAATCCACATTTAATGCGAGAAGATAGATCCCAGTATCGTTTTAAAGTAAACCTGTGGACCGGAATTTTAAACGGTAAAATTATTGGGCCTATTGCCCGAGAACTTGAATGGAACTAATTACCTACATTTTTTAAGAGAAGATTTACCAACCCTGTTAGAGGACGTACCACTAGCAGATCTTCGCGATATGTGGTTTCAACAAGATGGCTGCCCAGCGCATTTCGCAGTGCAAGTAAGAGATTTCCTTGACCAGGAATATCCGGGAAGGTGGATTGGACGTTCAGGCACTATCTCGTGGCCCGCCCGTTCACCAGATTTAAATCCCCTGGATTTTTTCTATTGGGGAGTTTTGAAAGAAAAAGTTTACTCAAAGCCCATTGAGAACGTAGCCGGCCTGCGTGAACGCATTTCTCAAGCAGCTGAGGAGATTAACTCTCGAAGATATGCCCGACTAATAAGTAGATCTTTTTTAAGAAGATGTAGGGCTTGTATTGAGGCTGATGGTAAACAATTTGAGCATTTATTGTAATAAAACATGTTATTTCTCTATCTGACTTTTATTCCAACAAACCTAAATTAAACTAGATCAAGATTTTTCATTATTTTACTAACTTTTTTTTCACTTTGGTAAAAGTGGCGTCACTATCTGTCTCGCGCACTCATGGCAAACATACCCACTATCCATCTCTCTCATCATTTTGCCTTAAAATTAAGAACCTACCTAGAGCTTGTGCGAATCAAAAATATTTTAACTGAGATAGTAAAAATCGGGTTACTTGAGGTTTTAATTTTTTTAGTCTTTTTTATTGTATGGAACTAACAAGTATTGTACCATTTTAGAATTCTTATTAAATGCGCCAACTTTTAATGCCACTTGCCAAGGCACTCTAGTACAATTTTTTTAAAGGAGGGCCTGTCAAAGTCGACGAATCTTGAAAAATTTAAATTCGTAGTTTAACAAATAGTCTCAATTCTCGGAAACTTGAGGCAATTGTGTCATTATTTTTTATTAGGATTCTAGAAATGTTATTTAGAATTACGTTTCCAAAGTTCAAATGAACAAAAATAAAAAAGGAATAACCACAATAACCGAAAAATGGTACAGTTTGATCAAATTTCTAGGTTTTTCTTAGAATGCCCATAATTTTCAAACTGCATGGGACAGATTTTTTTTCAGATTTTTCTCGTGATGGTTATGATCAATCCTGTCACCCCGTTTCGGCTTGACGTTGAGTTCTGGGACACCCTGTATAAGTTTCATAAGCAATTGAAATCATGGTTGTTATAAAACTGTTTTATACTACCTATAAATGATTTTTTTAACTGTAAGACCCTATAAACTAAGTATGTATTGAACTAAGTAAGTATGTATTGATTGTGTGTATTGAACTATTTGTGAACTTTTGCAAACTATTTTTACTGTGTCCTATAGTAAATTTTCGCATGCCTCCTAAAGGTGAGATGTGTAAAGGGCTATTTTTTCATGTAACATCCATTGTACCAACTACCATATCTCTGGCGGAATTTAAATGATTTATGATTTATTTATAATAAAATTATGATTATGAAGGCTCGGCAGATTGATTAACATTTCATCCTCGCAAAACACA
Source organism: Hyppa rectilinea (assembly GCA_951799385.1). Taxonomy (NCBI): domain Eukaryota; kingdom Metazoa; phylum Arthropoda; class Insecta; order Lepidoptera; family Noctuidae; genus Hyppa; species Hyppa rectilinea. The sequence continues at coordinate 9,077,503 of OX637330.1, read as the reverse complement.
AACACACACACACACACACACATATACTGCACACTTACTCTTATCTGATATAGACTTAAATACATTCAGGCATTTTCCATAACTATTTGCTTTATGTTATAAAAACTAATATCATTAATCTTTTAAAGTTTAAACGCTAAGCAATTGATTCTCCATTCTTGAGGGATACGGCACTGTTTCTCTTTACTACAGGCTATTATGTAGCCTATTTAAGAGGACAGTACCCCAACCATTAATGTTGTATTCTAGTGTTTATTTCGTAAAGTGCAACTGTTTTTATTGTATTTACAGCAAAACCTTTTATGCAATAAAGTTTTTTATTTATGTATTTATTTATTTACTTTTAAAATAAAAATATATAATTATATTTAAAGGGGGCTCCCATACAACAGACATGACCGTTTTATAGATAACTAGCTTCCACCCGCAGCTTCGTCCGCAAAATATGTCGACAAATTATACACATAAACCTTCCTCTTGAATCACTCTATCTATTAAAAAAAAACCGCATCAACATCCGTTGCGTAGTTTTAAAGATTTAAGCATACATAGGGATATAGGGACAGAGAAAGCGACTTTGTTTTATACTATGTAGTGATGGTACGAAACCCTTCGTGCGTGAGTACGAATCGCACTTGACCGGTTTCTAAAACTAGGTATTAGTGCGTTCATAATTTCAGCTACTGATAACTTGCGTAATATCATGTCCAACATGTCCTGGGGCTCGTGGCTAAGTAATAACAGCCGCACGGGTCGATCGATCAGGTTAAGCGGCGCTTGCCGCGGTCACTCCGTGGATGGGTGACCATCTTAATGCACCCAGACGCCTCCATGCTTTGGAAAGCAAGTTAAGCCGTTGGTCACGACTGTCATTCTTGGATCTTTGACAGTCGTTACGGGTCGTCAGAAGCCTGAAAGTGTGACAAAGGATCTTACCAAGTGGTTGTGGAGGTCAGATCGGCAGTCGCTCCATGTGAATTTTAGCTGCATTCGGTTAGACTGGAAGCTGACCCCAGCTGACTCTACGTGTCTAACTCCTATTTATTGCTTCTTACAGGACGTGATGTATGCAATAAGGTGTTACGCTCATAGCCAAATTCTAGGCCTACCCCATTAATATTGCCACTGACACGCTAACAAAACTACGGAGAAATTTTTAAACATTCAAACATGTTACAATTTATTTTATTAAACCTAGACAAAGTACGTTACAAACATTTTACCCCAAATGTCTAATACACTCTATGTCTATGACAATAAACTCCATTATTGAACGGTTAAGCTTTACAATAGTTCATAAACTTGCAAAGTACCCGTTTCTGTTTAATCAAACAATGTACGCGTTGATTTATTTTACGCTATGTAGTTAATAAAACGGCTTACCTTAAAAAGCGCCATCTATTGTCATTTTTATTAAACCGTCAAGGAGCTTTGCTCTACAATATTCAGATTTTGCAAACGTCAAAGTAAAGAAGCCTGTCCTCTTAGTAGTAAAGCACTTCGCTAAGAGATGGCGCCACTATTGCCAAAATTGGAAGCGCTTAGAAATAATAATAATATTATTGTATTCTCTAGTCAATAAAATTAAGATCATTTTGTAAAAAACGTCAAAGTTATTCAAGATTGCTGGAACTAGAAGTGAAATTATAATATTTCCGTACCAATGACCTGAATGGTAGGAGGTGATGTTATAGGTAACGAAATTAGATCTATAATACATTTTCAACTAGTGATCTTCATAGAATATTCGCTGCGTGAGAAACCTAAGTATTTTAAAGATGTTGTAGGAATGTCAATCAATCTGCCTCTGCCTAGCCTTTTCCCCACTATGTTGGGGTCCGGCTTCCAGTGTAACCGGATGCAGCTGAATACCAGTATTTTACATGGAGCGACTGCCTATCTGACCTCCACAACCCAATGAGTATAATGGGTAATACGATACCCCTGGGTAAGATTAGCTGTCAGATTTGCGGGCCTCTGACGACCCGTAACAACTGTCAAATATACATAAATGACTATCGGGACCAACCGCTTTACTTGCTTTCCGAACCACGGAGGAGTCTCGGTATGTAAAGATGGTCACCTATCCACGGCCAACCTCGGCAAGCGTAGCTTAACCTGATGGATAGACCTGTGTGGCTGTTATTACTTAGCCACGAGCTCTAGTATTATAGGAATATACGTATAATGATCTACATAATTAAATCAAAAAATCAAAAGGCATTTATTCAAACTAGGCTGAAAGCTTTTTGAAGGTCAAAATGTCATAAGACAGCCCCCCAAAAACGCCCACCCTTCACCACTTCCTAGTGCTTTAGCTGAGAAGAAGTGGCGCAACAAACTCCCCAGCAGCACAGCTGTCTGTTCAGTTTTAAGAACTTGATTCTACAAATAATGATAATAATAATATCCTTGGACATTTCACACAACGCCATATAGTCCCAAGCTAAGCAACCTAATGCTTGTGTTATGGTAACGAGATGGCTGATAAACTACTTATATACATTTTTTTTTTGTAAATACATACATATTATAGATAGACAAACACCCAGACCCGTAACAAATACTTGCATGTCGTAGAAATGTATAATATGTTCCGGCGGGAATCGAACCCGCGACATGCTACGCAGCAGTCAATCGCTGAACCACTGCGCCAACCATGTTGTCAAAATTTAACACCAGCTACTCTGCTCCGACCTCTCGCGCCCGGCCCTGGTGCAAGCCATGGTCCGAAGCGAGAGGGAGTGGGAGGCAGTCACCTCCTTCTGCGAAAAAGTCATGCTCGCGAAGGAGGTGGCGGGATGGGAGAGAGAAAGGTCCTCCCGTCCCAGCCGCCGCGAGAGACGCCCCGGGCGTCGGGAGCCACGTGACGACTCCCGGCCACCGTAGGCGCGGGCCTGCGGACGATGAGTAATGGGTGACTCACCGTCCGAGCAGCACCAGGCCCGTGCCGGACGGCGCTTAAATGTTGCACATGAAGGGGCCCCTTAGGGCCAAGCCTGCCGGGTAAGCGGGATTGTCCGAAAGGGTTACCGCTACCCGGAACATAAAGGGCTAAGGAAGGAACATGGATGGGTTTTAGTCAGTAAGAGTCTGACACTCCCTTCCGCTCCACCCAGAGCGGGAGAAGTCATTTGATGATTTCCCAGCCTGGAAAAAAAAAAAGCTACTCTGCTCACACTACAACGTGTAGTACGACACTTGGTTGCTACAATAATGATTTTAAACCATTGTTTTCGGTTAGATAAGCTTTGTTATCGATTTTCATAATTACAAACAACTTCAGAATTTGTTCCTAACTTGAAACGGGGTATTGTGTTTCACGGACAAAAGAATTTTTAAATAGTATTTTCGAAATAATTTATTTCATTCTCTTTGGAGGACAAGTTGAATTGAGAAAAAAATACAGAGTGTCTAATTTTGGAGATATTTTATGTATGTCTAAAGATACAGAGCGAAGAATAAATTACAAAAAATATTTTGAATTAAAGGTGAGTCTGTGTTTTATGTTTATACAACGTGGCGCTACAATGGTGGCATTAATTTAACACTCGGGTAAGTAACAATCATATAAATGGTGATAGGTTAAAATTGTTCCACAAACGACGGGACACTTAAGGTCGTGTCCTTCGTGTCCTGCCGTATGCACGTTACAGGAACTGATGGACGCTAGTGATGGCGCCAAACACATAGCCGAATTCTGGGCCGAGTACATTTAGATTGCCATCGACACGCTAAGAAAAAGATAGGTTAAAAAAATCGCAAATAAAAAAAAAGTCATACAACCTAAATAATGAAATCAATTTGCCTATTTTTTTCAGATTTTTTATCCTAATAGTATTGCTTAATCGTTTTAATTTAATTGATGCGAATGTTACGATCCGTGACCCCGGCAAATGACCGCTGCGCAACAGTTCCTTAAGTACAGGTTGCTCTAAGATGCTATTCTCTAACATTTTAAATAAATCCGTAAATAATAACGTTTAATGGAAGTAAAATGTCTTCATGAATGTACCATTGTAGCGCCACGTTGTAAAACTGACTTTTGTTAGAAAACTAAAAATACCTAAACACAAAGATAAGCGTAGTAATATAGAAGTTGAGCCAATTTCCATTAGCCGGGCACAAATCCAAATTCCAAGCTACTACTGAGAAATTCCGAAAAAAAACATAATATTTAAACTTTTTATCGCTATTGTCACATATACGTGACAATCAAGCGCATGCCCTGTTCGCCAGCGACACAAATATGCGAGAATCCGGTACGCTATCAGCATGAAAAAAAACATAAAATAATTACTTTTGTGTGTATTTGTATAGTTATCTTAAAAAATTAAGCTCTCGTACATATTTCATGACATGCAACAAACTATAAGACACCTTGGAGATTGGGAAATTCATGATAACAAGAAGAAATGAATTTGTAGCTTAGCGTGGAGGGCACGCGCGTGCTTTTATGCTCCGGCGTTCAAAAGATTTAGTACAAATATTTTCTCTTTTAATTCACATTGCAGAACAAACCACAACTTCCATTAAAACCAAGAAAAACCATGCAATAACCAGGCACAACAAACTACACACACCTAACAATGTGGCACCAGCTCTGGATCCCATTCCTTATCCCAACTTTAATCATAAAATCAAACTGTGATGACAATAATAAAACCGATACAGTCTTCATCCGCTACGGTGCTCATGCAGACGCTGAATACCAAAATCCAACCACAACTACACCAACAACTACGACAGAACCAACAACGACAACAGAACTAACAACCACAACAAAGACCGAACCAACTACAACAGAAAAGTTTTTTGGGGAAGTTACAGAAGATGTAGTGTTTGTACCAAATAAGGTTCAGCCAATAGTAAGAGATGAAGAAGAGTACGATGGTCGTGGATTGAGGATCAAAGATATTATGATGATGAAGACTGTCAATGATGCTATGAATAAAGACTTTCATGTTGAGAGGGCTGTTGGTAAGAATTTTAATGCTATTACGAAACGTTTGGTTAGGTTCGTCTTTCTTCTTCGTGTGGTTAGTGACTAACCTGGTGTCAGAAATTTTTATGCTGCCCATGGGCCTCTGACTTAGCTTCACATGCTGTTGAGAAATATCTCTTAGGCTAGTTTCCTCACCCTGCCCAGCATGGGCAGAGCACCGCCGTGTCCTCGTAGAGGCGATCGGCGGCGGCGACCTCTCGCGCCCGGCCCTGGTGCAAGCCATGGTCCGGGGCGAGAGGGAGTGGGAGGCAGTCACCTCCTTCTGCGAAAAAGTTATGCTCGCGAAGGAGGTGGCGGGATGGGAGAGAGAAAGGTCCTCCCGTCCCAGCCACCGCAGGAGACGCCCCGGGCGTCGGGAGCCACGTGACGACTCCCGGCCACCGTAGGCGCGGGCCTGCGGACGGTGAGTAATGGGAGACTCACCGTCCGATCAGCACCAGACCCGTGCCGTACGGCGCGTATATGTTCCACGCGCGCCTCAAAGAGATGTCAGCATATGAAGGGGCCCCTCAGGGCCAAGCCTGCCGGGTAAGCGGGATTGTCCGAAAGGGTTACCGCTACCCCGGAACATAAAGGGCTACGGAAGGAACATGGATGGGTTTTAGTCAGTAAGACTCTGACACTCCCTTCCGCTCCACCCAGAGCGGGAGCAGTCATTGGATGATTTCCCAGCCTTAAAAAAAAAATAAGAAAAAAAAAAGGCTAGCTTCCTCACGATGTTTTCCTTCACCGATTTTTAAGCAAGTGATAATTATACAATAAGCACATGAATCTGAAAAATCAGAGGTGTGTGCCTGAGTTCGAACTCGAAACCTGACTTGGCAGTACGACGGTCACACCACTAAGTTATTACTGCCTAACTCATGAGGTTCCTATACTCATGAAAACGACCAAAAATGAGCTGTTCAGTCTTACCAAGGGGTATCGTATTGCCCATAGTTATTGGGTTTCAGTCGTTCCATGAAAAATAATGGTATTCAGCTGCATTCGTCTAGACTGGAAACCGACACTGACATAGTGACACTGAAAAAGGCAGGCAGATTGATTTTAGTAAGACCACAGATAAAATAAGAAACATAAAATATCTAAATGGCTTGTTAAACTTCCCAGGCCAGGACATATGACCCACGCGTTGGCTTTTAAATTGGTCAGAGGCTAAGCATACAACATTTCAGATTTGTTCCCATAGTGAAAGTTAAATAAATAAGACCATATATTCAATTTCACCCTGTATAGAACATTCTATATTCTTTTTACTTTAAGTGTTACTTTACAATATATTGTATTGCCTATTCACCAAATAAATACATTTTCAGATGCACCCAACGAAGATATAGTATTCATTTCTGGTAAAAATCATGACGTTGATAAAGCTTCGCCGGAAGATAACACTAGGAGAAGAAACGACAATAATAATTATTATAAAAACTACAACCAAAATGAGGAAAAAGAAGAAGTATTGATTCAGAAGCCGAGACTGAATTGTTATAATCTAGATTGTGAGAATACAGTAAATTCAGTGTGTGGCGGAAAATTTATTAATAATGAATGGAGGTACCGCTTATTCCTAAATGATTGCTATTTTAGAAAAGTCAACTGTGGATTTAAATATGAAGTTAATAGTAAGTATATTTGGCTCGTTTCTTTTTCTGGTTAATCTACGCTTGTCGTGGATTGACCGTTGTAACATATCGGGTTCCTCAATGCTTCGGGAAGCACGCTAAGCCGTTGGTCCCGGCCGTCCTTTGTGGATCTTTGGCAGTCAGAAGCACGAAAGTCTGACAACCAGTCTTACCAAGGGGTATCCTATTACCCAGTTACTGGGTTGTGGAAGTCAGGTACGCAGTCGCTCCATGTAAAATTCTGGTATAATTGCATTCGGTTACTGGAAGCCGACCCCAATTTAGTTGGGAAAAAGATATATGCAGATTGTATTTTTTTTTAACAACGACTTCACTATGAAGGGCGGTATTAACAACTAGAAACTAAATTAACAATTTCTATGTATAATAAGTATTTATTTACAAAAAAAATGTATTCAAGTAGTTTTTTGACGACACGGTTGGCGCAGTGGTTGAGCGATTGACTACTGCGCACTATGTCGCGGGTTCGATTCCCGCACGGAACAAATTTTTTACGACCTGCAAGTATTTGTTACGAGTCTGGATGTTTTCTATCTATAATATGTATGTATTTACAAAAAAAAATGTATATAAGTAGTTTATCACCCATCTAGTTACCATTTTTTTTTAAGGCTGGGAAATCATCCAATGACTGCTCCCGCTCTGGGTGGAGCGGAAGGGAGTGTCAGACTCTTACTGACTAAAACCCATCCATGTTCCTTCCGTAGCAATTTATGTTCCGGGGGAGCGGTAACCCTTTCGGACAATCCCGCTTAAACACAAGCATTAGGTTGCTTAGCTTGAGACTATTATGGCGTTGTGTGAAATGTCCAAGGATATTGTTATTATTATATTATAAACGCCGCCAACTTCTTTTGCGTCATGTTCACTGTTAATAAAATACTTTCTTTTCTAAATGTGAGTGTACAAAAGCTACGGTGTAATTGCGCAATACACTAAAAATTGCAATGCCTTTAATTTTGACAACATTCATTGCGTTATTTACGACTCGCTTCTGTCCGCGGCTTCGGCCGCGTGGATGACGTAAATTGCATGTTATCTATACTAATATTATAAAGAGGTAAAATTTGTAAGTTTGTATGTAGGGGGTAATCTCCGGAACTAATGATCCAATTTTAACAACAATTTTTTTTCACTGATAGAAAGCTACGTTATTCCTGAGTGCATAAATTATATTTATATCATACATATTAGCCGAGCTAACGCAATTTTCGTCTAGCAAGTCGGAAAGAAATACCTCCGAAAACAGAATTATTTGCATGTACTGCGTAAACAGTTGTTTAAAATTGAAAGCAATGTATGGCAACCCGGTTCGCCTTAAATATTTCTACAAAAACGTCCGCGACATCATGTTCCTCTCTTTTTTAACTTTTATATTTCGTTTTATGTTTTAAAAAATTAGTTTTTCAACTAACTTCTGTTTGGATTATTATTTAAACAACAAAATATCGATTCTTATCAAATTAAATTATTTTATGATCACAAGGACATCACAGAGATAAGATTTGCCCTCCACAGTATTAGCCGCAGACGAAGTCACGGGCCGAAGCTAGTTATACATATAAACCTTCCTCTTGAATCTCTCACTCTATCTATTAAAAAAAACTGCATCAAAATCCGTTGTGTAGTTTTAAAGATCTAAGCATACATACATACAGACATTAGGACCAGTTAGTCACCTAAGAAAGAGTGTGATTTAGATATTTTCTAAGATGTTGATTAAAATCAAGTGATGTCAAGGACAATTTTGTTTACATTAAAACACTTGTGATTAATAACATATTTATTCGGATAAGGATTAATGTTATGTTGATAAAACTCCTTCGCAAAATGCATTAATTTTTAACAAATTTGTATACCATAAAAAAGTTATAGTGAGTCAACCTTAAAAGATACACATAAAATATATGCTATCACGGTTTTTTTTTTTTACTTTTAAAGAGAAACAATTCCATCATACATATTTGCGTAACTTAAACCGTTTACGCAGCGCACGCAACGAAAGCTCTTAAAAAGGAATCATTTTAGAGCCAATATTAACGCGTACAAACAATTTCTTCAGCTTTCTAATATAAGTATAAATGTGGGACATTTTTCCAAACAATGACATATGAAACAATAGAAAGAGGATTTCCTTCGGATTTTGAAAGAACGTGTCAAAGCTGTTCATAACAGAATAAATTAACATTAAGGAATGGCACTGCTGTAGCCCGCTAAATTAAAATTTTCTAAGTATTTTTTGACAGCCGTTACGTGTCGTCAGAATCCCGAAAATCTGACAACCAGTCTTACCAAGGGGTATCGTATTGCCTAATCATTCGGTTGTGGAGGTCAGATAGGCAGTCGCTTCATGTAAAATACTGGTATTCAGCTGCATCCGGTTAGACTGGAAGCCGACCCCAACATAGTTGGGAAAAGGCTTGGCAGATGATGTGTGCTATACAGAGCTGAATTAGTGAGGTTAGTCCCTTAATTATTTAATTCTTTCAGGATATACGCTAGTCGAAGTGGATAAATGCAAGAATATTGGAGCTCATTACGTGGACAGACCTTTCCCTTTTAAACCAAAACCCTACATATACAAACCTGAACTGAAACCAGATTCTGATGGTAGAAGGAGCTCTTCTTCTCGAAGGTGAGAATTAAATTGAACTTACTCATCTGCCTAACCTTTTTCCGATTATGTTCCGGTCAGCTTCCAATCTAACTGAATGCAGCTGGATAGTAACAGGTCTGTTCTGGTAAAATCTTTCCGTGATAACTGCATGGTAGCAGTGATAGCCTAGTGGTGTGACCGTCGGACTGCCAAGTCATAGGTCTCGAGTTCGAACCCAAGCCAAGCACCTCTGACTTAACAGATTCTTAAGCGTTGTATAATTATCACTTGCTTAAAAATCGGTTAGGGAAAACATCGTGAGTAAACCAGCATGATTTATAGATATTTCTCAATAGCTTGTGAAGCTAAGTCAGAGGCCCATGGGCAGCATAAAAACTTGACACCAGGTCACCATAACTGGTGAAAAGTGGTTGGTGGAATGGAGGAACAGGGTGGAAAGTCCCTCCATTGAAAATGGAGGACCCTCCAACCAGACAGGTGTTGCGTTTGGCGGGCTACTGCCCGACAACTCTTCGTCGGGGCTGAATATATATATATGTTTGATAGCGCTGTAAACTCTGTTTGCGCGATGTAGGATTTTGTGTGACGTATAGTGTCGACACATGTCAGCTTTTTGACACCTCGCTCGCTATCGGTGTAGCTCCTATGTGGCTGGATAGATATCGCCACAATTACCTACTTTTCTATCCACCGATTCACAGAATAAAGGCGTCATATTATTAAGTTTACTATACCTTTTTTTCTACCCAGATCGATGACGAAGAATTATGACGGGGCATTCTGCTCGCACCCTTGTCCAGTGACCTGCCCAGACGACTACGACCCCCAGTGCGCCATATCTGGAACTGGGCAGCGTCGAGTGTTCGTAAATCATTGCAAATTGGACCTTAATTCATGCTTCTATAGCGTTGGTAAGTATTTGAACCTTCTTACTAAAAACTTTGAACGAGCTCGTGGCTAAGTGCTAACAGCCGAACAGGTCGATCCATCAGGTTAAGCCACGCTTGCCGGGGTTGGCCGTGTATGGGTGACCATCTTTACATACCGAGACTCCTCCGTGCCTCGGAAAGCACGTTAAGCCGTAGGTCCCGCCTGTCATCTGTGCATCTTTGTCAGTCGCTACGGGTCGTCAGAAGCCCGAAAATCTGACAGCCAGTCTTACCAAGGGGTAGCACCAGACCCGTGCCGTACGGCGCGTATATGTTCCACGCGCGCCTCAAAGAGATGTCAGCATATGAAGGGGCCCCCCAGGGCCAAGCCTGCCGGGTAAGCGGGATTGTCCGAAAGGGTTACCGCTACCCCGGAACATAAAAAAAAAGTCTTACCAAGGGGTATCGGATTACCCAGTTACTGAGTTGTGGAGGACAGAGAGGCAGTCGCTCCATGTAAAATACTGGTATTCAGCTGCATCCGGTTAGACTGGAAGCCGACCCCAACATAGTTGGGAAAAGGCAGGCAGATGATGAGAAAATAAAGGAAAGAAAAAGGCTTAACTTGCTTTTCGGGGCACGGAGGGGTCTCGCTAAGTAAAGATGGTCTTGCATCCACGAACCAATCGCGGCAAGTGTTGCTTAACCGGATCGTTCGAGCATTGCTTAGTCGGGAAGCTTGGAAGCAGGACCTGTACGGCTGTTAGTAGTTTAGTACTTAGCCACGAACTCCTATTTCCTTCCTTTTCTGTATTTCTTTATTCCTAATGTTTTAGAAATAGACGTGAATAAAAGCCGTCACAAATTAAATATTTTAAGCAATTTTGTCTTTTTTTTTCAGTGTGGCACAAGCGCCCCCTTTCGGAATGCGTGGGAGGTAAAAAGGCAGACATGAGACAGAACAGAGGGTTCATAGGATGGATGCAACGAGTCGGAATTGTCGACAGAAGAGGAAGACTGGTGTTGGAATAAAAATGTTCTGGGCACACGTTAATCACTACATAGTATAAAACAAAGTCGCTTTCTCTGTCCCTATTTCCCTATGTATGCTTAAGTCTGTAAAACTACGCAACGGATTTTGATGCGGTTTTTTTTAATAGATAGAGTGATTCAAGAGGAAGGTTTATGTGTGTAATTTGTTGACATATTATGCGGGCGAAGCCGCGGGCGGAAGCTTTTAATTTAATAAAATCGTTTTTACCAAATCTCTTTTGTCTTCTGTTTTTTTTTTGCTGGCACCCATCCACATGTCATCATCATCATCTGCCTGCCTTTTCCCAACTATGTTGGGGTCGGCTTCCAGTCTAACCGGACGCAGCTGAACACCAGTATTTTACAAGGAGCGACTGCCTATCTGACCTCCACAACCCAGTAACTGGGCAATACGATACCCCTTGGTAAGACTGTCTGTTAGATTTTCGGGCTTCTGACGACCCGTAACGACTGTTAAAGATGCACAAATGACAGCCGGGACCAACGGCTTAACGTGCTTTCCGAGGCACGGAGGAGTCTCGGTATGTAAAGATGGTCACCTATTCATCCACGGCCAACCCCGGCAAGCGTAGCTTAACCTGATGTATCGACCTGTGCGGCTGTTAATACTTAGCAGAAGCAGTGATAGCCTAGTGGTGTGACCGTCAGACTGCCAAGTCATAGGTCTCGAGTTCGAACCTAGGGCACGCACCACTGATTTTACAGATTCATGTGCGTATTGTATAATTATCGCTCGCTTAAAAATCGGTGAAGGAAAACATCGTGAGGAAACCAGCATGTCTGAGAGATATTTCTCATTAGCATTTGAAGCTAAGTCAGAGGCCCATGGGCAGATAAAAACTCTGACACCAGGTTAGTCACTAACCACATGAAAAGAAGAAGAATACTTACCCACGAGCGCCTCTTAAAATGTGTCCTAAAAATTCTAGCTTCGAATTATCTGTAGTTTTCACTAAAAAGCCTTGAAATGCTTTTAGCGTTCCATTAGAAGTGGGTTGTTGCCAAAAATTGATAGCGACTTAGTCTAGCCAGTATTAAGTGTTGGGTAGCACTTAAAAGAGGTTTTTAGGTACTGTTGAGGTTTGAAGCGACCTTAGCTATGTTGTAGCTGGCTGATGAGAAATTAAGTAGAATTTGTTTAAATATGACTTTAATATTAGGCGCGTATACGTAAGTATATATCCGTAAATAAATAATTTTATATTTAGTAGTTTTTAAGTGTTTTTAGGGTTCTGTACCCAAAGGGTAAAACGGGACGCTATTAATCCCCTGTCCGCCCGTCTGTCACCAGGCTGTAGGTATATCGTGACCCGTGATAGTTAGACAGTTGAAATTTTCACAAATGATGTATTTCTGTTGCCTCTTTATCAACAAATACTAAAAAACGCAAAAAAATGGTATGTAAAAATGGTATATATAAAAATCAAGTATGGGTACAACAAACGTGATCCGGTCATATTCTGTTTTAAGTTGATCAAAATATTATTCGCGACCGTCGCAAGTACGAATTTACAGAGCTATAATTATAAAAATCACCGTAAAATTGAATGAATTTGCGAGTTAACTCTACACATTCGCCTTAAAGGCTGAACGGATTAAGATGAATAAATTATGGCTGATTTTTAAATGATAAATACTTTTAATTCGGATATATATTTTGATTTATTACCTTATGCGAGTAAATAATTACATACAATTAACGTAAATAGATATATTGTATATTACTTTTAACTGTTTAATACATGAACGTAAATAGATAGTACAACTTACGATTTTTTTATTGCTAAACAAATCTTCTGGCTTTTAGAAGCAATCTACAAACGGAAATAATACAATTAAAACAGAGATTGTAAACTGCGGGGAAGTTTTTAAAATTCTTTAGGGTTCGCACGACACATTGGAAAACCTTTTTTTTTTGAGGGTGGGAAATCATCCAATGACTTCTCCCGCTCTGGGTGGAGCGGAAAGGAGAGTCTGACTCTTAAACCCATCCATGTTCCGTCCTTAGCCCTTTATGTTCCGGGGTAGCGGTAACCCTTTCGGACATTCCCGCTGACCCGACAATTAGAATACCATAAGATAAAAAGAAAGACAAGTGCAGAGGAATTCCTTTGCTCTTGTTTCGGAGTTTTCGTCAATATTGTGGACCGATTTTAAATATTCTTATTTCAATTGGTAGAGGAAGCTTGTAGTTCCATAATATAAACTTTGCTTGAGTTTTATTTACTTAGCTTCAATAATTAATAATAATTATGTATTTAACCTCTCGTATGTCGTAATTACGGGCACAAATTAGGTAGCCATTGTGTCTCGCGCAGATCTGCGTTCCGGCAGACAATAACGGCGGCGGTTAATCCAGTTTGTGTATCTTAATGGTGTATTTAATACTTCCGGTTAAGGTTGTTTGCATATAAAGTAGTGGTATATGATTTGATAAGAAACTGTGAGGTAGATACAATAACTAAAGTGATAAAGAACAAACTTAAAAAAAAACTAAATGAGGACGTGGCTTAAGAACTTGGTTTCCAAAGCCAATAAATTCAAAAAGAAATAATCACAGTTATAATCAATCTGTGACAGTTTCACAAAATGAATTTATTGTAAATCTAACCTACATACAATATGTACCATTACAGATCTGCGATCCAATGCGATAGCGTGGCTTTACATGCTAAATCCTTAATCTATTACCTTAAATTAATGTTAACCAGGAACGGTACCTTATCAATGACAATAAAATTTTTGGCGCCAAAATAGCCAAGACCCACATTAAAAATGTTCAAATTTTCGTAGTAGGTACGGAACCTCTGCTAATAAACCTCGCATTTGCTTCGCTTTTTCTCAACCCCTAAGTTCTTAATGAACATGAATATTCATTTGTTCAATGAATGATTCATGAATGAAGACAATTGTCGTATTATCTTTTTGTAGGAAAAAAGACTTTAAGTTTTAAATATTCATTCAGAATTAATTCAGATAATGTTCACAGATGTTTGGATTCTCATCACTACATACATAGTATAAAACAAAGTCACTTTCTCTGTCCCTATATCCCTATGTATGCTTAAATCTTTAAAACTACGCAACGGATTTTGATGCGGTTTTTTTTAATAGATAGAGTGATTCAAAGAGGAAGGCATTTTTTTTTTTTTTTTTAAGGCTGGGAAATCATCCAATGACTGCTGCTCTGGGTGGAGCGGAAGGGAGTGTCAGACTCTTACTGTCTAAAACCCATCCATGTTCCTTCCGTAGCCCTTTATGTTCCGGGGTAGCGGTAACCCTTTCGGATAATCCCGCTTACCCGGCAGGCTTGGCCCTGGGGGGCCCCTTCAAAAGAGGAAGGCTTATGTGTATAATTTGTCGACATATTATGCGGGCGAAGCCGCGGGCGGAAGCTAGTAATTATAATATAATAGCTTCTGTCAGCGGCTTCGCCCGCGTGGCAGTTTGGTTTTGTACAAACTTAACCCCCCCTTTAAGTTAGAATTATACGCTTCTTAGTGCTCCCTTAAAAACCAGTGATAGCCTAGTGGTGTGACCGGACTGCCAAGTCACAAGTCTCGAGTTCGAACCCAAGGCACGCACCTCTGATATTTCGGATTCATGTGCGAATTGTATAATTATCACTTGCTTAAAATCGGTAAAGGAAAACATCGTGAGGAAACCAGCATGTCTGAGAGATATTTCTCAACAGCATGTGAAGCTAAGTCAGAGGCCCATGGGCAGCATTAAAACTCTGACAGCAGGTTAGTCACTAACCACACGGAGAAGAAGAAGAAGTGCTCCCTTACGTTATAAAGGGAAGCCTAGTATGCTAAATTTCAAAAGGGGTAACGCATTACCCAGTTACTGGGTTGTGGAGGTCAGATAGGCAGTCGCTTCGTGTAACATACGGGTATTCAGTTGCATCCGGTTAGACTGGAAGCCGAACCCAACATCGTTGTGAAATGGTAGGCATATTGATGTAAATCTATGTGTGACCTATATGTATAACACTAGATTTATTAATGAATCTTACATATTAATTAACACTATATTTTAAATAGAATATTTTTACTCGCTCTATGGACTTAGTCGGAAATAAAGAACCTGTTTATGTTTCATTCTATCTTCCGTGCGAATGTAGTCTACGCGGGTTTGTTCGAATGGTTTACCGCTACCCCGGAACATAAAAGGCTAAGGAATGAACATGGATGGGTTTAGTCAGTTAGAGTCTGACACTCCCTTCCGCTCCACCCAGAGCCGAAGGAGTCATTTGATGATTTCTCACCCCCAAAAAAAATAAAAATGCGATTGAAGCCGCGGCCGGAAACTAATGTACAGAGGCCAGCACATCAAGTTACCACAATCTGTCAAATTTCTTTGATAGTATTTCAACTTTATTGCAAAGCCATAAGGTTCATTTTAAATTGGACAAATTTGACAGTTAGGGATAGCTTGATGTGCTGGCGTCTGTACCTATAGTCTAACTAGCTTCATCTCTCTGACTGACCGACCCCTTGACAATTCTAAAGGGCCTGTAATTGGTTATTCGAAATAAATGCTTTGAGTTTGAGTTTGAAAATAGAACGTTATTCATCTATTTGTGCCCGCAATCTCATAAAAATGTTTGACGAAAATTGATGTGACACAAACACTTTGATCGCTAAACAACGGATGGGAATAAATTAGAAATTTTATGTGCAACACATGTTGTCATGACATAAGATAACGACTTAATACTCCGACGGGTTAAGCAGAATTCTATACCGATTCAAATGATGATTTTTCTTCTCTCTCTCTCTCTCTCTCTCTCTCTTTCAGTAGATAAGAGTTTGACATTCCCTACCGCTCCACCCAGAGCGGGAAAAGTCATTGGATGATTTCCCACCCATAAAAAAAAAACACCAATAGGTAAAATATAGTGATAGGTACCAATATTGTGATATATAAAATTCAAAGTGAAATCATTTATTTCAAATAGGCACAAGAAAGACACTTTTGAACGTCAAAATGAACAAGAAATAGAATTGATTCTAGTCGCCCCTTCCAAAAGGTAGTTTCGTGTGGAGAAGAATGGGCAAGAAACTCCACCGTTACTCAAACTCAAACTCAAAGTATTTATTTCAAATAAACCAATTACAGGCACTTTTGAATTGTCAAGGGGTCGGTCAGTCAGAAAGATGAAGCTAGTTGCCCATTCCAAAGCAGTAGGTACCTATGGAGAAGAACGGGCAAGAAACTCCATGGACACTCTTTTAAACAAAATATGGTTACAAAATATTGGTTACATTAATCATATTATTATTATGCATGTGAGAACGATACAGAACGATGAAAGCATCCGATATAAAATATGTAAAAAAAAAGTTCAAAAATTAAATTAAAACAAGCCATGGCCGCTAAGAGATGACCAGTCTCTACTGACAGCGCCCGTTCACAAACATGACGCATGGATTAGCACCATTCAGCTCAACCATTTTGAAGGGAGCTAAATGATCCAACACACACGCCACCATCAGCGAGACATTAAAGTGAGCATGACATACTCTCTTTAGACATACTCTTTGAAAATGTTTAAAAAAAAATTGTTTACATGAATTATAACATCAAAACAACAACATCAAATATGACATGCATGAAAATCGTGGCTAAATAATAACAGTCACACAGGTCGATCCATCAGGTAAAGCTACGCTTGCCGGGATTGGCCGTGGATGGGTGACCATCTTTCACCCCGTATACTCGATCTAGCGTCACCAACTCTGCCTGTCTGAACTAATTTTTATCTCAGTTTTTTGTTAATTCTGCCAAAAACCATAAATATAGAACGCTAGGGAAATTCGCGAAATCTCCGGGATTAAGGGGAAGCTCAAATTACACGCAGATTAGATTTTAATGTGTTAGTTAAGGGGTAGTCGTTCATTGCTGGCCCATACATTTTAAACAAATCTTATAATATTTTACATTTCAAGGGTAAATATTAATATTAATATGTACAAAAATAATATTGGGTGTTTTTCTATCTATATTATGTATGTATTTACAAAAAAAAATGTATATAAGTAGTATATCAGCCATCTCGTTACCATAACACAAGCATTAGGTTGCTTAGCTTGGGACGATATGGCGCTGTGTGAAATGTCCAAGGATATTATTATTATTATTATAATATGTAAAATAATCAAAAGGCGTCTAAAATTCGTCCTGGACATCGCTGTCAAAAGGAACAGTTTCCAAAAGGCTGGCAGCATGCCGCGTTGTATGGCAATGCAATCAGCTTTGACCATAAAATGGGCTTATAGTATATTTATATGTATTTTTTATGCGTAGGTCATCATCTGCCTGCCTTTTCCCAACTATTTTGGTGTCCGCCTAACTGGATGCAACTAAATACCAGTATTTTACATGGAGCGACTGCCTATCTGACCTCCACAACCCAGTAACTGGGTAATACGATACTCCTTGTTAGGACTGGCTGTCAGATATTCGGGTTTCTGACGACCTATAAAGACCGTCAAAAATCCACGCAAAACCAACGGCTTAACGAGGTTTCCAAAACACGGAGGAGTCTCGATATGTAAAGATGGTCACCCATCCACAGACCAACCTCGGCAAGCGTAGCTTAACCTGATGCATCGAACCGGGCGGCTGTTATTCATTAGCCACGAGCTCGTCCGTCAGGCTATACCTAATTTACACCGACTTAAAAATTTTAAAATATTTAAATAATACAATTTTGTATGAAACAGCACCCGTTTACATTCCCCTTAAATTGAAGTTAATTAGAAACAACGGCTTAATAGCGGGTCCCTGCAGTGCGATTCTGTTACCATCTCACCGTGAAAACTTACGTGAAGTGAGCGTGGAGTGGGCTGTCAGTGTCATCCCACTTGATTTTAGGGATGTACCACTTACAATCAAAATCGAGATTTTAATGATATTTTTATGCTAATTTTAATAAGTAATTATTTTATTTTATTTCAAAGCTAGCTAGTACCTACTTTGGTACTTACTTACTTACAACATAATTAGTAATAAACTCAATTTCGTTTTTATTTCTTTTTTTCCTAGACTAGCCTTTGTATTTTAACTAAAGGCGCGAGCGGGTCACGCATGTTCGCCAGCATATCAAGTTACCCCAATCTGTCAAATTTCAAAGTGCACACTTCGCGCAAGCACGTTTTTCGGTTGACTAAACGTCTAGTCGTAGATACCTATTCGAGTTTACAGACAATAATTGATTTTAAATCTTAAAACTTGTACAGTAAGGTTCAGAATCGATTGAGAGATTGGTCTGAATCCCGCGCGGCGTTCACTTCACCGCGCTGCCTGCAGGGAATTTTGGCAGAATCCCGTGCTCGTGAAGTGGTCACTTCACGCAAGCACGTTATGCGTTGTCATAGTTACTAATATGAATACCTATATCGTTGACGGGTGTACATCCGGTTGACAGGGTGTAAGTTACAAAACGGTGATTCTTTACAAATTGCTGCAATGTTCTAGCAATGTGAGGAATGTGTGTAAAACTTAAAGCAATGTGCTTTTAGATGTTTTTATGACTAAATCCAAACGTTTTTGTACAGTCAAATTTCTCCAAATGATTTTAAACCTTAAAAATTTTACCGGTAAGGCTCTAAATCGATTGAGAAAATTTGTCTCCTTGCAGTCATTAATATGATGTGACTGCAACTACAATTTACCAATAATTCGTCACGTGCGCATACCTACGTGGACACACCAAGAACATTGCGAAAATACAATACCAACGTCCAATAAGTACAAAATATATTTTATTGTTCCAACTACCTATTCGTTCTTCGGCTTTGGCTCATCGCCGCCCGCCTTTTGAAAGTGCGTGGAGCGATCACTTCGCGGAAACATCATTATTAAGATGCGGTACTTTGTGTATTTATTATATAACATTAGGTATAAATATGTGCGGCTTTTTGGGACATACCTTTAGTTACCTACCTATAAAGGCGATTTTAACACACTGCACACCGCGCGCCGACGGGTAACGCGGGGCAGCGCCCATATCGTTTGCTATGGCCGCCTCGCGCTACGAGACAGAGCGCGGTGCAGTGCGATATTCGCTTTACCTACTTCAGTAAACATTGCCAATAAGATGATGATAATACCTAATATTCATCATCATCAACATACCTACTGCCAAACTCGACCTAGCTCACGGCATCTCATTATCTCTATGTAGGTAACTCTCGGTCTCCGCGACGCGACTTACAGCGCAAGCGTACCTACTGAGAACTCGACTGTTAGGAGGTTGCCATGGCAATCACGCCACGGTGTTTGTTAGGGTCGTTGCCATGCCAATCACGGGAATACCGTGATTGGCATGCCAACGGCTCAAACAAACACCGTTGGCGTGATTTGTAGGCGCTGTCAGTCACGTGCTACTTTCTGTCAAGTGGGCCATGTCTATTCGTTCCTAAAAAGCCCGTCACAGACGTAGCTATAATATAGATTAATATGAATCATAGCAAGGCATATTACGACATATTTTCCATATAGATTTTCGAGTGACCGCACACGCAGCTATAATATATAATTCTATGACATCACAAAAATATCTCAATGTTAATCGAAAAAATTGTGTCAAAAAGTAATACAGTCTATAATATAGGTTGCTGTAGTCGAATTTAAGTTGTGAGTGTCGTATGTGTCTTATTATACTCTCCTGTCGCAGGTCTGCTGGTAGGAAATGATGTGTAATGATGATGTAAGTAGTTCCTTTGCGTTCTTCATCAATATGTATTTTACTTTATTATGTAGTCAGTGTGTAAGAATAGATAGATAAATAAATAAATAAAATTTATTCATTAGTATCACAATCAAAACAATTTGCTAATACATTTCTTCTACTGAGTCTGCTGCCTCCCAGGGTTCAGCTTCGCACTGCTGAGAACGAAGGGGCATCAGGTGTGTGTGCGCTGCACAGCGATCAACTGGAAAAATTGGTATGCATGTATTAATCATTTATTTATTACATTTTCAACTTGCAATTATTCACATAATATAAAAGTGACAGACTTTAGTGCCCAAATGGTTGGCAGAATTGCCGCATTGTATCGTGGTGCTGTAAAAATAGGCCAGCCTTGTGGCCACTTAAAGAGTCGACCAACTGTTTGGTGATGATTGTCTCAAAAAACCAAGGGGCATTAGGACCCCACAGCCCTAGTGTTCAATTTCAAGGCATTATGGTAATTCTGTCAGGCCTCTTCCTATTGCTGCGTGCCAAGCCGTTGAGCTCTAAAACAGCTGTCACCCCTGCGGTGACAAGAGCGCTACAAATGACGTCTTTAATGGCGGCGTGCCGTGCTATCCGGCCTGGGCTCTTACTGCAAGGTAGGCCCCTATGGAGTCCCTCGCCCACCATACTGGCGCCAATGTGTAGTCCCGTGATAAAAATAAATGATTATACCATGGTATGGTACCTGAAGCTGCTAATACCACTGTGGCTGGGACCTGGGATTTATTGGCCAATCTGCATCCGGGCAAGCATAGCACTTCAGGTCCAATCAGGTGCAGGCTAAAATCTTCCCTGTCAACTTTTCAGTGCTGTGGGCAGAAGACAGAAACATTAAGCTAAATAATATTTGATTTATTTTTATATTACTCATTTTATTAAATTAAATCAGAACTATCGCTGTTCAGTTGCGGAATTCACTCCCGCCTGACGACATTAGAGACTGCCAAACAGTTGCAATTTATGTATTATGTTTTTTTCTTTTTAAGCTTACAGACATCGTCTACATCTCCTTTATCGAGTTTCCTATTGTAGTTGTGCTGGAACAGATTTCTTTAGAAACAAGCATCACCTATAAAATTATGTATTTTCTGTTCCTTTCTTCTTGTCTGTTTTTATGTGTGTACATAAATGGTTAAACAAAATAAATTATTAAATTTTAACATTATCTAATACACACATCATCAAATTAATTTTTAAATACTGACAACATTATCATTTCTATTTCAAGTGAGCAGAGAAAATGTCTATTTTTGTTCTCCTACATAAATCACACAAATATTTACTTACAAGAATGAGATGTATAAGTTGAGTTTAGCTGCAACCTGACTTTTCTTTTCATAAAACTAGAGCACAATTTTCTAATATGACAGACACTTCTATTGAGGTATCTGAAAACAAAAATAAGTTAAATCAACAAAAGTTCAGGTAATCCCAATAATCAGCGGGTAATACCATTCTCCTGCCCTTATCCGAATTTATTTGGGGTCGGCGCAACATGTCTTCTTCTTCCATACTTCTCTATTAGTCGTCATCTCGATAGTCACTCCCTTTCTAGCCATATCATCTTTCACACAATCCATCCATCGTTTCTTTGGCCTCCCTCTACTTGTATAGCCATCCACATTCATACTCACAACTCTCCGGACAACATTTTCCTCATTCCTCCGCATAACATGCCCATACCATGACAACCGATTTCCACACAACTTTTCGGTCACCGGTGTCACTTTCAGACTTCCTCTTATATACTCATTACGTATTCTATCCATTCGCGTAACACCACACATCCCACATAACATTCTCATCTCAGCTGCATGCAATTGTCTTTCATGAATATTTATAGCTTTTTAAGTAGTTCATTAAATTATCAGTCTTACAAGACAGAAAACATAAAAAAAATGATAATAATGTTTCATAAATTTTTTGAAAACAATCATTTGTACTTACAAATAATTAATAATACACATGATGTAAAATAGGTACTGGTATCCAGCAGCATCCGGTTAGACTGAAAGCCCAGTAAGCCCACCCCAACAAACAGTTGGAAAAAGGCTTGGCAGATTGATTGAATTCTGATACACATCTGAAAAAACAAATGTTGTTTATCATATTTAAAGGGTGATACGAGGGGTGATCAATAATGTTTGACATTCATTTTAAAGGTTGCAGACAGCCTATTTAGGTTAATCAATAACATTAATAAAACGAGGTGGGTAACCCATACCCATTGAGCAATAAATTGAGGGCTGACACTGGGCAGTGTCCAAAGTATGTCTTTGTGACGGCAGGTAGTTGAATTTCAATCACACAACTCGAAGCATTTGTTTCAATTAAAACATTTGCAGGCACTTTACATTATTATCGTTTACCTACCTCTTTTACCAGGCGGTCGTTTAGTTTGAGTTTATAGTGAAGCTAGCCGCCCCATCACAAGACGAAGCAAGTCTTAATATGGAGAAGAAACTTTATGGACAGTCTTTTAAATCGAAATTTATGTTACAGAGGTTAACTTGTTTGATAATTACTTCTTCTTCTTCTTCTTTTTCTTTTAGCACAACTTCCATTAATTACATCACACGCCATCTTTTCTTCAAAGAGATCAATCCTCAAAGTCTGAACCGGGCGGATATGCCGCGTATTCAAATACAGAATCTTATTACTTATTTAGCTAGCTCAATAAAACATACAATGCCAAAATTCTAACTGGTTAATTCTTTTATAATCATAGTTTGCCGCCATGCTTAATTATTAAACATGGCGGCAAACTGCAAAGTGCAAAATAAGTCTGAAAAGTTGAATCGAAAACTTACGCGAAAACCGCCAATATTCTAAGTTGTCTATGTTTTTTCCAACCACAGTACGCGTTTGAAATAACGATTATTTGAGATAATCGACTAAAATTACTTTTACACGAAAAAGGCTAATTTTTCAATTGTTTATTCTGTAATTAGCTTTTAAAATATCATATTTTTAGGTTTTAACCGGGTAAAACCTAATATATAATGAATACTTGTTTCACTAAATCGTTGTAATAATTTAATATTGCCATTTATTAAAAAAAACTAAGTGCAGATTGTAATTATAATTTATATTACTAGTTATATAATAATATTTGTATTTTTATTATTTATAATTAATTTATATACATATATTTTTATATATCTAAGTACATAATATTGTGTTTTGCTTTAGATATTAATGTTGCAGAAAATAAGAAAAAAATATCAAATGTTATGCCAATTCTCACGAAAACGACCGGTACTCAAAATAATAAGAAAATTAAGCTTAGTTATTGGCATTGACAACTATCCATTGCGCTCTGTCCCACAGCTTTGTCATAATGGTGTTCGAAAGTTTTGCACTGAATAATATTTAATTGCCTCCGCTTTTCAAATTAAAAATGTCGCATAAACAAGTTATTTACGATAGCAAGAATAAAATTGCAATACTAATTCAACCAACAAATTCATAATCGAATGATGATTCAAACAAATATTTCTAAGATTGTTTTTATTCTGCATGAATAGAACGATATTTTTATTAAAAAAATAAGAAATATAATACGTATGTCAGTTTTAGTCGTGCAAATTTATCTCGAATACGATTTCGCAATATTAGTTTATTCGACCGCGTATTCTGTGGTAAGAAAAACATAGACAACCCACACTAAACTTGACATTAGAAGTTCTGTTTATTGTGATCTGGCGTCACAGAAAATGGCGCGGTGTTTAAAGGTCAATACTTCAATGTTATTATTGAATAGGAGAGCTAAATTAGTTACGAAAATAATTGACAAACTATAAAATAAGAAGAATATTTTGCACATACATTTAGTTATGAAAACTTGTTGTTTGAGTAAATTCCTTGAACAACCGGAAATGTGACCCAGTACTAATAAATATTGAGTTTAGAAAAATAATTATACTTCAATTTTAAGTTTAATTCTAAAAACGTCTTTGTTTTTTTTAATTGGCATGTTTAATTATAAAAGAATTAACCAGTTAGAATTTTGGCATTGTATGTTTTATTGAGCTAGCTAAATAAGTAATAAGATTCTGTATTTGAATACGCGGCATATCCGCCCGGTTCAGACTTTGTGGATTGATCACTTTGAAGAAAATATGGCGTGTGATGTAATTAATGGAAGTTGTGCTAAAAGACAAGAATTGTAATTATCAAACAAGTTAACCTCTGTAACATAAGGTTTCGATTTAATTAAAAGACTGTCCATAAAGTTTCTTCTCCATATTAGGACTTGCTTCGTCTTGTGATGGGGCGGCTAGCTTCACTATAAACTCAAACTAAACGACCGCCTGGTAAAAGAGGTAGGAAAACGATAATAATGTAAAGTGCCTGCCAATGTTTTAATTGAAACAAATGCTTCGAGTTGTGTGATTGAAATTCAACTACCTGCCGTCACAAAGACATACTTTGGACACTGCCCAGTGTCAGCCCTCAATTTATTGCTCAATGGGTATGGGTTACCCACCTCGTTTTATTAATGTTATTGATTAACCTAAATAGGCTGTCTGCAACATTTAAAATGAATGTCAAACATTATTGATCACCCCTCGTATCACCCTTTAAATATGATAAACAACATTTGTTTTTTCAGATGTGTATCAGAATTCAATCAATCTGCCAAGCCTTTTTCCAACTGTTTGTTGGGGTGGGCTTACTGGGCTTTCAGTCTAACCGGATGCTGCTGGATACCAGTACCTATTTTACATCATGTGTATTATTAATTATTTGTAAGTACAAATGATTGTTTTCAAAAAATTTATGAAACATTATTATCATTTTTTTTATGTTTTCTGTCTTGTAAGACTGATAATTTAATGAACTACTTAAAAAGCTATAAATATTCATGAAAGACAATTGCATGCAGCTGAGATGAGAATGTTATGTGGGATGTGTGGTGTTACGCGAATGGATAGAATACGTAATGAGTATATAAGAGGAAGTCTGAAAGTGACACCGGTGACCGAAAAGTTGTGTGGAAATCGGTTGTCATGGTATGGGCATGTTATGCGGAGGAATGAGGAAAATGTTGTCCGGAGAGTTGTGAGTATGAATGTGGATGGCTATACAAGTAGAGGGAGGCCAAAGAAACGATGGATGGATTGTGTGAAAGATGATATGGCTAGAAAGGGAGTGACTATCGAGATGACGACTAATAGAGAAGTATGGAAGAAGAAGACATGTTGCGCCGACCCCAAATAAATTCGGATAAGGGCAGGAGAATGGTATTACCCGCTGATTATTGGGATTACCTGAACTTTTGTTGATTTAACTTATTTTTGTTTTCAGATACCTCAATAGAAGTGTCTGTCATATTAGAAAATTGTGCTCTAGTTTTATGAAAAGAAAAGTCAGGTTGCAGCTAAACTCAACTTATACATCTCATTCTTGTAAGTAAATATTTGTGTGATTTATGTAGGAGAACAAAAATAGACATTTTCTCTGCTCACTTGAAATAGAAATGATAATGTTGTCAGTATTTAAAAATTAATTTGATGATGTGTGTATTAGATAATGTTAAAATTTAATAATTTATTTTGTTTAACCATTTATGTACACACATAAAAACAGACAAGAAGAAAGGAACAGAAAATACATAATTTTATAGGTGATGCTTGTTTCTAAAGAAATCTGTTCCAGCACAACTACAATAGGAAACTCGATAAAGGAGATGTAGACGATGTCTGTAAGCTTAAAAAGAAAAAACATAATACATAAATTGCAACTGTTTGGCAGTCTCTAATGTCGTCAGGCGGGAGTGAATTCCGCAACTGAACAGCGATAGTTCTGATTTAATTTAATAAAATGAGTAATATAAAAATAAATCAAATATTATTTAGCTTAATGTTTCTGTCTTCTGTCCACAGCACTGAAAAGTTGACAGGGAAGATTTTAGCCTGCACCTGATTGGACCTGAAGTGCTATGCTTGCCCGGATGCAGATTGGCCAATAAATCCCAGGTCCCAGCCACAGTGGTATTAGCAGCTTCAGGTACCATACCATGGTATAATCATTTATTTTTATCACGGGACTACACATTGGCGCCAGTATGGTGGGCGAGGGACTCCATAGGGGCCTACCTTGCAGTAAGAGCCCAGGCCGGATAGCACGGCACGCCGCCATTAAAGACGTCATTTGTAGCGCTCTTGTCACCGCAGGGGTGACAGCTGTTTTAGAGCTCAACGGCTTGGCACGCAGCAATAGGAAGAGGCCTGACAGAATTACCATAATGCCTTGAAATTGAACACTAGGGCTGTGGGGTCCTAATGCCCCTTGGTTTTTTGAGACAATCATCACCAAACAGTTGGTCGACTCTTTAAGTGGCCACAAGGCTGGCCTATTTTTACAGCACCACGATACAATGCGGCAATTCTGCCAACCATTTGGGCACTAAAGTCTGTCACTTTTATATTATGTGAATAATTGCAAGTTGAAAATGTAATAAATAAATGATTAATACATGCATACCAATTTTTCCAGTTGATCGCTGTGCAGCGCACACACACCTGATGCCCCTTCGTTCTCAGCAGTGCGAAGCTGAACCCTGGGAGGCAGCAGACTCAGTAGAAGAAATGTATTAGCAAATTGTTTTGATTGTGATACTAATGAATAAATTTTATTTATTTATTTATCTATCTATTCTTACACACTGACTACATAATAAAGTAAAATACATATTGATGAAGAACGCAAAGGAACTACTTACATCATCATTACACATCATTTCCTACCAGCAGACCTGCGACAGGAGAGTATAATAAGACACATACGACACTCACAACTTAAATTCGACTACAGCAACCTATATTATAGACTGTATTACTTTTTGACACAATTTTTTCGATTAACATTGAGATATTTTTGTGATGTCATAGAATTATATATTATAGCTGCGTGTGCGGTCACTCGAAAATCTATATGGAAAATATGTCGTAATATGCCTTGCTATGATTCATATTAATCTATATTATAGCTACGTCTGTGACGGGCTTTTTAGGAACGAATAGACATGGCCCACTTGACAGAAAGTAGCACGTGACTGACAGCGCCTACAAATCACGCCAACGGTGTTTGTTTGAGCCGTTGGCATGCCAATCACGGTATTCCCGTGATTGGCATGGCAACGACCCTAACAAACACCGTGGCGTGATTGCCATGGCAACCTCCTAACAGTCGAGTTCTCAGTAGGTACGCTTGCGCTGTAAGTCGCGTCGCGGAGACCGAGAGTTACCTACATAGAGATAATGAGATGCCGTGAGCTAGGTCGAGTTTGGCAGTAGGTATGTTGATGATGATGAATATTAGGTATTATCATCATCTTATTGGCAATGTTTACTGAAGTAGGTAAAGCGAATATCGCACTGCACCGCGCTCTGTCTCGTAGCGCGAGGCGGCCATAGCAAACGATATGGGCGCTGCCCCGCGTTACCCGTCGGCGCGCGGTGTGCAGTGTGTTAAAATCGCCTTTATAGGTAGGTAACTAAAGGTATGTCCCAAAAAGCCGCACATATTTATACCTAATGTTATATAATAAATACACAAAGTACCGCATCTTAATAATGATGTTTCCGCGAAGTGATCGCTCCACGCACTTTCAAAAGGCGGGCGGCGATGAGCCAAAGCCGAAGAACGAATAGGTAGTTGGAACAATAAAATATATTTTGTACTTATTGGACGTTGGTATTGTATTTTCGCAATGTTCTTGGTGTGTCCACGTAGGTATGCGCACGTGACGAATTATTGGTAAATTGTAGTTGCAGTCACATCATATTAATGACTGCAAGGAGACAAATTTTCTCAATCGATTTAGAGCCTTACCGGTAAAATTTTTAAGGTTTAAAATCATTTGGAGAAATTTGACTGTACAAAAACGTTTGGATTTAGTCATAAAAACATCTAAAAGCACATTGCTTTAAGTTTTACACACATTCCTCACATTGCTAGAACATTGCAGCAATTTGTAAAGAATCACCGTTTTGTAACTTACACCCTGTCAACCGGATGTACACCCGTCAACGATATAGGTATTCATATTAGTAACTATGACAACGCATAACGTGCTTGCGTGAAGTGACCACTTCACGAGCACGGGATTCTGCCAAAATTCCCTGCAGGCAGCGCGGTGAAGTGAACGCCGCGCGGGATTCAGACCAATCTCTCAATCGATTCTGAACCTTACTGTACAAGTTTTAAGATTTAAAATCAATTATTGTCTGTAAACTCGAATAGGTATCTACGACTAGACGTTTAGTCAACCGAAAAACGTGCTTGCGCGAAGTGTGCACTTTGAAATTTGACAGATTGGGGTAACTTGATATGCTGGCGAACATGCGTGACCCGCTCGCGCCTTTAGTTAAAATACAAAGGCTAGTCTAGGAAAAAAAGAAATAAAAACGAAATTGAGTTTATTACTAATTATGTTGTAAGTAAGTAAGTACCAAAGTAGGTACTAGCTAGCTTTGAAATAAAATAAAATAATTACTTATTAAAATTAGCATAAAAATATCATTAAAATCTCGATTTTGATTGTAATGTTAATGCTTGGTCAATCCCTAGCATCAGTTGAATGACACTGACAGCTCACTCCACGCAAGTATTCACGGTGAGATTTTTACAGAATCGACCGGCAGGTTCGTCGCCCGGGTGAGGTAATTTTACTGTTATGGGAAGGTCCAGTCCTAATGGTTGGATGTTTCGAGGAGTTTATGGGATGTTGTGGTTAAGGTTCGAGTTCCGGTTGGGGTAATAATGTTAAAATAGTGGATTAGGTAGCGTTTTTAAGTATTGACTAGACTGTCCGTTGTTGAAGACCAGGGAGCATAAATACAAAGTCACATTTTCATGAACGATACTGAAAGTATAAATGCGAAATGTCACATGATCAATCGTTTTCGATCGCTAAGTGCTAGAGAATGTCAAATTCGATCAATATTTCCTTACAAATGTGCTGACAAGGTGGCATTCTTGGCAATCCGAATCGCTGAGATAACGAATTGTTCGAACAATAATTTTCGAAATCAAATCGACACGGAGCGATTGACCCATGTCTCGGCTGGCATTTTTTTTTGAGGGTGGGAAATCTTGAAACGACCTGGGTGGAGCGGAAGGGAGTGTCAGACTCTTACTGACTAAAACCCATCCATGTTCCATCCTTAGCGTTTCATGTTCCGGGGTAGCGGTAACCCTTTCGGACAATCCCACCGACCTGGTACTAGGCTATCACTGATTCTTTATGTTCGTGTGGTTAGTGACTAACCTGGTGTCAGAGTTTCTATGCTGCCCATGGGCCTCTGACTTAGCTTCACATGCTGTTGAGAAATATCTCTAAGACATGCTGGTTTCCTCACGATATTTTCCTACAACGATTTTCAAGCAAGTGATAATTATACAATACGCACATGAATCCGTAAAATCAGAGATGCGTGCTTTGGGTTCGAACTCGTGACCTATGCTACCACTGCATTGCAATCACTGCTTACTAAAATAAACAACAATTAATTTCTCTCACTCACTTCAATCGATTTATTTTTGTCTGTCTGTGTGCTATGTCTGTAGTTAATGTAGAAGTGTCAGGCGTACGGAGATGGCGTGCTGACAAACAGATTAATAGTTATTGACAAAGCGAATCTTGGTTGCTGTTAGCGTTGCTAGTTTCTGGACCAGACAGAATAATTGGATATTTGACAGGGTAGTCAATAACGTTACTTTTTATGAACTGTTAAAACGCGGAATCTGTACGTGATTTGTATGAAATATTGAATTGTGACGTCACAGATTTTTCGAATCAAATGGAATACTTATTAGCATTAAATGCAATTTTACATTTATATGTATCTTCGCATCGTATTTAATTTCTGTACGGTGATGACAGTTTTTAAGTTGACCGGTCTTTTATTCTATGTGATTTCGTATTTTATTTTTGACCGTGTCGAAACATATTATTTGTTCCTGGACCTTTCTGAAAGTGCCAGCGAATAAAAATGATACGTACGGTTAGAATTAGCTATTAAACTAGCCAAGTAAACTAAAACATGTAAGGGTTTTCACTCAATCTTAATAAAGGCAATAATTTTAAAAATATTCCATAATACTAGCTTCTGCCCGCGACTTCGTCCGCGGAAAATTCCTTGTTTTAACATTAAATAGGTAAATCCATAATACATAAATTCAAGTCATTTTGGTCACATACCAATTGACATACTGTAGAGGGCAAATCTTATCTCTGTGATGTCCTTGTGATCATAAAATAATTTAATTTAATAAGAATTGATATTTTGTTGTTTAAATAATCATCCAAACAGAAGTAAGTCGAAAAAATACTTTTTTAT
Source organism: Hyppa rectilinea (assembly GCA_951799385.1). Taxonomy (NCBI): domain Eukaryota; kingdom Metazoa; phylum Arthropoda; class Insecta; order Lepidoptera; family Noctuidae; genus Hyppa; species Hyppa rectilinea. The sequence goes on along the minus strand of OX637330.1, from coordinate 9,047,218 downwards.
AAGATAAAACGAAATATAAAAGTTAAAATACAAAAGATAGGAATATTGTGTCGCGGCCTTTTTTGTAGAAATAATTAAGGCGAACCGGGTTGCCATACATTGCTTTCAATTTTAAACAACTGTTTAGGCAGCGCATGCAAATAATTCTGTTTTTGGAGGTATTTCTTTCCGACTTGCTAGACGAAAATTGCGATAGCTCAGCTAATATGTCTGATATAAATATAATTTATAGCCTTTAGCACTCCGGAATAATGTAGCTTTCTATCAGTGAAAAAAATTTTGAAATTGGATCATTAGTGCCGGGACAGTACCCCAAACTTACAAACTTACAAATTTTACCTCTTCATAATATTAGTATAGATTAATATGTAGCGCACGGAACCCTTCGTTTCAATATCTTAATTAATAATATGGTTAAATACATCGATCACTAATAAAGAACTAGATACACAATCTCATACAAAAGTTCTCTTAAAAATGTCGCCAATTGTGTTTAGTTAAAATAAATCTATATTAATGTAATTTCAACCTTACTTGCAAGGTTTAAAGCCGTATTCACAAAGCTATTACAAAAAGCAATAAAATTTTACGACCGGTACTCGCTGCTCAACATACATCAAAACAATTTCAACCTTATACGCATGCATTAAAGTAACAATTACTAAGTGTCAAAAAAAAGTAATAAAATTTTACAACCGAGGCTCGCCACTAGCACAAGGAACGAGTGGAGACGAACCAGAACAATATTTTTTGTTTGTACTGTAAATTATTATGTATGGTATTTTTAACATACTTCAAAAAAAAGAGAAGGTTACTCAATGCGTCGCGTATTTATAAATATATATATGGTTTTTTTTATGTTTGCACACCAAATACTTCGGATCGAAGAATTCTTCGGATCTTTGACGTGCTGTAACTGATATCCATTCTCCACACCTCACTGGATCACGAGGAAAGCTAAAAATACTTGAATATTTTCAAAAGTCCCGACTAAAATACCACAAAAAAATATTTACAATATCAAAAAACCCGACTGATAAAAAACAACTAACAAGTTCCAAACAAGTCACTTTTCAAGTAGTCTTATGCAGTTGGTGGCAGTTATTTTAGGTCAATTATTCATACATAGGCTAATAAACACAAATACCCCTCCCTTGCATCGCGCAGTCAGGTAAATGACAACAAAAATCAAATCTCGCATTAAAAAAAAATAAGAACTATTATAGCGTCTCCAACAAATGGAACAGAGTCAACGCGGATAACCCAAACAATTTAAGTGGACATGCGTAAGTATGATAATACGTTTAGTAAGAGTCTTTACAATTGAGCTGCATTATATCGCCTGCTATTTGTTACGACTTAATTTAAAATAAAGTTTTTACGATGATTTCTTGACAAAATATTAGTATTTACAATACAGTGTTAACAATTATATAATGATAATATTAATACTTAGAAAAAATAAGAAACTCCATCCTTTTTTAGCGTCCTAGACGTGTGATTTTTGCAGTTTTTAAACGAGCACTGAGGCATGTTTACCGTCGGAGCGTTCGAATGCTACTAGATGAAAAGACCACCCAAATGTTCAATTGGGTGGTCATTCGGTGAGGACATTTTTTGACGCTGATTGTGTATCTAGTTCTTTATTAGTGATCGATGGTTAAATATCATAACCTCGACTATCCTTAGCATCTTTTTTTAAAAAGTCATTATAACCTTTTTTTTTAAACTTTTTAGTAGAACGATCATTTATTTCTATTAAAAATACTGGCCACTGACATACAGATAAACAAAATACAAGAGTATCGTGTACTAAATACGTCCTAAATTCAATTGGACAAGATTTATGGGATTCTATTCTTATTTTAAACGCCAGTCATGAGGCATACTGCGTTTTGGGAGGACGAACTATTGGTTTCAAACTTGACTGCTAAGCTCTCAGTTTGCGAATAGATTCTGTTTTTGTAAATGGGTTTTCGAAAACACTTTTACACGTCAATAATATTTTTTTAAAACTAGATGAGGTCGGCGTTTTCTCACTGACTACTCTGATAAGAAAGGCTGAAACAAACTCAGAGGTCACAGTCTCTTTTAATATCCAGACATAATGTTGGTCAGATCATGTGAAGACCATGTAGGTTGATGTCTGAAATGGCCTTTTGAGTAAAGAACCATACAGATTGAGTGGGCCTGTCCAGTCAATGCACGCATTTGACATAAATCGTGCAGCTCAACTCAGAACTTAAGATTTTTGTTTACTGGTGACATCTTTCATTGACTTGAATGTGCCCTGCCGGCTGTGAGTATGCCATGCTCACTTTAATGTCTCGCTGATGGTGGCGCGTGTGTTGGATCATTTAGCTGCCTTCAAAATGGTTGAGCTGAATGGTGCTAATCCATGCGTCATGTTCGTGAACGGGCGCTGTCATTAGGGACTGGTCATCTCTTAGGGCCAGTTATTTATATAAGCACCGTCGACGAGCGTTTTGTTGAAACTTTCTTCACTAAACCTAAGAATTATCCACAGGTTTCGTAGACAGCGCGTGATTCACACGTCGACAGCGCGTGATTCACGCGTCGACAGCGCGTAAATAACTACGCGGCGGACTAGCTACGCGGTTTGTTTTCATTTAATATTTGATTTGTTCAACATAACCAGTCGCACTTGACCAACTACGTGACCATGATATATTTGGCGAGTTAAATCTTTACTAATATTATAAAGCTGAAGAGTTTGTTTGTGAACCTCTGGAACTAATGGCCCGAATTGAAAAAATATTTTTGTGTTGGATAGTCCATTTATCGAGGAAGGCTATAGGCTATGTAACATCACGCTACGACCAATAGGAGCCGAGCATCGGTTGAAACCGCGCGGGAGCAGTTAGTTAGAAATGTTAGCCGTTCTTAACGCCCGTGTGTCCGTCTCATAGTATTATTGACATGACAATCAAATGTATATATGAAAAGTATGTAGTATGGGTATGGATAAAATCTTTTACTTTTATTTCATTTATCTAAGTTACATGAAAAATTAAATACTATATACAACCTAAAACTAAAAAATATATACATTATGTACAAGTGGTAAAAAAGGGGGAAAACCTCATAGGGCGTCAAAAAATTCATCCCCATCGCTGTCAGTGGGACGCTGCCAGCCTTTTAGGCACATCTAAAAGGCTGGCAGCGTTGCCACGTTGAATGGCAACGCTGATTCTTTGGCCGAAAAATTGACCAGCCCTCTGGTCACGTGTAGAGTCGACCAACCGCTGGGCGATATCCCGAAACACTCGATGAGCACTCGGACCCCACGGCCCTAGTGTTTCAACCCCAAACGGCTCGAACATATAACTTCCAATAAGGTTGTTATACTTGCGCCGTTTGAGGTTTTCCGCTCCTGCAGCAGCCGCCCCAGCACAGCCCGCCGTGCTAGGAAGATGGGATGGCGCAAGGGTATGGATATAATACAATAAAATTGATTTGATTTTGTAAGAATTTACTTGAAATGTGACAAAAAATAGGTAGAAATAAACTACTATAACATGGCGCGCCCTGGCAGTACAGAAGTTTTAAAAAAAAATGTCATTGATTTTGTAAAAAAAAAGTTTCAAGATATCTATATAAAACACACAAAAGTAATGATTTAATGGTTTATTTCGTGTTCATAGTGTACCGCATTGTCACATAGGTATTTGTGTCGTTGGCGTACAGGGCATGCGCTTGCTTGTCACGTATATGTGACAATGGCGTTCAAAAGGTTAAGCAAGTTATCATTATACAATACGCACATGGATCCTGTGTCCCATTGCTGGGACACAGGCCTCATCTCTGGGAGTGAGCCGTAATTCACCACACGGGTCCAGTACGGGTTGGTAGAATGTCACATATCTTTGAATTTTTGGTTCAAGAATGTTACAAGCAAACTCGAATCAAGCGCTATGTATACCAGAAGAGCTGTCATTTATAATCAATCTTCAGTTGGAACTGTTCCAAGTCCATCGGCATTTATTGACGATAAATACTCAGCTATCATCACGGCCTAGATAAGTGGGTAAGCAGGATTGTAAAGACATTTGAGGACTGTGGGTTGACTGCCTCCCGACTGATTAAGCAGCATGAATCGATACATCAGGTTAAGGTACGCTTGCTGAGGTTGGTCCGTGGATGGGAGAAGTCGCTTAGCCATTCCTAAAGAAAAAAATATAAAGTATACCTTAGAACAACAAGTGAGTAAACCCAATAAAATAAATCTGCGCGGTTCCAGTCTGAGCGGATGCTGTTGAATAGTATTTTACATGGAGCGACTGCCTATCTGACCGCCACAACCCAGTCACTGGGTAAAACGATGCCCCTTAGTAAGACTGGGTCTAACGACCCGTAACGACTGACAAAGATGCACAAATGACAGCCGGGACCAACGGCTTAACGGGTTTTTCGAGGCACGGAGGAGACTAGGTATGTAAATATGGTCTCCCATCCACGGCCAACCCCGGCAAGCGGAGCTTAACCTGGTATATCGACCTGTGCGGCTGTTATTACTTAGCCACGAGCTCTTCGAGCGAGCAAGTAATTAATAAAAGAACATTATATATAGGAAATATATTTCTTCTTCTTTTCGAGTGGTTAGTGACTAACCTGGTGTCAGAGTTTTTATGCTGCCCATGGGCCTCTGACTTAGCTTCACATGCTGTTGAGAAATATACTATAATTATTCAGAAAACAACTCACAAACGTTTTAATTCCAAATCCAAACACGCAACTCTCCCTCCATCCTTCAAATTTAGTCAAAATTGACATATCCAAAGTTAGAACGACGAGTGATCTTGACACTTTCCACATGAATATAATTTAATACCATTTCCATAAAGGAGAGTATAGATTTATGGTCTGTAAGTCCCTATTAACATGGAAGTGGGGGAACCCTAAGGGGTGATAGAGGGGTGAGATTCAACCCCTATTGTATGTGTATTATGGTCAAGTGTTGAAGGGGGTTCGTGGGGATAATGTCGTTGCATATTTTTGTGGCTACCTCGGCGGCACGACAGCAGTAAATGTAGTTTTGGAACGAAGTTCCTTATCGCGCGTTGCGATAGGGGGCTAGACGGAAACTAAGACCAAAAGTTGTAACGACACTTTTTTTGGAGTAAAATATGATGTTTTTTTAATCAATATTTTTTGATTGGTAAATTTTAGATCAGATTTTTTTTTATTATTATAACTTAAAAGAAATAAAATTTTATTACAATTCCTTCACTAATTAATCGAAAGGAACTTCGTTCCATCCGGGTGTCCCTTGAAACCTCTCAAGTTATTTTGTTATGATTACGGATCGTAATGTGATCAACATACATAGATACAGAGGCCAGCATATCAAGCTACCTCTATCTGTCAAATTTCTTTGATATGTTTTCTTTATTACAAACTAGCTGTCGCCCTCGGCTTCGCTCGCATAATATGTCGACAAAGTATACACGTAAACCTTTCTCTTGAATCACTCTATCTATTAAAAAACGCATCAAAATCCGTTGCGTAGTTTTAAAGATTTAAGCATACATAGGGATATAGGGACAGAGAAAGCGACATTGTTTTATACTATGTAGTGGAGAATAAGGTTCATATTTAATTGGTAATATTATTTTGACAGTTTGAGGTAAGATGTGCTGGCGTGAGTACAACACGATACTGACATGAAAATTGCAAAAAAATTAAGAAAATGTTAACTTCTTTATTTTAATTTTATATTAGCTTTGTTTTTTAAGCGTTAAGCCGTTGGTCCCGGCTGTCATTTGTGCATCTTTGACAGTCGTTACGGGTCGTCAGAAGCCCGAAAATCTGACAGCCAGTCTTACCAAGGGGTATCGTATTTCTCAGTTACTGGGTTGGTTGTGGAGGTCAGATAGGCAGTCGCTCCATGTAAAATACTGGTATTCAGCTGCATCCGGATAGACTGGAAGCCGACCCCAACATAGTAGGGAAAAGGCTAGGCAGATGATGATTAGCTTTTTTTTTTGTATGCTTTATGACAAAATTTTAGTAAAAATTATTTTCTTTTGACTTTTATACAGAATTACACAAGGTGATTTTAGGGTAAAATGGTAAAAATCCAAAGAGTAAAATGGGACTCTGTTACTAAGACTCCCTTATCCGTCCGTTCGTCTGTCTGTCTGTTACCAAGCTGTATCTCATGAACCATGATAAACAGATGAAATTTCACAGATGATGTATTTTTGTTGTCACTCTAACAACAAAATAATAAAAAACGGAATAAATTAAATATTTAAGGGGGCTCTCATACAACCACAGAACAGTTAAATCTGTTCTGTGCATACAACAGACATGATTCACTTTGACGTTCAAAAGTGCCTTACTTGTGCCTATTTGAAATAAATGATTTGACTTTGACCTATCTTATGAGATTTTTTATTTATTTTTTTTGTTTTCAGTTACCCTGACAACTATAACAACGTTGCGTGTTTATATCTTAAAATATGAATGATTTGTTTGAATGAAAAGAATTAGGTACTCACATTTACCATGCTAAGCACAAGGTTGCTTAGCATGGGACTATATGGCGGTGTGTGAAATGTCCAAGGATATTATATTATACTAGCACTTTGCCCGCGGCTTCGCTCCCGTGGTCTTTCCCGTGGGACCCGTTATTTTTCCCGGGATAAAAAGTAGCCTATGTTACTCCTAGAAAACTAACCTTCCAACGGTGAAAGAATTTTTAAAATCGGTCCAGTAGTTTTTGAGCCTATTCATTACAACCAAACAAACAAAGTTTTCCTCTTTATAATATTAGTATAGATTATATATTTATCATCGAAACTTAAATACCCACACATCGAGCTAAATGAATCATGATTGATGATATCTTCGATTCTATGCCTTTTTGAACCACATGACCTTATGTAAATTTTTACTTAAAAAGTACTAGCTTCTGCTTGCGGCTTCGCCCGCATTGATGTCGGAAATTATCCCAAGGAAACTTACTACCGGGATGAAAGGTATCCTATTTGTTAATCCAGATTACAAACTACCTATATGCCAAATTTCATTCAGATCCGTTCAGCCGTTTGAGCGTGAAGGGCGGACAAACATACTAACATTCGCTTTTATAGTATTGTTGTGAATTTGTGATAACCCAAGAGGAGTTATGGGTTGCATATAAAAAAAAACACGTAGTATTTTCTTACGGCCCCATTTCAAAGAGATATTGTCGTTAATTTTGAAGAGTTTAGTCTCAATTTCCGTTAAAACTGTTTAAGATATGAATATAACGGCCAGCCCTGGGGTAAAGTTTTTAATTAAATATTAAAATTCATGCTACAACCCCTGATAAGACGCCCTCCAAGATGTACGTACTGCGAGTGAAAGGTTTTGATACTTTGAAGCGTCACACGCCACAGACGGCAAAAATCTCCGATTTTGTTGAAATTTCGCAAGAGGATTGTAGGTAGGGACGCCAGATCAATTTCAGCGCGATTGTCCGAAAGGGTTACCGCTACCCCGGAACATAAAGGGCTAAGGAACGAACATGGATGGATTTCAGTCAGTAAGAGTCTGACACTTCCTTCCGCTCCATCCAAGCGGGAGGAGTCATTGGATTATATCCCATATTCAAAGTTATCCCAAAAAAGGAAACATAAAGTTATCCCAAACTGTCAAATGTTCCCAACTGAATATGAACCGCTTTTTTTCTATACTAATATTATAAAGAGGAAAACTTTGTTTGTTTGTTTGTTTGGTTGTAATGAATAGGCTCAAAAACTACTGGACCGATTTTAAAATATAAATATATATATATAAATATATAAATTATTTCACCGTTGGAAAGCTTAGTTTTCTAGGAGTAACATAGGCTACTTTTTATCCCGGGAAAAATAACGGGTCCCACGGGAAAGACCACGGGAGCGAAGCCGCGGGCAAAGTGCTAGTTTGTAATAAAGTTGAAAATCTTTCAAAGAAATTTGACAGGTTGGGGTAGCTGGCAGTACTACCCAAATATTGTTCTATTTAGTACCTACTGTACCTCTTGCGTTTTGTTATTGTTATTTAAAACTATAATCATTATATCATAATGCGTTGTTGGTGCAAGAAGTATCGTATACCGACCGGCACACAAAACACACATCATTTATTAAAGATAAAAAATTTAGTGCACTCGAGATTTTTGTTTTTAGTGTTGGGCCACAAAAGGAATGAATGAAAGACAATTGCATGCAGCTGAGATGAGAATGTTAAGAGGGATGTGTGGTGTTACGCGAATGGATAGAATACGGAATGAGTATATAAGAGGAAGTCTGAAAGTGACACCGGTGACTGAAAAGTTGTGTGTAAATCGGCTGTCATGGTATGGGCATGTTATGCGGAGGAATGAGGAAAATGTTGTCAGGAGAGTTGTGAGAATGAATGTGGATGGCTATACAAGTAGAGGGAGACCAAAGAAACGATGGATGGATTGTGTGAAAGATGATATGGCTAGAAAGGGAGTGACTATCGAGATGACGACTAATAGAGAAGTATGGAAGAAGAAGACATGTTGCGCCGACCCCAAATAAATTGGGATAAGGGCAGGAGAATGATGAATGATGATGTATCTCGGAATATAAATCCGACAATATGTCAAAATTTACACTTTAAGTATCAAAACCAGCTCGTCCTACTTGACAAATTCATGACAACTTGTTCAGCGTACCGTCACGCCGACACGCCGTCACGAATTGGAACCAATGGCGCGTACAATTCACGAGTCACGCTTATACCGAATAAAAAATATTATGCGAAGATATAATTGTAAAATTCCATTTAATACTAATAAGTATTCCATTTGATTCTAAAAAATCTGTGACGTCACATTGTTATATTTCATACAAATCACGTACGAATGCCGCGTTTTGACAGCTCATAAAAAGTAACGTTATTGACTACCCTTTTTTTTTTTTTTTTTTTTTAAGGCTGGGAAATCATCCAATGACTGCTCCCGCTCTGGGTGGAGCGGAAGGGAGTGTCAGACTCTTACTGACTAAAACCCATCCATGTTCCTTCCGTAGCCCTTTATGTTCCGGGGTAGCGGTAACCCTTTCGGACAATCCCGCTTACCCGGCAGGCTTGGCCCTGAGGGGCCCCTTCATATGCTGACATCTCTTTGAGGCGCGCGTGGAACATATACGCGCCGTACGGCACGGGTCTGTTGCTGATCGGACGGTGAGTCACCCATTACTCACCGTCCGCAGGCCCGCGCCTACGGTGGCCGGGAGTCGTCACGTGGCTCCCGACGCCCGGGGCGTCTCCTGCGGCGGCTGGGACGGGAGGACCTTTCTCTCTCCCATCCCGCCACCTCCTTCGCGAGCATAACTTTTTCGCAGAAGGAGGTGACTGCCTCCCACTCCCTCTCACCCCGGACCATGGCTTGCACCAGAGCCGGGCGCGAGAGGTCGCCGCCGCCGATCGCCTCTACGAGGACACGGCGGTGCTCTGCCCATGCGGGGCAGGTTTGCACCGTGTGCTCTACCGTGTCCTCTGGGCGATCCTCGCAGTGGTGACACCCGGGCGTTTCCTCCCGCCTGATGATGTGCAGGAACCTCCCGAAACATCCATGTCCGGTGAGGACCTGCGTCAGGCGGTAGGTGAGGGCGCCGTGACGCCTCTCTAGCCACTCCTCAAAGAGGGGCCTTACCGCCACTATCGTGGCGTGCCCTTATTGACTACCCTGTCTTCTTCTTAACGTGTGGTTAGTGACTAACCTGGTGTCAGAGTTTTTATGCTGCTCATAGGCCTCTGACTTAGCTTCACATGCTGTTGAGAAATATCTCTCAGACATGCTACATACAATTCACAACTCATGCTTATACCGTGTTTATCTATTCTAGAACAGTGTTGGTCTTTCTCGTGAAATCTGGTTGAGTGCCACAGAATTGGGTACAGGGGGCGACCAGGGTCAGAGAGATTGTCCGAAAGGGTTACCGCTACCCCGGAACATAAGGAGCTAAGGAAGGGTTTTAGTCAGTAAGAGTCTGACACTCCTTGCCACTCCACCCACAAAGAAAGGGGTCATTAGCAAAAAAAGACCGGAGTCTTTTTTTTTTGAGGATGGGAAATCATCAAATGTATTCTCCCGCTCTGGGTAGAGCGGAAGGGAGTGTCAGACGCTTACTGACTGAAACCCATCCAAGTTCCTTCCTTAGCGTTTTATTTTCCAGGGTAGCGGTAACCTAGCTAGCAACTGCCTATCTGAACTTCACAACCCATCTCCTGGGTAATACGATACCCCTTGGTAATTCTGGCTGTCAGACTTTCAGGCTTCTGACTACCCGTAACGACTGTCACAGATGCACAACAGACAGACAGGACCAACGGCTTAACGTGCTTTCCGAGACACGGAGGAGTCTCAGTACGTACACATGGTCACCCATCCACGGACCAACCCCGGCAAGGGTAGCTTAACCTGATGGATGGATCCGTGCGGCTGTTACTACTTAGCCACAAGCTTCTCTACGCGTCATCAGGCAGTGATCATGGCCGAAATCTCATCTATAACCAACCCTAATCAAAGAAATCTTAATTAAAGAATAACAGGCGGTTGTTAATTGAAACTCTTCACCCGTGAACCTCGGAGGAGTCAGAACTAATTAGTGAAGGAGCGAGGGTTCGAAGACGATTACTGATGTTTAGTTTGGGAGGGGAGGTTTACAGCAGTGATAGCCTTGTGGTGTGACCGTCGGACTGCCAAGTCTTAGGTTTCGAGTTCGAACCCAAGACACGCACCTCTGACTTTTTGGATTCATTTGCGTATTTTGACTATATGAATCGGTCAAAAATAAAATATGAAATCACATAGCTATAAAATACCGCTCGTCTTAAAAGCTCCCATCACCGTACCTACAGAAATTTAATAAAGATATAATTGTAAAATTGCATTTAATGCTAATAAGTATTCCATTTGATTTTCAAAATCTGTGACGTCAAATTGTTATCTATACTTATGTTATAAAGCTGAAGAGTTTGTTTGTTTGAACGCGAATCTCTGGAACTACTGGTCCGAATGGAAAAAATATTTTTGTGTTGGATAGTCACGTACGAATTTCGCGTTTTGACAGTTCGTAAAAAGTAACGTTATTGACTACCCTGTCAAATACCCAATTAACGTGAGTGAAGGGGCAAAATTGAATCATTAAAATTCGATATTTTCGACCAAAACTGGCCAGTATCCACCATTGTTCGCCATATAGGATGAACTGGTTCAAAAAATAACACAAGACTGCATGTTGATCCTACCCCCTCGCCTCAGGTGCTGCCCCCTACCGTTGTGAATATAAAGGTGGGAGCCCACAAACGAGGCTTTGTCGCTACGATTAATATTTAAACAAGGAACGGATAGGGTTGGGATAGTGTTGTGTCGATAGATTTTGTTGATTTCTGAAAAGTGTTTAGAACTTTTTAGGTAAGGCTTGTTTCGATATTGGAATAGTGTGCTTGAAAATTGAAATACAATATGCTTAGCCTTTTCCGAACTAGGCTAGGGTCAGCTTCCAGTCTAACCGGATGTAGCTGAATACCAGTATTATAATTGAAGCGACTGCTTATGGCCTCCACAACCCAGTAACTGGGTAAAATCTCTTAGTAGTAAAGTAGCCAGATTTTCGGGCTTCTGACGACCCGTAACACCTATCAAAGATGCACAAATGACAGCCGGGACCAACGGCTTAACGTGCTTTCCGAGGCTCGGAGGAGTCTCGGTATGGAAAGATGGTCGGTTAAAAATATCATGTTTAAACAATGCCAGAAATTTATTTCTTAGCGGGCTCTGAACTAGGTACTAACTATTTTCTATTTTGCAACAAGGTGTACTTATAGCTAACTTTAAGCAGTTTCGAAACACCCCCTAACCCCCACAATGTTTACAACAGGGGCAGTAAGCGGGGACTTATTTCACCCCAGACTTTTTAGGTTTTTTGTTAATTAGTAACTTTAGCAACTGTAATACTTTTTTACCACCATCCACGGTCAACCCTGGCAAACGTAGCTTAACCAATCGACCCGTGCGGCTGGTATAACTGAGCCACGAGCTCCTCAACGCTTTATCAGACAGTTATCATGGCCAAAATCTCATCTACAACCAACCCTAATCAAAGAAAACTTAATTAAAGAATAACAGGAGATTGTTAATTGAAACTCTTCACCCGTGAATCTCTCTTAAAATACGATTCAATGTTTTATCTACTTTTATCGACATCCCTAATCCATCAACACTCTCCCATCCCTACCGCCGCAGGCGACGCGCGTTCCAATTAGCTAAAATAAACACATGGTTCCGTAGATACCAGAGGACATACAGGTTCAACCGGGGTTCGGAAACCGCTTGAGAGTTGGTTCAATAAACGAGTTGAAACTCTTTGATGTGTCGCCATATTGTTAAACGTCTGTGAATGTTGATTGAATAATAACAGACACGGTCGGAGGTTAAGCTACACTTGGTGCGGTCAGTTTGCGGATGGGACGCGCGATGGGATAATTGACATCAAAGACTCACGTTTTTTTACGATATTTTTTTTCTTCATTTCTTTTCTTGTTCATAAGCTAGCACTAGCTTTAGCACGCGAATTCGTCCTCATGAAGTTCGGTGTAGGTATCGCAATATTGAGATAAAAATCAATCAGGTATCAAGTATATAATGTACAGACGCCAGCACATCAAGCTATCCCTAACTGTCAAATTTTCTCAATTAAAAATGAACCTTATGTCTTTGCAATAAAGTTGAAATACTATCAAAGAAATTTGGCAGATTGTGGTAACTTGATGTGCTGGCCTCTGTACAAAAAGAATACCTATGTATAATAATCAAAGGGCATAAAAAAATTCGTCCACATCGCTGTCAACAGGAAAAGTTCCCAAAAGGCTGGCAGCATTGCCGCGTTGTATGGCTATGCTGATTCTTTGACCAAAAAATAAGCCAGCCCTCTGGTCACGTGAAGAGTCGATCAACCGTCTATAAACAGTTATTATAAGGTATCGTTTGTACCCATTTTATTCATAAGTCTCAATGTTTTGTATGTTCCTACAATTTAAAGCACCTACCATCCAATCTCTTCACCACCCTTGGTTGACTGGTAGAGAATGCCTAAGGCATTATGTCCGCCTTTGTACAGACGCCAGCACATCAAGCTATCCCTAACTGTCAATTTTTTTCAATCAAAAATGAACCTTATGTCTTTGCAATAAAGTTGAAATACTATCAAAGAAATTTGGCAGATTGTGGTGACTTGATGTGCTGGCCTCTGTACCTTTATTGTGTGCGAAAAGTTAAAATAAATAAACCAATTGGAACTGTCTCGAAAAACTAAGTGGGCACTCAGACCCCATGGCAGAGGAGCTCATGGCTAAATAATAACAGCCATATGGGCCGATTCATCTGGTTAATCCCTTTGTTTTTCCCTCCCTTTTTTAGGGTTCCGTACCTCAAAAGGAAAAAACGGAACCCTTATAGGATCACTTTGTTGTCCGTCCGTCCGTCTGTCAAGACCGTTTTTCTCAGACACGCGTGGAGGTATCAAACTGAAATTTATATCTAATACTGAGGTCTACTGTCCCTTGGAGCTGTGAAAAATCAAACTTCTAAGCCAAAGCAATAAAAAAATACAGCTGTTTATGCCGCAAATTTTCGAAACTCGCACGGGAATCAAAACCTACAGGGTACTTCCCGTAAACTTAGAATCTTGAAATTTGGTACAAAGTAACGTCTTACAGTGCAGATAAAGGAAAAATTGCGAAAATCTTAAATTTTTAGTTACATCATATAATAAAAAAAAAAAGTTTTTTTTTGAAAATATAAAAATACCATAACTATGACTCGATTCTCGTGATGGGTGAACTTTTACATATATACCTACAGGTTTGTACGGAACCCTCGGTGTGCGAGTCCGACTCGCACTTGGCCGGTTTTATATTCTTGTACAGAGGCAGCACATCAAGTTACCACAATCTGTCAAATTTCTTTGATAGTTTTTCAACTTTATTGCAAAGACATAAGGTTAATTTTTATTTGAGAAAATTTGACAGTTAGGGATAGCTTGATATGCTGGCATCTGTACATAGTTATTATTAATATTTTAAGTCTTTTTATTTATGAAAACATTATGTGCATGAATAAATTATTTTTAGTACTTATGATTTTCTACTTAATTCTTCAATCGTTTGTGCATATAACAATAAAAAAAAATAGTTAAAAAAAACTAAAAAACACGCTTTTTATAGAAAACCGAACTAAAAATAGAAAATAAATTTTACTTTTTAAAAAGCGTGGGGTGCATGGTGGTGGTGAATATTATCTTAAAAAGCACCCCACGCTTTTAAAAAAGTAAAATTTATTTCCTATTTTTAGTTCGGTTTTCTATAAAAAGCGTGTTTTTTAGTTTTTTTTTTACTATTTTTTTTTTTATTTTTATATGCACAAACGATTGAAGAATTAAGTAGAAAATCATAAGTACTAAAAATAATTTATTCATGCACATAATGTTTTCATAAATAAAAAGACTTAAAATATTAATAATAACTATGTACAGATGCCAGCATATCAAGCTATCCCTAACTGTCAAATTTTTTATTTCCTACTTTTTAGTTCAAATTAATGTATTGTCATCGGTCCTCGATAAATCTACAAAGTTTGAACGAAATCTGGCCGTTTAAAGTGGGTCAAAATCGCTTCCAAATGAGTCGGTTACAAACATACATACAAGTGAAGCTAATATAAAGCGTGTAAAAATAAGGATAATGGGAAACTATTATCAAATTATTGCATTGTCATCGGTCCTTGAGACGTGTGCAAAGTTTCAAGTTGATCAGAGTTTTAGAAACCGGTGAAAATTAAGCTCAAAGATTCCGTTACATACATACATAGATACAACCCGAGCTAATAAAAGCGTGTTAAAAACAAAATTGTGTCTTCTAATTTGACGTGTTTGTCACACGTCAAATTAGAAGAGTGTTTTTCTTTTGTTTTTGTAAACTATTATTTATTTATTTCCCTACTAAGTAGGTACGGCAGCACATCAAGTTACCCTAATCTGTCAAATATCTTTGGCAGTTTTTAAACTATATCACAAAAACGTAAGGTTCATTTTCAATTGGGAAAATTTGTCAGTTAAGGATAGCTTGATGTGCTGGGGTTTGTACCTAACGGTTATTAACAAACATAACCTCATGAAGAGCAATCGCGATGTCTCATCATCATCTGCCGAGCCTTTTCCCAACTATGTTGGGGTCGGCTTCCAGTCTAACCGGATGTAGCTGAATACCAGTATTTTACATAGAGCGACTGCCTATCTGACCTCCACAACCCAGTAACTGGGCAATACGATACCCCTTGGTAATACTGGCTGTCAGACTTCCGTGCTTCTGACGACCCGTAACGACTGACAAAGATCCACAAATGACAGCCGGGAACAACGGCTTAACGAGCTTTCCGAGACATGGAATAACTAATATATAGGTAATAATATTATTTAATAGGCATCAATCGAAATGTCTATTAAATAATATTGACTCAGTCAGGGTAACTCCGTAGAGCATTGGTACCGGCTTGCCTTCGAAATAACCGCCTCATCTTGGCTTAGAATAATCTGCTTACAACTAAATCTAATAAAATCTGAAAAGTCAGAGGCGCGTGTCGTGGGCTAGAATTATTATAATATACTCCTTGGACATTTCACACAACGCCATATCGTCCCAAGCTAAGCAACTTAATGCTTGTGTTATGGTAACAAGATGGCTGATAAACTACTTATATACATTTTTTTTCGTAAATACATACATATTATAGATAGAAAAACTCCCAGACTCGTAACAAATACTTGCAGGTTGTACAAATATTTGATCCGTGCGGGAATCGAACCCGCGACATAGTGCGCAGCAGTCAATCCACCAAAGTCGATAATTCCAGACCAAAGATTTGGCAGTACGATGAGCACATCACTAGGATAGCCTAGTGGTGTTCTATACATTATGCTCACAAAATGAAATGAAAAAAATGAAATAAAATTCAGTTGTTCTCTACATTTTGTCGCAACTCGACAAAATGTAGAGAACAACTGAATTTTATTTCGCTATTTTAGGTGTGTGCCCAAAGTAAAAGTTGTTCATAATGATAAGTACAATGACCCCTTTAAATAATGCCCATGAATTCAATTTCACCCTGTATAACGCGGGTAAAAATTGCCGATACATTGTATTTGTCTTCAACTCAACACAACCACTAAACTAAACTTTGATATAAGGCATTTAAGTTAAGAAGTTAAACAGTGCAAATATTAACTATTCAAACAATCTGCCTGCCTTTTCCCAACTATGTTGGGGTCAGCTTCCAGTCTGACCGGATGCAGCCAATAACCGTATTTCACATGGTACGATTGCTTATCTGACCTCTACAACGTAGTCAGGAACTGGGTAATACGATACCCCTTGGTAAGACTGGCTGTCAGATTTTCGGGCTTCTGACAACCCGTAACGACTGTCAAAGATCCACGAATGACAGCCGCGGCAGTACTAGACTAGGTAGCTAAATGAGGATACGAAATCTTGCATCTAATGATCATTTCTGTCAGGTATTCCAATAAAAATAGGATGTCCGAAAATCGGGCTTCATAAAACACTGTGAGCCGGGACCAACGTGCTTTCTTAGACACGTAGGAGTCTCGATATGTAAAGAGGTTCACCCATCTACGAAACAACTCAGGCCAGCGTAGCTTAACCTGATAAATATAAGGTGACTGGTAATTAGTGACCGATATTTAAACACTTGTATTTAAACACTTTTTTTGTATACTCAATAGCTGCTAACAGCTGATCGGCGCGAAGATCATTGAACTTTGCGCGCGCCAGTTGTATTGTTATTGTGATAAAAATAAAACTATTGAGTACACAAAAACAGTTTCTTTGGGTAAGTTGATTGTAATCATGAGTACAATCACGTGTTTAAATATCGGTCACTATAATTATACCAGTCATCTTATATAAACTATTAGGTAGCTGCGCAAATATTAACGCTAGCTACCCTTCTAAAATTCCACACCCTATTTCATCCCTTTACGGGGGGAGTTTCCTAAAATCCTTTCTCAGCTGACATCTCCTTCTTAGTAGGTCTATAGTACAGAGGCCAGCACATCAAGTTACCACAATCTGTCAAATTTCTTTGAAAGTATTTCATCTTTATTGCAAAGACATAAGATTCATTTTTAATTGAGAAAATTTGACAGTTAGGGATAGCTTGATGTGCTGGCGTCTGTACCTAGTTTTTAAATTTCGTGAGTGAATGTATGAATGAGTGACCTTTCACTTTTATACACGGTGATTTTTCATTCACTGTTAAGCTTTCGGGAGTTGTTGTTAAACCAGGGAGTGAATGTATGAATGAGTGAGTGAGTGACCTGGGGACCTAGAAAAAGACACATTTTCACTAACGATAACGTAATTAGATAAAGTCCGAAATGTATGGAATTGGTACAATAAGTTTAATAAGCTTATAATAAGCGTATAATAAGCTTTCAAAACGAAAGAGATAACGAATTAATCGGTCAACAATTTTCGAAATCGAAACCACACGTAGCGATTGACACTTATCTAGGCCCCTGTTACGTATATCCATGTATGCGAGATAATTTTTTGATGTGAAACATCTATAACCGCACGTAAAACTAATTTCAGGCGTCGCGACGTTTGTCGTGGCGACGTGTCGCCACGCTATATGATGGTGTATATATACAGTCTATATGCAGTAGTGTGTACTGTGTGGCGACGCGTCGCCATGCGCAATCGACTGTGATTTAATGAAAATAAATGTTTATTGAATAAACAGTCATCATTTTCTGGGAGAAATCGTAATATTTTATTTTATCATTATGCCATATTTAGTTTCTATCGCAATCTGTTCTTTTCAATCATATTACCACAGGATAGACATAGATAACGATCACGATCATCAAGTATCACGATCTGTATGAAAACCAAGCGTGCCATTTTTTTACTACCTATTATGACGTCACAAGCACTATTTAATGTATGATGATCGAAAACCAAGCGTGCCATTTTTTGACTACCTATTATGACGTCACAAGCACTATTTAGTGATGTATGATGATCCGACTAGCGCTGTATACCGATGCAGACTGAGCGCGAAAGTGACCACTTACGATTTTTGTACGTAAGCTAGGCACGCGAAGTAGTTGCTCTTGCGTTATCTATGTCTATCTTTATCTGTGCATATTACTTTTAAAAAATAATGTCGATGTTTCACATCTGCCAGGCGTCCCGTGACGGGTCACATTTTTTTAAACTACAATGTTTGTTCTTGCTATAAATTCATCTCAACTACGGAACACCTTAATACACGTCGTTCGACGCTCTTGGCCGGTTTTTTATAACCAAGACGACGCGATTTGTTTTAATTATAATAACATGATAAATGATTTTAATGTCCAGCATTAGATTGCAAAAAAAAGCCGACGATAAAAATAGGATTTTTTACATAACATCACGGCTTGTTTCCCGTAAGGGTTCGGTAGAAGTGTGTACCTATAGTAAACCCACATTTTGCTAGTTTTCCTATCTACAGTCCTTTATGAAAGTATATGTTCACTCTAGGTAGTCTATCTCTATAGTTGGGAAAAGCAAGGGCCTTTTCCCAACTATACAGAGTTGATATGACAGAGGGGCATAGAATTATTATTATCTTTGAGTTCAGTATCGATTGAAAAGATTTGGCGGTTTGTTGTGACTTGTTGTGCTGGCCTCTGTACAATACTTATTTTTTATTTATTTTTTTCTGTACAATGATCTTTTGGTGAATTATTTAAGTAATGACATGTATGTGTTACTAGCTAGTTTTAAGTACTTTAAATGGTAATCTGTGTAGAACGTAGTGGGTAGCATAATTTTTCAAAATGTTATATTTTAGATTTTGTAACTGTCTCTTATTGTGCTACTGTTTGTTTTTCCTTAAATAAATAAAATAAAATAAAAATTACACTACGTATACTGTACGTGTTAAGTATTAACTCGGTACGGTATAAAAATAAAAAGCACCAAAAATGAGGTTTTTATTTTTTCAAACAAACTAAATAGCTTACAAATCAGAGTAAAACGCAACCACCCTTTGTAAATAAAAACTGACCTTGTAACGCAGCGCGACGGAGCGCTGTTAGGAAAGATACATCGTGTTCAAACGGGGCAAAAACTTAAAAAAGCATTTGCGACTAAACTACTGCTCCTATTTAATTGATTTTTGGGTCAGAGCTTGAAAATGGTCCCTAGTATTAGCTGTTTAAAGGAAAGCCCCTCTGTCGTATCAACTCTGTATAGTTTGTATGTATGTCATGTTCGTGAACGGGCGCTGTCAGTAGGGACTGGTCATCTCTTAGCGGCTATGGCTTGTTATAATTTAATTTTTGAATTGTCTTGATGTAATTATTTTATAACGGATGCTTATACTGTATCGTTCTCACAAGTTTAGTAATAATATGAATGATGTAACCAATTTTTTTGTAACCATATTTCGTTTAAAAGAGTGTCCATGGAGTTTCTTGCCCATTCTTCTCTATGACAATTCAAAATTGCCTGTAATTGGTTTATTTGAAATAAATGAGTTTGAGTTTCACTCGTTCCTGAGAAAAAGGCTCTTGACAGACTGACATACGAACAACGAAGTAATCCTTTAAGGGTTTCGATTTTTCCTTTTAAGGAACCCTAAGAATAACAGAAGACTACGTTTTCTTTCAGAAATATTGCCGTCTCTTTCTCCCTCTTTTATCTTCATGCTGTCTCGCTCACTCACTCAACAAGTCAAAAAGAAAAGATTAATGAATATCAAATGAGTTTTGCAAATTAAATTCAAACAATGAGATGACTTGGTGGGTACATACGGGAGCAAAATGTGTACCGGCGCGTGAGTATTAAGCGACCACAACTTGAAAACGCCGCCATTAAAGGTTTTCCTGTAGTTTTCATACATTTAATATGCAAGAAAAAAATATATATCATCATCTGCCTAGCCTTATCCCAACTATGTTCGGGTCGGCTTCCAGTCTAACCGGATGCAGCTAAATACCAGTAGGTATTTTACATGGAGCGAGTGCTTATCTGACCTCCACAACTGTTACTGTACATCTATACTAATATTATAAAGAGGTAAGATTTGTATGTATGTTTGTAACGAATAAACTTAAAAACTGCTTAACGGATCTGGATGAAACTTGGCACAAAGATTCATTATAGTCTGGAATAGCTTATCAGCTATTTATCCCGGAAAAATGTACGGTTCCCGTGGGCTAATTTCCTACATACAAGCTAGCTAGTACATAATAAAATAATTAAGTGAACTAAATATGTTACAACGTAAATATAAACCAAAGGTCCGCCTCAAGCGACCTCCCGTATATTTCCCTCAATAAAACCTCTGGGGAGAACTTTGAAAGAATTTGTAAGGGATACCCTGGCTGTGTTTATGTATATTACATGCTTCAACGCTGCTTACCCTGTCCAAGGGGTTGAGATTAAGATATCGACCCTGAAATGTTGCGAGTGATGTAGTAAAGAAAGAAAGACTACGACTATGACTAGTAGACTAAGATATTGACACGGTTGGCGCAGTGGTTGAGCGATTGACTGCTGCGCAGCATGTCGCGGGTTCGATTCCCGCACGGAACAAATATTTGTACGACCTACAAGTATTTGTTTCGGGTCTAGGTGTTTTTCTATCTATAATATGTATGTATTAACAAAAAAAAAATGTAAGTAAGTAATATAAGTAGTTTATCAGCCATCTCGTTACCATAACACAGGCATTAGGTTGCTTAGCTTGGGACTATATGGTGTTGTGTGAAATATCCAAGGATATTATTATATTTTTATTGGTTTCAATCAATAATCTAACACTAGATAACATACCTAATCATTTTCACATTTAAAAGCTAAATATTCATAGTACTATATACAGAAATAATAAGTATATATATATTATAAAAATGTGTATTCTGCACAAACAAAACGCACATTTCTAAAAAAAAATACAAAGTAACTAAATATACCCGTTCAAAGCAGCTATAAAGCCGCGTATTCAGAGCTATTAAACAATTGATAATCTGTATCCTATCTGACCCCCAGGCCATAAGTACCATGTTGTTTTTTCTCTTTTAATGATGGGATATCATCTAATGACTACTCTGGGTATGGATGGAGCGGGAGTGACACACTCTTACTGACTAAAACCCATCCATGTTCCTTCCTTAGCCCTTTGTGTTTCGGGGTAGCGGTACCCTTTTGGAATCCCGCTAATGCCATAACTTTTTTTTTTTGAAGTTGGGAAATTATCCAATGCCTTCTCCCGCTCTGGGTGGAGCGGAAGGGAGTGTCACACTCTTACTGACTAAAACCCATCCATGTTCCTTCCTTAGCTCTTTGTGATTCGGGGTAGCGGTCACTGTTTTGGAATCCCGCTAATCCCATAACTCTAGAGTCTAAAGTTAATAGAGTAATGGGATATAAAAAAAACACGTAGACTCATTGTATTATTTACGTCCTAGAACAAGTAGTCCAAAAATGCATAATTTCGAAGATTTCTTCAATCATAATTATTTTATCTCGCTATTCTTCAATCACATATTAAGTTACCACAATCTGTCAAATTTCTTTGACAGAATTTCAACTTTATTGCAAAGTCATAAGGTTCATTTGCAATTGGACAAATTTGACAGTTAGGGATAGCTTGATGCGCTGGCGTCTGTACCAAAGTTTTATTGATAAATACTAATAATGAATTTTCATTCATGCCAATCAATCATATTTTAAGGTAATAAAATGCGACGTTGTCATGTTTCTTACTTGAAACTCTATCAATTTTTTTTTATGAAAACACAAAAAATGCTACTTTATTGAAAAATTATTCTTACGCCAGTTTATTCTTTGAAAAGTCTCATTCATACACTAGAGTTATGGGATATAAAAACACTTTGTTTAGGAGAAGAAGATAATAATCTTTATAACAAATTACATTAATCAATTTGCCTGCCTTTTCCCAACTATGTTGGGGTCGGCCTCCAGTCTAACCGTATGCAGCTGAATACCAGTATTTTACACGGAGCGACTGCTTAACTGACCTCCACAACCCAGTAACTGGGCAATACGATACCCCTTGGTAAAACTAGCTGTCAGATTTTCGGGCTTCTGACGACCCGTAACGACTGTCAAAGATGCACAAATGACAGCCGGGACCAGCAGCTTAGCGTGCTTTCCGTGGCTCGGAAGAGTCTCGATATGTAAATATTGTCACCCATCCACGGACCAACCCCAACAAGCGAAGCTTAACCTGATGGGCCGATCCGTGCGACTGTTTATTACTTAGCCACGACCTCCTAAAATAACAGTAATAATCTTCATAAAAAATCGAATTTATCGCCAGATATCTATTAAAAACCACAGCACACGTAACTCAGATACCCCGATGTAAAAAAAAAACAATCTTTTTTTGTCCACGTCTCGTTCATTCCGTGACATTGTGCAGACTTCACTAATTGACTGTTCGCAGACCCCTCCGGTAATTTTTCCCTCGTTTTCTACCCAGATGTCGCAGTGGGCAGTGTGATATATTGGTCGCAATACTAGTATAGACATTTTGGTTCGCCTGGTCAATGTAAGAAGAGATTTTGGGTAAGTGTAAGGTTTGCTAGCAGTGATCTATATCTACACTAATATTATAAAGAGGAAAGATTTGTATTTTTGTGTGTGTTTGTGATGAATAAACTCAAAAACTACTGTGCCGATTTCAAAAATTCTTTCACCATTAGAAAGCTTAGTTTTCAAGGAGTAACATAGGCTTTTTATCCCGGGAAAAATAACGGGTCCCGCGTGACAGACCACGGGAGCGAAGCCGCGGGCAAAGTGCTAGTAAAGAATAAAGAAAAAAAATACAAATAAAAAAATAAAGAATTGAGTATTAAGTATTGATAGCCTAGTGGTGTGACCGTCGGACTGCCAAGTCATAGGTCTCGAGTTCGAACCCAAGGCACGCACCTCTGATTTTACGGATTCATGTGCGTAAATTGTATAAGTATCACTTGCTTAAAAAACGGTGAAGGAAACCATCGTGAGAGGAAACCGCCTGAGAGATATTTCTCAACAGCATGTGAAGCTAAGTCAGAGGCCCATGGGCAGCATAAAACTCTGACATCAGGCTAGTCACTAACCACACGAAAAGAACAAGAGAAAGCGAGTTTGTTTGTTAGTCCGTCCTTCACGCTCAAACGGCTAAACGGATCTGGATGAAAAGCACACAGATAGTTTATAGCCTAGATTAACACATAGGATAATGTATGTATAATTGTAATTATTGTAACTGTGACATTTTAATTTGTAATTTTACTTATGGATATTTTTGAAGTGAAACTTCTTTATCGGGGTTGGAAAAAAATTTAGTGTAACATTTTTTCGTTACGCGTCACATTTTTCCGTTACGCGCCATCTTCTTCTTATCCCTACCACGCGTGATTCGAAGTATACTTTCTCCAGCGGAGTAGGGATTGGTAAATGTCTCCAATGTATTTTGCGGCCCGTTTTGAGTAGTTACATTTTTTTTTGAAAAATAACGTCATAAAAAAGTTTCACTTCTTACGAGTGTACGCTAGTAGGTACACGCACACATTTTTCTTAATAATTTTTGTTTTAAACAATTTTTGCGTGCCTATTTCCAGGCAGAATGTATATGGCTCACTCTTATGTACTCCATCTGTATTTTCAATGTACAGACGCCAGCAGTGCCAGCACATCAAGCTATCCCTAACTGTCAAATTTTCTCAATTAAAAATGAACATTATGTCTTTGCAATAAAGTTGATATACTATCAAAGAAATTTGACAGATTGTGGTAACTTGATGTGCTGGCCTCTGTACCTACATTCGTTGCAAATAAATGATTGATTGATTGATACTTTTCATTTCGGTTGTACGTTCCCTTGGGATACACAAGCGGGCGAAGTCTCTGGCAGAAGCTAGTTTAAACGAACCGAAACACAGTTTATCAAATCGCACCTATAAGATGAAAACGACACAGTTAAAAAAAAAAAACAAAAATTGAGTTATCGTCATAAAATGACTCGGAACGAAAATAGTGGAATAACTTTTTTATAATTTGCAGCACAAACATAGTCACTGACATAAATAATCACGAAATAATACGAAGGTGTCAAAAATTTCAAAACTTGTTTTGCTATTATCGTTTCCATCCTCAAGGTGCGAAATTATGTTTTTTTATTTATTTATTTAATTATTTATTTATTTAGGATCGCCAACAAAAGATGTAGGTACGCAATACATGACACATAAGTAGAAAGTTACATCAGGTAATAAGTAAGTGTACTCCTACACTTATAGGAGACCACAACATGCACACAGTTAAACAACTAAGCTAACAAGTGTAAACATTTGGAAAAGTTAATTAAAGGACACAAAACCTAACAAAAAAATAATAAATAATATAAGAAGATACAACCTTTAGACATTGGTTCTCTGATCAAGTCTATTAAAAGTTTCTATTTAGACAGAGACTCGCAGATGTCTAAATTCGTAGTTTTAGATAAAACGTTGTATTGCCTACAAAGTCTCGGCACAGCGGCGTAATGACCATGTTGTGTAAATGTTTACGTAAAAATAGCAGCGCCAATCGATTTAGGTATATTGCTGACAAGACCTAATTCATGAAAAAAAACGCCAACGTCCTAATTACTGGTGAAGATATATCAGTAGATTCCTCGCGGTTAATTGAAATAACCCGTCGAGGGGTGGAACAGAACTGATGGTCAGTCAGCGATTTCGACCGATCACCCCCTTACACCCCTTTTATTACACCCCTTTTCTGTGGTTTTATTGGGAAACTGGATTTTTATGTTGTTCTTTTTGGGACTAGGCTTTAGTCGCGAGGGTTTTGTTGGATGAATTGGGTTTTGAATTAAACTATAGAGGTGTATTTGGATAGTGGGAGAGAACTTTAAAAGGTAGTCCACAATTTACTTGGGTATGGTTCATTCGTACATATGTACAACGTGACGCTACAATAGTGACATTAATTTAACAGCCGTGTGTTAAATTAATGTCACCATTGTAGCGCCAGCATGTAAAGCTATTGGTCCCGGCTGTTATTCGTGGATCTTATTTTTTTTTATTGATAGATACACCAACTACAATACATACAAAAAAGAAATCACAAATCTATACTAATATTATAAAGCTGAAGAGTTTGTTTGTTTGAACACGCTAATCTGTGGAACTGGTCCGTATTGGAAAATTCTTTTTGTGTTGGATGGGCCATTTATCGAGGAAGGCTATAGGCTATGTAACATCACGCTACGACCAACAGGAGCCGAACAGCAGGTGAAAACAAGCCTTGTGTGAGGCTGCGGTTGTTGGAAAAGAAATAAGTAGGCCTTTTTTGAAAAGAAAAGTGGTAGGCTGGAATAAACACGTGGCGGGGGCGCACAGGGAGGCTCGGAGTAAATTTATGCTGTGGGTTTGGCACGACAAACCAGCATCTGGTTATATTTATGAACAAATGTGAGAGGCTAGGAAAGTTTTTAAATCACGTTTGAGATGGTGTCAGGGTAGACAAGACCAAATTAAGATGGACATTCTAGCCTCACACCATTCAAAACACAATTATCGTGGTTTTTGGAAAAGCACGAATAAGTTGCGCAGCAAGCCGAGTCTCCCTGTGAGCATCGGCGGCGTATATAAACATTCTAGCCTCACACCATTCAAAACACAATTATCGTGGTTTTTGGAAAAGCACGAATAAGTTGCGCAGCAAGCCGAGTCTCCCTGTGAGCATCGGCGGCGTGAGTGAACCTGAGGAGATTTCCAACCTCTTTAAGGATCGCTTTTTTGTGAAGTCTCCGCTGGGACCTTCTCAGTCGGTGCTGAATGTTGAGCCTGGCAAGGAACTGGGATTAAAGTGCAAATCGAGGGAGATTAAGCAAATAATAAAATCCATGTCGCGGGGAAAATCTCCTGGACATGACGGGCTCAGCATTGAGCACCTCAAATATGCTGGTCCACATCTTCCCAGAGTTGTGACCATGTGATATAGTTTTTGCGTATCACATGGTTATATGCCTGGGGAGATGATACGAACTGTGGTAGTGCCCATAGCGAAAAATAAGTCTGGCGATCTTGCTGATAGAAATAACTATAGGCCTATCTCATTAGCAACTGTTATATCTAAGGTTTTTGACAGCATGCTTAATACACAATTAAACAAATATATAATACTTCATGATAACCAGTTCGGTTTTAGACGGGGACTATCAACAGAAAGCGCTGTGTTGTCTTTTAAGCATGCTGTCACATACTACACCAACCGCAGCACTCCTGTTTATGCATGCTTTCTGGACCTGTCCAAAGCATTTGACTTGGTTTCTTATAATATCCTTTGGGGGAAACTTGAAAAAGCAGGTGTTCCTGCTGTTATAATAAACATCTTTAAATTTTGGTATGGAAACCAGGTCAACCATGTGCGATGGGCAGGGGCTTTGTCTGGTCCGTATGGCTTGGAGTGCGGGGTGAGGCAGGGGGGTTTGAGCTCGCCTACGCTCTTTAACCTATATGTTGACGGGTTAATTGGCAGGCTCAGCAGCACTAAGATCAGTTGCTGTATAGATGGTGTTTGCTTAAATAATATCAGCTACGCAGACGACATGGTGCTGCTGAGTGCGTCAGTCTGTGGCCTCAGGAAGCTTGTGGCCATATGTAAGGAGTATGCTGACTCCCATGGCTTAATTTACAATTGTAAGAAAAGTGAAATCATGGTCTTTGGGGCCAGGGGTAAGTATCCTGTGTATGTACCACCAGTGTACCTTAATGGCATGCCATTGGAGAGGGCATACAAATTTAAATATCTTGGCCTTGTCGGTTAGAGCGAATATGCTGGCTCGCAGGTTTGCTCGTTGCTCAGTAAGTGTTAAAATAACTCTTTTCAGAGCGTACTGCACTGGCTTTTACATGAGCAGCCTGTGGGCTAGATATACTCTAAAATCGTACAATGCCCTCCGCGTGCAATACAACAACGCGTTCAGGGTGCTGTTGGGGCTGCCTCGCTACTGTAGCGCATCAGGGATGTTCGCGGACGCGCATGTGGATTGTTTCTTTGCCACTATGCGTAAGCGCTGTGCGTCTCTGGTGCGTGGGGTGTGGGGCAGCGACAACAGTATCCTGTCTCTAATTTCCAGCAGGCTGGACTGTCCGTACGTGAATCGCTGTTGCGCGATTTCCCATGGAATGGTGCAGCCGCGGTGAAGCGTCGGATAGTACTGCCGCTGTGTTTATATATACATTGTTAATAATATTATTAAAATTACTAACAGATAAGTTTTTTACTAACAATTGAGTCATGGTTACTTGAAATAAAATAAATTATTATCATTATTAAAACGCGCGGGTGCAGCTAGTAAAATAATAAATGTACTGGTAGTTATGTTTGCCTATTATAGGTGTACACAGCATTAAATTTACTTTAAAACAACATAGGTAGTAACTATCTAAAAAAATGTATACAGGGTGGAATTTTGTAATGCCCCCTGGAGGGAAAGTACTCTTAATACTGTAGATAGATAATTTTACTCAAAGGAAACATTCCTTTATTTTTGAATAGAAAGAAAACTGCATTCAAAGATTTCCAAAAAATCGCTTGCCACACCCGGGAATCGAACTGACTAAAATCTGCAAAAAGTACACACTGTACTTTTATTGCCGCGATCGTTAGTATCAATTATAAGTATGAAATCTCTCGAACAAACTTGATAAATTAAATGATAGGAAAACCATGAAATCTTTAATTATTTACAAAAAATTGTAAACTAATTAATTAGTTGCTCGAAATGGGCTCCATTTTCTTGGATACACAAATGTATTCTTCTAAATAAATACCTTTAATACCTGGAGTGGTACAAACGGCACAATCAGATGGCCTGCGAGATCACCAGATCTCACCCCTTTAGATTTTTTTTTATGGGGATATGTTAAAAACCAAATTTACATTAAATCTTATGCGAATGTAAACGAGTTGAGAGTTGAAGTTCAGAATACGATTTATAATATTCACCACAACACGTTATTAAAGGTTACAAGAAATGAATTTGTTAGAATAATACATTTGTGTATCCAAGAAAATGGAGCCCATTTCGAGCAACTAATTAATTAGTTTACAATTTTTTGTAAATAATTAAAGATTTCATGGTTTTCCTATCATTTAATTTATCAAGTTTGTTCGAGAGATTTCATCCTTATAATTAAATAGGTATGTTAGGTATGTTATTTATACATGGTAAAATTACAGTTTGTTACAATAGCTGTGGGTGCAGTTCTGTAATGGAATTGATACTAACGATCGCGGCAATAAAAGTACAGTGTGTACTTTTTGCAGATTTTAGTCAGTTTGATTCCCGGGTGTGGCAAGCGATTTTTTGGAAATCTTTGAATGCAGTTTTCTTTCTATTCAAAAATAAAGGAATGTTTCCTTTGAGTAAAATTTTCTATCTACAGTATTAAGAGTACTTTCCCTCCAGGGGGCATTACAAAATTCCACCCTGTATATGTCACCGTAAGATTGTAAACATCGTTATATTACAATCTATCTAGATCTATCTAGTAAGATTGTAAACTATCGATAGATTGTGAACCGTATCATTATGATTGCAATTTAACGCATCATTTTTCGCTTGATTGTAATCTATCGATGGGAAGCGGTCAAATTGTGAACCGGCGTAGGACGTTTAAAAAAATGGTTAGGTTAGGTTAAAACTGTGACCACCTACGCCAGAAACGACTAGATTATATAGAAAAAAATATGGAAAAAAGAGATTATTTTTATTCAGATTGTAATTTAACGGTTTCACTTCGGTAGATTACAATATAGCGAAGAATAATGAGTCAAATTGCAATCATAATGATACGGTTCACAATCTATCGATAGTTTACAATCACGCTAGATAGATTGTAATCTAACGATCTTTACAATCTAACGGTGACATATATAAACACAAAAAAAAATAAAAGAAAAGCAATTTCCAAACAAAATTTAAAAAAATTAAATAAAAACAAAATGTTACCAAACAAGGTGGAAGGTTACTTAATGTGTCTAATTTTTTTTTTTTTATTAATTAAAAAAAAAAAAATTACCCTGTCATCCTCTGTCCCGTACCTCAGTGACTGATCTTCTAAACTTTTTGAGTGATGACGACCCGCAACGACTGTCAAAGATGACATAAGGTCATCTTTGACAGTCGCTGCGGGTCGTCAGAAGCCCGAAAGTCATCACCCAGTCTCACCGAGATGTATCGTATTACCTAGTCACTGGGTTATGGAGGTCTGATAGGCAGTCGCTCCATGTAGAATCAATATTTAACTGCATCGGTTACACTGGAAGCCGGCTCAACATAGAACCACCACCATGAACCCATCCATGAACTGACCGCGGCAAGTGTAGCTTAACCTACCCTCGACCCGTGTGGCTATTATTATTTAGCATCGAGTTCCCCCTATATACTTTATTTGATTCATTCCATGCGATGTCCACAAAAATTAAACAAAAGATTGATCCATACATTCCGGAGTTAATTAAATTTTTGAAATCAAGTGTTGGAAATTCCGATATTAGGGGTTCTAACGGCCCCGTCATAAATTGTTCGCATGCCTCGTAGAAAGGGTTAAATTTAACCCTTCAATGCGGTCTTAATTTAGCTTTTATGTCACATTAAATGTTTTAATTTTTGATCTTTAACTGTTGATATTGACGCTGACAATAAAATACTGGTATTCAGCTGCATCTGGTTAGACTGGAAGCCAAATTGAATGTCGCTGACAGAGAAGGAATGAGACATCAACATAATTTTTGATTTCATAATATTTTTGTTCACTTGTCCATGTTGGCTGTCCACGGCTTCGCCCACGTGGTCCGTAAATATTTCTCTGAAATAAAAAAGGATTATGTGGTTTTATGAAACCACGGTAAAAGTGAAACTTTTTTTCACATTAAAGACATTTGACACTATAGGCGCCGCCATATTGGCCTTGGCTGCTCTGACGAGCGCCTTTCACTTTATCCCTACTCCGCGGCCGACCGTCACGCGACATGCAACACGCAGACGAAAAAGTTTGAGACGATGTAATAAAAGTTTTACTTTAAAATCCTAAGTTACACCTTACAACATTAACTATCGGTCAGTGAAATACCCGTTAAAATCGATCCAGCCGTTTGGGAAATTAGCAACAAGACAATTAATAATAATAATAATATCCTTGGACATTTCACACAACGCCATATAGTCCCAAGCTAAGCAGCCTAATGCTTGTGTTATGGCTGATAAACTACATTTATTATTATATACATTTTTGTTTTTTTTTAAATTAAATTAAATTATTTTCATCCATACAAGACAGCAGGTCTAACCAAAGATAAAACAAGATGATGTCCAAGTTAAACTTATAAAAAAGCCAACAACATACCCACAGACCGCGTGAACTCACCAAATACAAAATGGCGTCCCTCTCCCATATATCAATTTTGAATATTACATTTCGTTATAACACATGTCGTTGCGAAACAATTTAATATCTTTTTTACCCTATTTCTCTGTCTACCCCTCTATACCAAACGGGATCCAATTTCCTGAGATATATTACGAAGGTTTCACTTCGAGGGATCAGCAGGAATGTGTGTACTGTTGAATTTACGGTTCATTTTTTAACTGGTGGAATGTGAGTGTTAGCCATCCACGCTACGACCGCTGCCAGGGTCGCTTAACCTTAAACGATCGCCCCGTAAGGCTGTCAGTTAAAGTTTGTTTTTAATCTCAGAGTCTAAACTGACATTAGGTGGGTTGCCAGTTGTTTGTAATTCTTAAATAGTGATGTGCCACTATCGTAAATTGCCGTTCATAAAATCAGTTGTTTCGTTTTTATCACTATACATAGTATAAAACAAAGTCGCTTTCTCTGTCCCTATATCCCTGTAGGATGCTTAAATCTTTAAAACTACGCAACGGATTTTGATGCGGTTTTTTTAATAGATAGAGTGATTGAAGAGCAATGTTTATATGTATAATTTGTCGACATATTATGCGGGCGAAGCCGCGGGCGGAAGCTAGTAGATAATAAATTATTCCGAATGAAGCGGGATTGTCCGAAAGGGTTACCGCTACCCCGGAACATACAGGGCTAAGGAAGGAACATGGATGGGTTGTAGTCAGTAAGAGTC
This sequence comes from Hyppa rectilinea, assembly GCA_951799385.1. Taxonomy (NCBI): domain Eukaryota; kingdom Metazoa; phylum Arthropoda; class Insecta; order Lepidoptera; family Noctuidae; genus Hyppa; species Hyppa rectilinea. Next base: position 9,015,940 of record OX637330.1, on the reverse strand, counting down.
TGACACTCCCTTCCACTCCACCCAGAGCGGGAGCAGTCATTGGATGATTGCACAACCTCAAAAAAGAAAAGTCATTCCGAATGAAAGCTGAAGGTAGTTATTTCAAACGAAGTAATACAAAAGTAATTAGGTATATAATGATATATATTGTGAAACATACATCTATACTATATCTATCTATAATTATAAAGAGGAAAACTTTGTTTGTTTGTTTGTTTGGTTGTAATGAATAGGCTCAAAAACTACTGGACCGATTTTAAAAATTCTTTCACCGTTGGAAAGCTTAGTTTTCTAGGAGTAACATAGGCTACTTTTTATCCCGGGAAAAATTACGGGTCCCACGGGAAAGACCACGGGAGCGAAGCCGCGGGCAAAGTGCTAGTTGTTAATAAGTTAATTACAGGTTTTATTAATATTTAATTCATCAATCATGCCAGTTCTCTGTTTAGTAAGAGAAAGGGGTTTATATATCCGTTTTACCTTGTACAAAAACATTACTGATGGCATCTGTAATTTTTTTCTAATCGTTTAATAAATATAAAATGTTACGATTCAACAAACCGGTATCGTAGGTAGAACGCTACACAAAAGAGCTGACAGCATTATTTGTAAGTTTGACATTTGCTTGTGTCAATTTAGTCTCTGAGATTAAAAGACAGACTTTCAGCAGCTTCCCCCGCGTGGAAGTCGAAATTTTCGTAAAAACAAAATCCCTCATTTTCATCCCCTTCAAGTTCGAATTTCGAAAACCCCATCTTAATGCTTCCTACATTATAAAAGCAAGCCGTGTGCAAAATTTCACGTTCCTAGTCACAGTAGGTTCGGCTACCTCTCGCGCCCGGCCCTGGTGCAAGCCATGGTCCGGGGCGAGAGGGAGTGGGAGGCAGTCACCTCCTTCTGCGAAAAAGTTATGCTCGCGAAGGAGGTGGCGGGATGGGAGAGAGAAAGGTCCTCCCGTCCCGAGACGCCCCGGGCGTCGGGAGCCACGTAATGACTCCCGGCCACCGTAGGCGCGGGCCTGCGGACGGTGAGTAATGGGTGACTCACCGTCCGATCAGCACCAGACCCGTGCCGGACGGCACGTATATGTTCCACGCGCGCCTCAAAGAGATGTCAGCATATGAAGGGGCCCCTCAGGGCCAAGCCTGCGGGGTAAGCGGGATTGTTCGAAAGGGTTACCGCTACCCCGGAACATAAAAGGCTACGGAAGGAACATGGATGGGTTTTAGTCAGTAAGAGTCTGACACTCCCTTCCACTCCACCCAGAGCGGGCGCAGTCATTGGATGATATCCGAGCCTTAAAAAAAAAAATGTAGTTTCGGCTGTGCTTTGATATGTCAGTCAGTCATTCAGTTTCGGTGGAGCAGACGAGTCCTGGATTGGAGACCGTGCATCGGCTAGCGTAGTGTGGGACGCCCCCCACCTAGATGGACCGATGACCTTAAGAAGGTTGCTGGGAGAGACTGGATGCGATGAAGGCGGAGGACAGGGTGTTTTTTTTACTTCGATGGTCCTAGTTTATCATTTGTAACTTCGAGTTTCGGTTGTATGGACATAGTACAGTATTGCACACATGTAAGCGTTTTACCTGGAGGCTCTTTTTCTTTATTTTTATTTATTTACGCTTGAGTGCAGTCAGTTTTCAATGTTTCAATTGGTATATTGGCGTGTGCTAGCTGACATGTGGCAATTTATTGATTTTAATGTGATGTGTTTCGTAATGTTAATTACTTCTCATACGATAAATGTGTAGAATCAAGTTCTTCCAACTGAACAGACAGCTGTGCTGCTGGGGAGTTTGTTGCGCCACTTCTTCTTCCCAGCCAAAGCACTAGGAAGTGGTGAAGTGTGGGCGTTTTTAGGGGACTGTCTTATGTAACTTTGACCTTCAAAAAGTGCTGATTTTCAGCCTAGTTTGAATAAATGACTTTTGATTTTTTTGATTTTGTGGTTAAGTGGGACTGTCCGAAAGGGTTGCCGCTACCCCGGAACACAAAGGGCTACGGAAGAAACATGAATGGGTTTTAGTCAGTAAGAGTTTGACTCTCCCTTCCGCTCCAACCAGATTCATTTGATAATTTCCACAAAACACAAAAAAGGGTTGTTGTGGAGCAGCCTATATGTTGTCCAGCAGTGGACTGCGATGAGCTAAGTTAAAATTCAGTTTCTCCTTTTATTCATATAGATAATTCTTAACTTCCGAGATCAATGTAGCGAGTTAGTATTCATTATTATAAAAGCAAAAGTGGGGTTGTTCTAATTTGAATCACCCTACAACGAGGAAAGATGGCGCTGATAAAAAATTGAATAATTTTCTTTGAGCGGAAAAAATACAGGAATTGTGTGGATGTGCCGCGACCTTCATCTTTTGATTTTTATGGTTGTAGCCTGACTTCTTGGAAATCTATATCTATTTATCTCTGTTTTCAGTTTTTGTATTTGAGATTACACCCCGTGTTTTGTTATAATTATCACTTGCTTAAAAATAAGGTGAAGGAAAACATCGTGAGGAAACCAGCATATCTGAGAGATATTCCTCAACATCATGTGAAGCTAAGTCAGAGGCCCATGGGCAGCATAAAAACTCTAACACCAGGTTAGTCACTAACCAAACGAAAAAGGAAAAAGACCATACAGTCGATACAATCATAATTTAAACCAGATATAATTTAAGGCCTTATAAAACAAGCTTCATTTATAGTAACTTTTGTAAAATTGAATTGTATTTCCATTACGTTAACGTTTAAATTTCAAAAACTGTCATCAAACCCCAATTTATATGGTGATTTTTTTTATTAAGAACTTTGCTGTACTTACCATAAAAGTCAAAATACAATAACTGGTTGGAAGGTTTATGCTCAAACTGAGAATGGTTTATTTTAAAAACTCTTCCTGTTTAGGGCTTTATTTAGAATCTCGCACCAAATTATAATGTCTGTTAATAACATGACAGGTGACTTGACCACCCCATAACCTTTTGAACGCCATAGCATACACGAACGCGTGCCCTCAACGTTAAGCTACAAATCCATGGGGTTTTTTAAATTTTTTTCATGTCATTAATTACGTACGAGAACTTCGATTATTAAGATATCAATATAAACTTACACCAAAGTAATGATTCAATTGTTTATTTCGTTTTGACAGTGTATCGCATTGTCACATATTTGTGTCGTTAGCGTACAGCTAGGGTACGCGCTTGTCACTTGTCACGCACTTGAGACAATGGCGTTCATAAGGTTAAAAAATCATGGGGTGAATCCGATCCACACAAATCGGTCGCCCCCGCCATCTTAGTCGTAAAATTGCGTCCATTCTTGCGTGTAACTCAATGTTTATTTTATTCACTTTGACATCGGAGCGACTGTTTCTTCCTCGGAGTGGAGCGAGTAGAGCATAATAATGAAGTCGATTCGGTTTGGGTAGGTTTTTTAAAACATTAATCACTACATAGTATAAAACAAAGTCGGGATCCTGCCGTTTTGCCGAAAAGATTTTGCCAAATTTTCATTACCCAAACAAATTTTAGCAACCTTTTTTTATACCAATGTAATATTTGGAATAATTTTAGTACGCACATTTTCATTTGGTCAAATGTTTACTTGGCAGATTATTACCAAGGATAATGTCATTAAGGCTTTTGGTCTTTAATCAAATGATTTATTACAGCAAACAATATTTAGACAATAAACGTTTAGTCAAATGATTTGTTATGACAAAAAATATAAAGGCAAAAATAAACATTTTACTTGTTTGTTAAATTTGATGTCATTTGCGTATTTCTTTGTAAGTTTATGTGCTTGAATTTGTCTGAAACAAGTCAAATTTATGGTTACTAGACATTAGGTTATTTATGGAACTAGTTACAGTAGGTTATTAACTAAAAAAAATGGTTAGGTTAGGTTAGGTTAAAACTGTGACCACCTACGCACGAGCCGAGCGAGCGAAGCGAGCGGTGCCGCGGCAGCGGCCGGCGAGTGCCAGAAACTACTAGATTATATAGAAAAAAATATGGAAAAAAGAGATTATAATAACATTATTATTACCTGTTTAGAATTTGTCCCAAGTGGAAAAAGCACCCTTGTAATAAAACGTCTTCAACGTTAGATCTTATTAAGTTTAACATTGACGACACCAAATATTTGGCTTATTTAATTTTGCGTAAAATATGTTATACCAACTGAAATATTTGACTAGATAAAAAATGGTAAAAGTACTAGTTGATGAACAAGTTATTGTTCAAACGTTCACTTGCCAAACATAGGTTTTCGTAACAATTATTTGTAAAGAGATTTTTTGGTAAGTAATAATTTGGCAAATGAAATTATGCGAAAATTTGTTTGGGAAGTGATAATTTGGCAATTTCTTTTCGGTAAAACAAGGGAGACCCAACAAAGTCGCTTTCTCTGTCCCTATATCCCTATGTACCTATGCTTAAATCTTTAAAACTACGCAATGGATTTTGATGCGGTTTTTTTAATAGATAGAGTGATTCAAGAGGAAGGTTTACGTGTATAATTTGTCGACATATTATACGGGCGAAGCCGCGCGCGGAAGCTAGTCAATATATAAAAGCGAAAGATCACTCATTCGTACAATGTAGCGCTAAAATGGTGACATTAATTTAACACACATGCACGTTTTCACATTGTCGTGACATGAAGACATTATATTTCCATTAAACGTTATTATTTACGGATTTATTTTAAATGTTAGAAAATAGCATGTTACAAAAAAATAAAAAGAAGAAGTTTATTCAGCACAAACAAGACGCACATTTATAAAAATAAACTAAAAAGTCACTTACTACATCCATGCAAAGCAGCTAAAAAACCTCGTATTCAGAAACATCAAAATCATTGACAGTTAGTATCTCGGCCATGGACAATGGATGGACCACGGACAAAAAACTGACAACATAATCAACTTATTGATATTGCTTAGGACTAAAAACATAACAACAAACACTACAACAATAACAAATCTAAATAGTTCTGTTTTAGAGCAACCTGTACTTAAAGAACTGTCGCGCAGCGGTCATTTGCCGGGTCACGGATCATAACATTCGCATCAATGAAATTCAAACGAATAAGCAATACTATTAGGATGTACATAGTATAAAGCGACCATTTACTGGGTACGTCTTTCATTGACTTGAATGTGCCCTGGCGGCTGAGAGTATGCCATGCTCACTTTAATGTCTCGCTGATGGTGGCGTGTGTGTTGGATCATTTAGCTCCCTTCAAAATGATTGAGCTGAATGGTGCTAATATATTATATGCGTCATGTTCGTGAACGGGCGCTGTCAGTAGGGACTGGTCATCTCTTAGCAGCTAAGGCTTGTTTTAATTTAATTATTGAGTACTTTTTACATATTTTATATCAGATGCTTTTAACGTTCTGCATCGTTCTCACATGTATAATATTAATATGAACTAAGTATATAACCAATATTTTGTAACCATGTTTTGTTTAAAAGAGTGTCCATGGAGTTTCTCGCCCGTTCTTCTCTATAGGTACCTACTGCTTTGGAATGGGCAACTAGCTTCATATCTCTGACTGACCGACACCTTGACAATTCAAAAGTGCCTGTAATTCGTTTATTTGAAATAAATACTTTGAGTTTGAGTTTGAGATTGAGTTAGAAGTCTAGTTTGAAACAACTGCAATTTTAGTTTCCTTTTTAGTTTGTTTGACGAAATATCTGTTTTTAAATTTGCGATTTATTTTAACCTATCAACATTTATATTATGCCTAATGGGCACTAGCCCTACCCGTGTGTTAAATTAATGTCACCATTGCAGCGCCACGTTGTATAAATGATTAAACTATTAATGATTACTCACTGATTACATTATATACTGCTGGGGAGTTTGTTGCGCCACTTCTTCTTCCCAGCTAAAGCACTAGGAAGTGGTGAAGGGTGGGCGTTTTTGGGGGACTGTCTTATGTAACTTTGACCTTCAAAAAGTGCTGATCTTTAGCCTAATTTGAATAAATGACTTTTGATTTTGATTAAACACGAAATCTCAAAAACTACTGGACTTAGGAAGATAAAATTTGCCATAGACGTAGATTATGAGTAGAAGACGTTAGCAACGAACGGATTTTAGGAAACTCCTCCCGTAAAGGCGTGTGATAGGGGTGGACGTTTGTATCAGAAAGTTTCAACATTGAGCTAGTTAGTAACGAATGCTTATATAGAGTTTGAGTTGCTGAATTACCAAATATTTTTATTTCCTTGTTATTTTTTCTATCAACACCCTAAGAAGAAGCGGCCACCTAATATCAGGGTTGACCATCTGTTTTTTGACCATCAAATAACATTAAAAGCCTACTCCAAATATTTTTATTTCCTTGTTATTTTTTCTATCAACACCCTAAGAAGAAGCGACCACCTAATATCAGGGTTGACCATCTGTTTTTTGACCATCAAATAACATTAAAAGCCTACTCATTTTAAATAGTCATCCATTGAATAGCATTTCCTCCTTACACCCATCAAATTCGCGTCCTTGCCAAGTTTAACTAAACTTTATCAGCATTGATCGTGTCACTAAGCCGTACCGGTACTTAAAGTGTAAGTACCAAAATGTCTTTTTACAAGAAACGCTATAAAAATCCTTAGGGTAATTACAAGATTTTTTCTTTAAAGAAGTTTTGTATGGTACAAGTATTGAGCTGTTAGCGATTTCCAAAAAAAGAGGTAGGCGATAACTGATTGAAATCGTCACGTAATAGTTATGACTCAACCATGTGACTTTCTCTCTATGTCTCTTTGTCAATCACTCTGCCTGCCTTTTCCCAACTATGTTGGGGTCGGCTTCCAGTCTAAGCGGATGCAGCTGAATACCAGGTATTTTACATGGAGCGACTGCCTATCTGACCTCCACAACCCAGAAACTGGTTAATACGATAACCCTTTAAGACTGGCTCCTGACGACCCGTAACGACTATCAAAGATGCACAAATCGCAGCCGGGACCAAAGGCTTAACGTGCTTTCCGAGCCGCGAAGGAGTCTCGGTATGTAAAGATGGTCACCCATCTACAGCTTACCCCGGCAAGCATAGCTTGACCTGAGAGTGGATTGACCTGTGTTGTTATTACTATGCCACGAGTCTAACTAATATTATTAATGCGAAAGTAAGTCTTTCAGTTTGTTTGTTACATTTTCAAAATCAAAAGTTAAATGACTTTTCAAATTAGGCTGAAAATCAACACTTTTTGAATGTCAAAATTACATAAGACAGTCCCTCAAAAACGCTCACCCTTCACCACTTCCTAGTGCTTTAGCTGGGAAGAAGAAGTGGCACAACAAACTCCCCAGCCTGCAGCACAGCTGTCTGTTTAGTTGGAAGAACTTGACTCTACACATTTATCGTAAGAGAAGTAATTAACATTACAAAACACATCAAAATAAAATCAATCACTTGCCACATGTCACACGCCAATATACCAATTAAACATTAAACTGACTGTAACTTTTCACTGAATGGATCATCCTTAAATTTTCCGTTACATTGTTATAAATTTCCTTTCTATTAGTTTAAGTAGCAAAACAAATAATGGTTACATTACGAGATGTTATAAATCATTATTTGTAATTTCCGTGGTTTCATTGTAAAGGGTTTAATTAAACATTATGCTAGGTACTTAATAAAAGCACCATTTTGGAGTCCAGATTATGTAGAAATTCAATGTAATCTATACTAATATTATATAGCTGAAGAGTTTGTTTGTTTGAACGCGCTAATCTTTGGAACTTCTGGTCCGAATTGAAAAATTCTTTTTGTGTTGGATAGTCCATTTATCGAGGAAGGCTATAGGATATGTAAAATCACGCTACGACCAATAGGAGCCGAGCAGCGGGTGAAACCATGCGGGAGGAACTAGTATATAATAATAATCCATTTATTTGTAAGAATATTGTAGTAAATAGTTGTTAATTTTATCTTAAAGTTCATTATATTCTACTGCCGGCGTACAAATAATAAAATACATTGTCCATTTAGGGCAATTAATAAAAATAAAAAATAAATGACATTGAAGTTACTTACAATAATAATTATGATATAGTTGAATGATTAAATACAAAGATGTCAGAGGTCATTTGTCAAAAAATGATGAAATGCCGTGATAAAAAAATTAAAACACAATGTCAAACAAATAAAATACCATCCAATAACAATCATTTTTAGTTTATCAGCCATCTCGTTACCATAACACAAGCATTAGGTTGCTTAGCTTGGGACTATATGGCGTTGTGTGAAACGTCCAAGTTTATTTATTTTATTTATGCAACCAAAGGTACAAGTAATAAAACACAATGTCCATTTAGGGAAATAAAATAAAATAAAATACAATGTCATATTTATTAGTTGGTATTTCTTTTGGATAAAGAGATGTAGGCTTCGAAAAACTGCACAAAAAAATTGATGAAGTCTTCGCCCTAAATCGCTACTCTCTCACATCTTCCACCACCTTCCAAGACCAGGGGTTGTCTCCGAACTGTCTCCTTAGTCCTTCGTGCTAATAAGCATATAAATGGGAGGAAGTTTTTCTGCTAATCACTGTTTTGTTAAACGAGGGAAAGAGATAGCCTGTAAGAGCGAGACATGACAATGTTACGCGTTGATACGGGTGATTTGAGTTTTAAAAGTTTAAGAAACATGCTGTATTTTTGGTAATGTATAGAGTGGAATAAAAAGTGTATAGAGGTTATGAATAAAGTTTTCAATTGTGTTTTCGATAGCAGTGATAGCCTAGTGGTGTGACCGTCGGACTGCCAAGTCATAGGTCTCGAGTTCGAACCTAAAGCACGCACCTCTGATTTTACAGATGCATGTGCGTATTGTATGATTATCACTTGCTTAAAATCGGTGAAGGAAAACATCGTGAGGAAACCAGCATGTCTGAGAGATATTTCTCAACAGCATGTGAAACGCTCTCCCTCTCTACTTATTTAAAAACTAGCTTCTGCCCGCGACTTCGTCCGCGGAAAATTTCTTGTTTTAACATTAGAAGTAAGTCGAAAAAATACTTTTTTAAAACAGAAAACGAAATATAAAAGTTAAAACACAAAAGATAGGAATATGGTGTCGCGGACATTTTTGTAGAAATAATAAAGGCGAACCGGGTTGCGATACATTGCTTTCAATTTTAAACAACTGTTTAGGCAGCGCATGCAAATAATTCTGTTTTCACAGGTATTTCTTTCCGACTTGCTAGACTAAAATTGCGATAGCTCGGCTAATATGCATGATATAAATATAATTTATAGCCTATAGCACTCAGGAATAATGTAGCTTTCTATTGGTGAAAACATTTTTGAAATCGGATCATTGGTTCCGGAGATTACCCCCTACATACAAACTTACAAATTTTACCTCTTTATAATATTAGTATAGATTTGCTGTGCCCGACAGGGTCCATAATTGTTTCTATTATTTTTTGTTATTTACCACTTGTTTTGTACATTATGGATTGCAATTAACGATTTGTTTTGATTCGAAACTAAGTCAGAGGCCCATGGGCAGCATAAAAATCTGACACCCAAACTCAAACTCAAAGTATTTATTTCAAATAAACCAATTACAGGCACTTTTGAATTGTCAAGGTGTCGGTCAGTCAGAGAGATGAAGCTAGTTGCCCATTCCAAAGCAGTAGGTACCTATGGAGAAGAACGGGCAAGAAACTCCATGGACACTCTTTTAAACAAAATATGGTTACAAAATATTGGTTACATAGTTCATATTAATATTATACATGTGAGAACGATGCAGAACGTTAAAAGCATCCGATATAAAATATGTAAAAACTATTCAAAAATTAAATTAAAACAAGCCCTAGTCGCTAAGAGATGACCAGTCCCTACTGACAGCGCCCGTTCACGAACATGACGCATAATTATATTAGCACCATTCAGCTCAACCATTTTGAAGGGAGCTAAATGATCCAACACACACGCCACCATCAGCGAGACATTAAAGTGAACATGGCATACTCTCAGCCGCCAGGGCACATTCAAGTCAATGAAAGACGTACCCAGTAAATGGTCGCTTTATAGTAGGTACATAGTACTCACATATGTGCTAAGCAATTATACAATATTAAGAGATTGAATTTATACAATGCAAAGATAGTTTTTTTGTTCTTCTCTTCCGCAGCTCCAACAGTTTTTAGCAATTAGTTGGTGCGCCCTTGTGGAGCTGGACTAGCATTGACCCAAGCATTTTTGTCAGCAATGTAATCTCCCAATTTATAATACGCTTGGCTGCATAGTGTGCGTTTTATACAGGATTTAAATTTTGATTCGTTAAGTTCAAGAATGTGGGGAGGTATTTTATTGTAACATTTTAAATAGAACCCCATGAAAGAAGAATCTACTTTTGCCAGCCTGAACCCTGGCTGAACTATTTGGTCCCTATTTCTAGTGAAATAATTGTGTCTTTCACCTCTTTTACTAAAAAGATGCAGATTTTTCCTTACGTACATGATGTTTTCATAGATATATTGACAAGGTACAGTCATGATGTTAATAACCTTAAACCGTTCTCTTAGAGAATCGCGCCTACGGAGATTATATATGGCTCTGATAGCTCTTTTCTGCAGAATAAAAATTGAGTCGACGTCTGCAGCTCGGCCCCAAAGTAAAATACCGTAAGACATGATACTATGAAAATAACTAAAATAGACTAGCCTCGCGGTATCTACATCAGTATATTGACGAATCTTTCTGACAGCATATGCACCATGTTATTCACTAACCACACGAAGAAGAAGAATAATTAGTACATTATAAGAATTGCTTCAACAGATCAATTTTAGGTTTCCGTACCCAAAGGGTAAAACGGGACCCTATTACTAAGACTCCGCTGTCCGTCTGTCACCAGGCTGTATCTCGTGAACCGTGATAGTTAGACAGTTGGAATTTTTAAGGTATCAAGTTTCTGTTGCGGATATAACAACAAATACTAAAAAACAAAATAAAATAAATATTTAAGGGGGCTCAAATACAACAAACGTGATTTTTTGCTGCTGGGCTCCTATTGGTCGTAGCGTGATGTTACATAGCCTATAGCCTTCCTCGATACATGGAGTAGGTATACAACACAAAAATAATTTTCCAAACTCATACTCTAAACTCAAAGCCAAACATGACCAGTTCCTGGACCATTAATTAGGTCCAGTAGTTTCAGAGATTATCGCGTTCAAACAAACAAAATCTTCAGCTTTGTAATATTAGTAGGTATAGATTGTATCGAACCCTTCGTCCGGCTAGCACTTATTAACGAAATACTTCTTATATTTTTAAGATGTAGGTATATATAAGCTAAGTTAGGGGTCACCGGTATAAGTGAGAGGTTATAAAAATAACATTTCCTTCATGAAGCTGGGTCCCGCAGATAGTGGCTAAGTATTACTCTTTCTTAAGTGTACAGTCGGGTACGAAAGAGTTAGGAACAGAATGACTTCGTAATTTTCTTTCCGAGGATATCGTGGCTAAGTAATAACAGCCGCACGGATCGATACCATCAGGTTAAGCTACGCTTGCCGAGGTTGGTCCGTGGATGGGTGACCATCTTTAGATATCGAGACTCCTCCGTGTCTCGGAAAGCACGTTAAGCTGTTGGTCCCGGCTGTCATTTGTGCATCTTTGACAGTCGTTACGTGTCGTCAGAAGCCTGAAAATCTGACAGCCAGTCTTACCAAGGGGTATCGTATTACCCAGTTACTGGGTTGTGGAGGTCAGACAGGCATTCGCTTCATGTAAAATACTGGTATTCAGCTGCATCCAGTTAGACTGGAAGCCGACCCCAACATAGTTGGGCAAAGGCTAGTTAGTGACTAACCTGGGAGCCATGACAAAGTCACATTTACATTAACGATAACGGATAAATCCGAAATATATGGAACTGGCATAAGCTTCCGAATTGTCACGTGATCAATCGTTTTCAATCGCTAAGTGCTAGACAATGTCAAATTGTGTTACGAAACTCGATCAATATTCCCACACCAATGCGTTGACAAGTGGCGTTCGTGACAATCCCAATCGCTGAGATAACGAATTGTTCGATCAACAGTTTTCAATAGCAGTGATAGCCCACGCACCTCTGATTTTTCGGATTAATCTGCGTATTGTATAATAATTACTTGCTTAAAATCGGTGAAGGAAAACATCGTGAGGAAACCGGCATGCCTGAGAGATGTTTCTCAACAGCATGTGAAGCTAAGTCAGAGGCCCATGGGCAGCATTAAAACTCTGACACCAGGTTAGTCACTAACCACACGAAGAAAAAGAAGCACAGTTTTCAAAATCGAATCGACATCGTTACAACCGACCACAACGGTGGGAAAAGGCAGGCAGATTGATACAATCTGATACTTACCTGTAAATTGCAAAAAACTTTAACTTCGCAGTCAACTCGCCATCGATAATACTTTCGCCCCCAACCGTACATCTCACCCCCTTGAAGCCGATGTCTGCTTGACCACTGATAAGCCGGTAGCCTATACAAACACTTTTCGTAACCCTCTTGTAGCTTCAACCTTTCTTTAGAGTAAGGGGATGGGCAGTAATAAATAAATAAACTATAAAAGCTTTTATACCATGCGTTTTTAAATTGTTTTGGTAGCACAACGTCACGTAAAATTTTTTATGAGTCTGTTATGTCCCACTGTTCCTCCCTTACATCTATCCATTTTTAACAGACTTCAACAATAAATTTTTTGACAGACTTTGACAATTCGAATCGCTGAGATAAGGAATTGTTCTTTCAACAATTTTCGAAATAGAATTGACACGGAACGATTGACACTTGGTTAGGACCCATGGTAACGTTTTACCCAGTTACCAGGTTGTGGAGGTCAGTCGCTCCATGTAAAATACTAGTATTCAGCTGCATCCGGTTAGACTGGAAGCCGACCCCAACATAGTTGAGAATGCAGATTGATTAAATATTCTGTACCTATAGTATGAAATAAAAGACAACCGAGATGACGACTACTAAAGAAGTATTGATGAAAAAGACATGTTGTGCCGAGCACAAATAAATTGGGATAAGGGCAGGAGAGTTCATCACTCTCCTGCTCTAATCCCAATTTATTTCGTGTATGAAATAAACGATTACTTAAACGGCAAGTCTTTATCATCTGCCTGCCTTTTCCCAACTTTGTTGGGATCGGCTTCCAGTCTAACCGGATGCGGCTGAATACCAGTAATTTACATGGAGCGACTGCCTACCTGACCTCCAGAACCCAGTAACTGGGCAATACGATACCCCTTGGTAAGACTGACTGGCAGATTTTCGGGCTTCTGACGACCCGTAACGACTGTCAAAGATGCACAAATGACAGCCGGGACCAACGGCTTAACGTGATTTCCGAGGCACGGAGGAGTCTCGGTATATAAAGATGGTTACCCATCCACGGCCAGCCCCGGCAAGCGTAGCTTAACGTGGTGGATCGACCTGTGCGGCTGTTAGTACTTAGCCACGAGCTCCTCCTCAATTAATAGGCAAGTATACTTATTAATAACAGATACACAAAACATGATAATTAGGGAAGTCCAGTTAGATATAAATCGGTTCATAATCTAAAATAGTGGCCGATATAAGGCGATAGGCCACTATCACACGATGTTATCCTATTTACGTCATCAAGACCTCATAGATTTGTAGACAAACATGACAAGATTTGATAGGACGTCGGAAATCGGCATCCAGGCACGCGCCACCCGGCACAAAATCTTCAAATGGCACCTCCCGCTCTGGGTGGAGAGAAAGGTAGTGTCAGACTCTTACTGACTAAAACCCATCCATGTTCCTTCCTTAGCCCTTTATGTTCCGGGATAGCGGTAACTCTTTCGGAGCAGGGTCAACGGCTTAATTCCGGGCTGTTACAAAGTATCTGATAGAAAAACTCAATAACAATTTGCCCGACCCGGTAATCGAATAAAGATATTACTATGAAGTAAGCTCATCCACTATGGAGGCAGTCTTTTCAATAATATTTATAATAGAATTTGAACTTTAAGATAAAATTATTGAAATGTACGTCATCAATTTATTTACAAATTCTTAATAACAAATTACGCATTGTTATCTTATCTGCATGATTGATATATAGTATACTGAATTAGCATAACATAACTTCACGCGTGTAATTTCCAACGGATGCGGCAGAGGTGTACAGAGGCTAGCTCATCAAGTTACTCCAATCTGTCAAATTTCTTTGATGCATTTTCAACTTTATTACAAAAACATAAAGTTCATATTCAATTGGGAATATTTGACAGTTAGGGATAGCTTGATGTGCTGGCGTCTGTACCTAGGGCACGCCACGATAGTGGTGGTAAGACCCCTCTTTGAGGAGTGACTAACGAGGCGTCACGGCCCTCTTACCTACCGCCTGACGTAGGTCCTCACCGGACATTAATGTTTCAGGAGGTTCCTGCACATCATCAGGCGGGTGGAAACGCCTGGGTGTCACCATTGTGAGGATCGCCCAGAGGACACGGTTGAGCATACGGTAGAGATCTGCACACGTCCGGCCCAACCAACGGGACCAACGGCTTACTGCGCATTCCGAGGCACGGAGGAGTCTCGATATGTAAAGATGGTCACCCATCCACGGACCAACCCCGGCAAGCGAAGCTTAACCTGATGGATCGATCCGTGCGGCTGTTATTACTTAGCCATGAGTTACCCCGAGGCAGGGAGGAGTCTCGATATGGAAAGATGGTCACCCATCCACGGACCAACCCCGGCGAGTGTAGCTTAACCTGATGGATCGATCCGTGCGGCTGTTATTCCTTAGCCATGAGTTACCCCGAGGCAGGGAGGAGTCTCGATATGGAAAGATGGTCACCCATCCACGGACCAACCCCGGCAACCGTAGCTTAACCCAATAGATCGATCCGTGCGGCTGTTTTTACTTAGCCACGCGCCCCTCAATATCATTAAGAACACGACAACGGAATTTATTTAAGATTTGATTAAATACAATATACCGTTTATCAACTAGATAATCCATACGTTTTTAAACTAAGATTACCAACATCAATAATTAATTAATAATCTCAGATATTTATCGAAACAGCTTGACTGAGTATAAATTCGCTGCGATCGATAATTTCGTTGACATTTAAAATGGCGGCGCGTGGTATTGTGGTCTTGTTGGCGATTGTCGCTGCAGCGTCAGGTAAGAATCACCATCATATCACTACATAGTATAAAAAAGTCGCTTTTTCTGTCCCTATATCCCTATGTATGCTTAAATCTTTAAAACTGCGCAACGGATTTTGATGCGGTTTTTTTAATAGATAGAGTGATTGAAGAGGAAGGTTTATGTGTATAATTTGTCGACATATGTATTATGCGGGCGAAGCCGCGGGCGGAAGCTAATAAACTAATATTATAAAGCTGAAGAGTTTGTTTGTTTGAGCGCGCTTATCTTTGGAACTTCTGGTCCGAACTGAAAAAATCTTTTTGTGTTGGATAGTCTATTTATCGAGGAAGGCTTGAGCCTATATTACATCACGGTACGACCAATAGGAGCGGAGCAGCTAGCCATTAATAAAAATGATAATAACCTCTACCACCGTAGAGATAACATGATAACACTGCCCGCCCTTCCAAAATTCAAAACGTTGGAAAGCATTTGTGAAAGTAATTACAAAGCGCCACCAATTAGAGCCGAGCCTGCTGGGTAAGCGGGATTGTCCGAAAGGGTTACCGCTACCCCGGAACATAAAAGGCTAAGGAAGGGACATGGATGAGTTTTAGTCTGTACGAGTCTGACACTCCCTTCCGCTCCACCCAGAGCGGGAGAAGTCATTGGATGATTTGCCACCCCAAAAAACAAACAAAAAGGGGTCGGTTAGTCAGAAAGATGAAACTAGTTGTTCCCAATTATTTATTTATTTATTTACATAGTACAGAGGCCAGCACATCAAGTTACCACAATCTGACAAATTTCTTTGATAATATTTCAACTTTATTGCAATGACATAAGGTTCATTTTTAATTGAGAAAATTTGACAGTTAGGGATAGCTTGATGTGCTGGCGTCTGTACATGGAGGACTTACAGCTAACAAAATCATAACAAAAAAGGAGGAATTAGTCACCAGAGAGCCAATTACAGGTCCTCACGTTTAGAGTTAGAAGTAAAAGTGATGATAAGAGCACACAAACAGCAGCACACGACTTAAATTGAAGTTATCAAGTTAAACATTTAAACATTACACATTTACTAGCGAGCACAAAAAAAAATATCTTTGTTTCCATATCCTACAATTGCCCTACACTAACCAGGGGTTGTCCTTGGGTGCACTTGCAAAGTTCGAACAGGGATAATCATTGGCTGGTGCTTTATATCATTAAACATTCTAAGGGGCCTCCGCGAATTGACTATTTGAAAGGTCAAAAATAAAATATGAAATCATATAGAAAAAAGACCGCTCGTCTTAAAAACTTCCATCGTCGTACTGAAATTAAATATTGTGCGAAGATATAATTGTAAAATTGCATTTAATGCTAATAAGTATTCCATTTGATTTTAAAAATCTGTGACGTCACATTGTTATATTTCATACAAATCACGTACAAATTCCGCGTTTTGACAGTTCATAAAAAGTAACGTTATTGACTGGCCTTTCAAGTACCCTATTGTCTTCGGTCTATCATACGGCTTCCAAAGATCCAGGTCTCTAAGATCCCGAGAAATGTCAAGATAGATAATAATACTAATTTCTCAAAATCAGTAAATACATGCTGAACTAGCAGTAACTAGAATCCAGATTCTAGTCACTTCTTCTCCAGAGGAGTCTCTTTCTTCTTCCAGAGACAACAAAAAGTCTTCATAGTACCCATTGTTGTTTCCACGTCGTTTGTTATACCCAACCACCTCCATCGCAGCCTCGAACTAATAGACCTGAAAGACTCAATTTAAATAACACTTACAAACCATTTACAAAACCTTACTTTATTTTTTTATTGGGTTAGGTCGGCAGAACTCTTCCGGAAAAGTCTAAAGAACTGTAAAACAGTTTTATTATTTTAATAGTTAGCTGAGCAAATTAAAGTGAAACTTTTACATCGTCTCAAACTTTTTTGTCTGTGTGTTGCATGTCGCGTGACGGTCGGCCGCGGAGTAGGGATAAAGCGAAAGGCGCTCGTCGGAGCAGCCAAGGCCAATATGGCGGCGCCTATAGTGTCAAATGTCTTTAATGTGAAAAAAAGTTTCACTTTTACCGTGGTTTCATAAAACCACACAATCCTTTTATGTCTTTTTCCCATTCGACTTTTTTTCAGGTAAAAACGCCTGATCTATTTTTTTTAAGTATCAGGAACTCTAGAAGCCTTCCGCAAGCGAATAGAACTCTTGTTTTTTTTGATGGTCTGCTAAGTTCACCCACATCAGAATAGTAAGAAAGTTCATGCAAATTGATGAACACGGATTACTAAACGATCTTCTTATTTTCGTGTGGTTAGTGACTAACCTGGTGTCAGAGTGTCCATGCTGCCCATGGGCCTTTGACTTAGCTTCACATGCTGTTGAGAAATATCTCTCAGACATGCCTAATCGTTAAAAACAAATCATAACACACACGTTTCAATGACTTGGCTTGGGCCTGTTATTGTAGCTTAAACCAGCCAAAGAGAATGGAAACAAAATTTGTTTACCAAAAATTATAATCTCCTACAAAAATAATTATCGCCACTATCTTAATCTTTATTTATGGCTCGTGTTAATTGATGACAGAGATTACAAAAATACGAATCTACCTAATTATTTATCATAACACTTTGTACACGCGACCCTTATTTTATACTAGCTTTTGCCAGTGGCTTCGCCCGCGTGTTTGTAGGAAATTGTCCCACGGGAACCGTACATTTTTAGCTTATATGCTATTCCAGACTATAATCTATCTTTGTGCCAAGTTTCATCTAGATCCGTTTAGTAGTTTTTGAGTTTATTCGTTACAAAATCTTTTCGCTTCATAATATTAGTATTAGTATAGATGAACACACGTGTTGCATTTTGTACTAGTATAATATCTATACTAATATTATAAAGCTGAAGAGTGTGTTTGTTTGAACGCGTTAATCTCTGGAACTACTCGCCCGAATTGAAAAATGATTTTTGTGTTGGATAGTCCATTTATCGAGGAAGGCTATAGGCTATGTAACATCACGCTACGACCAATAGGAGCCGAGTAGCGGGTGAAAGCGCGCGGGAGAAGCTAGTAATATTATGTTATTAACTTGTACAGTAGAAGAATAACATAATCGGTCTCTAATATTGCTGCTGGGACACAGTCTTTCTCTCTGTGAGAGGGAATAGACTGTAATCCATCACGCGGGTCCAGTGCGGGTCCAGTGCGGGTCCAGTGCGGGTTGGTAGATGTCACATGTCTCCGAATTGTTGGTTCTAGGACATGCTGGTTCCTCACGATGTTTTCCTTCACCGTTTTGAGATCAGTGGTGATGAAATTATTTACACAAAGTAAAGTACCTGACTGGTTTCGAATTCACGACTTGGGACCGTTACCAGTGGGCCACTGCTACATCCAGTTAGACTGGAAGCCGACCTCAAAATTGTGGCTTATTAGTCAATTCGTACGAAATTACTAGCCCGAAATGAGCAATATATTTGGGTTAAGGTTATATAGAAACTGATAAATAAGAATAATCTTCTTCCATTCATGTGGTTAGTGACTAACCTGGTGTCAGAGTTTTTATGCTGCCCATGGGCCTCTGACTTAGCTTCACATGCTGTTGAGAAATATCTCTCAGACATGATGGTTTCCTTACGGTGTTTTCCTTCACCGATGTTTAAGCAAGCGATAATTACACAATACGCACATAACTCCGTAAATGTGCCTTGTGCCTTGGGTTCGAACTCGAGACCTATGACTTGGCAGTCCGGCGGTCACACCACTAGGCTATCACTGCTGTCAACGTCATTTTTTTATTTAATTCACCAGAAAATAACCAAAATTCTTTATCCCCAGCTGTACCTGCGGGGTTGGACCCAATCATCACCAAGCTAGACCCTGAGGGTCTGCGGTATGGGTACCTGCGGGATGATGAGGGCATTCCTCACCTAGTGGACTCCTGGATTAAGGCCAGTGATGTAAGGGAGATGGCTAGGTACAACCCTGACACGGATAATGAATACCATCTTTATACCAGGTAAGTAATTTTTTTTAATACGTTTATTTGCGACAGGAGTAGGCTAAGTAATAACAGCCGCACCGACCGATCCATCACGTTAGGCTATGCTTGCTAGGATTGGTCTGTGGATGGATGACCATCTTTAGATATCGAGACTCCTCCGTGCCTCGGAAAGCACGTCAAGCCGTTGGTCCCGGCTGTCATTTGTGGATCTTTGACAGTCGTTACGGGTAGTCAGAAGCCCTAATGTCTGACAGCCAGTCTTACCTAGGTAGGGGTATCGTATTACCTAGTTAATGACTGGGTTGTGCAGGTCAGATAGTTAGTCGCAGTCATGTAAGATACTGGTATTCAGCTGCATATGGTTAGACTGGAAGCCGACCCCAATATAGTTGGGAAGTCGTGGGAAAATATGCGTCACATCCGCGCATTTCGATGCGAGACTACCATTTGGAAGGGGCAACTAGAATCAATTCTACTTCTTGTTCATTTCGACGTTCAAAAGTGCCTTTCTTGTGCCTATTTGAAATAAATAACTTTGACTTGAACTATCTGTTTTGCCCCCCAGAGCCAACGCCCTGGTCAGCCAGCCGATCGTCCAAGGTAACGCGAACCTTCTCCAGGCTAGCAACTTCGACCCTGCCAAGAGGACTATCATCCTCATTCACGGGTTCCTTGGAAATATCCTCAGCGGATTTAATACTGTCCTCGTACCTGGTGAGTTTGGAATGCATCATCACGACTGTAAATCCTGAAGAGTTAGGCAGTGCCCACTGGCATAACTATACCATCTGAGGCCCTTGGCATATCCATTGCATAGGGCCCCAAGTTTATATTTTTTCTAAATTTTGTTAAAAATGCTAGGTCACTTTTGAGCTTGCAGCCACTCGGGCCGGGGGCCCTGACAGAACGGGGGCCCGTGGCATTTTGCCAGTCCTGCCACCCTATAGTAACGCCACTGGCAGTGCCGTAGAGATAAACTACGATATTAAACCTCGCCCCTCCAAAATTCAAAACGTTAAAAGACATTTGTGACAGTAATCACAAAGCGCCACCAAGACTCACAACGCATGTCGCTGCCGGCCTGCTACTGAACACGAATACTTACAACTACATACAAACTCTTTCGTAAGGATGAGACTAGACATTGAAACAGTCATTTGGAGAGGCGCGCCATTTTATCGTAGTTTTTCTGGTATACTTATAGTACACTTCCATTTCGCCAATCATGTTTAAGTCCCATCTAATAGGGGGCGAGCCTATTGCCATCAACCGGGCACAAATCCAGACTCCGAGCTACTACTGAGGAATTCCATAAAGACCACGATTCAGGGTTGGTCAAAGCGTTATTTAGGTCATGCTCAGCAGTTGCGGTGCGACCATTAGATCAAATAAGCAGTCACTTTTTGCAACAGCCACACGGATCGACCGACCAGGTTAAGCTACGCTTGGATGGGAGACCATCTTTATTAACATGACCCCTCCGTGCCTGGAAAACAAGTAAAGCTGTTACTCCCGGCTGTCATTCTTGGATCCTTGTTAGTCTTTACGGGTCGTCAGAAGCCCAAAAGTCTGACAACCAGTCTCAAGGGATATCGTTATACCCAGTAACTGGGTTGTTGAGGTCAAATAGGTAGTCGCTTCAATTAAAATACTGGTATTCAGCTGCATCCGGTTAGACTCGAAGCCGCCTCAATATAGTTGGGAAGAGGCTAGGCAGATTAAATGGCTTCTCTATTAGTCGTCATCTCGGTAGTCACACCCTTTCTGGGCTCCATATCATCTTTCACACAATCCATCCATCGTTTCTTTGGTCTTCCTCTGCCTGTACTTTTATTTTGTATTTCTGACTGCAAACAATTCGCGGATGGGTGGCGAGTCCGCCGGCGCCACTGGTGTTGTAACTTGTGAAAATATAAATAGTTTATGGTCTGAAAAAATCGACTATTCCAAATGTCATTCTGGATATCGACAATAGTTTAACCTGGCTGTGAATTCTAAGCTTAGAGCATTTAACCTAATGCTCTAAGATTCTAAGTGAATTATAAACTTTACTAAAAAATTTAAATCCTAGACCACAATATACATTGGTACTCCTGCTTAGAGCATTTAACCTATGGAGATGGCAAGCGGCGAATCATCGAACAACTTTTTCTGCCACTTTTTGCGGGGGGCGAGGAAAACACATACAGCACACTTCTTAAATTTGACAACCACACACAGGGACATGCTTCCTATTGCTACAAACGCTCGAACACCTTGCCTCGGAAAGCACGTTAAGCCGTTGGGCCTGGCTGTAATTTTTGCCCGAAAATCTGGCAGCCAGCCTTACCAGGGGGTAGCGCATTGCCCAGTAACTGGGTTGTGGAGATCAGATAGGCAGTCGTTTCATGTAAAATACTGGTATTCAGCTGTGTACGGTTAGACTGGAAGCCGAGCCCAACATAGTTGGGAAAAGGCTAGGCAGATTAAATGACTTCTCTATTACTCGTCATCTCGGTAGTCACTCCCTTTCTAGGCATACCTATAGTCAAAGTCAAATCATTTATTTCAAATAGGCACAAGTAAGGAACTTTTGAACGTCAAAATGAACAAGAAATAGAATTGATTCTAGTCGCCCCTTCCAAAAGGTAGTTTCGTGTGGAGAAGAATGGGCAAGAAACTCCACCGTTACTCTTTTAAAATGTTTTACAATGTTTTGTATACATGAATTATAACATTATAAGTGAAGATGCACCCAGAATAAAAACACTACACCACAAAAGGTGAAAAGAACTAGCATATCATCTTTCACACAATCCATCCATCGTTTCTTTGCTCTTCCTCAACTTGTATACTACTATAGTTACTATTCCTATAGTTGGGAAAAGTCAGACGGATAATATTACAAAGAATGAATGTTAAAATATCACTTTTTTTTTGCAGCTTTCCTATTGGCTGGTGATGTCAACGTGATTATTGTGGATTGGGGCGCAGGCGCTCATTTAGGATTCAATGGAATTGCTTCTGGTAAGTATTGCACTAGCTATGGAGTTGGAGACACTTTTAACAGCGGCTATGAGTAGTCATCAAAAATGATCCCAAGAGAACCTACTACCGGGTTTAAAGTATCATATGTTGACGACACGGTTGGCGCAGTGGTTGAGCGATTGACTGCTGCGCAGCATTTCGCGGGTTCGAATCCCGCACGGAACAAATATTTGTACGACCTGCAAGTATTTGTTCCGGGTCTGGGTGATTTTCTATCTATAATATGTATGTATTTATAAACAAAAAATTTATATAAGTAGTTTTTCAGCCATCTCGTTACCATAACACAAGCATTAGGTTGCTTAGCTTAGGACTGTATGGCGTTGTGTGAAATGTCCAAGGATATTAGTATTATTATGGTCTAACCTAGATCTAGGTCTACCAATCTACCAAATTTCATCGCAATCCGTTCAGCCGTTTATCCGTGACATACACACATACAAAAAATTAAGTCCTTTTCCTACTTTTAAAGTGGTTCTAGATTTAAAAAGAATAAAAAGTGTACTGTGACTTTTAGTACTACTTTTTCGTACGGAATATAACACTAGAGTTATGGGATATGAAAAAAAAACCTTGCATAATCCTTCATCTCCATGAAATACAGTCGCGAGCGCATCAAGTTATACCAAACTGTCGAATTTCTCCAAATTATTTTAAACCTTAAAACGATGACAGTTAAGTTCAAAATCAATTGAGAAAATTTGACAGATTGTGGCAACTTGATATGCTGTACTTCTTCTTCTTCTTTTCGTGTGGTTAGTGACTAACCTGGTGTCAGAGTTTTGATGTTGCCCACGGGCCTCTGACTTAGCCTCAGACGCTGTTGAGAAATATCTCTCAGATATGCTGGTTTCCTCATGCTGTACTTAAACAATACGTAACCCTTAATTTTTCCAGGTCGCAGTGTGGGTCGCTTTATAACCTGGCTGAACCAGGCGTCTGGGGCCAACGTGAACAACTACCACATCCTGGGTTACAGCGTGGGTGCCCACCAGGCTGGTATCGTCGGCAGGAGTCTCCTGGGGCAAGCCAGCTACATCACCGGTAAGTAGGAAACTAACTCATTCATTTATTTTGCTGCCAAGCTAAAATGGGATGCGGGCCTGCGGACGGTGAGTAATGGGTGACTCACCATCCGATCAGGACCAGGCCCGTGCCGGATGGCGCGTTTATGTTCCACGCGCGCCTCAAAGAGATGTCAGCATTTGAAGGGCCTGCCGGGTAAGCGGGATTATCCGAAAAGGTTACCGCTACCCCGGAACATAAAGGGCTAAGGAAGGAACATGGATGGGTTTTATTCAGTAAAAGTCTGACACTACCTTTCGCTCCACCCATAGCGGGAGAAGTCATTGGATGATTTCTCACCCTCAAAAAAAAAGTCATACTACTTACTTACTTAATTTTCGCTTTCATTATTTTTGATCCTGACTTTAAATTTTAACATCTACGTACTATTTCGTTGGAAAATCATCAAATGACCCCTCCCTCTCTGGGTGGAGCGGAAGGGAGTGTCAGACTTACTGACTAAAACCCATCCATGTTCCTTCCTTAGCCCTTTATGTTCCGGGGTAGCGGTAACCCTCTCGAGCAATCCTGATGACCATTTACTATTTGCGACAGTCTTTTAACCTATTTAGATTTTCTGGTCTTATTTTTAACCTCATAAACTTTCTGCTTTTAAAATCTTCATAATTTCTGTCCCTAACTCACTATCACAATCAGCCTATAATGTTCCCACTGCTGGTACACTTCTTCTTCTTCTTCGTGTGGTTAGTGACTAACCTGGTGTCCGAGTTTCAATGCTGCCCATGGGCCTCTGACTTAGCATCACAAGCTGTTGAGAAATATCTCTCAGACATGCCGGTTTCCTCACGATGTTTTCCTTCACCGATTTTAAGCAAGTGACAATTATACAATACGCACATGAATCCGAAAAATCAGAGGTGCGTGGCGTGAGTTCGAACTCGAGACCTATGACTTGGCAGTCCGACGGTCACACCACTAGGCTATCACTGCTGGGACACTGGTCTTCTCTCTTCGAAAGGGAGTGGGCCGTAGTCCACCACGCTGGACAAGTGCTGGTTGGTGGATGTCATATATCTTTGGATGTCGTTCTAGGACATACCGGTTTCCTCACGATGTTTTCCATCACCGTTTCGAGAGCGAGTGATGGAATTATATACACAAAGTAAAGCTCTGTCTGAGTTCAAACTCACGACCTACAACGCGTAACTCGGGGCAGTTCCCACTACTGATCTCAAACCCCTCTCTAAACGACCTCTTTTCTTCTCCAGGTATGGACCCCGCAGACCGGTGGCTATCCAGCCAAGCCCTGCAACCCAGTGACGCCATCTACACAGAAGTGATACACACTAACATAGGAAATATTGGCGTTGAGGAGCCGTGTGGTGACGTTGACTTCTATCCTAACGGAGGAATCAACATGCCTGGTTGTGCTACAGCTGTCTGCGATCATTACAGGTAAGGGGATAGGTCTGCCTGAGAGATATTTCTCAACAGCATGTGAAGCTAAGTCAGAGGCCCATGGGTAGCATAAAAACTCTGATACCAGGTTAGTCACTACACACAAGGAGCTCGTGACTAAGTACCAACAGCCGCACAGGTCGATCCATCATTAAGCTATGCTTGCCGGGGTTTGCCGTGGATGGGTGACCATCTTTAAATACCGAGACTCCTCCGTGCCTCGGAAAGCACGTTAAACCGTTGGCCCCGGCTGTTTCCGCATCGCTGCCAATGCGGTGAAGTTGTCGACTGCCTCGGACACCATGGTCTATCCTGCAGTAAAAGCGCAGGCCGGTTAGCACGGCACGCCAGCATTAATGACATAATCCGTCGTGCTCTTGTCACCGCCGGGGTGCCAGCTGTTTTAGAACCCAAAGGCTTGGCACGCGACGATGGGAAGAGACCAGATGGAATGACACTAATGCCTTGGAAGGTAGGTAGGCCTTTGGTGTGGGATGCAACGTGTGTCGACACCCTTGCGCCATCCCATCTTCCTTGCACGGCGGGTTGTGCTGGGGCAGCCGCTGCAGGTGCAGAAAACCTCAAACGGCGCAAGTATAACAACCTTATTGGAAGTTATATATTCGAGCCGTTTGGGGTTGAAACACTAGGGCCATGGGGTCCGAGTACCCACTATGTTTATCGAGACATCGCCAAGCGATTGGTCGACTCTTCACGTGACCAGAGGGCTGGCCTATTTTTCGGTCAAAGAATCAGCATTGCCATACAACGTGGCAATGCTGCCAGCCTTTTGGGAACTTTTCCTGTTGACAGCGATGTGGACGAATTTTTTGATGCCCTTTGATTTATTTTATTTTGTTTCCCCCCCGGCTGTCATTTTTGCATCTTTGACAGTTGACGTTACGTGTCGTCAGAAGCCCGAAAATCTGACAGCCAGTTTTACCAAGGGGTATCGTATTGCCCAGTTACTGGATTATGGAGGTCAGATAGGCAGTCGCTCCATGTAAAATACTGGTATTCAGCTGCATCCGGTTAGACTGGAAGCCGACCCCAACATAGTTGGGAAAAGAATAGGCAGATGATGATGCGTTTAGTTTATGCAGAATAAGAAAAATATCTTTCTTTTTTTTCTAGTTGTTTTGCAGCTGTAATTGTCATCTTCATTCCAGGTCTTACTTCTACATGGGTGAGTCACTAGCCACAGGTGGTTTCACTGGAACCCAGTGCTCGTCTCTCGAGGAGGCCAAGGCGGGATCCTGTGACCAGGAAGGACGCCTGACCATGGGAGGAATCACGCCAAAGACTGGGTAAGTCCATTTATTTTTTGCTTTGTGTAAACTGTCTTTTTTTTTTAGGGTTGTAAAATCATCAGATGACCTCTACTTTAAAGATCCCAAACTGTTAAATATGTCCAATTGAACATGAACCTTATTCCAGTGTATTAAATTTGAAAGTCTGTTGAAGAAATTTGACATATTGGAGTAGCTTGATGTGGTAGCGTCTGTACAATTATTCTGTTCAATGTTTACCAACAAGTCGATCCTGTAGACATCTCACAGTGTAAACTTGAGTTAAATGACCTGTCCTTCCACCTGTTTTTGATACTAATGAAAGCTCATTTTAAGCTCACTTCACACAATTATTCAGACTGACGTGAAATGAGCTTAAAGTCCCTGTCAACCAAAAAAAATACCATACTTTTTGGTCCTAATTGTTACGTTTTGATTATTTTTGATCCTGACTTTTAACATCTACGTACTATTTTGGTTTAAGGATGGGAAATCATGGAAATACTCCTCCCGCTCTGGGTGGAGTGGCAGAGAGTGTCAGACTCTAACTGATTAAAACCCATCCACGTTCCTTCCTTAGCCCTTTATGTTCCGTGGTAGCGGTAACCCTTTCGGACAATCCCGCTTACCTTGTGTGAGCGCTATAACAAATAATAATTATGACGTTTTCTTTTGTTTCAGATCTTCTGGCATTTACCACGTTACAACGAACGCATCTCCGCCATTCTCCCAAGGATAATAATAAAAAGAAACACGAGAACCACCGATGAATTAATTAAAAACAAAACAATTAATAAAAATCTCCTACTGTGTATTTTGTTATTTATTTTTATCAACTTATGCCCGGGTAACAGGAGGCCAGATAAGAAGCTAGGATAGTAAGCTACATACACATAATCAGCATATCTATACTAATATTATAAAGCTGAAGAGTTTGTTTGTTTGTTTGAACGCGCTAATCTCTGGAACTACTGGTCCGAATTGAAAGATTCTTTTTGTGTTGGATAGTTCATTTATCGAGGAAGGCTATAGGCTATGTAACTTCACGCTACGACCAATAGGAGCCGAGTTGTGGGCCGCGCGGGAGCAGCTACTTATAATATAAGCTTGCTATGCTAGCTTTGGAAAACTAGCCTCGTGTGTCCCGTGAATTATTCCTCATTTTCGCTCTTCTTCTTTTCGTGTGGTTAGTGACTAACCTGATGTCAGAGATACGATACCCCTTGGTAAGACTGACTGTCAGACTTTCGGGCTTCTGACGACCAACGACTGACAAAGATCTTTTATTAAAAACTAGCTGTGCCTGCGACTTCGTCCGCGAGGAATAGTGATTTTTCGGGCAGCATACCTTAACAAATGTTCGCCGTGATTCTTTAAATTGACATAACTTTTTTATTTATGAACCGATTGACATGAAATAAACACTAAATGTTAAGTGAAGATTACTACAATATATTAGTGAAAACCGCATCTAAATCGAATAAGCCGTTTCTGATATTAGCGTGCACAAACACACAGACAAACAGACAAACCGACAAACAATTTTTTTATTACAATTTCGGGTTCGGCATCGATAAAATAACAACCTCTGCTACTTTTTATTTATATATTTCCATTGTACAGACACCACTTTTCTACAATTTTATTATATGTATAGATTTTATTTTTAAAAAGAATAGTGATCGGTCAGTAGCCATGGGGTTTGACACATGTATTCGTTACAAATCAAATCAAAATATTTATTTGCTAGAATACGGTACTTAAGGTGTTACAGTAAATTTGTTTCAGCATATCCTGCCATAACATGGCGTGCAAATGTATTCACACTCAGCGATGTCAATTAATCTAATTTACAGATACTAGTGATTTGTCTTCTAGATAGTCCTTAATGGTATAATATCTTTTAAATATCAATAGTTTGAAAAGTATATTTTTAAAGGTCAGCGGTAAGTCTTGAAAACTATTTTGTAAATGATTGTAAATAATAATCGACATGCAGTATACATTTTTCTTAAATAATTTTAGTTTTATCGGTGGCAGCCGATGTCTATCTTTATGCCGTGTTCGGCTATTTGGTCTGTCAGTTTTGGTTTCAAATAAATTATAGTTCCTCTTAACAAAAATACATATTTCAAAGATATTATATAAACAAGGCAGAGGTAGAATATTAAGTTTTTGAAATAGTGGTTTACAGCTGTCTAAAAAGTGAGCTCCACAAATTGCTCGGATACATTTTTTTTGAGCTTTAAAAACTCTGTCAAAATCTACTGAGTTACCCCATATTACAATGCCGTATCTAAGTATGGATGATACATAACCATGGTAAGCTAGCATTGCAGTTTAAAGTAGTTGCAAAGCAATATAATTAATTATCTGCTACTCATGTGTTTGTATTTCATAGGATAAGAAATTCCTACGATACATTACACAAGTTCTACCTCTGAGCCCCGTAAGTGTTGGTCGCTCTGACCTTGACAGTACTTATTAAAGTATTTCAAGCTATTCCCAATAACCTGCTAAAATCTTAACTTCGTTTCTGTCGTAGTAGGGTAAAAAGAAAAATAAGATGTAACTTTTCATCTCTTTCCCGCAAAGTTCAATATAACGTGGAACAGAGCTGACGCAAGCCACGCCTTCATACGCCATCTCTTTCTACAATTTAGTGCTATAAAATATCAAGTCAGACTCAAGATGTCTTCTGCTGAACCTGGGTACTACAACCGAACGTTTTTAACGCCATTTTCACATATACAAGACAAGTTAGCGCATGCCTTGTACGCCAACGACACAAATATGTGACAATGCGGGTACGCTTTAACGCGAAATAAAAAACTAAATCATCACTTTTGTGTGTGTTTATATGATATCATAAAAATTTAAACTCTCGTACGTATTAAATGTTATGAAACAAATTAAAAGACACCATGGATATTGGGAAATAACTACATAGTATAAAGCAAAGTCTCTACCCGCGTCTGTCCTAATGTCTGTATGTATGCTTAAAGGAGATTGTTCTAGACCGCCCTATAACCAACAAACATTTGACGTGTACGTTAATTTTAATTATATTTTAATATGCTTTTTAAAAATAATAAATTCAAGCGGACACTGTTTAATTCTTAATAGGTTTTTAAGAGTGACCTCATTGATTTTATTACCAACTGAACTCGCCATCTTTCAAGGAATTGTCAATGTGAATGTCACAAAAGATTTGACAGTGTCGCTCTCGCTCATATTACATAAATATCGATATCGACGACGATGTCCATAATATCTAGTGATAAATAATTGATGTTCGATATTTATCACAAAACATTGAAAATGTGCAACATAAAAGTTTTTCATGCATATTTTTTTCATGGAATTAGTTTCGTGAACATTTTAATGGAACTTATGATGAATATGGCCTAGCACGATTATGATGAAAATATAATGAACAAAACAAACTCACAAAATGTACTTACTAGTCGAATGAGGGATTTTCTCACAAGTGAGAAAATATTAGTTTAAAAGAGGCGTTGGTAAAAAATACGTCACTGTCTCAGGTTTTTGACATCAAATAAGCTTTCTTATTTACGGATCTTGTTTTTGTTATCAGTAGCCAGTAAAACAAAGACGTATTTTTTACCCACGCCATCTAATGAACTATGTTTTTTCACTTGTCAAAAAATCTCTCATTTAACGATTGAAATTCCATTTACGACGCAACTCTAGTGAATTATTCTCATAACCATTTCACGACTTCAATAGCCATATTTTTACTTTTTAAGTACTTAAACTCTATTTTTAAATGTCGCAAACTAAAACGTTACACATTGTTCGTTGGGAACAAAATATTTTATTATTTTAGCATTAATTTAATCGAAGTAGAATCATAGCAAAAACGTGTTTATGTTTGAAACGGAACAAATTAATTTACTTTTGACATATTGATCTATCATTTTGGTCTACTAAATTAAAACCACAGATTAAATAGGTGGTCATTGATAATCGATATACAATTATTGATCTTCGAGAGAGCATCTCTACGTCACTACGTCAGTCGGAGCGTCTCACCGAGACGAACCTGTGGCTGTGTTGTGTTGTTGTAACTATGTACCTATTTGGCGATTTCTTTTGGCGTTTTTGATATTGTTTCTGTTTAACGGACTACAATTTGGATTGCTTTCAACGTGACCTGGCTTCGAATAACTGATTCTGTGATCTGCTTAAACGACGCCTTAGCATTTTGACAACGGACAACGGACTTCGCTTAAAGTAAACTTCAACCAATAAATAATAACTGTACCTAAAAGGCATAATACAACTGTATGTACGGTCATATTTTACTGTATTTGAAGTTTAATGCTTTGTAGAAACCAGAAATAGCGATTTTAGAAGGAATTACTTACGTTTTCTTTTATTAAAAATAACCTCAAAATCGGTTCCTTTTCTTTAAATAAATCTTTTCTCTAAAGTGTCCGTCAAGAAACTTTGTTCTTATGGGCTAATAAGGGCAGTTTACAAATAGAAAATGATTTTTTCTACGCTGTTGGCTCCAGGGCGAACAATGTATGGGCGTAGAACAATCTCCTTAAAACTACACAACAGATTTTGATGCATTTTTTTTAATAGACAGAGTGATTCAAGAAGAAGGTTTATGTGTATAGTTTGTCGTCATATTATGCGGGCGAAGCCGCGTGCCGAAGCTAGTTCATGATAACAAGAAGAAATCAATTTGTAGCTTGACGTGGAGGGCATGCGCGTGTTTTTATGCTCTGGCGTTCAAAAGATTAATTACGCAAACACTGCCTCAATTTTCGTCAAGTGCTAGCTATCAGCGAGTGCCTTCAACACGCATTGCTATTTGTTAACAACAAAAACCTAATATCTGTGTTGAGGACCTCGTGGCTAAGTAATAACAGCCACACAGGTCGATCCAGCACGTTAAGCTACACTTGCCGGGATTGATGGTGGATGGGTGATCTTTACAGATCGAGAGTCCTCCGTGCCTCGGAAAGCACGTTAAGCCGTCGGTCCCGGCTGTCATTTGTGCATCTTTGACCGTCGTTCGGGTCGTCAGAAGCCCGAAAATCTGACAGCAATTCTTACCAAGGGTTTCGTATTACCCAGTTACTAGGTTGTGGAGGTCAGATAAGCAGTCGCTCCATGTAAAATACTGGTATTCAGCTGCATCCGGTTAGACCGGAAGCCTGAATGCAGAATAAACCACAAAAGAAATAGAGGGTGGAAGTTTTTATGAAAGTTTTTCAATATCGAAGCGGATGGAGCCACGCGCATCTACTAGTGTATAAATGGAGTATAGGTACTTACATAATTATATCATCTAGGTATATAAGAGATCAAAGCTGTCATTTTGATGCTGTGAGTACAGTGGACCCGCATCCTAGATAAGAATTACGAAGGGATCAATTAAATAGAGTCCCTTTCGAAACGGTCAGATCTTGTCAACGACAGAGAAGACACGAATATTCATTTCACAGTCCCTGTCATTGACAGATGCCAGCACATCAAGCTATCCCAAACTGTCAAATTTTCCAAGATAAAAATAAACCTTATGGTTTATAAATGAACTATATGTTGTAAATATATACTATTTCAATGAATTAATTGTAATTTTACAACTAAAAATATAATAACAACGTAGATACATCATCATCATTCATCATACATACTTAAATTAAATGACTATCTACCTAACTATATACAAATACTCGTAAATACAAAAAAAAGGACACTCAGGCGTCGAAGTACTCCACCGCATCGATGTCCTCTGGAAACGTGCCCAGAAGACTGGCAGCATTGCTACGTTGTCACGTGAAGTGTCGACCAATCGGCGAGAAATTTCCTTCAAAACGAGTTGCGCACTCGGGCCCCATGACCCTAGAGTTTCGACCCCAAACGGCTCAAAACTGTAGTTACACATCAGGTTACGTTGTGCTGTCCTCTGTACATACTACAAAAATCTGTCGAGTGCGTGTCGAATCACGTACAATGAAGGGTTCCTTAGTTGGGGTGAATTTATTCCATACAAGAATAAATATTATAACGTTGTATTTGAGAGCAACGATAGCCTAGTGATTTGTGCGTATTGTACAATTATCAAAATCGGTGAAGGAAAACATCGTGAGGAAACCAGCATGTCTGAGAGATATTTCTCAACAGCATCTGAAGCTAAGTCAGAGGCCCATGGGCAGCATAGAAACCTTGACACCAGGTTAGTCACTAACCACACGAAGAAGAAGAAAGCGAGGCTAAGTAAATAAGTTATGACTTTTGGATCAAAGAAATACCGATTTAGGTAACTCGCGGTGCTGGCCTCTGCACCTGCCTACGCAAGTAAAAGGAAAAACAGATAATTATTAGTACTAATCGCCGAAGTTAATTATCGCAAAAAAATACACTTAATTACAATTACTGATGAATAATCGTGACAAACTGACATTATCCTGATAATAATTAGCAAAGGTTTAAAAGCTGGATTTAAAGTATTATTTTTAGGGTTCCGTGAAAGATTGGTTACCGTTAATGCACAACACGGAGGGTTTTAATTTTTTTTTTAATCGTGTTTCGCGCGGGTTTAAAAACTGGATTTAAAGTATTAAATAAATAAATAATAAATACTACCGAGTTCACTTGGAACCTCATACAAGTGAGCGTACGCAATTGGGTATTTGACAGGGTAGTCAATAACGTTACTTTTTATGAACTGTCAAAAACGCAGAATTTGTAGGTACGTGATTTGTATGAAATATTACAATGTGATGTCACAGATTTTTTGAATCAAATGGAGTACTTATTAGCATTAAATGCAATTTTACAATTATATCTTCGCATTTCATTTAATTTCTGAACGGTGATGGGAGGTTTAATACGAGCGGTGTTTTATCTGTGTGATTCATAAAAGAAACTCCACCGTTACTCTTTTAAAATGTTTTGTATACATGAATTATATTATATTATGTGAAGACGATGCACTCAGAATAAAAAGACTACACCACAAAAGGTTCTGTACATAATAAACATAATTATAGATACTTAGTACAGATTAAAAAGATATCTCATCTAATTATCTAAAAATGAGCTGCATTGGCTTTAATTAAGTTGTTTATCTAAATCCCGATAAATGATGAAGGCATAAATGAACATGTATTTTCTTTTCTAATTCCAAAAATCCAAGATGGTGTCAGTGACGGTCGCCATTTTACTTTTAAGCGCCGCTTTGGCGTCTGGTAAGTTATATTTAAAATTATTTATAAATAAAAATTGGAGGCTCATTATACAAAATTCCTGTTTGTATCTGAAAAAAATTGTCTAGTGTACCCAATCCACTTCTTTTTCGTGTGGTTAGTGACTAATCTGGTGTCAGAGTTTTTATGCTGCCCATGGGCCTCTGACTTAGCTTTACATGCTGTTGAGAAATATCTCTCAAGCATGTTTCCATACGATGTTTTCCTTCACCGAATTTTAAGCAAGTGATAATTATATAATACGCACATTAATCTGAAAAGTCAGAGGTGCATGCCTTGGTTTCGAACTCGAGACCTAAGACTTGAGAGCAATGTGCCACGAAATTCTTAGAGTACATTTTTTAACACATTATATATTTAGTATTTAGTATAAATATAAATTGTATACTTAACTGTAAAATTTGAGTGTGTATGTTTTATTTCTAATAATATGTATTTCAATTTAAATTGCAATGCCTTAACACGCAACTAAGTTCTAAGAACCTATTTATAGAAATTAAGATCTTCAGAATTATACTTAGTTCGCAATAAAGGTAAGCAGGATTGTCCGAAAGGGTTACCGCTACCCCGGAACACAAAGGGCTAAGGCAGAAACATGCATGGGTTTAAGTTAGTAAAAGTCTGACACTCCCTCCCGTTCCACCTAGAGCAGGAAAAGTCATTGGATTATTTCCCAGATGATTTCTCAAAAAAGAAAACCTTGACCTTGAATAAATTATCGCGTGTATTCCCAGAAACGCCAATAGCAATTAACAGGTTTCGTTTCCCAGCGTACCCTGCAAATGACCCTGTCATCGGCAAGTTCTCTGAGGGTCTCCGGTACGACTACCTGGAGGATGACGCTGGCAACGCCCACCTGGTTGACAACTGGCTGAAGATCAGTGACTACGACAAGCTGGCCAGATACAACCCTGACCAGTCCAACAGATACCATCTGTTCACCAGGTTTGTAATCCAATTAGCTTATTATTTGACGACACGGGTGGCGCAGTCGTTGAGCGATTGACTGCTGCGCAGCATGTCGCGGGTTCGATTCCCGCACGGAACAAATATTTGTACGACCTGCAAGTATTTGATACGGGTCTGGGTTTTTTCGGTTTTTCTATCTATAATATGTATGTATTTACAAAAAAAATGTACATAAGTAGCTTATCAGCCATCTCGTTACCATAACACAAGCATTGGGTTGCTTAGCTTGGGACTATATGGCGTTGTCTGAAATGTCCATGGACATTATTTCTATTTATTATTTATTTTTTGGTTGACCTTTTGAACGCCAGAACGTAAACGCTTCGGCGTCCTCTCCCACGACTATTTTTAGACGTAAAAATGTCGTTTCTTTTATCGGCTTTAGCTGTGGCGTATTGGGCAAGTTTTAATTTGTCAGCTATATCCGACCGATGGCGTGTTGAGCACGTTTTCATTTGTCGGCTATATCCGACGCAGTGGTGATGAAATTGAATACACAAAGTGAAATGCCTGCCTGGGTTTGAACCCATGACCTTCACCTAGGTATATAATTAAATTATTTATTTATTTCAGAGCCAACCCCTCAATCAGCCAGCCCCTGGTGCTCAACAATGCTGGAACAGTCACCAACTCCAACTTCAACCGGAACCGTCGCACCGTCGTTCTCATGCACGGCTTCGCAGGATCCATCACCTCCTCATTCAACACTGTCCTGTTACCAGGTAATCAGTCAATCAATATTTTTATTGTGAATTATAGGTAGGTACAGTACAGTTCTCAAATATTTGAAAATTATGATCAGCTATGTCCTGCCCGTAGGGCATACAAAGTTACATATACGAGTAAATTAGCTACTGATAAAATTAACATTATTACAAATTATTATTACTTTGCTTCTAACACAATAAATAAAACCAAAAGCGAACACATTGAGGGTAATGTCAAATTCAATTGTAAATATTGAAGATTAGATAATTACATATAAGATTCAAAAAATTAAAAAGATAAAGTCAAACTTAACAAATTAAGATAAGTAGGTACATATCAAATTATACACATAAAATTCATAAGGTGGTAAGATCTAGGTTCATCAATCTCCTGCCCTTATTCCATTTTACTTGTGGCGCGCGCAACATGCCTTTTTCTTCCATACTTCTCTATTAGTACTTTACGCTTGGGAGGTTGGTCCGTGGATGGGTAACTATCTTTACATATCAAGACTCCTCCGTGCCTCGGAAAGCACGTAAAGCCGCTGGTCCCGGCTGTCATCTTTGACAGTTGTTTCGGGTAGTAGAGCCCGAAAGTCTGACAGCCAGTCTTACCAAGGGGTATCTTGTTACCTAGTTACTGACTGGGTTGTAATGTAAAATGCTGGTAATCAGCTGTATCCGGTTAGACTGGAAGCCGACCCCAACATTTTTGGAAAAAGGCTGGGCAGATTGATTGACTTCTCTATTAGTCGTCATCTCGGTAGTCACTCCTTTTCTAACTATATCATCTTTCACACAATCCATCCATCGTTTCTTTGGTCTTCGTCTACTTTGTATAGCCATCCACATTCATACTCAAAAGTTGCTTAACATTTTCCTCATTCCTCTGCATAGCATGCCCATATCAAGACAACCGATTTTGCACAACTTTTCAGTCACCGGTTTCACTTTTAGACTTCTTTTTATGTACTCAGGTAAGATTTCCCAAAAATTATAAAGAATGGTCTCAGAGAGGAAAGGTATCAGAGTTTTTATGCTGCCCATGGGCCTCTGACTTAGCTTCACATGCTGATGAGAAATATCTCTATTTGATTTAATGTGATGTCATTTCCTTTCAGCGTTCCTGGCTGCCGGTGACGTGAACGTCATCATTCTTGACTGGAGTGCTGGATCCTCCTGGGGACCTCGGGCTACTCAAGCTGGTATGTTTATTGTACCTTATCTGAAGACTATGGACCCACACGAGTGCAATGTAGATACTATCGCAGCTGGCAAAAGCTAGTTAAACTACACGTGGATGGGTACGTATTATAATACCGAAAAAAAGACCGAATTTTATAATACCTATGAACGAAATCCCGAAAAATTGAACACCGAATCATTGTTTGGCCGAAAGTTTTAAATCCCGAAGATCCATATCCCGAAGTTCAAAACCCCCTCAATCTAAATACCTAATGTTTTTAAATGCCTAAGTAACTAACGCCTATTCAAGGCGTATTCGACGGAGCTCCACTTCGTAGGGCTAATACGTGTGGGTGGTTTAAAATATTAATAACAATAATAACTTCTTCCTAACCTGTCCGATTTGGGGTGCCCTAAAACCCGAGCTCGCTTCGCTCACTCTTACATCGTTAATTCTCCTAGAACATTACATAATATTTTGCACCGATTTTAGATATTTTGACCATTCGGGATTTCGTCTATTTGGGGTTTAATCCTTTAAGAGCATTTTTGGACATCGGTATTTTATGTTTCGATATAACGGCTATCGGCATTTAATACTTTCGGTATTTTGAATTTCGTTGTTTATTTCAGTCATACGTATTAAGAAAATTTCGGGCTTTTAATACGTACACACGGCTACACATCAAGCTATACAAATCCAGTTTACGCTGGTCTCGCATCGTACGGAAATCCTATACAATGCGAGATCAGCTTAAACTGGAAATGTATAGCTTGATGTGTAGCCGTGCGTACCCACGTGGATTGGTGACCATACATTACATATCGAGACTCCTCCGTGCCTCGGAAAGCACGTTACGTGTCCTTACGGGTAGTAAGAAAATCAGAAGTCTAACAACTAGTCTTACCAAAGGGTATCGTATCATTTTACCCAGGAAACGAGTTGTGGAGGTCAGATAGGTAGCTGCTGGAATTTTGGACTGGCGAGCAATGTATCATAGTTTATTTATTTAATGGGATGGAGGAGCTCGTAGCTAAGTACTAACAGCCGCACAGGTCTATCCACCAGGTTAAGCTTCGCTTGCCGAGGTCAGCCGTGGATGGGTAACCATCTTTACATACCGAGACTCCTCCGTGCCTCGGAAAGCACGTTAAGCCGTTGGTCCCGACTGTCATTTGTACATCTTTGACAATCGTTACGGGTCGTCAGAAGCCCGAAAATCTGACAGCCAGTCTTACCAAGGGGTATCGTATACCAGTTACTGGGTTGAAGAGGCAGTCAGACAGTTCAGATAGGCAGTCGCTCCATGTGAAATACTGGTATTCAGCTGCATCCGGTTAGACTGGAAGCCGACCCCAACATAGTTGGGAAAAGGCTAGGCAGATAATGAATGGGATGGATTTTTACACCTTGAATTTTATTTCCAGGTCAAGCTGCAGGTCGTTTCATCAACTGGCTGAACAACCTGACCGGAGCCAATGCTAACAACTACCATATTTGCGGGTTCAGTGTTGGAGGCCATGGAGCTGGTCATATCGGTAGGACGATTAACGGCAATGTCGCGTACGTCACTGGTAAGTGGTTCTTTTTCGTGTGGTTAGTGACTAACCTGGTGTCAGAGATTTTATGCTGCCCATGGGCCTCTGACTTAGCTTCTCATGCTGTTGAGAAATATCTCTCAGGCATACCGGTTTTCTCACGATGTTTACCGTCAACGTTTTTTAAGCAAGTGATAATTATACAATACGCACATCAATCCGAAGTCAGAGGTGCTTGGCTTTCAGCAGGATTGTCCGAAAGGGTGACCGCTGCCCCGGAACATAAAGGGCTAATGAAGGAACGTGGATGGGTGTTACTCAGTAAGAGATTGAAGAATTGAAGAAGATTTGATGTTTTTCCACCCTCAAAGAAAAGAGAGATGCGTGTCTTGGGTTGAGGGTGAGAAATCATCAAATGACTTCTCCCGCTCTGGGTGGATTTTATGTTACCTACTCTAGTAGGTATAACAACTTTTTTGTATCCCCATCGTGGTTAGGTAATAACAGTCGCACGGACTTCACGGATCGATCCATCAGGTTAAACTACGCTTGCCGGGGTTGGTCCGTGGATGGGTGACCATCTTTGCATATCGAGACTCCTCCGTACCTCGGAAAGCACGTTAAGCCGTTGGCCTTGGCCGTTATGCGTGGATTTTTGACAGTCGTTTCGGTAGTCAGAAGCCCGAAAGTCTGACAGCCAGTCTTACCTAAGGTGTGACGTATTACCCAGTTACTGGGTTGTGGAGGCCAGAAAGTTACTTGATTCGAAAGGCAGATTGATTATGATATTGTATCCCCGTGTTTCTGTGGCAATACATCTATTTTTCTTTCTTTCTTCCACTGCCAATCTCTATCCTAATGCTGCCATATTTTTTTCCAGGTTTGGACCCTGCAGACCGTTGGGACACTGGTCTCCTCTTCAGACCCTCAGATGGAACTTACACCGAAGTTATTCACACGAATGGTGGTGACAGCGGCTGGTTGAACCCCCTGGCTGATGTGGACTTCTACCCCAATGGTGGTAGAACCATGCCTGGATGCTCCACTTCTTTGTGCCATCATAACAGGTCAGTAGAACAGGGCATGTACTTTGGCCTGCGGACGGTGAGTAATGGGTAGCTCACTGTACGATCAGGACCAGGCCCGTGCCGGACGGTGCGTTCGTTTTCCACACGCGCCTCAAAGAGATGTCAGTATTAATGAAGGGGCCCGTTAGGGCAAAAGCCTGCCGGGTAAGCGGGATTGTCCGAAAGGGTCACAGCTACCCCGGACATAAAGGGCTAAGGAAGGAACATGGATGGGTAAGAGTCTGACACTCCCTTTTGCTCCACCCAGAGCAGGAGGGGTCATAGTCAAAGTCAAATCCTTTATTTCAAATACGCACAAGAAAGGCACTTTTGAACGTCAAAATGAACAAGAAATAGACGACACGGTTGGTGCAGTGGTTGAGCGCTGAGTGGTTGATTGACTGCTGCGCAGTATGTCGCGGGTTCGATTCCCGCACGGAACAAATATTTGTACGACTTGCAAGTATTTGTTACGTGTTTTTCTATCTATAATATGTATGTACACAAAAAAAAAATGTATATAAGTAATTTATCAGCTATCTCGTTACCATAACACAAGCATTAGGTTGCTTAGCTTGGGACTATATGGCGTTGTGTGAAATGTACAAGGATCTTATAGATAGAATTGATTCTAGTCGTCCCTTCCAAAAAGTAGTTTCGTGTGGAGAAGTATGGGCAAGATCATTTGATGATTTCCCACTCACAAAAATATCCACCAAAAACCCACCGCTCAGCATTATGCTGCGACTCTGTGCGAGACTGAGTCTTACGCGTCTCTCTCTTTCTCCAGAGCTTACAACTACATGGCTGAGTCGCTGAGAACTGGTGGCTTCACCGGCAGACGTTGTGAGAACCTGAACAATGCGCTAAATGGAAACTGCAATGCTGGGGGCACCCTCAGGATGGGAGGACTCCAGCCTAAGACTGGGTAAGTGGTTCTACATTTAAGACAAAACAATTACTGGGCTATGAAGGTCAAATGGGCAGCAGTTCCGTGTAAAATAATGGTATCCGTGTCTAGTTAGACTAGAAGCTGATCCAGAAATCGTATAATATCAGAAATCGTGAGAAAAAGTCAGCTGTTCGCTACATTTCGACGAGTCACGTGACCAAAAATGTATAGAACGAAATGTAAAGATTTTTTTTTACGATTTCGGCGTTGGTCCCGTTGTAAAAGTTGTTCAGTTTGGTGGTCTGTAGCATTTCTTTTTGTATGTATAATATACCCTTTCGGTTACACCCTGTACAATATGGAGACCACATATTATACTTATGCAAAAAATTAAACCACAAGTAATACTAGTCCATAGAAGTATGGCAAAACTAAAAATTGAATTAATAACCGAATATAAGTAAATATTTTTTCAAACACAATTCTTCTTCTTCATCTTAGCGTGTCGATAACTAAAATAGTACTTAAATATATACACAATTGATTTCATAATAAATTCAGTATTAGTAAACACTGTTTTTCAACGTGGCTTGACCTGAGAAGAGCGGCAACGATGTA
The DNA here is from genome assembly GCA_951799385.1 of Hyppa rectilinea. Lineage (NCBI taxonomy): Eukaryota > Metazoa > Arthropoda > Insecta > Lepidoptera > Noctuidae > Hyppa > Hyppa rectilinea. The sequence goes on along the minus strand of OX637330.1, from coordinate 8,975,730 downwards.
CGCTGGCGCCAAGTTCATTGATTCATTGTCCTTCTGGTCTAATTCTGGGCCCGTTAGGGCCGAAGCCTACCGGGTAAGCGGGATTGTCCGAAAGGGTTACCGCTACTCCGGAACATACAGGGCTAAGGAAGGAACATGGATGGGTCTTAGTCAGAAATAGTCTGACACTCCATTCCGCTTCACCCAGAGCGGGAGAAGTCATTGGATGATTTCCCAGCCTCAAAAAAAAATGTGGTCCAATTCTACAGAGTGTTCAAATTGCTGAAAATTAAAACTCTACTTATTGACTTAATTACCGAACCGATTTCGTAACTTTTTTGTATATCGTCAGAAAAGGCGTAAACAAGTATGTGGTTTCATTTATTTCATGTAGGTTGTCTCCATATTGCTGGGTAAAAGCAGACAATTCATATTCTTTTTCTACTCGATTGAAGAGTTAAAATGTGATTTCAGAGTAAGATATTTTGATAAGTCTTGCCATCTGCATGCCTTTTCCCAACTGTGTTGAGGTCAGGTTCCAGTCTGACCGGATGAATATAAATAATATCGAATACCAGCATTTTACATGGAGCGACTGCCCAGTGGAACTTCAGAGCCCAGTTACTGGATAATACGATACCTTTATTAAGACTGGCTGTCAGAATTTCGGGCTTCTGACGACCCGTAACGACTGTTAAAGATGAACAAATGACAGCCGGGACCAACTTAGACGAGGACGGGACAGATTCGTGCCTATGGTGACCACACATTTCGCTTGTTATGTTTTTACGTCCCATAAACCAAGCACATATCTAGACTTCGTGCTGCTATTGAGAACTTCCTTGTGGAAATACTTATAACACTTTGAACTACCCGGAATTCGAACCCAGGACCTCGTGCTTAGCAGTAGCTCTTGGGACCACTAACGCCCGGCGCTTATTAGCGGCGCGGCATGGCAAAGTATTTTTAGGCGACGAATAAAAATATCACTTAGTTGTATTGAAACAATGTTAACGGTCGTAAGTACAAAAACAATACCTCTAAGCGCTTACACATACTGTTAAGTGATATTTTTATTCGTCGCCTAAAAATACTTTGCTATGCCGTGCTGCCAATGGGCGCCGAGAGATTTGTGAGGTGCCAGAACCTACTTTTCGGCATAGAGTAGGGTAGATATTTTCATTTTCTGCTCTGAGTTGAGTTTGCCATCCGCGGCAATCGAGCTTTCATTTAAGTGGTGCTCAATGGCTTACATCCATTTTTGAAACTACATCAGCCGAGGCTGACTTGAAGGCTAGGTTTTGCGTGGTGGATGGGAGCACTGGCCCCCTTGGATTAAAGGGACTGTTATCCATATTCTATATTACTAGTTCACTGTTTCGTGTCCATTATTCATCAAAACTACAAACTAGGCAAAAATTACAGTTGCATTACGTTAGCAATGCGCTGAAGACGGTCACTATTTATAAAGTACTAGCTGCTCCCGCGCGCTTTCAACCGCTACTCGGCTCCTATTGGTCGTAGCGTGATCTTACATAGCCAATAGCCTTCCTCGAAAAATGGACTATCCAACACAAAAAGATTTTTTTAATTCGGACCAGCAGTTCCAGAGATTAGCACGGTCAAACAAACAAACTCTTCAGCTTTATAATACAGTGAAACTTGGTTAAGTGGGACCTGGATAAGTGAGAAACCTCGATAACTGGAACTCATGCTGAGGTCCTAACACTTTGGCACTGAATTGCCTCTGTTAGTGAGATGAAGCAAACCTCTATATCTGGGATTTGTTCCTTCCATTTTATCGTCATAGTTACCGACTGCGAGTGAATTTTATATGCATTTAACCTCTAAATAATAAAGATAAAAAATTATGTATAATATTTACATAATACTTTATTTTATTTAATACTCGCACCTCTATAACTGAAATAACCTGTATTCTGTCCTCTAAATGAGACAGATATTTATTTATACCTGGATATCTGAGACACTGGGTAAGTGGTATACCTCTATAAGTGAGACAAATTTGCAGGTCCCTTGATGTCTTACTTAACCTGGTTTCACTGTATAAGTATATATTTATTAAATATTGCTATCAAGCACGTCTGTGCAATACGAATGACCACAATACAATTTGCTATAATGGAATCGTATTTTTATTTCAATTCCAGAAACTCTGGCATTTACCATTTGGTAACAAACAACAGGCAGCCCTTCTCCAGAGGATAAAACGAAATTAATAAATCAATAATGTCGAATAAATAAATTATTCTTTAATTTATTTATATAAAAAACATATTCATTAATGTATTTAGGTACATACAAATAATTAATTTATTCATTATTTATATAGTGTATTATTATTTTATGGTTCATTAATATTATTAAAAATAAAGAAGTCTTTACGTAACAATCAATAAAAATAAATAATTTGTTTTCATAAAATGTTTTATTATTTTATACCATTTGCCTTGGTAGTTGTCGAGCTTATGTAATAGATTATTTATATTAAATTTATTGGTATAAGTGGAACAGAAGAAAATTTAAGAAAAAGTTTTTAAAAGTAATACACAAAGAAAAATGGGATACCAACTATTTAAGGGCCAGTTTATAATCATTGTCAGATTCAATTTTTTTTGATAAAATAAAACTTTTTTTATTTATAAATTTAATCTTTAGTAAATAAATATGAAAAAAAAATATAAGAATTGAATTTTACATGAAAAAATAATGTAGCCATTAAATCTGGCTAATTAAATACAACTTTAATCCTTCTTCAAAATCATTCAGATTTCGATTGATGAAACCTTCTAAAGAGTCGTCTGTTACTTTATTTATAGGAATTAAACACAAATCTTAAATACACTATACAACCTTAAACTAAAATATATATTTTATCTTCAGGTAGTAAAAAAAAGGAAGGGCTCATAAAACTCGTAAAAAAAAATTCGTCCCCATCGCTGTCAGTGGGAAATGTGCCCAAAAGGCTGGCAGCATTGCCATCTAACGCTGATTCTTTGACCTAAAAATTAACCAGCCCTCTGGTCGACCAACCACGAAATCACGAAATACTCGTTATTCATACACTAATTGTTATATTGTATTTAAAGGTAATGGTTAAAAGTAAAAGTTCCGAGCCCCGGAAAGCACGTTAAGCCGTTGGTCCCGGCTGTCATTCGTGGATCTTTGTCAGCCACTACGGGTCGTCAAAAGCCCAGTCTGACAGCCAGTCTTACCAAGGGGTATCGTATTACCCAGTCAATGACTGGGTTGTGGAGGTCAAATAGGCACTATAGGCAGTCGCTCCATGCAAAATACAGGTATTCGTCATCCGGTTAGACTGGAAGCCGACCCCAACATAGTTGGGAAAAGGCTAGGCAAATTGGTATTGGTTAAAAGTACAAATAAAATAAAAAATTTAGTGTTATAAAAATATTGTTTACTATTTCAGAAACTCCGGAATCTACCATTTGGGAACGAACGCTATCTGGCCTTTCTCTCGAGGATAAACCATTAAAAAATACTAAGGAGCCGGCTTATTGGTCTCCATGTTTAAAATAAATAATTATTATTAATAACACACGTTGTATTATTTCCTTGTACCTTATTCGTCTACTCCACCGGCCATCGGTCCTTCGACAAACATGGCCAGCCCACTGCCACTTCAGTTTGCTTAGTCTGCAAGCTATGTATGAACTTTATTGGGCCTGTCATCATACAAACGCATTCCGCTGTTTTATTCGTGGATAATGCCTCTACAGCAATAATTTTTTTTCCAAAAAACTAGGTCTAGTACGTAGGTAGTTATGTATGTACATAATTACTTATACTTACGTAATATAAATCCGAAAGATTGCCCGTTTTTACCGCCATGTTCTGCCACTGTCAGACAGAATTGCTAAGTTTTTAACAAAAAAGAAAATAATAGAAGCATAGATAATTTACTTATCTTCTAAATTTTGTAATAAGAATTTTTTAGATCAGTCCAGTCCAGAAGAAAACAGCGGAATACAAAACGTCTTTTAGTCAATGATTTTGTAGGTAAAATCAGCCAGAGCTGCAGTTGTCCCTTTCGCACTTAACGGGGGAGGTGCGTATTGTAAAATTATCACTCTGGTCGCGAGAAGAGTCGACCAACCACTTGGCGATGTCTTGGAAAACATAGTGGTCACTCGGACCCCATGGCCCTAGTGTTTCAACACCAAACGGCTCGAACATATTAATCCCAATCAGATTGGAGTATTTGCGCCGTTTGAGGTTTTCTCCACCTGCTGTACGGCACATTAATATTTTAGAAAATAATTCAAATACGAGTAGATTATTAAATTTGTTTAAATCATTTAATTTGTCAAATGTGTTTGTAGAACCAACCCGAGTAACTATGTCTACTGCTACATGCATTGATAATGTTTTTTGTTGTTGCGACTATTTAAATAAATCCATCATTAATTATCTCCCTTCTGATCACAGTGGTCAAACTGTAACTTTTCAGTCCAACACACCTATACAAAAAATCGAAATACAATCCAGACCAATAACATCTGTTAATTTAAATAAATTTAATATCACATTAAATTGTAAGTTAAGCGATCAGGAACTTTCTTTGAAAAATATTAATATTTTATATAAAGAATTCTTTACGGTAGTGCAAACCGAATTTAATAATTGTTTCAAGAAGACCACTAAAAGTATCAACCCTAAATTTATATTTAGTGACTGGGCCACTAAAGGACTCAGGTAAAGTAGGGAAAGACTTTTCGAGCTTTATGGCCTTAAGCCTTTTATTAACACAGAATCTTTTAATAAGTATGTTTCTACATACTCAAGAATTTTTAAAAACACTTGTAAAGCAGCTAAAGCCAAATACATTAGTAACAAGGTTAAATCAGCTGAAAATAAAATAAAGACGGTTTGGAAAATTATCAATAACGAAACGAACAGGAGCAAAAGACATAGTTCTGATTACGTACTGGAGACGTCATGTGGTTCCATTTGTGATAGCAAACAAGTAGCTCAAGAATTTGTAAATTTCTTTACCAGTATTCCCCTAAAAACTACTGAAACTCTAAATTCCTCGCCTTCCCTCTCTTTTGATTTATTAAAGGCAAACGTTTCAGCCTGCCTAATTGAATTCAACTTTAAGCATGTTAACCCCATAATAGTACTTAAAACTTTTAAACAAATTAAAATCAAATTGACCGAAGATCTTTGGGGAATGTCCAGTAAAGTCTGTACCTCGATCATTGAGACGATAGCACCTTATTTAGCCTTCATATTTAATTTATGTGTGGATCAAGGCATCTTCCCGGATTTAATGAAATACAGTAAGGTAATACCACTTTTCAAATCCGGGGACAGTAAAGACACCAATAATTATAGACCCGTATCCGTGTTGCCGGTTTTCAGCAAGATCTTTGAAAAGATAATGCTTAATCAAATGCTTAATCATTTTAACACGAATAAAATACTTAACGATCAACAGTATGGTTTCACCAAAGGACGTTGTACAACTGACGCTGGTGTGACCTTATTAAAACACATTTTCAATGCGTGGGAAGAGGCTCAAGACGCCATCGGAATCTTTTGTGACCTCTCCAAGGCATTTGATTGCGTTGATCACGAAACCTTGCTGTTGAAGCTAGAGCATTACGGACTTGGAAAACTTGCGCTTAGTTTGGTAAAATCTTATTTAAACGATAGACAACAGCAAGTTCAAATAAAAGGTGTCAATTCACTCGGTTTAAAAGTAAAAATGGGTGTGCCACAAGGTTCTATATTGGGTCCTTTCCTCTTTTTAGTATACATAAATGATCTTCTCCATTTACTAAAAAATCAACCACAAATGGTGTTATTTGCTGATGACACTTCTTTAATTTTTAAGATAGATAGACGTGCTAAAAATTTTGACGACGTAAATAACGCCCTACTGCAGGTCCAAAATTGGTTCACTGCAAATAATTTAGTATTAAATGGAAAAAAAACGAAGTGCATTAGATTTTCTTTACCAAATGTAAAAAGTAGTGATTGGAAACTTGAATTTGTCGATAAAACTGTTTTCCTGGGGATCACGCTCGACTCAAGGCTACAATGGGGTCCTCATTTAACATCTCTTGCAGGACGGCTAAGTTCTGCAGCATATGCTGTCAGAAAGATCCGTCAGTATACTGATGTAGATACCGCGAGGCTAGTCTATTTTAGTTATTTTCATAGTATTATGTCTTACGGTATTTTACTTTGGGGACGAGCTGCAGACATCGAGTCTATTTTTATTCTGCAGAAAAGAGCTATCAGAGCCATTTATAATCTTCGTAGGCGCGATTCTCTAAGGGAACGGTTTAAGGTTATTAACATCATGACTGTACCTTGTCAATATATCTATGAAAACATCATGTACGCACGGAAAAATCTGCATCTTTTTAGTAAAAGAGGTGAAAGACACAACTATTTCACTAGAAATAGGGACCAATTAGTTCAACCAGGTTTCAGGCTGGCTAAAGTAAGATTCATCTTTCATGGGGTACTGTTTAAAATGTTACAATAAAATACCTCCCCACATTCTTGAACTTAATGAAACAAAATTTAAAACTTGTATAAAACGCACACTATGCAGCCAAGCGTATTATAAATTGGGAGATTACATTGCTGATAAAAATGCTTGGGTCAATGCTAGTCCAGCTCCACAAGGGCGCATCAACTAATTTATTAGACTACTGAAAACTGTTGGAGCTGCGGAAGATCAACAACAACAAAAAAACATCTTTGCATTGTATAAATTCAATCTCTTAATATTGTATAACTGCTTAGCACATATGTGAGTACTATGTACCTACTATAAAGCGACCAGTCTCTGGGTGCGTCTTTCATTGACTTGAATATGCCCTGGCGGCTGAGAGTATGCCATGCTCACTTTAATGTCTCGCTGATGGTGGCGTGTGTGTTGGATCATTTAGCTCCCTTCAAAATGGTTGAGCTGAATGGTGCTAATATATGCGTCATGTTCGTGAACGGGCGCTGTCAGTAGAGACTGGTCATCTCTTAGCGGCTAATGCTTGTTTTAATTTAATTATTGAATAGTTTTTACATATTTTATATCTGATGCTTTTAACGTTCTGCATCGTTCTCACATGTATAATATTAATATGAACTATGTAACAAATATTTTGTAACCATATTTTGTTTAAAAGAGTGTCCATGGAGTTTCTTGCCCGTTCTTCTCCATAGGTACCTACTCCTTTGGAATGGGCAACTAGCTTCATTTCTCGGACTGACCGACACCTTGACAATTCAAAAGTGCCTGTAATTGGTTTATTTGAAATAAATACTTTGAGTTTGAGTTTGAGTTTGCACAGCCCGCCGTAAAAGAAAGATGAGATGGCGCAAGGGTGTCGACACACGTTGTATCCTACACCAAAGGCCTACCTATCTTGCAAGGCATTAGTGTCATTCCATCTGGTCTCTTCCCATGGTCGCGTGCCAAGCCCTTGGGTTCTAAAACAGCTGGCACTTCGGCGGTCACAACGGATGATGTCATTGGGGACCTGACCTGAGACACTTCAGGTTGTCTCTGGAATGAAAACGTATCCACATTGCCTCTGGTAAGTATTGCAGATGCCAGCGGGATTGTCCGAAAAGGTTACCGCTACCCCGGAACATGGATAAGTAAGGAACATGGATGGGTTTTAGTCAGTAAGACTCTGACACTCCCTTCCGCTCCACCCAGAGCGGGCAAACCAAACTGGTTTTGCAGGTGTCCATTAGTAGCGGTGACCAGTCACTGTCTTTGTAGATCGCTATCTGATAACACGCACACGCTAATTATAATAAAGTGTATTAATATGAATGATTATAAAATCGCCGCTCACCTAACCGGTAGCAGATGGATACCAGTATCTTACTTAGAGCCACTGACTATCTGACCTCTACAACCCAGTAACGGGGTAATACCATACCCCTTGGTAAGACTGGCTGTCAGATTTTCGGGCTTCTGACGACCCCTAACGACTGTCAAAGATGCACAAATGACAGCCGGGACCAACGGATTAACGTGCTTTTCGAGGCACGGAGGAGTCTCGATATGTAACCCATTAACCCATCCACCCATCCATGGACCAACCCCGGCAAGCGTAGTTTAGCCTGCCTATCTGCCCCCAGAATCTAGTTACGATGTTGCGGAAGTCAGTGTGATGAGTAGTTTGACGACACGGTTGGCGCAGTGGTTGAGCGATTGACTGCTGCGCAGCATGCCTCAGGTTCAATTCCCGCACGGAACAAATATTTTTAAGACCTACAAGATTTTGTTTCGGGTCTGAGTGTTCTTCGATCTATAATAATAATGTATGTATTTACAAAAAAATATGTATATAAGTAGTTTATCAGCCATCTCGTTACCTTAACACAAGCATTAGGTAGCTTAGCTTGGGAATATATGGCGTTGTGTGAAATGTCCAACGATAAAAAAAATAAAGTGGCGACGTAGATGGCGCCACAAGTACATTTTAGTCTGCCTAACCATTCGGTAATTACATGCGTAATGTTATGCGTCACAAGAAAAACATGATCCACACTGTCTGAGTCAGTTAAAACCGTTTAAATATAGTAAACAGAATTTTATCAATAATTTTATTAGGCGTTATATAATCAGGGGCTTGCCAAACATAATGGATTTATAATCGCGTGCGTAAGTCAATTAATTAATGATAAATATTAATTACTATAATCATTAGTAGGAGTTTATCTTTTAATATTAGGCATGTTATGATGACTAACCAACGGAGCATAGATTTACCGATAATTATTTTTAATAACCTTTTTTTTGTCTTCGCCTTAGTTTGGTAAAATGGTAGGTTTCTAATTAAGAGTTCTACCTTAGGGGATGAATAGAGCCTCCTCCTTCGGCGAAGCAGTTATGCTCGCGAAGGAGATGGCGGGATGGAAGAGGGAAAGGACTTCTCGTCCCAGCCGCCGCGGGAGACACCCCGGGTGTCGGGAGCCGCGTGACGACTCCCAGCTACCGTAGGTGCGGGCCTGCGGGCGGTGAGTAATGGGTAGCTCACCGTCCGATCTGGACCAGGCCCGTGCCGGACGGCGCGTACGTGTTCCACGCGCGCCTCAATGAGATGTCAGCATGTGAAGGGGCCCGTTAGGGCCGAAGCCTGCCGGGTAAGCGGGATTGTCCGAAAGGGTTACCGCTACCCCGGAACATTAAGGGCTAAGGAAGGAACATGGCTGGGTTTTAGTCAGTAAGAGTCTGACACTCCTTCCGCTCCACTCAGAGCGGAAGGAGTCATTTGATGATTTCCCATACACTAAAAAAAGCGGATGAATAGAAGATCTTGTCAGTATGTTTGGAGTATAGAGAGATAATGACTGTTGCATTACTGTATACATTTATGCAATGTGTTTTAAATATTGACTGCCACGCAGCATACACAATGTAAAATCTATTGGCCTTGGCCGTTTTATGTTATAATAGTAAATAAATAATACCCCTTGCAAAACTGCAAATTTTTGCGTTTTGAACGCCAGAGCATAAATGCACGCGCGCGCCATCCACGCCATACTACAAATTTGTTTCTTCTTGTTATCATGCATTTCCCAATATCCATGGTGTCTTTTAATATGTTTCATGTCATTACATACGTACGAGAAGTAAAATTTTTGTGATGTTTCAATTGTTTATTTCGTGTTATAGTGTTGTTGCCAGTGCCACATATGTGTGTCGTTCGAATGCAGGGCATGCGCTTACTTGTCACGTATATGTGACGATGTTTATTGTGTTTTACATACCCACATTGTCAACTTATACATACGTAAATTAAATGGCTATCTTACTAACTATACAAATAAATACAAAAACAATAGGACACTTAGGCGTCGAAGTACTCATCCGCATCGCTGTCGTCCAGAAACGTGCCCAGAAGACTGGCAGTATTGTTAATATGTAGAAATGTAATCAAAAGCAATCCCCCAAAAACGCACACCCTTCACCACATCCTAATGCTTTAGCTGGGATGAAGAAGTGGCGCAACAAACTCCCCAGCAGCTTAATTATAACTAGTTTAATAAATATACAGAACCCATTCCTACATTGTTCACTGTAAAATAATCAAAAAGTCTGAAAAAAGAGATCTCCAAGAAAGTTTCATTCGTCTTTTGTTTTGAGTATTTTCTAAATTCAAAAAAATCTTTAAAAAAGTAAAAGAAAATTTCATCATCATCATGGTTCTTCAGAAATTAGGATATGGGGGGTATAAACTACGATAACATACCCTCCAAATTCCAAAACGTTTGAAAGTATTTGTGACAGTAATTACAAAGTGCCACCAAAACTCACAACGCATGTCGCTGCCGGCCTGCTACTGAACACGAATACTTACAACTACATACAAACTCTTTCGTAAGGATGTGACTACAAACATTGAAACAGTCATTTGAATTGGCGCGCCATGTTAGCGAAGTCTCTCTCTATCAATTGAAAGGGTTTTCTGAGAAAAATACGAGAAAATTTAAAGGAAAACAAACATTTTAATAAGGTAGCACAAAACCATTATAAATGATTTTATTTTTGTAAATCGGTCTTTAAAAACACTTTTACACGTCTATAATATGTTTTAAATCTAGATGAGGTCACAGTCTCTTTTGATGTCCAGACATAATGTTGGTCAGATCATGTGAAGACCATGTAGGTTGGTGTCTGAAATGGTCTTTTGAGGAAAGGACCATACAGATTGAGTGGGCCTGTCCAGTCACTGTGCGCATTTGTCATAAATCGTGCAGCTCAACTCAGAACTTAAGACTTACCAATTTGGGTATTTGAAAGAGTATAGAGTAGAGAAGAGTCAATTCTATTTCTTGTTCATTTTGACGTTCAAAAGTGCCTTACTTGTGCCTATTTGAAATAAATGATTTGACTTTGACTTTGACTTTGAGTAGTGAATACCGTTACTTTTTATGAATTGTCAAAACGCGGAATTCCTACGTGATTTGTATTAAATATAACTATGTGACGTCACAGATTTTTAGAATCAAATTGAATACTTATTAAATGCAATTTTACAATTATATCTTCGCATAATATTTAATTTCTGTACGGTATTGGAAGTTTTTAAGACGAGCGGTATTTTTGCTATGCGATTTCATATTTTATTTTGGACCGTTTATTCATCATCATTTGCCTGCCTTTTCCCAACTATGTTGGGGTCGGCTTCCAGTCTAACCGGATGCAGCTGAATACCAGTATTTTACATGGAGCGACTGCCTACCTGACCTCCACAACCCACTAACTGGGCAACACGTTACCCCTTGGCAAGACTGGCTGTCAGATTTTCAGGTTTCTGACGATCCGTGGCGACTGTCAAAGATGCACAAATAACGGTCGGGACCAACGGCTTAACGTGCTTTCCGAGGCACGGAAAGTCTCGGTATGTAAAGATGGTCACCCATCCACGGCCAACCCTGCTGTTGGATCGACCTGTGCGGCTGTTAGTACTTAGCCACGAGGTTACTGAAAATTATCAGTGACCCCTAAAATTCTGCTACTCATTAAGTTTTTATCTGGAACAAGATAAGATAATGACATAAAAAGGACTGTATTGTCGTGCCTAAGTCTAAAGCCAACAAGATGGTGTCCCTGTCAGTAGCTGTTCTAGTTTTAAGCGCGGCATTTGCTGCTGGTGAGTAGTTCCTCCTTTAATCTAAGCTAAACATTGGGTAAGCTTGACCCATCTTACTTTCTTTCCATGTGGTTAGTGACTAACCTGGTGTCAGAGTTTTTATGCTGCCCATGGGCCTCTGACTTGAAATTTGAAGAAAAACATCGTGAGGAAACAGGCATGTCTGAGAGATATTTCTCAACAGCATGTGAAGCTAAGTCAGAGGCCCATGGGCAGCATACAAACTCTGACACCAGGTTAGTCACTAACCACACGAAGAAAGAAAGATAACTTTTTTTAAAAAGTCCTTTTTTGAAATTGGCACTAAGAGACAAGTGACGCTCGCTTTTAAAACGAATGAGAGAGATGGTCTTGATCCATAATCCCAGCAATGACAATGGTTTATTAGTCAATTCACACGAATTCCTTCGCCCGAACTGGGCGAATCCGCCAGTAAAAAAAAAGTTTTTTGTCGAGCGACTCGCACGAACTTGATTTATTTGTGGGCGAAATGACAACTCTAGAAATAGGCATGAGGCATTGGTATATTTTTAATTTTCTACTTACTACTTAATTTTACTACAATTATACGGTACACCGTATAAAATAAATTTAAGAAAATAGTAGGCTAACCTACAGTTTAGCCTACTATTTTCTTAAATTTATTGTATGGTATTCAAAATGTGCCAATTGCTTACTATCTACATATTTCTGAAGTTGTCGATTCGCTCACAAATAAATAAACATCGTGGGAGTCACTTACAGCTAAAATAGGTAATATTATTTAATTTTAAAAGTGTAGATAGATTCGCCCATTTCCGCATGTAAATTCGTGCGAATTGACTAATAAGACTCGGGCAGATTATAGGCTGACTAATTGGTGTTGTGTTTATGTGATATTTTGATTTGATTGAACGATAAATAGTATCTACTTCCATAATATGTAGATTGATAAAATGGATAATCTGATTGATAGGTTCATTATTTATTCTCGCCAATACGTGTACCTCCGTCATAGATAAAATCAAAAAACAATTATTATGTATATATTTTATTAGTGTACAGAGGCCAGCATATCAAGCTACCACAATCTGTCAAATTTCTTTGATAGTATTTCAACTTTATTGCAAAGACATAAGGTTCATTTTTAATTGAGAAAATTTGACAGTTAGGGATAGCTTGATGTGTCTGTACTACCGACACTTCTCCGTTTCTCGGAAAGCACGTTAAGGCGTTGGTCCCGGCTGTCATTTGTGCATCTTTGACAGTCGTTACAGGTCGTCAGAAGCCCGAAAATCTGACAGCCAGTCTTACCAAGGGGTATCGAATTAACCAGTTACTGGGTTGTGGAGATCGGATAGGCAGTCGCTCCATGTAAAATACTGGTATTCAGCTGCATCCGGTTACACTGGAAGCCGACCCCAACATAGTTGGGAAAAGGCAGGCAGCATTGATTTATTAGTGTAATACCTGAGATACAAGTTTATTCCTAGTTCAGGTAGAACCAATTATTATATACCTCTAGTTTAAAGCCGATATTAATAAAATTCTTCAATAAACCACTTCAATTACAATTTATTCAAACTAGGTTTAAAACCAGCACTTTTAGAAGGTCCATATTACATGAGAGAGTCCCGCCTTTCACCACTTCCTAGAGCTCTAGCTTTAAGAAGTGGCGCAAGAAACTTCCCAGTGGAAAGAAAAAAGAAAATAAAGTAAAGAAAAATCCGTTAGAGGGAAAATATTTGTCACATCCGCGCAAAACGGTCATCGCTCAGCATAATGCTTCGACCCTGCGAGACAGAGCCACAGCGCTGATTTTCAGCCACAGCCGGCGTTGACGTAATGACGTCAAACCGGTGCAGCATGTGTTAAAATACTGAGTAAAGATATTGAGAGTTTAATTCACAGAGCATTAGGTTATAGCCTGAACAATCTATTTCTATTCGATCATTTAGGTCCCTTAAAAATAGTTGAGCTGAATGGTGCTAATCCATGCGTCATGTTCGTGAACGGGTGCCGTCAGTAGAGACTGGCCATCTCTTAGGTGCCACGGATCTTTCAAAATTTAATTTTTGATTTGTTTTTGTTTTTTTTTATCTTGTATTACGGAAGTTTTTTACGTTCTGCATCGTTCTCACATGTTCAACATGAATTATGTAACCCATATTTTGTAACCATATTCTGATTTAAAAGAGTGTCCATGGAGTTTCTTGCCCATTCTTCTCCACAGGTACCTACTGATTTGGAATGGGCAACTAGCTTCATCTTTCTGACTGACCGACCCCTTGACAATTCAAAAGTGCCTGTAATTGGTTTCTCCTGCGTGGTTTCACCCGCTGCTCTGCTTCTATTGGTCGTAGCGATGTGATGTTACATAGCCTATAACCTTCCTCTATAAATGGATTATCTAACACAAAAATATTTTTTCAATTCGGACCAGTAGTTCCAGAGATTAGCGCGTTCAAACATACTCTTCAGCTTTAAATAAATAAATAAAAATAAATAATATCCTTGGACATTTGCACACATCGCCATTTATAGTCCCAAGCTAAGCAACCTAATGCTTGTGTTATGGTAACGAGATGGCTGATAAACTACTTATATACATTTTTTTTTGTAAATACATACAATTTATAGGTAGAAAAACACCCAGACCCGGAACAAATACTTGCAGGTCGTACAAATATTTGTTCCGTGCGGGAATCGAACCCGCGACATGCTGCGCAGCAGTCAATCGCTCAACCACTGCGCCAACCGTGTCGTCTTTATAATATTAGTATAGATAAATGGTTTGAGTTCGAGTTTCTCACACACAATTTTTATCCTACAGCTTACCCTGCCAACGACCCAGTCCTCGGCAAGTTCTCCGAGGGTCTTCGCTACGACTACCTGGAGGACGATGCTGGCAACGCCCACCTGGTTGACAACTGGCTAAAACTGAGCGACTACGACAGCCTAGCTAGATACGACCCTGACCAATCCAACAGATACCATCTATATACCATGTAAGTGTGTTATACTAGCAGTATGACTACTTCACTTAATAGTATAAAACAAAGTCGCTTTCTCTGTCCCTATATCCCTATGTATGCTTAAATCATTAAAACTACGCAACGGATTTTGATGCGGTTGTTTTAATAGATAGAGTAATTCAAGAGGAAGGTTTATGTGTATAATTTTTCGACATATTATGCGGGTGAAGCCGCGGGCTGAACCTAGTTTACTAATAAGCAGTGATAGCCTAGTGATGTGACCGTCAGACTGCCAAGTCATAGGTCTCGAGTTGGAACCCAAGGCACGCTCCTCTGATTTTACAGATTCATGTGCGTATTGTATAATTATCACTTGCTTAAAAATCGGTGAAGGAAAACATCGTGAGTAAACCAGCATGTCGAGAGATATTTCTCAACAGCATGTGAAGCTAAGTCAGAGGCCCACGGGCAGCATAAAAACTCTGACACCAGATTAGTCACTGACCACACGAAAGAAGAAGAAGACTACTTTTAATGTGATGTGTTTCGTAATGTTAAAATAATACTTCTCATACGATAAATGTGTAGAGTCAAGTTCTTCCAACTAAACAGACAGCTGTGCTGCTGGGGAGTTTGTTGCGCCACTTCTTCTTCCCAGCTAAAGCACTAGGAAGTGGTGAAGGGTGGGCGTTTTTTGGGGACTCTCTTATCTAACTTTGACCTTCAAAAAGAACTAATTTTCAGCCTAGTTTAAATGAATGAGTTTTGAATCTGATTTTGAGTAGTTTTGTTTTAGTTAACTTGGAAGCTCACACAATAAAACAAAGATTTAGCCCGTCAGTCAGAGTGGCTAGGTAATTCCTTTATCTGGAACTACCTAGCCACTCTCACACTCTCACAACTTAATGAGTAGCAGAATTTTAGGGGTCACTGATGAATTTCAGTAAGCTTGTGGCTAAGTACTAACAGAAGCACGGAACGATTCTTCAGGTTAAGCTACGCTTACCGGGGTTGGTCTGTGGATGGGTGACATCTTTAGATATCGAGACTCGTCCTTGCTTCGGAAAGCACGTTTAGCCGTTGGTTGTCATTTGTTGATCTTTGACAGTCGTTACGGATCGTCAGAAGCCCGAAAGTCTGACAGTCAGTAATACCAAGGGGTATCGTATTATTACCGAGTTAGTGACTTAATTGAGGAGGTCAGATAGGCAGTCGCTCCAGATAAAATACTGGTGTTCAGCTGCATCCGATTCACTGGAAGCCGAACCCAATATGGTTGAGAAAAAGACCCCTTGGTAAGACTGGCTGTCAGACTTTCGAGCTTCTGACTACCCGTAACGACTGTCAAAAATCCACGAATGACAGCGACCACTACTAACAACAAATACACAACAACAACAGAATAAAATAAATATTTTAGGGTATAGGTAGGATAGGTAGGTAAGGGCCATACAACAAACATGATTTTTTTGTAGATAGTTTTTATAGATAGAACGGAACCCGTCGTGCGTTTTATTTTTTCTTTCTTTCTTTACTTATTTAGTCTTTCCTTTCAGTTCCAACCCCGTAATAAGCCAGCCGCTGGTCCTCAACAATGCCGGCACAGTCCAGAACTCTAACTTCAACCCGAGCCAGCGTACTATTGTCCTGATGCACGGTTTCGCAGGATCTGCGACGTCCTCATTCAACACTGTTCTTCTTCCAGGTAAGCATATAGAATATTTTGCAACGCTCATCATCAGCATCTGCCTAGCCTTTTCCCATCTATGTTTGGTTCGGCTTCCAGTCTAACCTGATGCAACTGAAAACTAGTATTTTACAAGGAGCAACTGCCTATCTGACCTCCACAACTCTGGGTAATACGATACCCCTTGGTAAGACTGGCTGTCAGATTTTCGGGCTTGTGACGAACCGTAACGACTGTCAAATATGCACAAATGACAGCCGGGACCAACGGCTTAACGTGCTTTCCGAGGCACGGAGGAGTCTCGGTGTGTAAAGAGGGAAAAGGCAGGCAGATGATGATGACTTTTGTATGAAAAAACCGTTTTTTTTTTCGATATTTCAGAGTTGGTCTCAAGTGAAAGTTGCTCATAATCATGGGAACTGACACGCCCTGAAAGGTTAATAGTGAATTAAAAATAATCGTGCAAAATAAAAAAATAAAATTAGAATTTCAAGAACGAGTTTAAAATTTAAATATTTTGTTTTTTGTTTCCAGCGTTCTTGGCTACTGGAAATGTGAACGTTATTGTCTTGGACTGGAGTGCTGGATCCAGCTGGGGACCTCGCGCTACACAAGCTGGTAAGCTCATCACATCTTCAGATTGAGTAGAAGATATCAAGTAACAATGTGTGAGACCCAAGGAAGCCAAAGCTAGCCCGGTTTTGGCGTCCTTGGCCTGAGGCTAAACATTGCCATACAACGTCGCAGTGTCGTCTTTCTCTTGATTACTTTAAAATGGGAAATCGGCCAGTCATGCGGTTAGCTGGTTTTTTTGAGGGTTGGAAATTATCAAATGGCCCTCCCGTCAGACTCTTACTGAATAAAACCCATCCATGATCCTTCTTAGCCTTGTGTATTCCGGGGCAGCGGTAACCCTTACGGACAATCCCGCTGACCCGGCAGGCTTTAGCCCAACGGGCCCCCTTCCTGAATGCTGGCATCTCTTTGAGGTGCGCGTGGAACACGTACGCGCCGTCCAGCACGGGCCTGGTCCTGATCGGACGGTGAGTCACCCATTACTCACCGTCCGCAAGCCTGCGCCTACGGTGACCGGGAGTCATCTTGCGGCTCCCGACGGAGCGTTTTCCGCGGCGGCTGGGACGGGAGGACCTTTCCCTCTCCCATCCCGCCACCTCCTTCACGAGCATGACTGCTTCGCAGAAGGAGGTGACCGCCTCCTACTCCCTCTCGCTCCTGACCATGGCTTGCACCAGGGCCGGGCGCGAGAGGTCGCCGCCAATCGCCTCTACGAAGACACGGCGGTGTTCCGCCCAAGCGGGGCCGGTGTCCACCGTGTGCTCCACCGTGTCCTCTGGGTGATCCTAGCAGTGGCGACCCCCGGGCGTTTTCTTCCGGCGTAAGACGGCTATGGAGTGATTTTTACACCTAGAACGCTATTTCCAGGTCAAGCAGCAGGTCGCTTCATCAACTGGCTGAACAACCTGACTGGAGCTAACCCCAACAACTACCATATCGTTGGCTTCAGTGTCGGCGGCCACGGAGCTGGCCACATCGCCAGGACTATTAATGGAAATGTCGGATATGTCACTGGTAAGTCAATTAATCTGCCTGCCTTTACCCATTACGTTGAGGTCAACTTCCAGCCAAAAAAAAAAACAAAAGTAATTTATTCAAACTAGGCTGAAAATCAGCACTTTTTTAAGGTCAAAGTTACATAAGACACTCCTTCAAAAACGCCCACCGTTCACCACTTCCTAGTGCTTTAGCTGGGAAGAAGAAGTGGCGCAACAAACTCCCCAGCAGCACAGCTGTCTGTTTAGTTGGAAGAACTTGATTCTACACATTTATCTCTCGTCTAACTGGATGCAGCTGAATATCAGTATTTTACATGGGTCGACTGCCTATCCCGTCAGGACAGTTTACTAGGTAGGACTGCCTGTCAGGCTTTCGGGCTTCTGACGACCCGTAACCACTGTCAAAGATTCCTTGGTGTCACACAGTACGCACGGAGGCACGGAGAAGTCTTCGTACGTAAAGATGGTCACCCATCCACAGACCAACCGCGGCAAGCGTCCCTTAACCTGATCAATCGAACCGTACAGATGTCATTACTTAGCTAACTGCAGAAATAGGTATTTAATTATCTTTGGAAAGAAATATTATAAATAAATAATGCTTTAATAACAACCCTTATTACACTTGGTCTTATTCTAAGGTGTACATTGTAGTCACTTAAAATAGGAGATTGGACATTTAATTACAATTTTATTAGGCACTGTAATGAGGGCTTATATTTGGCAAATAAAGAATAAGTATCCCTGACTCCGAAACTCAAATCTTGGGGGGTTTTAATTGTCAACCGTTTCAATGTTAAGCAGTTAGCTTAGCAAAAGTAAAAATACGCAGCAAGGATGTAATATTATTATATGTAAAAGGGTTATCTACTAGGTACTGAAACGTATTTATATTGAGAAGTCAACTAAAAGAGGTGTTGCCATAAGTATGCGTGAGTGTTCGTGTAGGAGTGTGTGTGTTTGTGTGAAATTAGTGTAGGGTGTATATTCGCGTGAGTGTATGTGAGGGAGTTATGTTGTCGCATAAAATCCAACTATACCTTAGCATGAACCCGAAAACGATCTATTAGCTTTGTTTAAATACGCAATGAGGTAATCAAGCATAATATTTATTCTACCAGGTCTGGACCCCGCTGACCGTTGGGACACCGCCCTCCTGTTCAGACCCTCGGACGGAGCTTATACCGAAGTCATCCACACCAATGGTGGTGACAGCGGTTGGCTGGACCCCCTGGCTGACGTAGACTTCTACCCCAATGGTGGCAGGACCATGCCTGGATGCTGGTCATCCTTGTGCCATCACAACAGGTAAATTGAACTAAGGGTTTGGAACTTCTTTAAAAGAAAGCTTTTTTTTTCTTTTGAGGGAAGGATATCATCAAATGATTTCTTCCGCTCTGGGTGGCGCGGAAGGGAGTTTCAGACTCTTACTGACTAACGTTCTTACTGACTAGCAGTGATAGCCTAGTGGTGTGACCGTCGGACTGCCAAGACATAGGTCTCGAGTTCGAACCCAGGCACCTCTGATTTTACGGATTCATGTGCGTATTGTATAATTATCACTTGCTTAAAAATCGGTAAAGGAAAACATCGTGAGGAAACCGGCATGCCTGAGAGATATTTCTCAACAGCATGTGAAACTAAGTCAAGGGCCCATGGGCAGCATAAAAACTCTGACACCAGGTTTTTTACTAACCACACGAAAACGAACAAACTGACTCAAACCCATGTTTCTTTCTTTGCCCTTTATGTTCCAGGGCAGCGGTAACCCTTTCGGACAATCCTGCTTATTGAAACATAGCTTAACGTTCAGAGGCCAGCACATCAAGTTACCACAATCTGTCAAATTTCTTTGATAGTATTTCAACTTTATTGCAAAGACCTAGGGTTCATTTTCAATTGAGAAAATTTGACAGTAAGGGATAGCTTGATGTGCTGGCGTCTGTACACTTTTTGGTACTTCACTAGGTGATTTTTAATTCACTGTTAACCATTTAGGAGATAAGAGTACTTATGATTAAAAATAACTTTCACTATGGGACCAACTACGAAAGAATTTCTTTTCTTTACATGAACTGAACAACTTAAGGTGAATGCTCCAACCAGCCCGCGAAATTCAAATTTTCTTAAGTTTTTTGCAATTTGCAGGCCAGTGATAGGTTGTATGTTGATGAACATTTGATTCGCGGCTGTAAGCTCATAAAGGTGTAAAAATGACTTTTTACAAGGTCAAAGTCATTCCGGAACCTTTATGAGCTCGGAGGGTTGTATTAATGATTTTGATGATTATAATTCTGTAACTACATACGTCTTACAGCCGCGAATCAAATGTTCATCAACATACAACCTATCACTGGCCTGCAAATTGCAAAAAACTTAAGAAAATTTGAATTTCGCGGGCTACCCTGGAACATCAACCTTAAACCTATTTTATATGGTTCATGCTCCATCTGTCTGGTTCTTTCCTCAAAACACCATTTCAGACAACAACCTACATGGTCTTCACATGATCTGACCAACATTATGTCTGGATATTAAAAGAGACTGTGACCGCTGAGTTTGTTTCAGCCTTTCTTCAGAGTAATAATAATATCCTTGGACATTTCACACAACGCCATACAGTCCAAGCTAAGCAACCTAATGCTTGTGTTAAGGTAACGAGATGGCTGATAAACTACTTATATAGATTTTTTTTTGTAAATACATACATATTATAGATAGAAAAACACCCAGACCCGGAACAAAAACTCGCAGGTCGCAAAAATATTTGTTCCGTGCGGGAATCGAACCCGCGACATGCTGTTCAGCAGTCAATCGCTCCACTGCGCCAACCGTGTCGAAAATAATCAGTTAGGAAAGGCTGACCTCATCTAGTTTTTTCTTTTCCTTATACTATTCTTCTTCTTCTGCAGAGCTTACAACTACATGGCAGAGTCCCTGAGAACTGGTGGCTTCACCGGCAGACGTTGTGAGAACCTGAACAATGCCGTAAATGGAAATTGCAACGCTGGAGGCACCCTCAGGATGGGAGGAGCACAGCCTAAGACTGGGTAAGCAGAATTAATATTCCACCCCTTGAACGCCAGGGAGCCTTTTTTTTTGTTAAGACTGGAAAATCATCCAATGACTTCTCCCGCTCTGTGTGGAGCGGAAGGGAGTGTCAGACTCTTACTGACTAAAACCCATCCATGTTCCTTCTTTAGCTCTTTATGTTCCGGGGTAGCGGTAACCCTTTCGGACAATCCCGCTTACCCGGCAGGCTACCCCTTGAACACCACAGGGCCTAGCCCATATAATGCCACAAACACGTATGTGTGTTGAAGGCACTGAGCTTAGAATAGCACAAAAAATTGTGGCAGAGTTTGTGCTAGTCAAAGTCACATACATTAACGATAACGAAATTAGATAAATCTGAAATGTATGGAACTGGCAATAAGCTTTCGAAATGTCACGTGATCAATCGTTTTCGTTCGCTAAGTGCTTGACAATGTCAAATTGTGTAACGAAACTCGATCATCATTTCCATACAAATGCTTTGACAAATGGCGTTCTTGACAATCCGTCAAGAACGCCACTTGTCAATGTCAAATTGTGTAAATAAATGATGACGAAATCGATTGATTCGATCAATATTCCCATACAAATGCGTGAATAAAATCAAATAAAAATGCTGATTTTCACTTTAGTTTGGATTAATGACTTTTGATTTTGTTGACAAGTGGCATTCTTGACAATCTGAATCGCTGAGATAACGAATTGTTCAATCAACAACATAGCACATGCGATATCTATTTTCGAAATCGAATCGACACGGAGCGATTGACATTGGTCTAGGCCCCTGGGCACGCGCTAGCCCTCCACGACAAGCTAGAATATTTTTCTTCTATCTCGTTATCAAATCAAAATGTTTAAGTTATCATTTTTTATTAAGCACTTTACTTTGCTTAGAATAACTGAACGCGATCAACACATAAACCCCGTGTTAGGATTGTCAGTGTCATTATTTTTTATGAAATATTGACACTGACAGGTCTTAAATGAAAGCGGTTTAGATGTGAATTTGGCACTTAGGCTCGGATTACAATTTGAACTCGTTTTGTATTATGACGGTAATTAACTAAGTTCTCATTATTTAATATTTACGTATCTAAAAATACTTAAAATATTAATACAGTCAAACGGGGTGAATAGGGACGCAGCGGTGAATCGGAACGAAACTTCAAAAAGGATTTTAACATTGAAATAATATAGTTTGTTGCCAAAAAAGACCTGTAATGTATTTACTGTATTATAATTAACAATTAAGGATCCTTATTGGCCACAAACTATATTATTTCAATGTTAAATCCCTTTTAAAGTTTCGTCCCGATTCACCCCTGCATTCCTATTCACCCCGTTTGACGGTAATAACTATGTACAAGTACAGAGGCCAGCACATCAAGCTACCCCGATCTGTCAAATTTCTTTGATAGATTTTCAGCTTTAATACAAAAGAATAAGGTTCATGTTCAATTGGGAATATTTGACAGTTTAGGATAACTTGATGTGCTGGCGTCTGTACATAAAACAGGAGGGAAAAACAAATCAAAGGGCATCAAAAAATTCGTCCACATCGCTGTCAACAGGAAAAGTTCCCAAAAGGCTGGCAGCATTGCCGCGTTGTATGGCAATGCTGATTCTTTAGTTCTGATTATAATTGAATTTCTCTTTCTCTTTTGCAGAAGCACTGGCCTCTATCATTTGACTACCAACCCAATCTGGCCTTTCTCCCAAGGATAATTGAGGAAGAATAGAAAATGTAAAGAATTATTTACAAATTGCCTTAAAAATAAATCATAGAAATTTTAAATTATACTTTTATTTTATTTTTTAAACCGTAGCCGCCTTGTAATTTCTTCATGAGTCTTTCAGGTTGATATGTTTATTCGGAATTAAAATGAAAATTCACACAAAAAAATAACTTAACTCTAATTTAGTTCATGCTTAATCTGTATGGTTCTTTCCTCAAAAGACCATTTCAGACACCTACATACACAAAAAAGCAGTGATAGCCTACTGGTGTGACCGTCGGGCTGCCAAGTCTTAAGTCTCGAGATCCCAAAGCACGCACCTCTGACGTTTCGAATTCATGTGCTTAGTGTAGAATTATCACTTGCTTCAAAAATCGGTCAAGAAAAACATCGTGAGGAAACCGGCATGCCTGAGAGATATTTCTCAACAGCATGTGAAGCTAAGTCAGGGGCCCATGGGCAGCATAAAAACTCTGACACCAGGTTAGTCACTAACCACACGAAGAATAAGAAGAAGTTATAATTGTAGAAAAGTGGTGTCTGTACAATGGAAATATATAGAAAAAAAATAGCAGGGGTTTTTATTATATCGATACCGAACCCGAAATTGTATTTTTTTTTATTGTTTGTCTGTGTGTTTGTGCACGCTAATATCAGAAAAGGCTTATTCGATTTAGATGCGGGTTTCATTAATATATTGTAGTAAGCTTCACTCCACATTTAGTGTTTATTTCATGTCAATCGGTTCATAAATAAAAAAGTTATGTCAATTTAAAGAATCACAGCGAACATTGTCACTATTCCACGCGGATAAAGTCGCGGGCACAGCTAGTTGAATAATAATAATTTGAAAATGCTAATACATTTTAATAACATAATGAAAATAAATCTTACAGATAATAAAAAAAATTTAAAGCTAACAACTTAAACTAAACTTAAATTAAATGACGATCCAACTAACTATATACAAATAAATACAAAAACCGAAAGGACACTTAGGCGTCAAAGTACTCATCCGCATCGCTGTCGTCCGGGAACGTGCCCAGAAGACGCGCAGCATTGCCACGTTGAATGGCAATGCTAATTCCAAAGAACAATCCAGCCCTCTGGTCACGTGAATCATGAAACCCATCGGCGAGAAATTTCCTTAAAAAGGAGTTGTGCACTCGGGCCCCATGATGCTAATTGGTTCAGTTGGACGTCTTTGCTAAATGTATATTTTTCTAGGTAGTATTTTTTTTTGTAATAAGCCTACTACTTGAAGCTCTGCTGATCCCCTTAAGAACATCTCAGTATGATATAAGTGACTGCTCTCACGTTTACGCTATAAAGTGGCGTATAAAATGTCTTTTGAGTTGTACCGCTAGGTACACCAGTATACAGGTTGGGTCTTTATTGTGAGGTATATTTTTAGAACGAATGTCTTTATGTATGTAATGTGTTGGATAATGTAAATGTTTGAATATAGAAAATTTGTTTAACGTGACTGATATTTAATGTTGAGGGGCTATCTCCACGAGCGAGAGAATCGCGGCGATAATATCGTCGTGCCACGTATTTCTATACACTGTCTATGAACGCGTCTCCACACGGCGATATTATCGCGGCGATACGACGAGTGGCAATGAGCGAGCGTAACGTCGTCGTATCGCCGCGGTATCGTCGCGACTGGTGGCGCGCCCGCCGCGCGCGATTCCGTTACGAGTCGTCACGGGCTCGCGGCGATTCCGTTACCAGTCGCGACGATACGCTGGCGTAATAATCGCTTGTTCGTGGAGACGACCCGACGATAGAAGCACGGATCCGTCGCGATTCTATCGCTCGTGGAGATAGCCCCTTAGTGTAAAATTTAAATAGAATAAATAATATCATCATCTGCCTAGCCTTTTCCCAACTATGTTGGGGTCGGATGCCAGTCTAACCGGATGCAGCTGAATACCAGTATTTTACATGGAGCGACTGCCTATGTGACCTCTACAATCCAGTAACTGGGCAATACGATACCGCTTAGTAAGACTGGCTGTCAGATTTACTGGCTTCTGACGGCCCGTAACGACTGTCACAGATGCACAAATGACAGCCAGGACCAACGGCTTAACGTGCTATCGAATAAATAATAATTGTTACTAGATATTTGCACGCCATGAAAAATGGCAGACATGTCGTGAGCCACTCTTATTTACGATCTTGCATGCATGTATTATTTTAATTCTGTATGTATACACACGTGTATGCAAATAAAATTTCTGATTCTTATTCTTTAATCTGTAATGGTGGAGTTTCTTGCCCATTCACCATACGAAACTACCTTTTGGAAGGGTTGACTAGAATCAATTCTATTTTTTGTTCATTTTGACGTTCAATAGTGCCTTTCTTGTGCCTATTTGAAATAAATTATTTGACTTTGACTTTAATTGCGGCATTTAAAAAAAAGAGCTGTTTTCTGTTGTCAAATAGGCAAATAGGCCTCTGGGGTCTATCTTAGCATGCCAATGCTAAGCTGGACCCGCAGACGCCTATTTGAGTGCTTTATTTAAGCGTGTTTTTACAATAAATCACAATAAGGCAAAACACTAATTTTGTTAAAAGGGTTGTTCACAGACTACTTTAATCAAGCAACAGCCTGTACATCACAGGTGCATGAACCGCACCCTTTATAGTCCCGCGAATTACGTGCGGCGAATATATACAGCGTGTTTCGAAGATATAAATGTTAAAATATACTTTTAAAGTGCGTATAACTCATAGAGAGATTTTCAAATGAATTATAGAACGGTTTAGTTACCCGGAGTTTTTATACTTAAATAGGTTTTGAAGATCTTTCAGATTCTTAGTATGTATTTATATTCAATTAATCTGCCTAGCCTTATCCCAACTATGTTGGGGTCGGCTTCCAGTCTAACTAGATGCATTTGAATACCAGTATTCTATATGAAGCGACGGTAAATCTGACCATAAACTTTTGTAATAAAGTTGAAAAACTATCAAAGGACAGATTGTTGTATACATATAATTATACTATGTAACTACATATTATATATACCTATTGTTATATAGCCGGCAGTGATGGCCTAGTGGTGTGACGGTGGGACTGCCAAGTCTTAGGTCTCGAGTTCAAACCCAAGACACCAACCGCCGACTTTACGGATTCATGTGCGTATTGTATAATTATCACTTGCTTAAAAATTGGTGAAGGAAAACATCGTGAGGAAACCGGCGTGTCTGAGAGATATTTGTCAATAGCATGTGAAGCTAAGTCAGAGGCCCATGGGCAGCATGAAAACTCACATGAAAAAAAGAAGAATTTGTTTGAGCCTTCCGGCCCAAATAAATGAACAATAGCGAAAAGTACTCAAAGGAGTATCAGGCTCGATTTTGATGAAAACTGAAACAGCATCGTTAGATTTTTGAAAAATCAATATTTCTAGCAAGGAATCGATCCCGTTGATTAAAAAATACATTGCACTCACCATTTGAAAGTGTCGCTAATAAGGATCGAATTCTGGGCAGTAATGACATACAAAAAACTTACCGCTGATTTTGTGCCGGTAATTAGAGATAACTAGCCGCTGCCAGCGGCTTCGCCTGAGAGTATGTCGGCAATAATCCCAAGGGAAAGTACTACCAGGATGAAAAGTCCCTATGTGTTAATCCAGGTCATAAACTACCACTGTACCAAGTTTCATCCAGATCCGTTCAGCCGTTTAAGCGTGAAGGACGAAAACACATACAAACTCACACACACACTCACAAACTTTCGCCTTTATAATATTAGTGTGACGTCATTTTTTATTAAAAAATATATCTTTCGTATTAACTCTATACAGAGGTACGACAGAGGGGCTTTCCTTTAAACTGCCTATACTTGGTACCATTTTCAAGCTCTGTACCAATAATCAATTAATTATCAGCGGTAGTTTAGTCGCAAATGATTTTTTTCAGTTTTTGCTCCGTTTGAACACGATGTATCTTTCCTAACACCTGATTATGTTTATACGCATAGGTCATTCACCTTAAAACGATAAATCTTAGTATAACCTACGATGCATTGTTACAAGGTCAGTTTTTATTTACAAATCGTGGTTGCGTTATAATCTGATCTGTAAGCTATTCAATTTATTTAAAAAAAAATAGTTAAAAAAAAACTAAAAAACACGCTTTTTATAGAAAACCGAAATAAAAAATAGAAAATAAATTTTACTTTTTTAAAAGCGTGGGGTGCTTTTTAAGGTAATATTCACCATCACCATGCACCCCACGCTTTTTAAAAAGTAAAATTTATTTTCTATTTTTAGTTCGGTTTTCTATAAAAAGCGTGTTTTTTAGTTTTTTTAAACTATTTTTTATTTCCTACTTTTTAGTTCAAATTAATGTATTGTCATCGGTCCTCGATAAATCTACAAAGTTTGAATGAAATCTGGCCGTTTAAAGTGGGTGAAAATCGCGTCTAAAGGAGTCGGTTACAAACATACATACATACATATAAAAAAACTATTATCAAATTATTGCATTGTCATCGGTCCTTGAGACGCGTGCAAAGTTTCAAGTTGATCAGACTTTTAGAAACCGGTGAAAATTAAGCTCAAAGATTCCGTTACATACATACATAGATACAACCCGAGCTAATGAGCATGAGCAATACAAACGAGCGTGACCAGGGGGCTGGATTGTTCTTTGGCCAAAGAATTAGCATTGCCATTCAACGTGGCAATGCTGCCAGTCTTCTGGGCACGTTTCCTGATGACAGCGATGCGGATGAGTACTTCGACGCCTAAGTGTCCTTTTGACTTTTTTGGATTTATTTGTATATATAGTTAGTTAGATAGTCTTTTAATTTAAGTATGTATAAGTTGGTATTCGTTTGTATATGATTGTAATTAAGTTTATGTCATTAAAATAAAATAATAGTATTTACATTTAAAAAAACTAATTTTTGGTGCATTTTTTTATACCTCATCGAATTAATAGTAAACACGTATAGTATACGTAGTGTAATTTAATGCCCCTCTGTCCTATCAACCCTGTCTATGCCAGATTTTTCGAAATCGAGATTTATTAATGGATTGGAGTGCAACAATATACTAAAGGTTTAAGCTTAAAGCGTATTCAAGCTAAGTGAATAACAATGTAAAGTAAGTTAGCGGCTGATTTATGTTCTGACATCCCCTTGAGGTGAAATCGCCAGTGTAATCCATAAAATCTATAGTAATATTATAAAGCTGAAGAGTTTGTTTGTTTGAACGTGCTAATCTCTGGAAATACTGGTCCGAATTGAAAAAAATATTTTTCACCTCACAGGCTCGGAAAGAGTCTGTTTGTCATTCGAAATCTGAGCCGAAAATCGATTTTTGCTCTCTAGCGTGGAAAGAGTTTTTAAAATTCGAACCTTTCTATTTAATAATTTTATATACTGCCAGTCCACTGAAAATGCATGACACGGTCTAAAATAAAATATTAAATAATACCGCTCACCTTAAAAACTTCGATCACAGTACAGAAATTAAATATTTTGCGAGGAATAATTGTAAAATTGGAATTAATGTTAATAAGTATTCCATTTGATTAAAACAAACTGTGACGTCACATTCGAATATGACATAAAAATACTACCCTGTCAAATACCCAATTGTGTAGTAATTTAAGTTTAATTTTTTAAATAAAATAAATACTAATATAATATGTTATTTAATCCTTTGCTTGGCAAAAATAAATATGTTTTAAATTAAATTAGTTTTTTTCTTTCATTCTCCTTAGAGGACAAGTAGGATATAGAACAAAATACAGGGTATTTAATTTTGGAGATATTCTATGTAACTCATATGATACATTGCCAAGTATCTGTCATTTTCTTTACATGAGTCAATGTATCTGAGACGCTCGAACAAAATAAAACTCAACATTATAACACCTGTTTTCTTGCACCTAGCAGTTTCCTCGCTGTAGTGAGGTGAAAAATTGTGTGTTGCGCTCGGCAGCAAAGCTTTTCTGCGTCTCGTACCTTTGAAACCTTCGTTACGCTCAGGATTCTATATTTGAACCACTCGCTTCGCTCATGGTTCAACCCTAGAATCCTTCGCATACTCAGGTTTCAATAGAAATACTCGCGCCAAAAATCAACTTTCCAGCCTTGCATAACAAATAACTATTGTGTTGGATAGTCCATTTATCGCGGAAGGCTATAGGCTATGTAACATCACGCTACGACCAATAGGAGCCGTGCAGCGGGAGAAACCGTGCGGGAACAGCTACAGACAGTAAGAGATAAAAACAATTGCGGCAAACATCAATCTGCCTAGTCTTTTCCCAACTATGTTGGGGTCGGCTTCCAGCCTAACCGGATGCAGCTGAATACCCGTATTTTACATGGAGCGACTGCCTATCTGACCTCCACAACCTAGTAAGTAACTGAGTAATACGATACCCCTTGGTAAGACTGGCTGTCAGACTTTCGGGCTTCTGTCGACCCGTAACGACTGTCAAAGATCCACGAATGACAGCCGGGACCAACGGCTTAACGTGTTTTTTAGCTAATAATCATGATTAAAACACCGTTTAAACATAATTTATTTACATAAGCATAACATTAACTAAATATATTTTCCCAGTTTTGGTGTTCTTTCTTGATTTTGTATTCGCTAATAAATGGTGCATACTATTCTATTACTGTCTGGATTCGTTACACTTGAGTAGATAGCTAACAGAGACTAAACTTCAATTCAAATACTAGTATTTTAACGAGAGATCCTTAGAAAAAGAATTTTGGTCCAAGACAATATCAAATGTGAGCCTCCTCGTGTCCCTTGGCTTCACTACATAGTACAAAATCTGTATGTATGCTAGTCCTAATGTATGCTAGTCCTAATGCCTGTATGTATGCTTAGATCTTTAAAACTACGCAACGGATTTTTTAACAGATAGAGTGATTCATTGTTCGGGCGAAGCCGTG
The DNA here is from genome assembly GCA_951799385.1 of Hyppa rectilinea. Lineage (NCBI taxonomy): Eukaryota > Metazoa > Arthropoda > Insecta > Lepidoptera > Noctuidae > Hyppa > Hyppa rectilinea. Next base: position 8,946,128 of record OX637330.1, on the reverse strand, counting down.
GGCGGAAGCTAGTATTGATATGAGGTTATGTAGACGTCTAACGGTAACAGCACTACGTATGAGATCTGGACATGTTCCATTAAACTTTGCTTTTATGATGAGAAAAACTAACTCCCCGAATCTGTGCGGTGTAGTGGAAGACGTGCATCACTTACTAATGGAATGTGTTCGCTATCAGACGTACCGAGATTCCTTGATGTGACTATAAATCTGTACTTATGACATAATTAAGTTTACCTGCCACTGCTATATGTGTTTTTCTTTGCACCTTTTGTGGTGTAGTGTTTTTATTCTGGGTGCATCGTCTTCACATATAATGTTATAATTCGTGTATACAAAACATTGTAAAACATTTTAAAAGAGTAACGGTGGAGTTTCTTACCCATTCTTCTCCACACGTAACTAACTTTTGTTAGGGGCTACTAGAATAAATTCTATTTCTTGTTCATTTTGACGTTCTAAAGTGCCTTACTTGTGCCTATTTGAAATAAATGATTTGACTTTGACTTTGGACGAAATAAGTATAGGTATATTTCACGGTCTGTTATCGGAACCTTACTCTGAAATGTCGAAAAACCTGTTTATGGTTTTTAGTACCCTTCATTAAAAATAATTAGAAGTAAGTTGTCATTATTTTCTTAGTTACGTATTTTTAGTTAAGGTTACAATGGATTTGGCATATACTTTCATGAAAATTCTTTTATCAAATGGGAAAACAAAACGATTTTTAAGTAACTGGTAATTGTAGGTACAATACGCACATGAATCCGTAAAGTTAGAGAATTCTAAAAGTGCCGTGACCGTCGGACTGCCAAGTCTTAGGTCTCGAGTTCGAATCCAAGGAACGCACCTCTGACTTTTCGGATTCATGTGCGTATTGTATAATTATCACTTGCTTAAAATCGGTGAAGGAAAACACTTGAGGAAACCGGCATGATTGACAGATATTTCTTAACAGCATGCGATGCTAAGTCAGAGGCCCATGGGCAGCATAAAAACTCTGACACCAGGTTAGTCACTAACCACACGAAGACGAAGGAGATGATTCTCTGTAAACTACTTACTCCATGTTCCCACAGCATAATATAACCATAAGGGGTGTGTACCGCCGCGGAAAAAACTCCATGAATAAAATTAGGGTTCCTCTAGAATTTATTACACATATAAACGGAGAGTTCTGTAATATATCTCGTATTACATTTACATATTGTTGGGTTCTGTATCTTTTATGTTTTCCTAAGTTAAGTATTTGGGTATCAGCTGGATTGATATTTCGTATTCTGTTGCTAAGAGAAGCTCGTAGTTTAGTAATAACAGCCGCACGGATCGATCCGTCAGGTTAAGCTACGTTTGCTGGGGTTGGTCCGTGGATGGGTGACCATCTTTACATATCGAGAAACCTGATGTCAGTTTTAAAGTTACCCAAGGGCCTCTGACTTAGCTTCACTTGCTGTTGAAAAATATCCTTCTCCGTATGTTAAGAGGAGCTCGTGGCTAAGTACCTAATAACAGCCGCACGGATCGACCCTTTAGGTTAAGCTACACTTGCCAGAGTTGTTCAGTAGATAGGTGACCATCTTTTCATATCGAGAAACCTGGTGTCAGAGTTTTTATGCTGCCCATGGGCCTCTGACTTAGATTCACATGCTGTTGTGAAATATCTAGAATTAAAAATCACCTAGTTTAGTACCAAAAAGTAAACGTTAAGCTTTGTTTCAATAAGCAGGATTGTCCGAAAGGGTTACCGCTACCCTGGAACATAAAGGGCAAAGAAAGGAACATGGATGGGTTTTAGTCAGTTCGTTCGTTTTCGTGTGGTTAGTGACTATCCTGGTGACATGAGTTTTTATGCTGCCCATGGGCCTCTGACTTAGCTTCACATGCTGTTGAGAAATATCTCTCAGACATGCCGGTTTCCTCACGATGTTTTCCTTCACCGTTTTTTAAGCAAGTGATTTATACAATACGCACATGAATCCGTAAGTCAGAGGTGCCTTGGGTTCGAACTGGATACCTATAACTTGACGTCACGATGTTTTTCTTCACCGATTTTTAAATCGGTGAAGGAAAACATCGTGAGGAAACCGGCATGCCTGAGAGATATTTCTTAACAGCATGTGAAGCTTAGTCAGAGGCCCATGGGCAGCATAAAAACTCTGACACCAGGTTAGTCACTAACCACACGATAAGAAGAAGAAGCATACAAATAAACCAACATACAGGTGAAGCTAATATAAAGCGTGTAAAATAGTGGCAGTTTTTGTTAACCTTAAACTAAGCCTCGACTCCTTCCTCCTTCTCTCCTAAGCCTTCCCGTGCCGTACGGCGCGTATATGTTCCACGCGCGCCTCAAAGAGATGTCAGCATATGAAGGGGCCCCTCAGGGCCAAGCCTGCCGGGTAAGCGGGATTGTCCGAAAGGGTTACCGCTACCCCGGAACATAAAGGGCTACGGAAGGAACATGGATGGGTTTTAGTCAGTAAGAGTCTGACACTCCCTTCCGCTCCACTCAGAGCGGGAGCAGTCATTGGATGATTTCCCAGCCTTAAAAAAAAAAAAAAAAAAAGCCTCGACCAATAAATCTTTCAGATAAACTACGTATAACTGATATACAAGATTTGTGACACCTGACGGATTTACGAGCGCCGGATATCCGGCACTTTATCCCGGTAACAAGCACTTACGTCATTTCCTTTAGGAAACGGATTTAGGGGAAGTGTTGCGATTTCAACGATTATTTCAGTTGCTATAGTTTTAGAAATCTTTTGTTTTATCTTCGTCTCAGTTTATCTTTTTAACCTTTTGAATGCCAGAGCATAAACGCTCGCGCGTGCCCTCCACGCCAAGCTACAAATTTATTTCAAAGTCAAATCATTTATCTATATATATAAAAGAAAGACGGGTTTGTTCCCTTCGTTATAACTCGAGATCTGCTGGACCAATTTTCATGGTTTTTGTTTCGTTGGATTTGTCTCCGCCCTGAATAGCAGAATACATTTTTAATTCTTTTTTTTTTTTTTTTTTTGGTAGGGTAGGTAGGTAGGTAGGGTAGGTAGGTAGGTAGGGTAGGTAGGTAGGGTAGGTAGGTAGGGTAGGTAGGGTAGGTAGGTAGGGTAGGTATGTAGGTAGGGTAGGTAGGTAGGGTAGGTAGGTAGGTAGGGTAGGTAGGATGGGTAGGTAGGGTAGGTAGGTAGGGTAGGTAGGTAGGGTAGGTAGGTAGGGTAGGTAGGTATGGTAGGTAGGTAGGGTAGGTAGGTAGGGTAGGTAGGGTAGGTAGGTAGGGTAGGTAGGGTAGGGAGGGTAGGTAGGGTAGGTAGGGTGGGTAGGTAGGGTAGGTAGGGTAGCTAGGGTAGGTAGGGTAGGTAGGGTAGGTAGCTAGGTAGGTAGGATAGGTAGGCAGGTAGGTAGGAAGGGTAGGTATCACAGTTAAGACAGGACAACGTCTGTCGGGTCAGCTAGTTTCAAATAAGCACAAGAAAGGCACTTTTGAACGTAAAAATGAACAAGAAATAGAATTGATTCTAGTCGCCCCTTCCAAATGGTAGTTTCGTGTGGAGAACAATGGGCAAGAAACTCCACCGGGACTCTTTTTTTTAACATTACTTATATGTGAAGACCCAGAATAAAAATACTACACCACAAAAGGTGAAAAGAAAAACTCATAGAGCAATAGCGGGTAAACTTAATTATGTCATTCTAAAAGATAATAATAATAAATCAATTAATGTGTGAGAAGTTATTCCAATATGTTAAATTATAAATTATTATCTAATTTACTTTGCAACCAATTCTGTCTAGATTTCTTCTTGTTATCATGAATTTCCCAATATCCATGGTGTCTTTTAATTTTTTTATTTCATTAAATACGTACGAGAATCCAATTTTTAAGATATCTACATAAACACACACAAAGTAATTATTTAGTTGTTTATTTCGTGTTATAGTGTACCCGCTTTGCCACATATTTGTGTCGTTGGCGTACAGGGCATGAGCTTGCTTGTCACGTTTATGTGACAATAGCGTTGAAAAGGTTGATACAGGACTTAAAAAAAGGAGTGGGTTTTATATTCATTTCACGGATTTTTTTTGGACTTCCAGTTAAAACGGGACTCTATTACTAAGACTCTGTAACCAGGCTGTATCTCATGAACCGTGATAGTTAGACAGTTGAAGTTTTACAGATGATGTATTTCTGCTGCCGCTATAATAAAAAATAGTAACAAACCGAATTAAATCAATATTTATGGGGGCTCCCATAAATAATAAGTGATTTAAATTTGACCTAAAATAATAAATTGTCGGCACACTAGAATAAACAAATCCATTATGGGTAGGTACTTGCACACTGCTTGTAATTATCTAATGCGTATTTCCTATTTTTTCTTACCACTTTTCTTATTTTGGTGGTTTGAACTGTAAAAAATCTTCCATCTGATTGAATGGAAAATCTAAATAAATGTAATCACATGTACAACGTGGCGCTACAATGGTGACATTAATTTAACACACGGGTAGGGCTGGTGCCCATTAAGCATATAAATGTTGATAGGTTAAAATAAATCGCAAATTTAACAAAAAAAAAGTCAAACTAACTAAATAATGTCTTATTTTCTAACGTTTGAAATAAATCCGTAAATAATAACGTTTAATGTAAATATTATAATGTCTTCATCATTCTCCTACCCTCTCCCATCGTCTCTTTGGTCTCCCTCTACTTGTATAGCCATCCACATTCATACTTACAACTTTCCTGACAACATTTTCCTCATTCCTCCGCATAACATGCCCATACCATGACAACCGATGTCCATACAATTTTCAGTCACCGGTGTCACTTTCAAACTTCCTTATATACTCATTCTGTATTCCTCCATTCGCGTAACACCACACATCCCTCTTAGCATTCTCATCTCAGCTGCATGCAATTGTCTTTCATTCATTCCTTTTGTGGCCCAACACTCTGATCCATACAGGTCTACATGAAACGTAAATGTGCGTTAAATTAATGTCACAATTGTAGCGCCACGTTTATAAAATAGATATTAAGGATCACAACAAACTTACCTTATCAACTTTGCCCTGGACAATGTACGGAATGCCCGGAACTGGACCGAAGATCGAAGGCATCATCGCTGGAGCTATGATGACTTTGACGGGCTGATGACAGCTTCCACTATCTCCAGAACAGCTGCAGCAACAATGACACTTTTTTTCACTACTTTTATTGCATCCACTCTTTTTCTCATCAACTAATTCACTGTCACCACTTTGATTATTTTTCATGTCATCGTCAATGACTTCGTCTTCGTTGTACAATTTTGGTTTTTTACTGAACTTCGGTAATTCCAGTAAAGGGAGGCGTCTTTTTAAATCTTTCGGCGTTTCTAGTAAATAGTTCTTTTGTTTGTCACTGTTTTCTTGGTTGTGGTTATTTTGGGTAATGCCCGTTTTGAAAGGATGGACGAATAATGTTTTTGTGGTTTTTTGTTGGATTTTTGTGCTTGAGGCCCCTGGGAGGGCCTCAATGGGCCTTTTTGAATCCAATTTGATTGTTTTTTATTGTCTTCACACGAAAAGTATTTTGTCAATGTTCATAGTTGGTTAAAAAGTTCTAAATTGACGTTCTAGAAAAAAAGAAAAACAAAATTAATTTTATTTCAAAGTAGCAATTTTTCTTTGTGATTTTAAAAGTGACTAATTTACACTTTAATTACATTTTAATTTAGTATACATATTGTAGTGATATTTATTTTAGTAGTATGTGTGTATCTTAGTATGTTTATTCTATTAGTGTATCCCCACTGACAGCGATGGGGATGAATTTTTTGACGCCCTATGAGCTCTTCTCCTTTTTTACCACTTGTACATAATGGATATATTTTTTAGTTTTAGGTTGTATATATTAATCATTGTTTTATTTTAAATTAAGTATGTATGTATAAGTTGATTATATATTGACAATTTCAAAGGATTAAAAATTAACTATAAATGTATTAGTGTAAATTAGTGAATTGTTTCTTTATACTTATGTATTATGTTTTTCTCTTCTAATCTCACACACGTTGTCCACATCTCTTTTATCGACTTTCCTATCGCAGGTATGCTGGAAGAGATTTCTTTAGAAATAAGCATCACCTGTATGTATTTTCTGTTTCTTTCTTCTTGTCTGTTTTTATGTGTGTACATTAATGGTTAAATAAATAAAGTGCCAACCATGAACAAAGGTTTTAATCCGTTAAAATATATATTATTCTTTTTACTTTTTACTATTCTAAACTCAAACTCAAACTCAAAGTATTTATTTCAAATAAACCAATTACAGGCACTTTTGAATTGTCAAGGTGTCGGTCAGTCAGAGAGATGAAGCTAGATGCCCATTCCAAAGTAGTAGGTACCTATGAAGAAGAACGGGCAAGAAACTCCATGGACACTCTTTTAAACAAAATATGGTTACCTATGGCTATAGGACCATATCTAGGGTCTAGGACCCATCTAATGACTTTTCCCGCTCTGAGTGGAGCGGAAGGGAGTGCCAATTGTTTAATTTATTGTCATTTTTTTTTTGTAAGTTTTGTAAAAATGAATTGTTGAATATTTCAATTTAATTAATCATGTTTTTTTTTTTTATAATGCCCACTCGCATTTTAACAAAAGGGTTGTCTACTGCTTAACTGGACTTGTGTGGATGTCACAAAAGAATTGCAGCCTCCAGCCAGGGCTTAAAAACAAACTTATAAACTAAGAGACTACACGCTAATCGCAACCCCTGTGGTACGGACCTCGGCTTAGGGCGTTTAAATAATCATCAGTTTTGAATAAGAATGTGGATAGCTATACAAGTAGAGGAAGAACGAAGAAACGATGGATGGATTCTGTGCAAGATGATATGGCTAGAAAGGGAGTGACTACCGAGATGACGACTGATAGAGAAGTATGGAAAACAAGGACATGTCCGCCAAGCACAAATAAATTTGAATAAGACCAGAATAATGATGATTTGTTTAGCACACATGTCTGAGAGATATTTCTCAACAGCATGACATGTGAAGCTAAGTCAGAGGCCCATGGACAATATAAAAACTCTGACACCGGGTTACCCTTTAACCACACTGAAAAAGAAAGAAGATCTGTTTAGAATTTAAATTATATGTAAAGTGTGAGTTTAATAAACATCACAAATATCAACTATTACTGTGATACTTGGCTCTTGGACAAATGTAACAATCAATCTTAAAAAAAGATAATAGGTCCCAACTGTGTTGGGGTCGGCTTCCAGTCTAACCGGATGCAGCTGAATACCAGTATTTTACATGGAGGGACTGCCTTTCTGACCTCCACAACCCAGTAACTGGACAATACGATACCCCTTGGTAAGACTGCTGTTAGATTTTCGGGCTTCTGACGACCCGTAACGACTGTCAAAGATGCACAAATGACAGCCGAGAAAATGTAACAGAATTAAAAATAAAGTTTTTATAATTTTTTTTTATTAGTGGCTGTAATTTGTATTTAGAAAATTAACTGGTTTTATGTCCATTTAGTGGTTTATCTTATTATTTCTCCCTAAAACGTTGATATTAATTGAATTAAAGTATAACAATAATACTTCCTAGACTAAATTAACTAACAAACTATTCAAGCAAAGGAGATAAGTCCGGGTCTGGGTGTTTATCTATCAATAATATGCAAGTAATTACAAAAAAAAAAAAAAAGTGTGTATAAGTAGTTTATCAGCCATCTCGTTACCATAACACAAGCATTAGGTTGCTTAGCTTGGGACTATATGGCGTTGTGTGAAATGTCCAAGGATATTATTTATTTTATTTAAGTTTCTTGGGCCTTGAAAGTGCCAACGACAAATATGTAATATGTGTTTTCATATTTTATTTTTGACCGTGTCAAATAATCAACTAGCACCTCTTTTTAAATTTATGAATAATGTTTTTAATTTCTTTTTTCTAAAATTATTGTTATTGTCAACTATCATGATTTGACATTGTGAATTGATTTTTTATTTGTATTTTTATACTTAGTATTTATATTTAAATTTTTTCATTATTAATCACTTTTATAATCAACAAACACGCCTGCCAGTATTTTTTGTCAAAAGATATGAAAGGTACGATTTTACACAAAATCCAACGTACACAATTCAATTTAATTGAAAACAAACAAACGCATACACTGTTTTCAGCAAAAACAAGTTTTAAAAAACAAAAACACAAAATTTTCAGTTCCTTCGTTATGTTTACACAAAGGTCGTTAACCTTATAACCTTGAAACGTCACGTGACACTTGTTTGTAAACAAACAAACACAAGCAATTCGAAAAACAATTGAAAAACACACGTTAAAAAACAAAAAAGTTCAGCATTCAATAAAATTACACACCATACTATGTCTTTTTAGTTCAAAAAACTCCAAAATTACTACAAATTATGAGAAAATTATTTAAGAAAAATTTGAGAAATTCGCGACACGTCTCTCTCCCGTGAACGCGGATCAAATACTGAAGTTTACAGGATAAAATTGGGACAGGCGTGGCTTATTTTGGGAGGGGCTAGAAACCACGCCTTCAGACTATAATATCTAAATTATTTCATTGTCTAGACAGTTTAACATGGTGCTCCAAGAAGAAACCTCTATTCCCTAAACAGGTAGGCAGATATGTTCAATAAACCGACAATTCGCCAATTGAGTATTTGAAACGGGCAAAACAAAATATGAAATCACATAGAAAAAAGATCGCTCGTCTTAAAAACTTCCATTACCGTACAGAAATTAAATATTATGCTAAGACATAATTGTAAAATTGCATTGAATGCTAATAAGTAATTCAATTTGATTCTAAAAATCTGTGACGTCACATTGTTCAAATTCAAATTCAAATTCAAATTCAAATAGTTTATTGTGGATCATAGGTTCATAAGATGTTGTGTTAAATACAGGTGTCAGCTATGTCCCGCCATTAAGGCATACAAAGTTTATGTAACAGTTCGGCAAAAACAATACAATACCAGACATTAAATAATAAAATAAAATTGAGATCAAACAAAAATAAAAATTACAATACAAATTACAAATTACAAATTACAAAATACAAATTACAATAGGTACATCAAATCTGTCATGCAATATATTTTGATTAAATTGTCAAAATAGTAAAATATTTTATGTCAGATTAACAAATCATATAATTATGGACTTCAAATTTAAATATTTAATTTTTTATCATAGGTCATAAGTTTGGTGAATATATATTTAAATTAAATTACAAAACATTCATTCTAATTGTCATTCAATACATTATGATTAAAGTAGTACAATATTTAAGTCAAAAAAAAAAAAAAAAAAAAATTATTCATTCAATGGATTTGCTTCAATGTATTGTCATCTAAAAATTCTCTTACGGAGTAATAACATTTATCTATCAATAATTCAAGTAGTTTTTTTTTTAAGGTATTTATATCGCTCATAGTTCTGAGAAAAGGTGGTAGATTATTAAAGATCCGTGGACCCATACAAAAGATGCTTTGGTGTAAAAGCTTTGTTTTACTGGCTACGATGCGCAGCTTGTCTTTGTGTCTGGCCCTAGTGCAAAAATCAAACAAGTTTGGGTTTGATTTTATAAACATTACAGCTTCATATATATATACACAAGGGAGAGTTAATATTTTTAAATTTATGAAGTGTGGTCTGCATGAATCTACTTGGTGTATATTGCACATCGATCTGATACACCGTTTTTGAGCTCTAAAAGCATGCTCTTTCTCTACAGAGTTGCCCCAGAATATGATGCCGTAGCGTATGATTGAAGCAACATATCCATGGTAGGCAGTTAGTAGTGCAGACTGACTGACAGTGTTCCTTAGTCTGTAAAGAGCATAAGAGCTCTGACTAAGCCTTTTGCAGACTTGCTCAATATGTGACTTCCAATTTACTTTGCTGTCAATATAGAGACCCAGAAATTTGGTTACATCTATTTCTTCTATGCTGGTTTCAGAGCAAGATATATTTAGGTTGGCATCCGGTTGTACTCGCTGTTTAAAATTCATGATTTTTGATTTTTCTAGGTTTATTTTTAAGTCATTTTTATCAAGCCATTTTATAATTGTTGTTAGGGTGTTATTTATGTCAAGTTTTAGATCATCTAAGTCAGTACCGGTAAACAATATAGTACTATCATCAGCAAATAAGGTCATATGGTGCATTGTAAGTGTCGACATGTCATTTATATAAATTAGAAAGAGTGGTGGGCCTAGAATACTGCCCTGAGGGACACCGGAAAGGATAATTCTAACCTCAGAAACAACGGTTTCTTCAGTTCTGGTAGTTAGGGAGACTCTTTTTAATTCTACCATCTGTTTTCTGTTACTTAGATATGATTCAATGAGTTTGTATACGTTACCTCTTACTCCAAATGCATATAATTTATTCAATAGTATTTTATGGCTGACTCGGTCGAATGCTTTTGACATGTCCATGTACAGAGCTATGGCAGGCGACCTAGTGTCCATATTTATAAGAACTTTGTTTAAAAAGTTATATATTGCGGTATTAACCGATTTATTTTTCCTAAAACCATATTGACATGGGGTAAATATGTTATTACTTTCAAAAAATGGGTAGAGGCAGTTATATATGTTTTTTTCGAATATTTTAGAGAAAATGGTTATTAAAGCAACTGGCCTGTAGTTACTGATGGAAGATTTTTCATCTTTTTTATGTACTGGTTTTATAACTGTCAATTTTAATTTCTCTGGAAAAATACCGTGTTCTATGCACAGGTTAATAATGTAACTTATAGGAGCAGCAATTAAAATTGCTACATCCTTAACGATCTTTGTATTAATACCGTCATATCCTGCGCTATTTGTATTCCGCAGAGAAGTAATAATTTTAAGAATGTCTGAAGGAATTGTTGGGGGCATGAATATTGATTTAGAGTTAAATGTCAAGTTAGAAGAATATGATCGTGTTGGGTCAGAGAAAATATTATTATTATTATTATTTTTAACAATGTCAGCAAAATAGTCATTGAAGGTATTTGCCATAGTCTTAGGATCCGTAAGTACTTCGTCATTGATTATTAGTTTCTCAATGCCGTCCTTAGGATAGTTGTATTTAGTGTCATTTATTACTTTCCACGTTGCTTTGGATTTATTAACAGCTGAATTTATAAAATAATTGTTCTGAGACTTTTTTGTAAGCGAGATTATTGTTTTATATTTTTTAGCGTAAGACTTAAACTTCATTTTATTGTCGTTGTTTGAGTTTTTTCTATACTTCCAGAGAAGTTCGCGTTTACGTTTACTACACATTTTTATTCCTTTTGATAGCCATTTAGGTCTCGATATATTATTAATACGAATTTTCTTTATAGGAAAGCATAAGTCATAGATCAAGCTGAATATGTCATGGAATGAATTGTAGGCACTGTTAGGGTCTGTAGCCTCATAAACACTATTATACGAAATTGGTCTCAAATATTTAGCAAATAGACATCTATTTTCTTTAGTGAAACTACGTTTATATACATACCAATATTCAATTGGACTACACTTTTTTACCGGACACTTCATTATTTGTGCAGTGTGGTCGGAGAGCGCAAAATCTCTAATTTCACCTTTGCAGCCCTTAATGTTATGAGCTATGTTATCAATACACGTATTACTGGCGTTTCGTGTTGCCTGGTTAAACTGAAGGGTCACATTAAAGCTTAACAGTAGCTCTACAAATTCACTAGATATTTTAGAGTTGTTTGTAATATCTATGTTGAAATCTCCACAAATAATTATTTTTTTACTTTTACATAGTTTATCCAATATTTTACTTAAAATTAAAAAGAAAGAATTAGTTGCTCCGATTGTTTTGTTCGGCGGTCTGTAAATACATAAAATATATATTTTGTGGTCTATTAGTTCGATAGCAGAGCATTCAATAATATTTATAATAGACATTTTGTTGATTTCATCGAGACTTTTAAATCGCAGTCTATTCTTTATTAAAATACATGAGCCTCCATGTCTACTACATCTCATAAAATATGATCCTAAAACAAAGTTCAGTATCCGTAAGTAATCCTCGTCACCCTTCCTCATGTTATGTTCCGTAATGCACAATATATCCACCTTCATACCTTCTGTCGCTAATTCATCCAAGCACACTGAAAGCATATCCGATTTACTAATCAAACCATTAATGTTTTGATGCATGACAGTTAAACAATTATTTACGAAAAAAATCACAATTTAAATCTTTGTTTGTTTGACTTACAGAGTTTTGGTTACTTATTTCATCTAATAAAGAGTTGTCATTTTGTGTTTTGCAGGCGTTGTATTGTATTATACTTTCAATTTGTGATTTTATGTCCCCGAAAACTGTGTACATGCCTAAATCATTGATAGCACCTGTTATCTTTGAAAACATTGAGTGGTCATACGTTAAGTGCTTGTTTGAGTCAAGAGTATAGCAATGTTCGTGAGTCATGACATCCAGATACAGGAGGTTGTTGAAGTGTTCGATTCTCCAATTATACATATTAGCATAACTTATGCACTTAAACGTAGGGACGCATAAAATAACATTTGTGTGTTGCACTTTTTGTAGTGATTCTCTTATTGCTAATATCATGTTGATGGAGTCATTTGTTGTGTTGAAGTCGGTCTCGCCGATAAAAACTATACAGAAGTCTTCCATTGTAAAGTTTTGCAGTTTAAGTTCAATTCCATTCATAGTTTCTTCAATTCCGCAATTTGTCTTTACGTAATGACATATTTGCGTGTTTGGTCCTAAGGTGTTTTCAGCAATTGTAAGGATTCTGTTAGTATTATTTGTACTCAATATGCAGATTTTCCGAGTTAGGGCCTTTTTTTCAGTCAGTATATTATTGTTGTTAGATGTGGAGGTGCTCGTCAGTTTTGATACATTCGGTAGATCACTATTAATGTCTATTGTTATATGTCATAATTATACAAATCACGTACAATTTCGTGTTTTGACAGTTCGTAAAAAGTAACGTTATTGACTACCCTGTCAATTACCCAATTTTGTTATTTATCATCTAATAAGACATAAATGACATTAGAAATTAAGTACACTAACAATTGGTATTTTAGCACCAATTGTTAATGTACTTAGTTTCTCAATTAACAAAATCTTAATTATTGTCACCATTGTAGCGCCACAAAAACAATAAAATATTGCAAATTATGTTGACAGATATTCAAGGCCTCAGAAAGCACGTTAAGCTGTTGGTCCCGGCTGTCATTCGTAGATCTTTGACAGTCGTTATGGGTAGTCAGAAGCCCGAAAATCTGACAGCCAGTCTTACCAAGGGGTATCCTTTTACCCAGTTACTAGGTTGTGGAGGTCAGATAGGCAGTCGCTCCATGTAAAATACTGGTATTCAGCTGCATCCGCACATGAATCCTTAAAATCAGAGGTGCGTGTCTTGGGTTCGAACTCGAGACCTATGACTTGGCAGTCCGACGGTCACACCACTAGGCTATCACTGCTATTATAGGCTGATTATGTTATGTTTTCGTCGCCAGCACATCAAGTAAGCACAAACTGTCAATTTTTTTCAATCGATTTTGAACTTAACTAACAATGTCTTAAGGTTTAAAATTATTTGGAGAAATTTGACAGTTTATTAAAACTTGATGCGCGGGCAGTACATAATTATTATTCGTTTATTTTATTCCCTTTGAAGTCGTTTTTATTTAATTTCCTTCGTTTTTCACTTTCCGCTTTCTCATTTATATTCACAATAGATCTTCTCAAAATCAACAGTTCAGAAAGAATTTGAGCAAGACTCTTTTGATTTAAAATTCTCATAGTAACTGGATTATTAATAGCTTGAGGAGCTCGTGGCTAAGTACTAACAGCCCCATAGGTCAATCCATAAGGTTAAGCTACGCTTGCCGGGGTTGGCCTTGGATGGGTGTTCGATTCCCGCACGAAACAAAAATATTTGTGCGACCTACAAAAGTATTTGTTACGGGTCTGGGTGTTTTTCTATCTATATTATGTATGTATTTACAAAACAAAAATTAATTTAAGTAGTTTATCAGCCATCTCGTTACCATAACACAAGCATTACCTAAGTTGCTTAGCTTGGGACTGTATGGCGTTGTGTGAAATGTCCAAGGATATTATTAATATTATTATCATTTCAGCCGAAACACGCCTACCGCTGGACAAAGAACTGCATCGCTACTTTCTATCGGTACGCGAAACTAAACCTGGAGTTCAATTAACCCCACAAATTGACCAAAACCCCAACTTAATCTAATGGAATCGTCAAACTCTATGCAAGGGTCGAATCGGACCCATATCTAGTTAAATTTTATTGCAGCTTTATTTTATGGACACAAGAAGGGTTCAATGATCTTATACAGAGATTGAACTGTTACTTTCATATATGAGAGTTTTTTTTTTTTAAAGCTGGGAAATCATCCAATGACTGCTCCCGCTCTGGGTGTAGCGGAAGGGAGTGTCAGACTCTTACTGACTAAAACCCATCCATGTTCCTTCCGTAGCCCTTTATGTTCCGGGGTAGCGGTAACATTTCGGACAATCCCGCTTAATATATGAGAGTTTGATTTTGAGTTTCTTTTCACCTTGTGTGGTGTTGTGTTTTCATTCTGGGTGCATCGTCTTATTTTCTCAACTGTCTACTGCCCACTTTGAAAATATTTTTTTTGAGAACCCCCATTTTTTGACCTACTTAAAAACCACTATTTAGATGATATTACACATCGCCTAAGCCTTTGCACATCGCCCCCATTTTCTGGGGCTCTTACTGCCCCTGCTTTAGGCCTCCAGCGCCTACAAAAGAGTGTTATCGCCCACTTTGGGAAAAGCTGATTTATATTCTAATCTGGATTCTTCTTCTTAGCGTGTCGATGGCAAAAATAATAATTAATAAATATATTTATATTTTAAATTAGTTTGGCCCAAAATTCAGCAACGCGAATACCGCTCACTGACGCAGCCATTAGGTCCTCACGTGTGCATGTGACGGGGCGTGCGGTGCAAGATGGGAGGTGAGCCATTGTCTGTGGGGAGACGCCGCATACACATCGGAGATCTGAGCCATCAATGAGGGGTTCGTTCACTTATGGAGGTTGTCCTTACTGCAATCTGGATTAACATATAAGATACTTTTTATCCCGGTTCTGTCCCGTGGGATAATTCCTGACATCTACGCGAGTGAAGCCGCTGTCAGAAGCTAGTTTAGTATAAGAAGGAAACTCAAAAAAAAAAACAAAAAAATCTTGCTGCATGATAATTATAATTAAAAAAAAAACTTATAAATCTACAATCAAATACCATTAAACGAAAGCCTATTGTCGTCATCAATTAAAATGGCGGCATTTATCCTGAAAAGACAATATTTTCTTTTCTAATAGCGGCCATTTTTAATTCTTACACATGTCTTATATTATTATGCACTTCGTATTACAGAGGAATCTGATGCCTTTTGGCTAGATCTGTAACTATGACGTTTGCTTCCATGTTTGGATGTGCGAGAAGATCCGTCAGGAG
Source organism: Hyppa rectilinea (assembly GCA_951799385.1). Classification (NCBI taxonomy): domain Eukaryota; kingdom Metazoa; phylum Arthropoda; class Insecta; order Lepidoptera; family Noctuidae; genus Hyppa; species Hyppa rectilinea. Next base: position 8,930,577 of record OX637330.1, on the reverse strand, counting down.
ATGAAAATGAATTCCTTTGCTCAACTGATTGCTGATTCTGACTCGATTGCTGTTCCTTCGAACTATTATTACTAAATGACGAACCATCATCATATTGGCCTTCAGCTGAGTATGTATCCTTTTGAGAACTGCCTTCACTATCCTCTGATCTTTGGCCTGACGAGGTGAATGAACTTCCATCCTTATTTGTCCCTTGATTTTCATAATAATCATCACCACCATCGCCATATGCATCGGATTCGTGCGAGGAACTTACTTTTGTGTTGGATCCGTTTTTGTTAGATCCTTTATTGGAGCCACTTCTATTACCTCGGCGTAATCTAGATTGACTCGAGCCAGAATTGTCACCGCTAGATTCGTCAGAGCTGCTTGATTTTCTGTTAGAACGGCCAGTGTTAGACTTGTCAGTGCTGCTTGATTGACTGTCAGAACCGTCACTGCTAGAGTCGCTAGACTTGTCAGAATGGCCAGTGTTAGATCCAGTGGAGTAGGATCCTCTAGTTCTGCTGCTGCTTTCATCATTTTCGCTTACTCCAGAGTTGGACTGCCTACTTTTGTTCGATGTATTGGATTTGCTTGTTTCTTCGCTGCTGCTGGTATCGGATCCCGTTGTAGTGGTGCTAGTACTTGAAGAGCTATCAGTTTGAGAATCTTTTTTGTTTCCTTTCGAGTGTTTGTTTCCTGTCGTTTTAGTTCCACTTGTTTCTTCTTTATTGTTACTATCGCTTGCATCGTCTGAGCTGGAAGACTGGCTCGATGAGGAAGATTTCGATTTATCTGTGTTATTGCTCGAGTCGGTGCTTTTAGAAGTATGTGATCCTTTCTTCTTGGAGTCTGCTGATTTATCAGTTTGGGTGGCAGTAGTGCTGGAACTCGAAGAGGTTGAACTAGTCTCAGAAGATGAAGATGTGTTCGCGTTTGCACTGGTAGATTCAGAGCCACTAGATTTGGTACTACTCGTGTCAGTCGATGAGGAGTGTGCGCCAGAGCTCTTGGTATCTGATTTCTTTGTTCCATCATCTGAGCCTGGTTTTTTGTTACCTTTTCCAGAGGTAGAGTCAGGTGTTTCACTCGAACTAGATGTAGAGCTGGAACTAGAGCTAGTACCAGTCTTTTTATCAGATTTCTGGGACTTTTTGTTTTCGTTGTCAGTTGTGTCAGAGCCATCAATGCTGTCATCTTGACAATCATCGCCGTCATTGTCAGAGCTTGGTTTTTTTACATCGTTGCCAGGTTTTTTGTCACCATTTTTCTTAGAATCTTTATCGGGCTTATTTTTGTTTTTGTCAGATGTGGTTGAACCAGGTTTTTTAGATTTGTCTGAAGGCTTATCACCAGTTCCCGGTGTGGGTTTGTCATCGTCTTCACCAGGTTGGGTTTGTTTGCCAGGTTTGTCATCATCATTGCCAACATCTGGTTTTTTGTCACCCTTTTTCTTAGAATCTTTCTCGGGCTTATTTTTGTTTTTGTCAGATGGGGTTGAACTAGGCTTAGATTTGTCTGAAGGCTTTTCACCAGTGCCCGGTGTGGGTTTGTCATCGTCTTCACCAGGTTGGGTTTGTTTGCCAGGTTTTTTGTCATCGTCAGCAGCTGATTTTTTGTCACCGTTGCCATGTTTCTTAGAATCGTTTACAGGTTGTTTAGCACCTGGCTTCTCTTTGTTTCCCTGGTTAGTTGTGTCAGTTTCATCAGTGCTTTCATCTTGACAATCATCGCCTTCATTGTCAGAGCTTGGTTTTTTTACATCGTTGCCAGGTTTTTTGTCACCATTTTTCTTAGAATCTTTATCGGGCTTATTTTTGTCAGATGTGGTTGAACCAGGTTTTTTAGATTTGTCTGAAGGCTTATCACCAGTTTCCGGTGTGGGTTTGTCATCGTCTTCACCAGGTTGGGTTTGTTTGCCAGGTTTTTTGTCATCGTCAGCAGCTGATTTTTTGTCACCGTTGCCATGTTTCTTAGAATCGTTTACAGGTTGTTTAGCACCTGGCTTCTCTTTGTTTCCCTGGTTAGTTGTGTCAGTTTCATCAGTGCTTTCATCTTGACAATCATCGCCTTCATTGTCAGAGCTTGGTTTTTTTACATCGTTGCCAGGTTTTTTGTCACCATTTTTCTTAGAATCTTTATCGGGCTTATTTTTGTTTTTGTCAGATGTGGTTGAACCAGGTTTTTTAGATTTGTCTGAAGGCTTATCACCAGTTCCCGGTGTGGGTTTGTCATCGTCTTCACCAGGTTCGGTTTGTTTGCCAGGTTTGTCATCATCATTGCCAACACCTGGTTTTTTGTCACCCTTTTTCTTAGAATCTTTCTCGGGCTTATTTTTGTTTTTGTCAGATGGGGTTGAACCAGGTTTTGTAGATTTGTCTGAAGGCTTATCACCAGTGCCTGGTGTGGGTTTGTCATCGTCTTCACGAGGTTGGGTTTGTTTACCAGGTTTTTTGTCATCGTCAGCACCTGATTTTTTGTCACCTTTGCCATGTTTCTTAGAATCGTTTACAGGTTGTTTAGCACCTGGCTTCTCTTTGTTGCCCTTGTTAGTTGTGTCAGATTCATCAGTGCTGTCATCTTGACAATCATCGCCGTCATTGTCAGAGCTTGGTTTTTTTACATCGTTGCCAGGTTTTTTGTCACCATTTTTCTTAGAATCTTTATCGGGCTTATTTTTGTTTTTGTCAGATGTGGTTGAACCAGGTTTTTTTGATTTGTCTGAAGGCTTATCACCAGTTCTCGGTGTGGGTTTGTCATCGTCTTCACCAGGTTGGGTTTGTTTGCCAGGTTTGTCATCATTATTGCCAACACCTGGTTTTTTGTCACCATTTTTCTTAGAATCTTTATCGGGCTTATTTTTGTTTTTGTCAGATGGGGTTGAACTAGGTTTAGATTTGTCTGAAGGCTTATCACCAGTGCCTGGTGTGGGTTTGTCATCGTCTTCACGAGGTTGGGTTTGTTTACCAGGTTTTTTGTCATCGTCAGCACCTGATTTTTTGTCACCTTTGCCATGTTTCTTAGAATCGTTTACAGGTTGTTTAGCACCTGGCTTCTCTTTGTTGCCCTTGTTAGTTGTGTCAGATTCATCAGTGCTGTCATCTTGACCATCATCGCCGTCATTGTCAGAGATTGGTTTTTTTACATCGTTGCCAGGTTTTTTGTCACCATTTTTCTTAGAATCTTTATCGGGCTTATTTTTGTCAGATGTGGTTGAACCAGGTTTTTTAGATTTGTCTGAAGGCTTATCACCAGTGCCCGGTGTGGGTTTGTCATCGTCTTCACCAGGTTGGGTTTGTTTGCCAGGTTTGTCATCATCATTGCCAACACCTGGTTTTTTGTCACCCTTTTTCTTAGAATGCTTATCGGGCTTATTTTTGTTTTTGTCAGATGGGGTTGAACCAGGTTTTGTAGATTTGTCTGAAGGCTTATCACCAGTGCCCGGTGTGGGTTTGTTATCGTCTTCACCAGGTTTCGTGTCAGGGCTGTCGGGAATATCACCGTTCTCATCACCATCACCATCGAAATCATTATTATTATCGTGATCATCATCATCACCAGTGTTGTCGCCATCAGTATCATCAGCAGGTCCGTTGTTGGTTTTTTCATCATAATTTCTTGTTTGTTTTGTCTTAGTGTTTTCATTTGAATTTTGGTTTCTGTTAGTGGATGTTGTTGTTGTCGTTGTCGTTGTTGTCTTTTTATTGGAATTTGAACCATCAACATCAACATCATTCCCATCACAGTCGTCCTGACCTATTTGGTCGCCTCCTGTTGATTTTTTATCGTTTTGTCTCTCATTTGTTTGTCTATTTTTCTTATTTGTTCTCCTGTTCTGTTTGCGAGTATTTTGATTTGTTTTTATTGTTTTGATAATTATTACATTTCCATCGTCAGTGATTTTCCTGACCGTGTTCTTTCTTCCCTTAACTTTTTTATCTTTTTTGGTATTCTTTGGTGCTTTTTCTTTAGGTCTTTTGCCCTCAGGTGCAAGCTTATCATTCTTATCATCATCGCCCTTGGGATTTTTCCTTTTTACATTCCCCGTTACTTCGTCGGAGACTTTCTTAATTTTCTTACCATTCTCTATTTCAAAGTCAACGTCTTCGGAAGAATTTGATGTAGAGGCACTAGTTTCTTCGTTAGATTGAGTAGCTTCAGCATCTGTTGCATCCTCACGGTCGCTGACAGAACTTTGTTTATCCTCATCATTTTCATTGATCACAGTCGAATCGTTCTTATCCGTTGATTTCCTCTTTTGTTTTTTATTGTGAATTAAGTTGGTACTGCCAGCAATTACAGTGTCGTCGTATGTAGTGTCATCGGATGTAGTGTCATCGGATTTAGTGTCGTCGGATGCGGTATCGACTGATGTAGTATCAACACTACCTGATGTAATATCGTCGGATGTATTGTCTATAGAAGTTTCAGAGTCTGTAGTTTCATCAGAAATAATATCATAAGAGCCAAATGTCTCATCATCATTGCCATCGTCGTTCTCATCAATCTCAGCATTAGCGAATTGTTGATCTGAACAGGCCTTAAATGTTGTTAGCCATTGCTTTTTGAAGACAATAGACGCATCTGCTCTGATTTTCTCTTCGAGTGTGTCAAAATCTGGGGAAGAAAAGTAAGTGTTAGTTGACATCGTGAGGCTTGCCTTTTTTTTGAGGGTGGGAAATCATCCAATGACTTCTCCCGCTCTGGGTGGAGCGGAAGAGAGTGTCAGACTCTTAGTGACTAAAACCCATCCAGGGGTAGCAGTAACCCTTTCGGACAATCCCGCTCAAAACCTGCCTGAGGGATATTTTTCAACCACATGTGAAGCTAAGGACCACGGACTTAGCTTCACATGTGGTTGTATTAAATGGGCAGGTAGGGGAGGGGCGACTAGTTTCTTTTTTGGCGTGTTGTAACCATGACTTTGTTTAATGTTTTGACTGTTAATTGTACGTTTTTATCTGGCATTTCTAAATTATAAATTTATTATATTTTTCTTTTCTATCATAGAAATATCCGCTTTTTGAAATGTGGTTTTTTGTCTATTCTTATAAAGTTTAATTTTGTTTCTCATGCATTCGGATCGTCCGTTTGACCCACTATTTTATTATTAAATATATATTTTTTTAAGTACTTACCTAAACCATATGCGCGACCAAACACCTTATTCTTGACAAGGTACAGAATTTCTGAAAAAGAAAAAAAACTTATCACTCTAGGAAAAGTCCCTTAAGCCACGGTCCCACGGCTCGTAAACTGACACTCTCCGCATCGTCACATTCCGTGTCGAGCATTCTGATGACAGACAGGCCTCATCATCATGCGACGATTCCCACACTCAGTCTGCCCACTATCTTAGACGCCAGGCCCTGGCGCCCCAGCTTTCTATTGCAATATGGATTTTTTGACACTTAAATGACATTGACATGTTCGTGGCATGTTATGCGTAGAAATGTTGTCAGGAAAGTTGTGAGTATGAATGTGGATGGCTATACAAGTAGAGGGAGACCAAAGAAACGATGGATGGATTGTGTGAAAGATGATATGGCTAGAAAGGGAGTGACTACCGAGACGACGACTAATAGAGAAGTGTGGAAGAAGACATGTTGCGCCGAGCGGTAATAAATTGGTATAAGGGCAGGAGAATGATGATGCCTTTGATAAGAAAACTATTGGAAACCATTTTCTAAAGGAAATTGAAAGAAAAAGATGGCGCCGTATTTGGCCACGTACTTTCAACATACTTTCAAACGGGATGCTTAAAAAAACCTACTATTTGGATGATAATAATAATAATAATATCCTTGGACATTTCACACAACGCCATATCGTCCCAAGCTAAGCAACGTAATACTTGTGTTATGGTAACGAGATGGCTGATAAACTAATTATATACATTTTTTTTTCGTAAATACATACATATTATAGATAGAAAAACACCCAGACTCGTAACAAATACTTGCAGGTCGTACAAATATTTGTTCCGTGCGGAAATCGAACCCGCGACATAGTGCGCAGCAGTCAATCGCTCAACCACTGCGCCAACCGTGTCGTCAAAATATAATAATATTAAAATAATAAATTATAATCACCTCCAACGACGTATTTTCCAACTGTAACAGAAAAGAGAAAAACATATATTAGTTTATGTAATAAAGGAGCTCGTGGCTAAGTAATAACAGCCGCACCGATCGATCTATCAGGTTAAGCTACGCTTGCCGGGGTTGGTCCGTGGATGGGTGACCATATTTACATATAGAGACTCCTCCGTGCCTCGGAAAGCACGTTAAGCCGTTGGTCCCGGCTGTCATTTGTGCATCTTTGACAGTCGTTACGGGTAGTCAGAAGCCCGTAAGTCTGATTCAGTCCTATCTAGTTACTGACTGGTTTGTGGAGGTCAGATAGGCAGTCGCTCCATGTAAAATACGGATATTATCTTTTAACTTTATAAACTAGTTATTTTCGAATATATGTGATAACAAAATACTTACGTCGTGGATGATAGGTGTTTGACAGCCATCCAACGATAGAAATCACTGTAAAAAAATTATATGTTAATACAGAGGGGCTCATGGCTAAGTAATAACAGCCGCAGGAACCGTTCCACCAGGTTAAGCTACGCTTACCGGGGTTGTCCGTGGATGGGTGACCATCTTTACATACCGGGACTCGTCCGTGCCACGGAAAGCACGTTAAGCCGTTGGTCCCGGCTGTCATTCGTGGATCTTTGACTGTCATTACGGGTCGTCAGAAACCCGAAAATTTGACAGCCAGTCTTACCGAAAGGTATCGTATTACCCAGTTACTGAGTTGTGGATGTCAGTTAGGCAGTCGTTCCATGTAAAATACTGATATTCAGCTGCATCCCGTTAGACTGGAAGCCGACACCAAAATAGTTGGGAAAGGCTAGGCAGATTGGCAGATTGTATTATTCAATTACTTAAAAAATAGGTTTGTAGCTTGGTACTTACCCTTCGCAAAGACGATGTTGATATCTGTTCTTGCCCATTCCTTAGATCCACCTTTGGAAATAAGAAAACACTTAAATAATGAGAAATATACATCCGTTTATTTTCATGACACTATTATCTTTAGTCTGTGCCTATCACTCATTGGAGCTCATGTACAGAGGCCAGCACATCAAGTTACCACAATCTGTCAAATTTCTTTGATAGTATTTCAACTTTATTGCAAAGACATAAGGTTCATTTTTAATTGAAAAAATTTGACAGTTAGGGATAGCTTGATGTGCTGGCGTCTGTACAGAGGCCAGTACATCAAGCCACTCCAATCTGCCGGGTAAGTGGGATTATCCGAAAGGGTTACCGCTACCCCGGAACATAAAGGGCTAAGGAAGGAACATGGATGGGTTTTAGTCAGTAAGAGTCTGACACTTCCTTCCGCTCCACCCAGAGCGCGAGGAGAGATTTGATGATTTATAAATCCAAAAAAAAGGTACCCGAACCTGTCAAATTGGTTTGATAGATTTTCAACCTTATTACAGAACAATACTGTTCATGTTCAATTGGGTATACTTGACAGTTTGGGATTGCTTGATGTACTGGCGACTACGTATTTAGGAACTATACGATGAAGACTTTATAAAAAATATCTTACCAGCCATTTCAATAATATTTTAGCATGAATGATTTTTTTTTCATTACATTACGATTCTGTACCTAAAGGTACGAGGAACAAGGTACAAAGTTCACTCATCATCCATAGAAAAGTTGGTGTTGGTCCCGACGATTGAAATCGGGACGTTGTATTTCCGCGTCGCGCGGTAAACTTTACTTGCGCGATGCAGAATTTATGAGGAACAAGGCACAAAGTTCACTCATCATCCATAGTCATGTTGAGGTAGGTCCCGACAATTGAAGTCGGGACGCTGAACATACGCGTCGCGCGGTAAACTTTACTTGCGCGATCCAGAATTTTGTGTAACGTCAAAGTGACGCGTAGTTCGCATATAGCGATATAGATGCCGCCGCAGTGTTATTATTTATGACAAATACTTACGTTCGAATAGCTGTGCAATGTCCAAAATTGCTAGAACAATATGCTTGGCATATCCTGCAAGAGATAAAAGGTATGGTTAGAACAAGATTGAAAAAAAACGATGTCAAAGTCAAAGTCAAAAGTCAAAACATTTATTTCAAATAGGCACAAGAAAGGCACTTTTGAACGTCAAAAATTAACAAGAAATAGAATTGATTCTAGTCGCCCCTTCCAAAAAGTAGTTTCGTGTGGAGAAGAATGGGTAAGAAACTCCACCGTTACTCTTTTAAAATGTTTCATCATTCTCCTGCCCTTATCCCAATTTATTTGGGGTCGGCGCAACATGTCTTTCTCTTCCATACTTCTCTATTAGTCGTCATCTCGACTCAACTCTTTAAATGAGACTGGAAGCTTACCCAGACTTAGTTGAGGAAAGACGGTAGATCTGACATCAATACCGGATTGTGCCTTGATTTCCGGGACATGGATCAAGATCGGATTTTATAATTCATGCATACAAAACATTTTAAAAGAGTATCGGTGCAGTTTCTTGACCATTCTTCTCCATACAAAACTACCTTTTGGAAGGGACAACTAGAATCAATTATTTCTTGTTCATTTTGACGTTCGTTTTGGCTTTCTTGTGCCTAATTGAAATAAATTATTTGACTTTGGCTTTGACTTTGACTTTGGCGTTGACTTTGACTTTGAATGTTTAAGATTCTGTGAGATGATGGGTTACAAAAAAAAATTGTGTCGTCATTCTCATTGCTTACCATCCAATTTGTGGAGACCTCCCTTGATTTTGAGGAGTTCTTTGATTTGTTTGACAGCACCTTGTAGTTTATACTTCAGAATGACTTCAGCTGCGTTGCTGTAACTACCTCCGTAAGTAGCAAGGCCCCATTTTTTGCCATATTTTCTGTTTGTACATAAATGGACTGAAAACATAAAAAAAAAATCTAAAATATTTTTTAAATTTAAAGGAGGCTTCAATGACTAGTTGTTGAAGTTAAAATAATGAGCCATTTTTTTTAATATAATTATTATTAAAAAAAACTTAATTGTAATTAACTTTTTTTTTCAAGAAAATTAATAAGTAGTAAACCAAAGAGTTTTTTGGAAAAATAAATAACCACTAACACTTGATTAATGAGTCATTAACTCACCATTGCTCAGTTAACGAGTCATTAACTCACCTTAACTTAGTTAATGAGTCATTAACTCCCTAACACTTAATTAATGAGCCATTAAACTTACCTTTCGGAATCTTTACATGTCGGCTAAGTCCATGAGGTGTGCGGACACCATGTCCGAGAACGCAATCAGTGATTCTGACAGCACCAGTGACCACTGAAAAATATAAGATAAAATCCTCTAAGAATTTTGAAGATAACAAAATTAAACGTAAATTACGTGAGCTTCATGTTTTTTGGAACGAAATTCCTTATCGCGCGTTGCGAAAGGGGGCTAGACGGAAATTAAGACCAAAAGTTGTAACGACACTTTTGTTGGAGTAAAATATGATGTCTTTTTAATCAATATTTTTTGATTGGTTAATTTTAGATCAGATTTTTTTTTGGTTTTTATAATTTAAAAGTAATAATATTTTATTACAATTCCTTCACTAATTAATCGAAAGGAACTTCTTTCCAACCGGGTGTCCCTTGACACTTGGGTGTAACCGAAAGGGAAAAAAAAATGCTCTTCCCTACATTTCGACGTGTCACGTGACCAAAAATGTATAGAACAGCTGATTTTTATTCCACGATTTGGGAGTTGGTTCCTAAAAGTTGTTCAGTTTGGTGGTCTGTAGCATATCCTTTTTTCCGTTACAGCTTGTATAGGATGTATTATGTATTTACTTAGTGAGGAGCTCGTGGCTAAGTAATAACAGTCGGACGAATAGATCCATCAGGTTAAGCAACGCATGCTGGGGTTGGTCCGTGGATGGGTGACCATCTATACATATGGAGACTCCTCCGTGCCTCGGAAAGCACGTTAAGTCGTTAGTCCTTTCTGTCGTATTTGTGAATCTTTGACTGTCGTTACGGGTATTCAGAAGTCCGAAAGTCTCAATCTCAATCTCAATATCTTTATTGCTTTACCATAATGTGTACTTAGGTGGTATACATATAATTTAGATCATTATGGACCCTGTAGGGCACAGCAAAAGGATAGAAGACAGCCAGTCTTACCAAGGGGTATTGTATTACCTAGTAACTGGGCTGTGGAGGTCAGATAGGCAGTCACTCCATGTAAAATACTGGTATTCATCCGGTTAGACTGGAAGCCGACCCCAACAGAGTTGGGAAAAGGCTGGGCAGATTGATTGTTTTATTCAGGTTGTAGTAATAATTGTGTCAAAATACTTACATCTCGAGAGCAAGGTGCCAACTGTAAAAGAAAATAGATAAAATTAATAAAATATCAAAATACAACAAGCATTTTTTTTTATTTTTGAGGGTGGGATAAGCTCGTGGATAAGTAATAACAACCGCACGGATTGATCCTTCAGGTTAAGCTACGCTTGCCGGGGTTGGTCTGTGGATGGGTGACCATCTTTAGATATCGAGACTCCCCGTGCCTCGGAAAGCACGTTAAGCCGTTGGTCCCGGCTGTCATTCATGGCTCTTTGACAGTCGTTACGGGTAGTCAGAAGCCCGAAAGTTTGACAGCCAGTCTTACCAAGGGGTATCGTGTTACCCGGTTACTGGGTTGTGGAGGTCAGATAGGCAGTCGCTCCATGTAAAATACTGGTATTCAGCTGCATCCGGTTAGACTGGAAGCCGACCCCAACATAGTTGGGAAAAGGCTAGGCAGATTGATTGGATATCATCAAATGACTGCTCCTGCTCTGGGTGGAGCGGAAGGGAGTGTCAGGCTCTTACTGACTAAAACCCATCCATGTTCCTTCCTTAGCTCTTTGTGTTCCGGGGCGGCAGTAACCCTAGACCCGGTTGGACATAACGGACAGTCTTCTGTGTAGGGCCTGCATGGAGGCTGAGGAAACCGTTGCGTATGTACTCTTCAAATGCACAGGCGTCTGGTTCGAACAGAGACCCTCGGAACATCTAGATCCTTCCCAGATGCTCTCAACAGACCAGCTGATGTGATCAACTTCTGGTAGGAGGTGGGCTGGGGCAGGGTGGGTTGGAATAACCACCAAACGGCCGCCATGGCCCACCAGAATGATTAAGCACGGAAACCAATCCGCAGTATTCAACCACGCAAGCCCAGTGCAGATTGGTGGACGTCACATGTCTTCGAATTTTTGGTTCTAGGTAGTCTGACAGTAACGCCCCGGCTTGATCACTGCTAGGACTTGCTGAAGAGCAATAGAGGATTAAACTAAACTTTTTTTTTGGACCGAAAGCTAGATTATTAAGTCATTGACTGCCACGCAGCAGACACAATAGAAAAACTATTGTTCGCGGCTCACCGGTGACCGCGTTGGCGCTCAACGTGTTAAAAAATAGTGGACACGTTTTTTTTTTTAACGTAATCCGAAGATTACTGCGATACATTGATTTAAAATGTGGTATGACTTTTTTTTTTAAATGGCATCTCGCAGTTCAACCATTGGGTTGTCTACTGCTTAACCGGACTTGCCTGTGGATGCCACAAAAGAATTGCAGCCTCCAGCCAGGGCTTAAAAGTAAACTTACAAACTAAGTGACTACACGCTAATGGCATCCCCTGTGGGGAACGGACCTCGGCTTAGGGCGTCGCTGGGGGAGGACAGCAAGGGACAGCTGGATCGGGGGTCACACTGGGGCAGTCGCAACGTCCCCGTAAGGGGGCGTGGCAAGTGGGGTGACGGGGCTTTGCCCCTTGCCTCACGGAGGCTATACAGTGGCCCGCTACTACGGGCCCGTCAGTATGTGTGGCGATGTTGCCAGATGGCCTAGTGAGCGCGCGTGAGTTACGCGCGCTCTTGTGTGTTGTTGCTATGAGTAAAACTGTAGGAGCGCCACGGCGTTGTTTTACAACGCCGCTATCTTCACGACATCTCGGCGGTCGGTACCCGCCAGGTGAGACCCCCAGTTACCTGGGGGAGGCCCGGCGGGGTACGAGTTGTATGGGTGTATAACTCCCGCCCGTCCCGTTCTCAGAGCTAGCCGATCGCGGCCCGGGCTAAAGAGCTGTTGTATGTGTGAGCGGTATTGTACTGTGTAACACCGCTCAGTGTCAGCGTGGACTGAGGTCCGCGCGTGAGTTTAGGTGACTGTATGGAACGTGGTTGTCTATTGTGCTACGCAACGTGCCTATATTAACTTAGAACACGCTGCGTGACAGATGTATGCTGATCTGTGTGGAGTGTCTAATGTGTCAAGTAAGCCGCGTGTAACCTGGGTGCAGCTTACTTGAGGCGTCAATCCGGTGCGATGGGGGCGTCGTCCGCTACCAGGTCGCGGGGCAAGGGTCTCGCGTCGGGAGGGCGCGTGTGCCATGGATCGGGGGTAACACAAGTGTGTAGTTTTTATACTTACTTGTGATGTAGCGCCCCCCACTCCCCAACTTTAATGCGTTTTATCTCAGTAATTTTTCATTAATATGATAAAGCAAAAAATACGTCTCTAATATTTTTTTATTACCTAACGGACTAAATATATTTTTTTTTATCCCAGGGGGATCGCTTGTTAAGCTTTGCCTTAAAGTTATTCAATCAAAAATATATCTTACGATCTGGATGCCATCGGTTGATTAGATCAGCTGCCCCTTGGGTATACACGAACAGGATCTCCAACACGTCGTCGTAACTCTTAATTTGTCCTGAAAAGAAAATAAAAACTTTTTAACTGACATCTTAAGATTACCTAAGGACAGCGCCCATTGGCGGCACGGCATGGCAAGGTATTTTTAGGCGACGAATAAAAATATAACCTACCAGTATGGAAATAAAGCTGAAAGTAATTAGACCTAGATTTTTTGGGACAAAAATTCATTGCTTTTTTACTCTAGAGGCATTATTCATTGTATTTGTTTGGAGAAAGGCCAAATACGAGTTTCCCTCTTAAGATGGTAGCTGGGACTGGCTGGATGTGGAAGGCGGAGGACAGGTGGGAGATGTCTATTTCCAGCTGCTGTGTGGGCTACAATAGGCTGAATTAATTGACTTTGAATTTGAACACTTACTTCTGCCTGAGAGCCACTTGAATGCATTGTACGAAAACGAGCTACGATCTGGAAAAAAAAAATAGTATTTAACATTAATTTGCTCAGTCTCTCCGATCTATCCATCAGGTTAAACGTCCTTTGCCGGGGTTGGTCCGTGGATGGGTGACCATCGTTACATATAGAGACTCCTCCGTGCCTCGGAAAGCACGTTAAGCCGTTGGTCCCGGCTGTCATTCGTGGAGTATGACAGTCGTTACGGATAGTTAGAAGGCCGAAAGTCTGACAGCCAGTCTTACTATCGTATTACCCAGTTACTAGGTTGTGGAGGTCAGATAGGGAGTCGCTCCATTTACAATACTGGTATTAAACTGCAACCGGTAAGACTGTAAGTCGACCCCAACATAGTTGGGAAAAGGCAGGCAGATTGATTTCTCATAACAGTCTTTCCGTGTGAATATTTTTGATTGAAATATCGTTAAAAATTATTTAAAAAAAATACTGCTTACCAACAATGCCTCTAGCGAGGAATCCTGTGAACAAAAATAATTATTAAAATCTTATTTTTATTAAGTCACCTTGGCATTATATAATGGACTATTTGAAACGGTCAAAAATAAAATATGAAATCGTGTAGCAAAAAGGCCGCTCGTCTTAAAAACTTCCATCGCCGTACATATTAAATTAAATATTATGCGAAGATATATTTGTAAAATTGCATTTAATGCTTATAAGTATTCCATTTGATTCTAAAAATCTGTGACGTCACATTGTTATATTGCATACAAATCACTTACCTACAATTAATGCCGCGTTTTGACAGTTCATAAAAAGTAACTTTATTGACTACCCTTTCAAATACCCAATTGTAGTGCTATAAAATGTGGACAACAGTTGTACGTATTTTATAACACCCATTTTTATGTCAATCTTTTACAAATAAATTTTTGACTGTGACTTTGACTTAGAAAACAATACGACTATAAATGAAAACACTGACAATGCTAATAAATAGGACTATTTTGGAACAATCGAATAAAACCTAACACCAAAAATTAAAATACCTATGATTTTTTCAAACAAACTAAATAATAGTGTTGGACCGACTATGGGTTTTACCAATCTTCGACAAGCTATAGTGACTAAACTATTGGATATATTTGATTGAATTTTTGAACGCAGGCTCGACAGCATTAGATATACGCAGTTTAATTTTATGTTCGTATTGTAGTCTCCACTTTGTACATTCATGGGCTTTTCAATAGCCTTATACTTTTATCTGAAGAATAAAAAGATGGCAGTTTGACATATTGTCTATGCAAAAACTATTTATTCGTCCAATAAAAAAGTGTCTTCGGTTTTGTATTTTCATTTTTTGCCACCGACTTCCGAAATCAAAATTATTTGTCACTTTGTAGTGTTTGTTTTGGAAGTCGGTTTTATTTTTTGTAAAAAAGTTTTTATTTTTCACTTTTTAGTTGTGGTACCTACCTACACAACCCCCCAAAATTGTAATACCACTACCTGGTATGTAAATTACAGTGACAAGAACTTATTAGAACATCGTCCACATATATGTATTAAGTAGGATTTTTTTTAGATTTTTGTTGATTTTTCAAAAACCACTTATTCGATTTCGATAAAAATTTTATGGGACCATTTGGGAAGTATACACTTTCCAACAAAAAAAGAATTTTTCAAATCGGTTGGCAAGCAACGGAGTTATGCGCGAACAAACATAAAAAAAAAAAAAATACAAACATCCGAATTGAGAACCTCCTCCTTTTTGAAGTCGGTTAAAAACATATCTAACGATTGAAAAATCTGGTCTTAGTACCTAGTATGTATGTATCTAAGTATGAATTATTAGTAGTGTATGTTTATATTTAGACTAGCTGCTCTCGCGCGGTTTTACTCGCTGCTCGGCTCCTATTGGTCGTAGCGTGATGTTACATAGCCTATAGCCTTCCTCGATAAATGGACTATCCAACACAAAAAGAATTTTTCAATTCGGACCAGTAGTTCCAGAGATTCGCGCGTACAAACAAACTCTTCAGCTTTATAATATTATAGTATAGATTAGTGAATTGTTTCTTATGTATTTTGTGTTGTCTACATCTCTTTTATCGACTTTCCTATCGCAGGTATGCTGGAAGAGATTTCTTTAGCAATAAGAATCACCTTTGTACATGTAAATGGTTAAATAAATAAATTGAAAAAATTTGACCACCTGATTTCTTTTCTAGTGTAAATTAATTAAATAAAAAAAGGTAATTACCGCAACTTGCGAAGCTTGCTTCGACAACCTGTAATTAATAAAAAAACAATTAAATTCTGCACGGGTCGATCCATCAGTTTAAGCTACACTTGCCGGGGTTGGTCCGTGGAAAGGTGCCCATCTTTGCACATCGAGGTCTCTGTGCCTCGGAAAGCACGTTAAGCCTTTGGTCCCGGCTATCATTTCTGCTTCGTTACGGGTCGTCAGAAGACCGAAAATCTGACAGGCAGTCTAACCAAGGGGTATCGTATTACCCAGGTACCGGGTTGTGGTGGTTTATGTTTCACTGTTAATATGCATCAATGCATTTTACGGTAATTGTTTTAACAAATAAATAAATATTCATTGAAATAGAATCTTGGAATTTCGACTTACCCCTCCAACTGTTTGCGTGGCTTCGCCAGTCACTTTATGGGCAGCATGTACAACGTCTCCGACAAGAGAGTGAGCCTTATGTACCACTTGGGTTGTTTTGCCCACTACCGTCTCCAGCAACCAGGGCACCCTATTGTCAGTCCTGGTCTTCGTCTCATGGACCGAAGAATGTACTTTTTTGTGGTGAGGTGATGCTGATGCTAATGCCAGCTGAAAGCGTGATGAAATGTTAAAAAAAAGTTATTCTTTTGTTTTTTTTTTTTTGAGGGTGTGAATTCAATGACTGGCTGAATAATATGGTGTTTAACCTTCTTTGTACAAAGTCAATTGTTTGATCTTTACTGCCATCTTTGGTAGTTTTTTTTTATGTATTTTATGGTAACACCATGCGTAAAAAAGGGTTGTTGTGTGGACGTCAGCGTTACCATTCTTAAAACTTTTTTTTAAGTATTGCAACATTCTTAAAATGGTATGGTAGGTGAGTAGACGGCTTGTAATCCCAAAAAACAAACCTATGAGGAACCTTAATAAAACCACGAATTTTAAACGTAGTTTAATAGCCAAGTATTTTAGTCGTATTTTTTTAAGTATGGTCGGAAGACGTCCACCCACAATCATCAAATGACTTCTCCCGCTTTGGGTGATGCGGAAGGGAGTGTCAGACTCTTACTGACTAAAACCCATCCATGTTCCTTCCTTAGCCCTTTATGTTCCGGGGCAGCGGTAAGGTAACCCTTTCGGACAATCCCGCTGAAAATGTTTTTTCATAAGGAAGGGTAGGTCGCAAAATACAAAAAATTTCATAGGTTTTTTGGAATTTGCAGGTATTCAGAAATCAAATTAAGATTCGCGGCCGTAGCAAGTACAGACGCCAGCACATCAAGCTATCCCTAACTAATTAATTTTAAAAAGTAATATTATATTATTTATTAAAAAAAAATGAGACTATTATTAATTGTTTTTAATGTAATTTTAACTTTGATTTTAATGGTAACTTATTTTATTTTATAAATGTATTATTCATTTGATTTTAATGTTAATTTGTTTTGTTAATTTAATTTAAATCGGACTTTAGGTATGGATTTAGTTATTTGAAATATTTTTTTTTTTTTAATTAGGTTGAGAACAGGTTAATGAAGTTTAAATGAACATTAAACTTCGTAGAGAGAGATAATCGTTTGAAAACTTACCAGTGCGAAGACCACGGTGATCTTGACGGAAACCATAGCTAAGTTTATGGTATAAACTTAAGGTAGTATGACCACAATCGGCCAACTCCTACTATACCATAGACCAAAAAGTTCGAGTATTTATATCAAAATTTTATTTGAACACCACCAAAAATTTTCATATTGACACAAATGGCTCAAATTGTTTAACTAAAAGATTGGTTTTTATGTTAATATTTGATGACACTAAATCATAATTTTCAGTTGAGTAAATAACTAATAAATTAACTGTTGTTAATTTTGTAAAGATTTTTGGCAATTCTTCATTTTTATTTGTGGTATCAAGCGGCGTGGACGTCGTATAATAATAAAATAATGAATGCCGCCTGGGTAATAAAAAAAAATAAGTCCGTGAGGAGCTCGTGGCTAATTAATAACAGTCGCACGGATCGTTCCATCAGGTTAAGCTACGCTTGCCGGGGTTGGTCCGTGGATGGGTAACCATCGTATCGAGATTCCTCCGTGCCTCGGAAATCACGTTAAGCCGTTAGTCCCGGCTGTCATTCGTGGATCTTTGACAGTCGTTACGGGTCGTCAGAAGCCCGAAAATCTGATAGCCAGTCTTACCAAGGGGTATCGTAAGTACCCAGTTACTGACTGGTTTGTGGAGGTCAGAACGGCAGTCGCTCCATGTAAAATACAGCTGCATCTGGTTAGACTGGAAGCTGACGTCAACATAGTTGGGCAATCAGATAATAAAAAATATTAGACACGTATTTTTTGCTTTATCTATACTAATATAATAATAATATTATAAAGAGGAAAGATTTGATTTTTTGTTTGTTTGAAATGAATAGGCTCCGAAACTACTGGACCGATTAAAAACATTCTTTCACCGTTGGAAAGCTTAGTTTCCAGGAGTAACATAGGCTACTATTTATCCCGGGAAAAATAACGGGTCCCACGGGAAAGTCCACGGGAGCGAAGCCGCGGGCAAAGTGCTAGTCATATTAATAAAATTGACTGAGACAAAACGGGAGTGGGGGCTAGCTACGTCATAAGTATAAACTACACTCTTGTAACGTCATACCACATTTTAACTCTATGTATCGAAGTAATCTTTGCATTACATAAAAAAAAATATACGTGTCCAATATTTTTTAATAAAGACTAAAAAGGACTACATAAGGACTAAAAACAAATTTGTCATCATTCCTATTAAAAGCAAATGATACCCACGGCCTTATAAAACATCAAACAGTTATTGAATTTCGAACTTTCGAACCGTATTGGAAGTTATATAATATATGAATGAGCCCTGGCGGCTGAGAGTATGCCATGCTCACTTTAATGTCTCGCTGATGGTGGCGTGTGTGTTGGATCATTTAGCTCCCTTCAAAATGGTTGAGCTGAATGGTGCTAATATAATATATGCGTCATGTTTGTGAACGGGCGCTGTCAGTAGGGACTGGTCAACTCTTAGCGGCTAAGGCTTGTTTTAATTTAATTTTTGAATAGTTTTTACATAAGTATTTTATATCTGATGCTTTTAACGTTCTGCATCGTTCTCACATGTATAATATTAATATGAACTATGTAACCAATATTTTGTAACCATATTTTGTAACCATATTTTGTTTAAAAGAGTGTCCATGGAGTTTCTTGCCCGTTCTTCTCCATAGGTACCTACTGCTTTGGAATGGGCAACTTCATCTCTCTGACTGACCGACACCTTGACAATTCAAAAGTGCCTGTAATTGGTTTATTTGAAATAAATACTTTGAGTTTGAGTTTATGTTCGAGCGCTTTGGGGTTGAAACACCAGGGCCGTGGGGTCCAAGTGCTCATCGAGTATTTCAGGATATCGCCCACCGGCATGTCTGAGAGATATTTCTCAACAGCATGTGAAGCTAAGTCAGAGGCTCATGGGCAGCGTAAAAACTGACACCAGGTTAGTCACTAACTTCACGAAAATAACGAAGACCACTGGGGTGTCACTGCTAACTCTACGCTGAAGTAACTGAAGTGGCAGTGGGCCCGCCATGTTTGTCGAAGAACCGATGGTCATTGGAGCAGACCAGGCCTGGAGTCGATTTCTTAAAAATTGAAGCTGGACCCTACTTAATTAAACACATGACAAAAATTCATAGGAGCTCGTCGCTAAGTAATAACAGCCGCCTGGATCGCTCTATCAGGTTAAGCTACGTTTGCCGGGGTTGGTCCGTGGATGGGTAGGACCATATATACATATCGAGACTGCGCCTTTTCACTCGACGAAAGTGTCATTGGTGTTTACTATTAGCAATTTCTCAGTAACCACCCCGAGTCTGAGAGAAGGGGCTCGTTAGGGCCGAAGCCTGCCGGATCAGCGGAATTGTCCGAAAGGCTTACCGCTTCCCCGGAACATAAAGGTCTAAGGGAGGAACATGGATGGGTTTTAGTCAGTAAGAGTCTGATACTCCCTTCCGCTCCACGCACAGCGGGAGGAGTCATTTGATGGTTTCCCAACCTCAAAAAAAAGCCTATCCCTTCGTGGAACAAAATCAAAATTAAAAGTCATTTATTCAAACTAGGCTGAAAATCAGCACTTTTTGAACAAAATTACATATGACAGTCCCCCGGCACGCTCAGCCTTCACCACTTCCTAGTGCTTTAGCTGGGAAGAAGAAGTGGCGCAACAAACTCTCCAGCAGCAGCAATGGCGTAAAACTTCTTACTTCAATCAGTCTGCCTGCCTTGTCTCAACTATGTTGGGGTCGGCTTCCAGTCTAACCAGATGCAGCTGAATACTTGTATTTTACATGGGGTGACAGCCTATCTGACCTCCACAACCCAGTCAGTAACTGGGTAATACGATACCCCCTAATAAGACTGGCTGTCAGACTTTCGGGCTTCTGACTACGCGTAAAGACTGTCAAAGATTCACGAATGACAGCCGGGACCAACGTCTTAACGTGCTTTTTGAGGCATGGAGGAGTCTCGATATGTAAAGATGGTCACCCATCCACGGACCAACCCCGGCAAGTGTGGCTTAACCTGATGGATCGATCCGTGCGGCTGTTATAACTTAGCCACAAGCACCTCTGAGACATGGAGGAGTCTCGATACCTAAAGATCGGCACCCATCCACGGATCAACCCTGGCAACTGTAGCTTACTGTTATTACTTAGCCACGCACTCGTCTTCTAAAACTTCTTACGTATGTTATTTAAAACTGATTATCACTGCAGGTGTGTAATGACGCACTGTATTCTGCTTACAACAATACATTAACTAAGCGTGAAGAACAGGTAAATATGACCACGTTTAAAATTCGTGGTTTTATTAAGGTTCCTGTGACCTGGCAGTCCGAACCCAAGGCTTGCACCTCTGATTTTACAGATTCAATGTGCGTATTGTAATTATCACTTGCTTAAAAATCGGTGAAGGTAAACATCGTGAGGAAACCAGCATGTCTGAGAGATATTTCTCAACAGCATGTGAAGCTAAGTCAGAGGCCCATGGGCAGCATAAAAACTACTAGAAACCACCACCACCCACCCGAACCAAACAAACTACCACCACCACCACCACCACCACCACCACCACTACCACTAATCACTCGAATAGAAGAAGATTAAGGTTTCTCACACGTCCACCCACAATCATCAAATGTCTCCTCCCGCTCTGGGTGTAGCGGAAGGGAGTGTCAGACTCTTAATGACTAAAACCCATCCATGTTCCTTCCTTAGACTTTTATGTTCCGGGGTAGCGGGAACTGTTTTGGACAATCCCGCTTACCCAGCAGGACCCACCCACCCTAAAGGCTTCACGCTAAGGGGTACGCTAGACGTTTGCTCATCAGTGGTGAAGCAGGTGCCTTAGTTCAGCTAAACCAGTGCCAATAAACTAAAAAAAATGCATGGATTAGCACCATTCAGCTCAACCATTTTGAAGGGAGCTTAATGATCCAACACACACGCCACTGTCAGCGAGACATTAAAGCAAGACATATTCTCATTATCCGTAATCCACCCAATTGTAATAAAATAAATGGGTGATCTTTACATACCGAGACTCTTCCGTGCCTCGGTAAGCACGTTAAGCCGTTGGTCCCGCTGTCATTTGTGCATCTTTGACAGTCGTTACGGGTCGTCAGAAGCCCGAAAATCAGCCAGCCAGTCTTACCAAGGGGTATCGTATACCCAGTTACTGGGTTGTGGAGGTCAGATAGGCAGTCGCTCCATGTAAAACACTATATTCAGCTGCATCCGGTTAGACTGGAAGCCGATCCCAACATACATAGATGGGAAAAGGCAGGAAAATTGAATAAATAAATAAAAATGAAATAAAAACTAGATCCACACTCAAATGCGGAATGCAGCAAGAAGTATCTTCAGCAACTGTACATCTAACTCCATGCCAAGCTACAAATTTATTTCTTCTTGTTATAATGAATTTCCCAATATCCATGGTGTCTTTTAATTTGTTTCATGTCATTAAATATGTACGAAAGCTTCAATTTTTATGATATCTATATAAACACAC
Source organism: Hyppa rectilinea (assembly GCA_951799385.1). Classification (NCBI taxonomy): domain Eukaryota; kingdom Metazoa; phylum Arthropoda; class Insecta; order Lepidoptera; family Noctuidae; genus Hyppa; species Hyppa rectilinea. Next base: position 8,909,130 of record OX637330.1, on the reverse strand, counting down.
ACAAAAATAATGATTTAATTGTTTTTTTCGTGTTACAGTGTACCCACGTTGTCACATACTTGTGTCGTTGGCGTATAGGGCCTTCGCTTGCTTGTCACGTTTATGTGACAATGGCGTTCAAAAGGTTATCGAAACTGTACGGAACATTCGATTCGACGTTACCACTCACACTTGACCGAAATTCAACTCACGTTTCAGTATGACGTAAATTTCATTCAATACACATGTTCTCTTTATTTTAATGTTATTATAATATTATAATAACAATGATAGAAGTCTGGCTATACAACAATTTAATATTCTTCATTTAATACTCAAACTCAAAGCATTTATTTCAAATAAACCAATTACAGGCACTTTTGAATTGTCAAGGGGTCGGTCAGCTAAGCGGGATTGTTCGAAAGGGTTACCGCTACCCCGGAACATAAAGGGCTATGGAAGGAACATGGATGGGTTTTAGTCAGTAAGAGTCTGACACTCCCTTCCGCTCCACCCAGAGCGGGAGCAGTCATTGGATGATTTCCCAGCTTTAAAAAAAAAAAAAAGGGGTCGGTCAGTCAGAAAGATGAAGCTAGTTGCCCATTCCAAAGCAGTAGGTACCTATTTATTTATTTATTTATTTATTTATTTATTTATTTATTTATTTATTTATTTATTTATTAGGGACAAAAAACAGTTACATGCCACAAAATACAGGAAAATACTTAAACTAAAATTTAACAAGCACGTAACCAACACCATTGTCCACGTTTTAACTAAAGGTTAGAAGCGCTAAAGACATAAAAAAGAAAAATTTAAAACAATAGACGTTGCCACAATAATGTGCTGTGTTACTTAGCTTAGCGTAATTGGAGAAGAACGGGCAAGAAACTCCACGGACACTCTTTTAAATCAAAGTGATCATTCTCCTGCCCTTATCCCAATTTATTTGTGCTCGGCGCAACATGTGCTTTTCTTCCATACTTCTCTATCAGTCGTCAACTCGGTAGACCTTTCTGCGCTGCACGATTAATGACAAATGCGCACACTGCCTGGACAGGCCCACTCAATCTGTATGGTTCTTTCCTCAAAAGACCATTTCAGACACCAACCTACATGGTCTTCACATGACCTGACCAACATTATGTCTGGACATAAATCTGCCTGCCTATTCCCAACTATGTTGGGGTCGGTTTCTAGTCTAACCGGATGCAGCTGAATACCAGTATTTTATATGGAGCGACTGCCTATCTGACCTCCACAACCCAGTAACTGGGCAATACGATACCCGTTGGTAAAACTGGCTGTCAGATTTTCGGGCTTCTGACGACCAGTAACAACTGTCAAAGATGCACAAATGACAGCCGGAACCAACGGCTCAACGTGCTTTTTGAGGCACGGAAGAGTCTCGGTGTGAAAAGATGGTCACCCATCCACGGATAACCTCGGTGAGCGTAGCTTAACCTGTTGGATCGACCTGTGCGGTTGTTAGTACTTAGCCACGAGTTCCAAGATTATGTCTGGACATAAAATAATATAAAAAAACGCCTGCGGTACCTATATGTGATTAGGAACGCCGGGAGGGAATGCCCTTAGACACATTTAAGACCTTAGACCTTATTGGTGAAGCGAGGATCTCGTGGCTAATTAATAACGGCCGCACAGATCAATTCATCAGGTTAAGCTACGTTTGCCGCGGTTGATCTGTAGATGAGTGATCACCTTTACATTTCGAGATTCTTCCGTGCCTCAGAAAGCACGTTAAGCCGTTGCTTCCGGCTGTTATTCGTGGATCTTTGACAGTCGATACGGGTTGTCAGAAGACCGAAAAACAGCTAGTCTTACCAAGCGTAACGTATTACTACACAGTTACTGACTGGGTTTTGGAGGTCAGATAGGCAGTCGCTCCATGTAAAATACTGGTATTCAGTTGCATCCGGTTAGACTGAAAGCCGACCCAACATAGTTGGGAAAAGACAGGCAGATTTAATACATAAATAAAATAAAAACTAGATCCGCAGATTAATAGAGTATATTATAAGTCCTTGTAAATAATATATTATTAAAACAAATAATGCGTAGTCAGGTACATACATACATACCATATGTTCAAATATTATTAATTCCTGTTAATATTATTGAGAGCTTCAGTTCAAAGAATTTGCAATTCTATCTCGTTTAGACAAAGAGCTATTTCGTTTGTGGAACGTCATTAGAATATTAATAAAAATCAATCGTTGTTTATTTTGTCTGTTTTCAATAACTACATTGTGTAGGCAATTATTAAATTCCTCTCGACTTTAAAAACAGTTTAAAAATTACATCGTGTAAACTGAAGCGAAGTGGCCTATTATTCCATCTAATGATAGGAATTGACTATTGACAGCTTATTTCAAGAACACTTTTTGTTTTGAGGGTTGGAAATCATTATCCTTTTGAACGCCAGAGCATAAATCCGCGCGCGTTCTCTCCACGCCAAGCTACAAATTTATTTTCACCTCACAGGCTCGGAAAGAGTCTGTTTGTCATTCGAAATCTGAGCCGAAAATCGATTTTTGCTCTCTAGCGTGCAAAGAGTTTTTAAAATTCGAACCTTTCTGTTTAATAATTTCCTATGCCAGTGCACTGAAAATGCATGACACGGTCTAAAATAAAATATTAAATAATACCGCTCACCTTAAAAACTTCCATCACAGTACAGAAAACTCAAACTCAAACTCAAAGTATTTATTTCAAATAAACCAATTATAGGCACTTTTGAATTGTCAAGGTGTCGGTCAGTCCGAGAAATGAAGCTAGTTGCCCATTCCAAAGGAGTAGGTACCTATGGAGAAGAACGGGCAAGAAACTCCATGGACACTCTTTTAAACAAAATATGGTTACTAAATATTTGTTACATAGTTCATATTAATATTATACATGTGAGAACGATGCAGAACGTTAAAAGCATCTGTGTCATCAGAGAATCTAGTACCACAACTAAGCTCAGGGTAGTCTTCGATGCATCAGCAGTAACTACATCTGGAGTGTCGTTTAATGACATCCAAATGGTGGGGCCCACTGTTCAGGACGACCTCTTTTCTATATTGCTGCGCTTCCGCCAGCACAAGTTTGTCATTTCGGGTGACATAGAAAAGATGTACAGGGCCATTCAAGTGACACCATCACAGCGTCCCTTGCAAAAAATAATTTTTCGTGCTGACCCTGAACTACCACTTAAAACGTACAGTCTTAATACTGTGACTTATGGTACAGCGTCCGCCCCTTATTTAGCAACTAAGTGTTTAGTCAGTCTAGCAACGACCGCCTCCAGTGACAATGTAAGATCGTCCATTGAACGAGATTTTTACGTTGACGATTATTTAAGCGGGGGTGACTCGGTTTCTGAGGTTGTTCAGATGGGCAAGGACGTTGCATCTATTTTAACGTCAGCTAACTTCAATTTGAGAAAGTGGCAATCTAATAGTTTGGAGATTTTAACAGAAGTAGCCAGTTTGTCAGGGCATTCTGATAGATTGAACTTGTCGGAGGATAGAAACGTGTCATCTAAAACGTTAGGCCTATATTGGCTATGTAAATCAGATTCTCTCGAATTTTCAATATCTGTCGATGGCAACAAACCAATCACAAAGCGCCACATATTATCTGTTATTAGTCAGATATTTGACCCGTTAGGTCTGGTAGGTCCTTGCATTATCGAGGCTAAAATTATCATCCAAAGTCTATGGATGGCTAAGTGTGACTGGGACGAGCAAGTACCAGAAAATATACGTAATTCCTGGTTAATGTTTGTGAATAGCCTACCATGTTTAAATACCCTTAAAATACCCCGGTGGGTTTCATGTGATAATTGTACAATAAATGAGATTCATGTTTTCACAGATGCATCCGAAAAGGCCTACGGTGCATGTATTTATATTAAGTCTAGTACTAAGGATGGATTGGTAAAAGTACAGCTGTTGGTGTCTAAAAGTCGCGTAGCACCAATCAAGCCAACCACCATCCCTAGGCTGGAGTTATGCGGGGCTTTATTAGGAGCAAGACTGTGTCTTAATGTACAGAATTCCTTCACCAAACCCATTAGTAAATGTTACTTGTGGTGCGATTCGACTATCGTGTTAAGTTGGCTTTCCATGACACCTACCTTATTAAAACCGTTTGTTCGTAATCGCATCAACGAGATTCAAGAATATACTATAGGGCACACGTGGAGCTACGTGCTGTCGAAGGAAAATCCGGCGGATCTTGTTTCTCGCGGGCTGAAGGCTGACCTTATCAGCGAGTGTTCCTTATGGTGGTCAGGTCCTCAGTTTTTATTAAATGATCAAATATACTGGCCAAAAATGCCAAATGAGAACTTGAAACAAGATCTACCTGAAGTTGTATCATCTCATTTCAGTGAACAATCATCTCATCATCAATCATATAATATTCATAACCAATTGTCACACAATGAAAACAATAATTCATTCATTAAATCACTTTTACACAAATACTCCAATTATAATCACCTACAGAGAGTTGTCGCGTCCGTTCGAGTCTATAAATGGAGTCAAAGAATCCTTATGGCTCATACGTGTAGGAGGGAGACTTGACAACTCACCCTATGATTACAATGTCAAGCACCCGGTATTATTATGTGGTAAGCACCATTTAACTAAAATTATATTTCGTAAATATCATCTTGATTGCTTACACGCCGGCCCTCAGCTACTATTGGCAAATATACGCAAAATGTATTGGCCTCTTGGTGGTAGAAATCTATCAAAAGGCATCGTTAAAATTGCATTAAATGTTTTAAACACAAGTGTCAAATCGTGCAACCTACAATGGGTCAGTTGCCCTCTTCAAGGACACATTTAGAACACCCATTTTTAAATTGCAGTATGGATTATGCTGGGCCAGTTCTGATAGCTGATCGCAAAGGGCGAGGGTGTAGGCTTATAAAGTCGTACCTGTGTATTTTTGTTTGCCTCGCCGTTAAGGCTGTTCACATCGAACTTGTTACAGACCTGACGAAAGAAGCCTACATGGCTGCTCTGAACCGTTTTGTGGCTCGCCGTGGTAAACCCGAAAGCATCTTGTCTGATAACGGGACAAACTTCATAGGTACTTGCAATGAGCTGCGAAGGTTTTTACAAGACTCGAATCTCGTGTCTGATGTTGCTCAACAAGGCATCAAATTTTCTTTTGCGCCTCCATACTCTCCCCACTTCAACGGCATTGCTGAAGCCTTCGTCAAATCCACCAAACATCACCTAAAGAGACTTTTAGGATTAACGCACTTTACATATGAAGAAATGGCCACGTGTTTGACTCAAATAGAGGCCGTACCAAATTCCCGTCCTCTTACCCCTCTTTCCACTGATCCTCTAGATTTTTCCGTACTCACTCCTGGCCACTTTATAATTGGACGACCACTTATATCTGTTCCGCATCCACAGGTTACTGACTTCAACATCGGACGACTGGAGCGTTACCAAAGAGTGGAGCACATTAAACAACATTTCTGGAACCGCTTCCAATTAGAATATGTTTCTCTGCTCCAGTTAAAAACTAAATGGACAGCCTCAACAGGTCAGCTTGCAGCGGGGCCACTAGTTCTCATCAAAGAGAAAGGACAACCGCCCTTGGTTTGGCCACTGGGCCGTGTCATCAAGGTCTTTCCTGGCAGCGACGGGATCACACGGGTGGTGGAGCTGAAGACGAAGGGAGGAACGGTACTGCGGGCATTCAACAACGTCTGTCCACTTCCTCTCAATTGAATCCTTCAACCCGGGGAGGATGTTCGGGCGTCTCCGGCAATCATCGGCTTCGGCGACTCGACGTGCGGCGCGCAGGACGACCAACGACCACTTCGCAACCGATCTCCATCGACGGCACGCGCGCCGCACGTCGAGTCGCCGAAGCCGATGATTGCCGGAGACGCCCGAACAGCATCAGATATAAAATATGTAAAAACTATTCAATAATTAAATTAAAACAAGCCTTAGCCGCTAAGAGATGACCAGTCTCTACTGACAGCGCCCGTTCACGAACATGACGCATATATTAGCACCATTCAGCTCAACCATTTTGAAGGGAGCTAAATGATCCAACACACACGCCACCATCAGCGAGACATTAAAGTGAGCATGGCATACTCTCAGCCGCCAGGGCATATTCAAGTCAATGAAAGACGCACCCAGAGACTGGTCGCTTTATAGTAGGTACATAGTACTCACATATGTGCTAAGCAGTTATACAATATTAAGAGATTGAATTTATACAATGCAAAGATGTTTTTTTGTTGTTGTTGATCTTCCGCAGCTCCAACAGTTTTCAGTAGTCTAATAAATTAGTTGATGCGCCCTTGTGGAGCTGGACTAGCATTGACCCAAGCATTTTTATCAGCAATGTAATCTCCCAATTTATAATACGCTTGGCTGCATAGTGTGCGTTTTATACAAGTTTTAAATTTTGTTTCATTAAGTTCAAGAATGTGGGGAGGTATTTTATTGTAACATTTTAAACAGTACCCCATGAAAGATGAATCTACTTTAGCCAGAAATTAAATATTTTGCGAGGATATCATTGTAAAATTGGAATTAATGTTAATAAGTATTCCATTTGATTTAAAAAATCTGTGACGTCACATTTGAATATGCCATAAAAATACTACCCTGTCAAATACCCAATTGTGTAGTGTACATAATTTAAGTTTAATTTTTTAAATAAAATAAATACTAATAATTACTTATGTTATTTAATCCTTTGCTTGGCAAAAATAAATATGTATTAAATTAAATTAGTTAGTTATTTGTATTAAATTATTTTTTTTCTTTCATTCTCCTTAGAGGACAAGTAGGATATAGAACAAAATACAGGGTATTTAATTTTGGAGATATTCTATGTAACTCATAAGATACATTGCCAAGTATCTGTTATTTTCTTCACATGAGTCAATGTATCTGAGACGCTCGAACAAAATAAAACTCAACAACACCTGTTTTCTTGCACCTAGCAGTTTCCTCGCTGTAGTAAGGTGAAAAATTGTGTGTTGCGCTCGGCAGCAAAGCTTTTCTGCGTCTCGTACCTTTGAAACCTTCGTTACGCTCAGGATTCTTTATTTGAACCACTCGCTTCGCTCATGGTTCAACCCTAGAATCCTTCGCTTACTCAGGTTTCAATAGAAGTACTCGCGCCAAAAATCAACTTTCCAGCCTTGCATAACAAATAACTATTCTTCTTGTTATCATGAATTTCCCAATATCCATGGTGTAAATTTTTTAAATGTCTATACATAATAAACACACACAAAAGTAATGATTTAATTGTTTATTTCTTGTGACATATTTGTGTCGTTAGCGTACAGGGTATGCGCTTGCTTGTCACGTATACGTGACAATGGCGTTCAAAAGTTTAAATGACACCTCCCGCTCCGGGAGCGGAAGGAAGTGTCAGACTCTTACTGACTAAAACCCATCCATGTTACTTCCTTAGCCCTTTATGTTCCGGGGTAGCGGTAACCCTTTCAGACAGTCCCGCTTACCCGACAGGCTTCGGCCCCCACGGGCCCCTTCTACTGCTGACATGTTCTTGAGGCGCGCGTGGAACACGTACGCGCCCTCCGGCACGAGCCTGGCCCTGATCGGACGGTAAGCTACCCATTACACACCGTCGGCAGGCCCACACCTACGGTGGCCGGGAGTCGTCACGCGGCTCCTGACACCTGGAGCGTCTCCCGTGGCGGCTGAAACGTGAGGCACTTCTAGCTCATTTCACATTAGCTTTTGTGGTGAGATTTTTGCAGAATAGATCGCCTTCTCATATTCATAATCATTTATTCATTTGCGAATATGGGTACAAAAGAAAAGGTCGTATAAAAAAAAACCGGCCAAGTGCGAGTCGGACTCGCACACCGAGGGTTCCGTACAAACCTGTAGGTATATAAGTAAAAGTTCACCCATCACGAGAATCGAGTCATAATTATGGTATTTTTATATTTTGAAAAAAAAAACTTTTTTTTTTTATTATATGATGTAACTAAATATTTACGGTTTTCGCAATGTTTCCTTTATCTGCACTGTAAGACGTTACTTTGTACCAAATTTCAAGATTCTAAGTAGGTTTTGATTACCGTGCGAGTTTCGAAAATTTGCGGCATAAACAACTGTATCTTTTGATTGCTTTGGCTTAGAAGTTTGATTTTTTCACAGCTCCAAGGGACCTGAGTATTAGATATAAATTTCAGTTTGATACCTCCACGCGTGCCTGAGAAAAACGGTCTTGACAGACGGACGGACGGACAACAAAGTGATCCTATAAGGGTTCCGTTTTTTTCTTTTGAGGTACGGAACCCTAACAATAGTGTCCATTAACCATATCCTACCATTTATGGTAGGATATGGTTTAGCATGCTTTACAAATATCTAAATGATATGCTTTAGCATGCTTTACAAATATCTAAACACAGGTACATATCTACAAAATTAGAACTTAAAAATAAAAGACGTTATCTAAAATATTGTATGAAGTAACATTAGGTACATCAGTTTATCCTGTAAATATTCAGTGACAGAATAATGTGATTTTGTTAGTAACAATGTTTTTATATTGTTTTTGGAACGAAGTTCTTTATCGCGCGTTGCGAAAGGGGGCTAGACGGAAAAAATTAAGGCCAAAAGTTGTAACGACACATTTTGCTATAGTTGGAAACCGTGCGGCGTGCGCGTGTGTCTCTGTCTGTCTGTCTCTGTCTCTCATTGAAAACAAGCCAGTTATTTTCGTTTCGTCTTTCTATTTCGCATTGAATAGTGTGGTGTCGCTATTATTATAACTTATGAGAAATAAAAAAAAGGATTGTGTGGTTTTATGAAACCACGGTAAAAGTGAAACTTTTTATCACATTAAAGACATTTGACACTATAGGCGCCGCCATATTGGCCTTGGCTGCTCTGACGAGCGCCTTTCACTTTATCCCTACTCCGCGGCCGACCGTCACGCGACATGCAACACACAGACGAAAAAGTTTGAGACGATGTAATAATAGTTTCACTTTAATTTTATTACAATTCCTTCGCTAATTAATCGAAAAGAACTTCGTTCTATCCGGTTGTCCCTTGTTTTAATTTTATGTTTTCTTGTTCCTTGAGGTCATGCCGATATTCGGTTTGAGTTCAAGTATGTATGTAAGTGTTCAGACAAGTTGAGTAGTTGTGTAGCTCTACTAGGGGAGTATTTTGAGGTATCTATTGTGGTTTTATTAACCAACGAGCTGCTGCCCGCGGCTTCGCCGGGAATTTGGAAATTATTCCAAGGGAACGTACCTACAATCGGGATATAAAGTCCTATCCTATGTGTTAATCCAGATCATAGACTACCTCTGTGCCGAGTTTCATCCAGATCCGTTCAGCCGTTTGAGCGTGAAGGACGGACAAACATATAAACAGACACACATACTCACAAACTTTCGCCGTTATAATATTAGTGAAATACTCAATACGCAATATGTTTAATACTTTAGATCACTATGCAGCATAAATGCATCGCAGAAGGAGGTGACTATTTCCCACTTCCATGGACCATGGATTGAACTAGGACTGGATGGGAGAGGTCGCCGCCGGCGCTGGTCACCGCTACATTTTGTTGTTTTATGTATAAATAGATAGTACCCTGGTTTGTAAATAGTAATTTAAGTCGAAAATTAGTTGTTACGGCCCATAGACTCAGATCTGGACCATTCCATGTAATAAGTTTGCGTTCATGATGAGAAAAACGAACGAACTGTGTGGAGTGCGGAGTTGTTGAAGACTTACACCACTTATTGATGGAATGTGTTCGGTACGAGTCTGGTAGAAAAGATTTGTTGAGGGTCTTGAGGTTAAACAAACTTGAAGTAGGCACATTCTATAAAATCCTGGCTCAACCAAATGGCGATGATGCGGCGAGTCTGTTTAGGTTCATGGCCCAGATAGGTATGAGAAAATATGTATTTAGGGTACGATGGGACTGACATACGCATTGCGATTATAAATGTCCATAAATAAATAAAGAGAAAAAAAATAGATAGATAAAAAATCTATCTATTTTTTTAGTTTTCTCGCCAACAAAAATAAAAGAGTTTTTATTTTCAATTCAGTTTTATTTAAAACCGCAAGTTGTCTATGATCCTTCCAAAAGTTCGGTTTAAAGAGATGTAGACGGAAGTCGCTGTCATCATGGCTATTTGGACCAGTTCAAATGCATGTTTGGTTTGTTTTTCAAAGCCTGCATAACATCTGCTAGATGAAACATTTGCCTGTAAAAAAACAGATATGAAAAAAAAATCACATCTTGTTTCCGGAACGAGGAGCTCGTGGCTAAGTATTAGCAGCCGCACAGGTCGTTCAATTAGGTTAAGCTACGCTTGCCGGGGTTGGCCGTGGATGGGACCGTCTTTACAAAACGAGACTCCTCCGTGCCTCGGAAAGCACGTTAAGCCGTTGGTCCTGGCTGTCATTTGTGCATCTTTGACAGTCGTTACGGGTCGTCAGAAGCCCGAAAATCTGACAGCCAGTCTTACCAAGGGGTATCGTATTGCCCAATTACTGGGTTGTGGAGGTCGGATAGGCAGTCGCTCCATGTAAAATACTGGTATTCAGCTGCATCCGGTTAGACTGGAAGCCGACCCATACATAGTTTGGAAAAGGCGGGCAGATGATCTTGTTTCCCGAACAGTTAAGTAAGGTTAGTGAGGACATTGATGGTAGCATCCCTGTTCTGCGATGGCCGCGGACAGCTATGGTCGTCAGAGTCATCAGGGGTTATCGCATGATCTCCCATGAGACGGCTTGTGCTCTAGGGGCCTATATAAAGTAACATTTTCATTGTCATTAACGATAACGAAATCAGATAAATTCGAAAATAATATAAACTGAGATGTTATCGAGTATTCCGGGATATCGCCCAGCGGTTGGTCGACTCTACGAAAGAATCAGCATTGCCATCCAACGTGGCAACGCTGCCAGCCTTTTGGGCACATTTCCCACTGACAGCGATGGGGTTGTATTTTTTGACGCCCTATGAGCTCTTCCCCTTTTTTACCACTTGTACATAACGGATATATTTTTTAGTTTTAGGATGTATATATTATGTAACTGTTGTAACTTACATGTTTCGTCTGAAACCAATAGAAACTTATGATTAATTTTACAAAATATAGGGGAATAATCAGTATAGAGATATGCGCCAGTGCTACCCCGGAACATAACAACGGTCGTTGATGACAACGGATTCTTAAAAAAAAACCGGTCAAGAGCGAGTCGGACTCGCGCACTGAGGGTTCCGTGCCATCGTTGATGATTTCTGAAAAAGTGCGCTATTAAAAGACATCGTTTTATTTTTCCTGTGTTCCTTACATAAACTTCTATTACACAGGAACGGTTATTTTTATTTAAATTTTTCATCAAGCCGAAAACTATGCGGCGTAAAAAAAGAAAAAAAATCGAGAATGTGCTAACAGCGCTCTTTCATATAATATCCCGCATGACTTGGTACCCCACTTAGAATTTAAAAAGAAACCCTTTCAGTCCATGTTGACAAAAAAATGTATCTTTCTTATTCGCAAAATATTTGGGCAAACGTCATATAAAACTATTCCAAATTTCAAGTTAATAGCATTAGTAGTTCTTGAGATATCCAGCTGTGACTGACGGACAGACAAACTGAGGCGTACCAAGTTATATAATTAATTTCTGGTTATTTCTAATTTTAATTTGATGACTAATCCAATTTAATTAATAATGAAATTGTGTGTTGTGTTTTGTCTTATTTTTTATCAATGTACCAATGCTATGATCCATCTGTTGATTGAAAAAATATTTTGTTGATTGAAGAATTGAAAACTTGAGAGGTGTCAAGGGACACCCGGATGGAACGAAGTTCCTTTCGATTAATTAGTGAAGAAATTGTAATAAAATGTTATTACTTTTAAGTTATAATAATAAAAAAAATCTGACCTAAAATTAACAAATCAAAAAATATTGATTAAAAAGATATCATATTTTACTCCAAAAAAAAGTGTCGTTACAACTTTAGGTCTTAATTTCCGTCTAGCCCCCTTTCGCAACGCGCGATACGGAACTTCGTTCCAATAAAGGAAATAATAATAATAATACGGGTTTCCTTTTACCATTTTGTTACGGAACCCTAAATAAAAACCTGATAGTGTCTGATAGGCTACCTGGTTTCCGAAGGCTCCGTCGTCGTCGTAGTAATTTCTTCTTCTGTTACTGTTTCTGTTACTGTTTCTGTTTCTGCTTCAGTTTCCTCTGTGGGAGTACCCTGAAAAAATATGTATGTTCACGGACTGTAATTGGGTATTTGAAAGGGTAGTCAATAACGTTACTTTTTATGAACTGTCAAAACACGGAATTTGTGTTTCGTATGAAATACAAGCTACTCCCACGCGGTTTCACCTGCTGCTCGGCTCCTATTAGTCGTAGCGTGATGTTATATAGCCTGTAGCCTTCCTCGATAAATGGACTATCCAACACAAAAAGAATTCTTCAATTCGGACCAGTAGTTCCAGAGATTAGCGCGTTCAAACAAACAAACTCTTCAACTTTATAATAATTTATAGTATAGATAACAATGTGACGTCAAAGATTTTTAGAATCAAATGGAATACTTATTAGCAATTTTACAATTATATCGTCGCGTCATATTTAATTTCTGTACGGTGATGGAAGTTTTTAAGACGAGCGGTCTTTTTCCTATGTAATTTCAGATTTTATTTTTGACCGTTTGAAATATTCAATATTTTTTTCCCTTAAAAACAAAAATAAGGTATACGTACATGTGCAACCTGCAAGAACGTAAAATATATGAATAATAAGATAAATCTTAACGTCTTAATAAGAATCTATTGCATCAGATATTATCTCCCCTGTATAGCCGGAACTTGAACTTGAGTCCTAAGACTTGGCAATCTGACGGGCACACCACTAGGTTATCACTGCACCTTCATTAATAGAAAATGTTTGCAAATATTTGAAAGCATGACATCGAGCAGGTACGTTCTGAGGCGCCTATTCAAAAATGGAAGCAGATTTGCTCAATAGCTTTTCATGTAGTTAGTTTAAAAACAAATGCTAACAGAAATTTTATTTGTTATAAATTGTTAACTAACAATTTTGTTTAGAAATATTTACTAACACTATCTAACATGAAAACATTTCTTAACATAGTGATTAAATGTTTGTTAAGAAAATGTTTACTAATGGTCGGATCGATCTATCAGGTTAAGCTACGCTTGCCGGGGTTGGTCTGTGGATGGGTGACCATCTTTAGATATCGAGACTCCTCCATGCCTCGGAAAGCACGTTAAGCCGTTGGCCCCGGCTGTCATTCGTGGATCTTTGACAGTCGTTACGGGTCGTCAGAACCCCGAAAGTCTGCATGACAGCCAGTCTTACGAAGGGGTATCGTATTACCCAGTTAGTGACTGGGTTGTGGAGGTCAGATAGGCAGTTGCTCCATGTAAAATACTGGTATTCAGCTGCATCCGGTTAGACTGGACTCCCCAATATACATAGTTGGGAAAGGCTAGGCAGATTGATTTAGTAAACATTTTAACACCAGTGTGGGAGACCCTTAAAAACAAAACCATAGTACAGTATTGCACATGTAAGCGGGCACGCCCTTTTACCTGGAGTACAGTCAGTTTTCAATGTTTTATTTGGTATAATGGCGTGTGCTAGCAGACATGTGGCAAATGATTGATTTTAATGTGATGTGTTTCGTAATTTTAATTACTTCTCATACGACAAATGGGTAGAGTCAAGTTCTTCCAACTAAACAGACAGCTGTGCTGCTGGGGAGTTTGTTGCGCCACTTCTTCCCAGCTAAAGCACTAGGAAGTGATGAAGGGTGGGCGTTTTTGGGGGACTGTCTTATGTAGCTTTGACATTCAAAAAGTGCTGATTTTCAGCCTATTTTGAATAAATGAGTTTTGATTTAGATTTAAAAAGAAAACGCTGAATTACCGAGTGTTCTGATGGATGCATTGTTGTTGTCGGCTCCGTTTCCGTCTTCTCAGCTGATGGTCCACCTTCTGGAGAGTGTGTGAACTTCACGGTAGACCCTGATGACGTTGGACCCATATTCTCAATAATAGAATGTACTATTTTCCTGGGAGAGATAGAAAGATTAATCACTAATAGACACGGTCAAAAATAAAATTACATAAAAATAAGAAAAACTCATTTTGCAAATTGAAACATGGAATAATTTTATCGAATTAATGTATTGTCATCGTTCTTCGATAAATCTACAAAGTTTAAACGAAATCTGGCCGTTTAAAGTGGGTCAAAATCGCGCCCAAAGGAGTCGGTTACAAACAAACAAACATACAGGTGAAGCTAATATAAAGCGTGTAAAAAGACCGCTCGTCTTAAAAACTTGCATCACTGTGCAGCAATTAAATATTACGCAAAGATATAGTTGTAAAATTGCATTTAACACGTTGAACGCCAACGCGGTCACCGTGTGTCCGACAAACAATAGTTTTTCTATTGTGTCTGCTGCGTGGCAGTCAATGACTTAATGATTTAATGCTAATAAGTATTTCATTTGATTCTCAAAATCTGCGACGTCACATTGTTACATAGCATACAAATCACGTACAAATACCGCGTTTTAACAGTTCATAAAAAGTAACGTTATTGACTACCCTGTCAAATAGCCATCTCGCATGGCAGAATGTTTTCCTCGTAACAGACGTCAAAAGTCTAACCGGATGCAGCTGACTACCAAACGACAGCCGAGACCAACGGCTTAACGTACTTTCCGAGACACGGAGGAGTCAAACATGGTCACCCATCCACGGACCAACCCTGGCAATCGTAGCTTAACCACATGGATCGGCCCATATGGCTGTTTTTACTTAACCAGGGGCTCCTCTATTGATCAAAATATGATCCACGTCTTTTTCTGCCATACTTCTCTATTAGTCGTCATCTCGGTAGTCACTCCCTTCCTAGCCATATCATCTTTCACACAATCCATCCATCGTTTCTTTGGTCTCCCTCTACTTGTATAGCCATCCACATTCATACTCACAACTTTCCTGACAACATTTTCCTCATTCCTCCGCATAACATACCATGACAATCGGTTTCCACACAACTTTTCAGTCACCGGTGCCACTTTCTGACTTCCTCTTATATACTCATTACGTATTCTATCCATTCGCGTAACACCACACATCCCTCTTAGCATTCTCATCGCAGCTGCATGCAATTGTCTTTCATTCTTTCCTTTTGTGGCCCAACACTCTCTCAACACTCTCACTCTCTTCACCCAACATTAAAATTATCGATATAATTTTCTTATTTATTAAGTACAGAGGCCAGCACATCAAGTTACCACAATCTGTCAAATTTCTTTGATAGTATTTGAACTTTATTGCTAAGATATAAGGTTCATTTTCAATTGAGAAAATTTGACAGTTAGGGATAGCTTGATGTGCTGACGTTTGTACTATAGTTCAGTCTGTAGTAGTCGTCAAATAAAAGACCCTATCCTCTTTCCTACATGCATTTACTGTGAACGACAGGATCCACAATGATCATATTTTTGTATCTAGCATATAAGTTCACATCTCCACAACCCAGTAAGTGGTCAAAGTCAAACTCAAACTCAAAGTATTTATTTCAAATAAACCAATTACAGGCACTTTTGAATTGTCAAGGTGTCGGTCAGTCAGAGAGATGAAGCTAGTTGCCCATTCCAAAGCAGTAGGTACCTATGGAGAAGAACGGGCAAGAAACTCCATGGACACTCTTTTAAACAAAATATGGTTACAAAATATTGGTTACATAGTTCATATTAATATTATACATGTGAGAACGATGCAGAACGTTAAAAGCATCAGATATAAAATATGTAAAAACTATTCAATAATTAAATTAAAACAAGCCTTAGCCGCTAAGAGATGACCAGTCCCTACTGATGTGACTGTCAAATCATTTATATCAAATAGGCACAAGAAAGGCACTTTTGAACGTCGAAATAAACGTGGGTAATAAGATACTCCTTGAAAAGACTGGCTCCCACTTGCTTGCTTCCACATGTGAAATCAGGTGAGTAAGAGCTGGTGGCTAAGTAGTAACAGCCGCAAAAGTCGATCCATCAGGTTAAGCTACACTTGCCAGGGTTGGTCCGTGGATGGGTAAACATCTTTACATACCAAGACTCTTCCGTACCTCGGAAAGCACGTTAAGCCGTTGGTCCCGGCTGGCATTTGTACATCTTTGACAATCGTAACGGGTAGTCAGAATACCGGAAATATGACAGCCTTACCAAGGGGTATCGTCTTACCAAGTCACTAGGTTGTGGAGGTCAGATAGGCAGTCGCTCCTTGTCAAATTCTGGACTGGACTGGAAGCCGACCTCATTATAGTTGGGAAAAGGCAGGCAGATTGATCTTTTTGATTGTCACGTGTCCTGACGCGAATGTAATTTTTTTTACCCGTCACAAAAAACTGCACAACGAACGCCGCTAAAGCAGTTTTCACTTTAAAGATGATGTCACCATCCTTATTGTTGGAACGAAGTTTTGGAACGAAGTTCCTTAGCGCACGTTGCGAAAGTTGGCTAGACGGAAAAATTAAGACCAGAAGTTGTAACGTTTTTGTTTTTGGAGTAAAATATGATGTCTTTTTAATCAATATTTTTTGATTGGTTAATTTTAGATCAGTTTTTTTTTTATTATTATAACTTAAAAGAAATCATTTTATCACAATTCTTTCACTAATTAATCGAAAGGAACTTCGTTCTATCCGGGTGTCCCTTGACACCTCTCGAGTTTCTTTTTGTCCTCACCCAGCAAATTCAAAGCCCAAATCTTTCAAGCTGTTCCGTTCAGCGACAGTCAGCAGGGACTCGAAGATTCGATAGTTGTCCAGGTTCTGGATTTTTTGCCAGTTGTCCTCTACTGGAGAAGTCTCACCCTGCCTCCGAGTTCCACCTGCATGGAAGTACCTGGAAAACCACACCGAAAATATTATGCAATATGAATAGCACTTTTTTTTTAAGGCTGGGAAATTATCCAATGACTTTTCCCGCTCTGGGTGGAGCGGAAGGGAGACTCTTACTCACTATCCCCCTTTATGTTCCGGGGTAGCGGTAACACTTTCGGACAATACCGCTTACAATATGAATATCACTAATGAAATCATATACTTTTTTAGGGTTCCGTACCTCAAAAGGAAAAAACGGAACCCTTATAGGATCACTTTGTTGTCCGTCCGTCCGTCTGTCAAGACCGTTTTTCTCAGGCACGCGTGGAGGTATCAAACTGAAATTTATATCTAATACTCAGGTCTACTGTTTGGAGTTGTGAAAAAATCAAACTTCTAAGCCAAAGCAATCAAAAGATAAGTACAGCTGTTTATGCCGCAAATTTTCGAAACTCGCACGGGAATCAAAACCTACAGGGTACTTTCCGTGAACTTAGAATCTTGAAATTTGGTACAAAGTAACGTCTTATAGTGCAGATAAAGGAAAAATTGCGAAAACCGTAAATTTTTAGTTACATCATATAATAAAAAAAAAAGTTTTTTTTTTTCAAAATATAAAAATACCATAACTATGACTCGATTCTCGTGATGGGTGAACTTTTACTTATATACCTACAGGTTTGTACGGAACCCTCGGTGTGCGAGTCCGGCTCGCACTTGGCCGGTTTTTTTTTTGTGGGTGGGAAATCATCCAATGACCCTTCTGACTCTGGGTGGAGCGGAAGGGAGTATCAGATGCTTCCTGTCTAAAACCCATCCATGTTCCTTCCTTAGCTCTTTATGTTCCGGGGTAGCGGTAACCCTTTCGGACAATCCCGCTGAATACGGAGTAAACTCAAACTCAAAGAAGCTAGTTGCCCATTCCAAAGCAGTAGGTTCCTATGGAGAAGAACGGGCAAGAAACTCCATGGACACTCTTTTAAATCAAAATATGTTTACCAAAACTGGGTTACATCATTCATGTTGAAATTACACGTGAGAACGATGCAGAACTTAATAAAAGCGTCCATAATGAAGAATGTTACTAGGTATGCCAAATCGCTTGAAATTTTGTCTCAGTAAAGCCTGTACGTATACAAATACATTAGTTTTTGTTGTAGTCAAAAATACCTATAGTTTTGATTTTATAGGCTTTCAAAGTTTCGAAAAATACCGAGTCCCGCTAACAGCCACGTGACCGCTTGTGACGTCATGTTACAACGCGCCGCCCGGGCCGCGCTCCGCTTAGTATCAAATCGCCAGCGGTTATAGTAGGTGTAGTAGCTTGCGCAGTAGTTTGTTGTGTTTTCGTACGCGTATTACGTTACTAGTCTAATAATATAGTAAATATTATTCGATTCATAAAATGGATGAAGGATTCAAAAAAGGGCAATCGGATAATCTACCTATAATAGATGGATTAATTCAAATTCAAAATTTTTATTTCAGATCAAAGGGATCCATATAGTGTTAGTATGAGCTTAGCCTATGTTAGTACACTCATAAAACATAACATAAATATACTAATTGGCTACATGAACATGTGCACGCACATGTCTGCCAGCCCAGAGCCTGATAAAAGGTCCATCGACCTTGTCCGCCAGTGTAGCTAAAATACTGTTCGGGCTGCCCCTGAATCGCCGTAACATCGAAGCACTCCTTTAATGGATTAATGGTTGCGCATTATTTATCAACAAATAGTGATTTCGTTGCTAAGTCGACGACATTGTTAAGATCGCGGGAAGATGGAGAGGGCTCAGAATCGTTCTTCCTGGACATGTACCTATAGGGGAGGCCTATGTCCAGCAGTGGACTTCTACAGGCTGATGATGATGATGATGATGATGTATACCTATTAAAATGAAACTATTTTAAACCGGATTAATCGCGTAGGTACCTACTCGCTGGTAGGTGCTTATCGATTTTACATTTTTCCTGCCAATGTAAAATCAATAAACACGCGATTAATCCCGTTAGAAATTGTTTCGTTATAATATGAAAATAATAATTATTACCTACTTATGTACCTACCTATATAAAATATGATCATTAGACTTACGTCAAAATGGTCTTCACAACAATAAACTGTACTTTTATCTCCAAATGGATCTAACCTCTTCATAGCTTTTATCCATTTCTTTCGCATTTTAACGTCCTTTGGAACAATAAAAAACAACTTTTCCGGCGAATTGGTAGTTGTATTTTTACATTTAGGCACAACACATGATTTCCTAGTATTTGGATTTTAAATTTTTAAAAGTATTTAGGTATAATTTCGACGGTACGGGCGCGCGACCGCTAGCGGACTAAGCGAGCCAGCTGAGCGTGTTGTACGATGACGTCACACTGTCACCGGCAGACCGCGTCGTGCACGCGTCGCGCGTCGTACGGTTACTACTTGTTTTACTTATAAATCGGAAACTAATTGACGGATCCAAGTAATTCTTTCACAAGTATTTTTTATTTTTGACAGAGAATATGGAGTGCTAATAATCAAAATTAGTTAACATTCTTCATTACAAGTTTTAAAAAAACAATTAAAAATTATTTTAAATTTTAAAACAGCCGTGGCAGCTAATAGGTGACCAGTCCCTACTGACGGCGCTCGTTCATGAACATGACGCATGGATTAGCACAGTAACCTTGTATCTATTACTCACACATTCTCCTTTGGTTCTTCAGTTTGCGGAGGCCCGGCAGCAGTTGTTGTTGTGGGTATAATTTCGTTGACTCGATCTTCCAGCTTTCCATGGTAGTAATGGAGGACTTGCAGGCTCATCTCTTTAGCTGAAGTCTTTAATTCTCCCAACTGAGGATATAAGGGATGACGCAGATATTGATAGGGAGCGCAGGCCGTTGACGGTCAGAGTCATTATGTTGTTCAGAAGATTTGCGTCTTGTTCAGAGCAAGTTAAAATAACATTGTTTAAGGCCTATTGTCAAAGTTTCTATGGCAGCAGCTTGTGGACAACATATTCTCAAAAAGCCCTCAACGCCTTGCGCGTCCAATATAACAATGCTTTCCGAATGCTATTGCGGCTCCCTCGCTTCTGCAGCGCATCTGCCATGTTTTTGGAGGCTCGTACGGACGGATTCGCAGCTATTTTGCGCAAAAAGTCGCCTCCTTACTGAGCAGAGTTCGTGCTAGCAGCAGTAGCATTTTGGCGGTTATTGCGGACAAATTTGACTGCCCTATTCTAAGTCATCACATCAGAGTGCTGACTAAAATATAATAACAAATTTGAATGTATGTAAGTGTAAATTTTTATTAGAATGAATAATTATGTAAATGAGCCACCAAATTTCTGCTACTAACATAGTTATTAAGTACAGATTTACTAACACATATGGACCTTGTTGTTTAAAATAAATGAGTATTATTATTATTATAAAATCACTACATAGTTCAAAGCAAAGTCGCTGCCCGCGTCCTAATGTCTGTATGTATGCTTAGATCTTTAAAACTACACAACGGATTTTGATGCAGTTTTTTAAATAGATAGAGTGATTCAAGAGGAAGGTTTATGCGGGCGAAGCCGCGGGCGGAAGCTAGTTACATAATAATAATAATAATATCCTTCGACATTTCACACAACGCCATATAGTCCCAAGCTAAGCAACCTAATGCTTGTGTTATAGTAACGAGATGGCTGATAAACTACATAAATACATTTTTTTTTGTAAATACAAATACAAACATATTATTTATTGATTCATGAGATATAAGCTTACAGTAATACAACCAAATCGCTTATATCTATACTACTCATACTTACAAAAAATATCACAATAAACATTAAGAAATATAAAATCTACATTAACCAAATTAGAATAATAATTATAGATAGAAAAACCGCCAGACCCGGAACAAATACCTGTAGGTCGCACAAATATTTGTTCCGTGTGGGAATCGAA
The DNA here is from genome assembly GCA_951799385.1 of Hyppa rectilinea. Lineage (NCBI taxonomy): Eukaryota > Metazoa > Arthropoda > Insecta > Lepidoptera > Noctuidae > Hyppa > Hyppa rectilinea. The sequence continues at coordinate 8,888,215 of OX637330.1, read as the reverse complement.
CCCGCGACATGCTGCGCAGCAGTCAATCGCTCAACCACTGCGCCAACCGTGTTGTCACACTCACGTAACACACACATAATCATGACTGGATAGGATTCCCTGCCAGGTCACAGGCCTCCTGTCTGAAAGAGGGAGTGGGCCATAAATTACCACGTGGTCCAGTGCCAGTAAGCGGATGTCGCAAGCCTTCGAAATTTTGGTTCTAAGACATGCCGGTATCCTCACGATGTTTTCCATCACCGTTTTGAGAGCAGTGGTGATGAAATTAAATACACAAAGTCAAACGCCTGTCTAGGTTCGAACTCAAGACCACAATTCGTAAGTCGAGGCCGATACCACTGAGCCAACACAGACAGACAAACAATCCACAAACAAAACTCCCTTTAGGCATTTGGGCTCATAGACAAAGTCACATTTTCAGTAACGATAACGAAATTAGATAAATCCGAAATGTATGGAATTGGCATAAGCTTTCTAAATGTCACGTGATCAATCGTTTTCGATCGCTAAGTGCTAGACAATGTCAAATTGTGAAACGAAACTCGATATTCCCATACACATGCGTTGACAAGTAGCGTTCTTCACAATCATACGACAACAATCGACAATCATACGTACGGAGGAAACATATCACGGATATGTTTCCTCCGTACTCTCATACGGTCTCTTGTTGTGGGGTAATTCGGTGGATGTCAATAAAGCGTTTATGATCCAAAAAAAATGTGTGCGTGCAATCTGTGGAGCTGGGTACATGGATAGCTGTAACTGCTGTAAGCCACTGTTTAAAAAATACAACATTTTACCGTTGGCATGCATGTATATCAAAGAATTGTGCCTATTAGTACGACAACATCCTGAAAATTTTATTAAGCATAGAGATGTAACCAAAAGGAATGTTGCCTCTAGAGATAAACATAGGCTCTGCTTGCCACAATGCAAGCTTGATTTATATAAAAGAAATTCGTTTATAATGGCTATTAAGGTATACAATAAATTACCAAATGATTTTAAAGAACTACCTTTCCTTATGTTTAAAAAAAAGATAATTCAGTGGCTTAAAGAAAAATGTTTTTACACAGTTAATGAATTTATGTCACATGTCGAAAAAAAAAATAATGTCAATCAATTTGATTTTAATTTGATTTTATTTCATTTATTTTTTAATTTGACATTTACTACTATTATTATTTTTATTTGACATTATAACAATATGCATGGATATTATATTAACATTTCAATTAATATTTACATTCTGACATTCTATAACAATCATACCGGTAACTGATGTAATGATATGACATTTTTTAATTATGTTCTTGTATTGTGAAATGTAATATTTGCAATTAATTAACCTTGACGACACGGTTGGCGCAGTGGTTGAGCGATTGACTGCTGCGCACTATGTCGCAGGTTCGATTCCCGCACGGAACAAATATTTGTACGACCTGCAAGTATTTGTTACGAGTCTGGGTGTTTTTCTATCTATAATATGTATGTATTTACAAAAAAAAAAAGGTATATAAGTAGTATATCAGCCATCTCGTTACCATAACACAAGCATTAGGTTGCTTAGCTTGGGACGATATGGCGTTGTGTGAAATGTCCAAGGATATATTATATTATTATTATTATATTAATTTATATAATCAGTCAATTTTTGTAACGTAGGTATTCTGAATTTAATATTTGCACACCACATAAATGGTAGAATGTAAATGGGCCATAATATTGATAATAACATCATACTACTTTTGTAAACCTACATTTAGCAAATAAAGTATTATTATTATTATTATTATTAATCCGAATAGCTGAGATAGCGAATTGTTCGATCAACAATTTTCGAAATCGAATCTACACGGAGTGTTTGTCTGAGATTCCTGTGCCACCATAGGCGATTTACGAGAAGCAAGTAGCTCAAAAGTGCCGTGAAATTATATATAATTAAAGTTTACCTTCATTTTAATCCAAACTGGCTTTTGCTAGCAGCTTCGCCCGCGTATATTACGGCACTTATCCCACGGGAACCACACATTTTTCCAGGATAAAATGTCCTATGTGTTATTCCTGACAATAAACTAGCTCTATGCCAAATTTCATCGAGATACGATCAACAGTTCTGGCGTGATTGACTAACAAGCATCCATCCAAAAATTCGCATTTATAATTATTTATTTCTCATAATATTAAATAAAGATTTCTTATTTCTGCCGTCGGACTGCCAAGTCTTAGGTCTCAACTTCGAAGCCAAGGCACGCACCTCTGACTTTTCGGATTCATGTGCGTATTGTATAATAAAATTATCACTTTCTTAAAAAACGGTGAAGGAAAACATCGCGAGGTAACTGTCAGAGACATATTTCTCAACAGCATGTGAAGCTAAGTCAGAGGCCCATGGGCAGCATAAAAACTCTGACACCAGGTTAGTCACTAACCACACGAAGAAGAAAGTATCATCTTACCTTATCCTGTAAAATCTTTAGGTAATCAGGTGTCCTTCTAAATCTCTTCAGGACAGATTTGAAGTCTTCACCGTAAAGCTTAAAAGACTCCTCATCCACGTTATATTTTCGATAACCATTTTGAGCAGACAAACTTGGTGATACTAGAAAAAAAACTTGAGAGGTGTCAAGGGACACGCGGATGGAACGAAGTTCCTTTCGATTAATTAGTGAAAGAATTGTAATAACATTTTATGACTTTTAAGTTATAATAATAAAAAAATTCTGATCTAAATTTAACCAATCAAAAAATATTCATGTCATTGACTGCCACGCAGCAGACACAATAGAAAAACTATTGTTTGTCGGACACACGGTGACCGCGTTGGCGTTCAACGTGTTAAAAAGGACATCATATTTTACTCCAAGAAAAGTGTCGTTACAACTTTTGGTCTTAATTCCGTCTAGCCCCATTTCGCAACGCGCGATAAGGAACTTCGTTCTAAAAACAAATAGCTGAACTTTTTCTTTTCGTGTCGATAGTACTAGAATGAAGAGCTCGTGGCTAAGTAATAACAGCCATATGGGCCGAGCCATCTGGTTAAGCTACGCTTGCTAGGCTTGATCCGTGGTTGGGTGACCATCTTTACATACCGAGAAAGCACGTTAAGCCGTTAGTCCCGGCTGTCATTTGACAGTCGTTACGCGTCGTCAGAAGCCCGAAAAATCTGACAGCCAGTCTTACCAAGGGGTATCGTATTGCCCGGTTACTGGTTGTGGAGGTCAGATAGGCAGTCGCTCCATATAAAATACTGGTATTCAGCGGCATCCGGTTAGACTGGAAGCCGACCCCAAGATAGTTGGGTAAAGACTAGGCAGATGATGAATTTAACAATGCATGCCTTCTTGCGTAGATTTTTGAGCTACTATAAAATATTTTGAAGACCTTGTTGTATCACCAAAAATCGCATTAATAAAAACTTTAACTTTGACTATGACTTTGACGTGATCTTGAGTGAAGACCGTGAATCGGGAAACGTAAGGACGCTCCAGGCTAGGTGGAGTGACGATCTTCGCAGAGTGGCTGGTACCAGCTGGATGAGTTGCCGAGAATTGAGCTGAATGCCGAGCAACTGGAGACACCAATATCCATCAGTGGACTGCTATAAGCAGGACTGGGTTGTGGAGGCAAGATATTCTGTCGCCTCATGTGAAATACTGGTTAATCATCGAATGACTCCTCCCACTGTGGGTGGAGCGGAACGGAGTGTCAGACTCTTACTGACTAAAACCCATCCATGTTCCTTTCTTAGCCCTTTGTGTTCCAGGACAGCGGTAAACCTATCGGACAATCCTGCTGAGCCGGCAGGCATCGACCCAAACGGGCCCCTTCAAATGCTGACATCTCTTTGAGGCGCGCTTGGCACATGTTCGCGCCGTCCGGCACGGGCCTGGTCCTGATTGGACGGCTACCCATTACACACCGTCCGCAGGCGATACGTTTAGGCTGGAAGCCGACATTGAGATAGTTGGAACACGAGCTAGGCAGATGTTATCGTATATCAATCAATCTGCCTAGCCTTTACCCAGCTATGTAAGGGTCAGCTGAATACCAGTATTTTACATGGATTGACTACCTATCGGACCTCCACAACCTTATATTCCTTGGTAAGACTAGCTGTCAGACTTTCGGGCTTCTGAATACCCGTAACGACTGTCAAAGATGCACAAATGACAGCCGGAACCAACGGCTTAACGTGCTTTCCGAGGTACGGAGGAGTCTCGATATGTAAAGATGGTCACCCATCCACGGACCAACCCCGGCAGCGTAGCTTAACCTGATGGATGGACCTGTGCGGCTGTTATTGAGAGAAGCTCGTGGCTTAATAGAGGATGTTATCGTATATAAAAAAAACTCAAACTCACCAATTGACAATACAATACAACATTTTAAAATAATTATATACATAATTGATTTGTAGACGTATATTATTTACATGAATACTGCATACATATCTTGAATTGTATAAAAATGAAAAAGCCAACATAAAATCGATTTTTTACTTCAAAGTGAATATTATATACAGAAATAAAATGGGTTATAAAACAATGAAATTTATTTATGTTATGATTACGTTGGACATAATAAAAATGGTCATTTTATCGCTATCGTCGTTCGTGTATGCATGTGGAGTTTCTTGCGGAGTGGGTGCCGGGTGGCTCTAATGAGCTGTGACCTTTAGAATCAAATCAAATTTTTTGTTACCTAATTTTATAATGTCTAAATGCCTATTTGAAATAATAAATTATTTGTTTTTTTTTTATTATTTGCAGTGATAGCGCTGTGGTGTGACTGTCGGACTGCCAATTCTTAAGTTCGAATCCAAGGCACCCACCTCTGACTATTCAAATTAATGTGCGAGTTGTATAATTATCACTTGTTAAAAAAACGGTGCAGAAAAACATCGCGAGGAAACTGTCTGAGAGATATTTCTCAACAGCATGTGAATTGTGAAGCTAAGTCAGAGGCCCATGGGCAGCATAAAAACTCTGACACCAGGTTAGTTACTAAGCAAACGAAGAAGAAGAAGAATGATTTGACTTCGTACTATTTTTATGACGCGGCACCGAAGGGGTGCCTATTTAAGGGGAATGCTACCCGCTAAATTCAAATTATCTTACGTTTTTAAGAACTACGACAAATTCTTGTTACGGCAGATTCTTTTTTGGCAGATTCTTAATAAGACTGTAAATATTTTACAGTCATCTATAAAAGTATGTAAGGACTAGCTGACCTGACAGACGTTGTCTTGTCTTAATTATGATACCTACCCTACCTACCTACCTACCTACCTACCTACCCTACCTACCCTACCTACCCTACCTACCCTACCTACCCTAACTACCCTACCTACCCTACCTACCCTACCTACCCTACCTATCCTACCTACCCTACCTACCCATCTAACTTTTCTCTCCTTTTAAACCTTCCCTGGACTATGACAAACATTTCAACACCAAAATCAGCTAAATCGGCCCAGCTGTTCTCGAGTATTAGCGAGACTAACGAACAGCAATTGATTTTTATTTATATAGATTATATACAAAATAGCTGCTGCCAGCGGCTTCACGCTCGTGGATGTCAGAAAAATTATCCCAAGGGAACGTGCTACCGAGATAAAGTATCCTATGTGTTAATCCAGGTCATAAACTACATCTGTGCCAAGTTTCATCCAGATCCGTTCAGCCGTTGGAGCGTGAAGGACGGACAAACATACAAACTCACACTCACGCACGCACAAACTCTCGCCTTTATAATATACTACGAGTAGCTTCCGCCCGCGGCTTCGCCCGCATAATATTTCGGCAAATTATACACATAAACCTTCCTCTTCAATCACTCTATCTATTAAAAAAAACTGCATCAAAATCCGTTGTGTAGTTTTAAAGATCTAAGCATACATACAGACATTAGGACAGACGCGGGAAGTAACAGTGTGAAGTGATTGGAAAATTATTTGTTGCGTTTTCGCTCCACCCAGAGCGGGAGGGGTCATTTGATGATTTTCCACCCACAGAAAAAAATGAATAGGATGAATTTCACCAATTAAAATTAACACAATCAGCACATAAAATAAATAAATAAATAAAAATCGTTTATTTTCAGACAAACAAGTCCATAATAGAAATTAATTAACTAAAAGTGAACAATGACTTATCGAACTCCCCGAACATGAAGTTCGGTGAACCTTTTAAGAAGAACAGTGTCAGTTCTCTCTCCTATCCACTTAAGGGCACTATTTCGACTCCCTCGAACCCGCCTTACAACAGACGCCACTTTCTTTCTCATCAACGCGTGAAAGCCTTCAACACTCGCGTCTGCAAACATGCCGGATGCACTACAGTATCGAGGGAGGCGGAACAGCGACCTGAAAATATTGTTATAAAGGACACGCAAGGCGTTATAGGTCCTTTGTGTAAAACTGGCCCACAAGCCACGGGTGTAAAACGCCTGACAATACGCTTTGAACAGCGTAATTTTGACAGGCGCCGTACACCTGGCGAATCTATGTGCCAGCATATTACCACGAACCGACAACGCCCTGCGCTCCCTCTCAAAATCCTCATCGTCACTAACATTTTCGGTCATCATGTGACCTAAATATCTGTCGTAGGATAATTTGATACTTCGAATCTTCGCGGAAATCCTAGGGGTTTTGTGAAAACGCGGATAATTAGACATAGGCGAACAATTATCAAATCTTACTGGACAAAGTCAGGATTTTTGCGAAAATACTCGTTATTATAGCAATATTGCGAAACGAAACGCTGGCTGTTATGAAATAAGAACGCTGATTGGTCGGTCAGCGCGTTCAATAAGAGATCGTCTCTGATTGGTTGACGTCTTAATCATCGGCAAACTAGGAACCAATTAGAAGTCAGCCAGCAAAATTGTAGCCAATCAGTGTTGAGCACATCAAATCTTACTATAGTAACGAGTATTTTCGCAAAAATCCTGACTTTGTCCAGTAAGATTTGATAATTTTTCGCCTATGTCTAATTATCCGCGTTTTCGCAAAACCCCTAGGATTTCCGCGAAGATTCGAAGTATCAAATTATCCTACGACATATCTAAACCTTGTAACACGACTTAGAGGCACTCCATTGAGCAAAAGTTTCGACGTTAAAGATGCAACTTTTGCATTTAAATACCATGTACTCACTCTTACTCACATTGTACTCCAGGCCGTGTTCAATTGCATAGGTTTCACATATTTTTAACAATTTTCTGAGACCACCAATTGAGGGGCTCAGCAGCACCATGTCGTCAGCATAACTAAGATTATTCACACAAATATTATCAATATGGCAACCGACATGTGTACTGCTAAGCTCCTTAATTAACATAAACCACATTGAGAGCTATTGTCCTTATTTTTTATACAATATTGACACTGCTCATGGCTAAGTACTCGTACTAACGGCTGTGACCTGTGCAGCCGTCGATCCATCAGGTTAAGCTACGCTTGTCGGGGTTGGTCGTGGATGGGTGACCATCTTTACATATCGTGACTCCTCTGTGCCTAATCCCGGCTGTCATTTGGGCATCTTTGACAGTCGTTACGGGTCGTCAGAAGCCCGAAAATCTGACAGCCAGTCTTACCAAGGGGTATCGTATTGCCCAGTTACTGGGAGGTGGAGGTTAGATAGGCAGTCGCTCAATGTAAAATACTGGTATTCAGCTGCATCCGGTTAGACTGGAAGCCGACCCCAACATAGTTGGGAAGAGGCTGATATGATAACAGCTTTTGAACGTGGTGCTGATCGCGTTCAGCATCATTGGCGAAACTCAAAGTATTTATTTCAAATAAACCAATTACAGGCACTTTTGAATTGTCAAGGGGTCGGTCAGTCAAAAAGATGAAGCTAGTTGCCCATTCCAAAGCAGTAGGTACCTATGGAGAAGAACGGGCTAGAAACTCCATGGACACTCTTTTAAACAAAATATGGTTACAAAATATTGGTGACATAATTCATAATTATTATTATTATTATTATACATGTGAGAACGATGCAGAACGTTAAAAACATCCGATATAAATAATAATAAATTCTCCCAACACTCATAAATAGCCAATGAAATCAAATTCGTCATCGATCGAAAAATAAGATAAAATTAGACAATAAATATGACTAACCACATGTCTTTGTTGTCTGTTTAATTTTATTATTTTTTTCTTTCAAAAATCAAAAGTCATTTATTCAAATTAGGCTGAAATCAGCACTTTTTGAAGATCAAAGTTACATAAGACAGTCCCCCAAAAACGCCCACCCTTCACCACTTCCTAGTGCTTTAGCTGGGAAGAAGAAGTGGCGCAACAAACTTCCCAGCAGCACAGCTGTCTGTTTAGTTGGAAGAACTTTAGAGTTTTTTTTCTTTGTTGCAATCTATCAGTCTTGCAGATTTTCAGCAATAGATATATAATATAATATCCTTGGACATTTCACACAACGCCATATAGTCCCAAGCTAAGCAACCTAATGCTTGTGGCATTAGGTTGTGTGCAACAAGTGCGTTGAAAGCTAGTTAGTTAAAATGTATTTATAAAACAGACAACGTTAAAAGTGTTATAAGCGAATCAGCAATCATCCAAATATGCTTATGGTAACGAAAATGCTGATAAACTATTTATATACATTTTTGTTTGTTAATACATACATGATAGATGACATGATAATATACACCCAGAACAAATACTTGTAGGTCGTACAAATATTTGTTCCGTGCGGGAATCGAACCCGCGACATACTGCGCAGAAGTCATTCGCTCAACCACTGCGCCAACCGTGTCGTCTAAATAAAACTACAATGATAAAATAAAAAGTTTAATCACCTTATATAAATCTTTTCTTACATGATGGCTACCCAAAATGGCGGACAACGGTCACATAATTATTTTTAAGGGGTGTAAAATACAAAGTGTTTTTAACACCTCAGTGTTAAGTACATACAAAAGGAACTCGTGGATAAGTAATAACAGCCGCACGAGTCGATCCATCAGGTTAAGCTACGCTTGCCGGGGTTGGCCCGTGGACGGGTGACCATCTTTACATACTGGGACTCCTCCGTGCCTCGGAAAGCACGTTAAGACGTTGGTCCCGGCTGTCATTTGTGCATCTATGACAGTTGTTTCAGGTCGTCAGAATCCCGAAAATCTGACAGCCAGTCTTACCAAGGGGTATCGTATTGATTACCCAGTTACTGGGTTGTGGAGGTCAGATAAGCAGTTCCTCCATGTAAAATACTGGTATTGGGTATTTGAAAGGGTAGTCAATAACGTTACTTTTTATGAATTGTCAAAACGCGGAATTTGTATGAAATATAACAATGTGACGTCAGAGATTTTTAGAATCAAATGGAATACCACCGTACAGAAATGAAATATTATTTAAGATATTTATTCATTATATATTAATTTATTCGTTATATGCAATTTTACAATTATATCTTAAATAATATTTCATTTCTGTACGGTGATGGAAGTTTTCAAGACAAGCGGTCTTTTATTTATGTGATTTCATATTTTATTTTTGGTCGTTTCAAATAGTCAATTCAACTGCATCCAGTTAGACTGGAAGTCGACCCCAACTAAGTTGGGAAAAGGCAAGCAGATTGATTTATTAAGTACAGTGCCAATCTATTCTGTAAAAATCTTACCGTTAAATCTTAAGTGAAGTGATAATTCCAAATCCACCTGATGCTAAGGGTCGAAGGGTTACTGCTACCCCAGAACACAAAAGGCTTAAGAAGGAACATGGATAGGGTTTCGTCAGTAAGAGTCTGACACTCTCTTCCGCTCCACCCAGATCGGGAGGAGTCATTTGATGAATTCCCACCCTCAAAAAAAACCGGCCAAGTGTCGGACTCGCACACCGAGGGTTCTGTACAAACCTGTAGGTATATAAGTAAAAGTTCACCCATCACGAGAATCGAGTCATAGTTATGGTATTTTTATATTTTGAAAAAAATAACAATTTTTTTTTATTATGTGATGAAACTAAAAATTTACGGTTTTCGCAATTTTTCCTTTAACTGCACTGTAAGACGTTACTTTGTACCAAATTTCAAGATTCTAAGTTCACGGGAAGTACCCTGTAGGTTTTGATTCCCGTGCGAGTTTCGAAAATTTGCGGCATAAATAGCTGTATCTTTTGATTGCTTTGGCTTAGAAGTTTGATTTTTTCACACCTCCAAGGGACAGTAGACCTGAGTATTAGATATAAATTTCAGTTTGATACCTCCACGCGTACCTGAGAAAAACGGTCTTGACAGACGGACGGACGGACAACAGAGTGATCCTATAAGGGTTCCGGTTTTTTCCTTTTGAGGTACGGAACCCTAAAAAGGGGGTTGACAGTGGACTTTCAGCTCATTTCACATCATTCCGAGTACTTGAGTGAAGTGACTTTAAAGTTGGATCATTTAGCTCCCTTCAAAATGGTTGAGCTGAATGGTGCTAATGCTAATATATGCGTCATGTTCGTGAACGGGCGCTGTCAGTAGGGACTGGTCATCTCTTAGCGGCTAAGGCTTGTTTTAATTTAATTATTGAATAGTTTTTACATATTTTATATCTGATGCTTTTAACGTTCTGCATCGTTCTCACATGTATAATATTAATATGAACTATGTAACCAATGTTTTGTAACCATATTTTGTTTAAAAGAGTGTCCATGGAGTTTCTTGCCCGTTCTTCTCCATAGGTATCTACTGCTTTGGAATGCGCAACTAGCTTCATCTCTCTGACTGACCGACACCTTGACAATTCAAAAGTGCCTGTAATTGGTTTATTTGAAATAAATACTTTGAGTTTGAGTTTGAAAGTGATCTGTCATCAAGCTACCCAAATCTGTCAAATTTCTTTGATAGATTTTCAACTTTATTGCAAAGAAATAAGGTTCATTTTCAATTGGGAATATTAGACAGTTTGGGATAGCTTGATTTGCTGGCATCTGTACATTACTCTTCAGGTGCAACGGTCCCTAGTATAAGCAGTTTAAAGGAAAGCCCCTCTGTCGTATCAACTCTGTATAAAATTGAATTTAATATCATACTGACTGTAAAATGACAATTTTTTTGACCGTTAAATGACGGAACCCGTTAAGTAGTAAACTGTTGTTTTTTAAACTTCAGAACGCTGATGATCGTCGCCATCTTTCTTTTGTCTGTCAACTATTTCATACCTATCATGTATCTCCGCGTCGTTATGAATAGTTGTATCTGAATACCTATTCTCCCGTTTATTTTGTTTTCTTTGCAAATCATTTTTATTCCGATCGTTGGTGTGAGGTTTAATTTCTTGTTTAATCCATTCACTCTTTCGTATTTTCCATTCATTATCTCGTTTCTTCCATTGACTGTCTCTTTTATTCCAATCACTGTCTCGTTTATTCCAATCACTGTGTCTGTTATTCGAATCAATGTCTTTATTATTCCAATCACTGTGTCTGTTATTCGAATCAATGTCTTTATTATTCCAATCACTGTGTCTGTTATTCGAATCAATGTCTTTATTATTCCAATCACTGTATCTGTTATTAGAATCAATGTTTTTATTATTCCAATCACTGTGTCTGTTATTCGAATCAATATCTTTATTATTCCAATCACTGTGTCTGTTATTCGAATCAATGTCTTTATTATTCCAGTCACTGTGTCTTTCATTGCGCTCGTCGTGTCTTTTATTCCAGCCATTGTCTCTTTTATCCGAATCAAAATCTCTTTTTTCCCAATCAGCATTTTTTTCATTTAAATCGTCGTCTTTCTCCCATAGGTTCGAATTTATTTTCAAATTGTCATTCTCATCATACTGTTGATGTCTTTTATTCCACTCATACTCCATTCTATCAAATCCATTATCTTTTTTACCATATTTACTCCAAAAAATTTCTTTTTTCTTCCATCCATCGTCATTTATATCTCTTTGCTTTCTATCGTGTTTGTCGCTTTCTTCGTAACTGTTTTTTAATTGTTTATGGCTGTTTTCGTTTTTTTCTTTATGTGAATAGATTGATTGTTGTTCTTTATAGATACGGTTGTTTGGTTTTTTCTTAGTTCTTAGAGCTACCTTGTCTATATTGCCTATCAATCTCTCCATTGGTACATTTATTATTTTGTCTGTATCCCATGACCTTCCAATTGGTTTGTTTTCATCATTATATATTGCGTGTACATTGTCCTGGCTCGTCCTTTCATTTTTACTATGATCAACTTTAGCTGATATATATTCCTTGTCACTTTCGTTTTTTTCTACGGTTACTCCATCATTATCATTATTCTTGTCCTCCTTAAGAGGTAACTGATCCTCCGTTTGATCAGCCTCTTTTGTGGCGTCTATTTGTACATTTTCCTCTTCTGTTTTAGCATGGTTTTCTAAGCTTGAAGCTGTGTCATCCACTGTTTTCTTTTCAATATCAACCATGTCAATAATCTTTGGTGGACCACTGTCATTTGTTTCGTCAGCTCTTGGTGACTTGATTTCTTTTTCCGTGACTTCTATGTTGTCTTTGGTAGTTTCGTCATCATCGTCAGCATCATCATCTGGGAAACTTGGTCGGTATATAGTTATGACAGTGGTTAGTTCTTTCTCAGCGTCCAATGGAGAGAAAGGTGTGTGGTGTCGTTGAGCGCGTTCATTAATTTCTGTGCTTTTTTCTAAAGCAGATGACTTTGCTGTAACGATAAATGTTGATGCTTAATCTTTCTACGACTTTATTCTGTTTCAGTTAGGGCTGGTTTTTCAATAAAGAAAACACGTTTCTTTGCGGTAAACATGACGCAAACAAAAAAAGAACTAAAAAAAAAATGTGAACCGTCACGGGACGCCTGGCAGATGTGAAACATCGACATTATTTTGTTATAATTCACCTCAACGCCGGATCGAGTGGGAAGAGAATCGCAGTCGATTGCGCATGGCGACGCGTCGCCACACAGTACACACTACTGCATATAGACTGTATATATACACCATCATATAGCGTGGCGATGCGTCGCCACGCCAGAAATTAGTTTTACGTGCGGCTATAGATGTTTCACATCAAAAAAGAAAAATAATTGAAATGGTAGCCCAGCCCATATCTCTGGAGGAAAGGCTAGCCTTTGCTACGTTGCTATGGATTCCAATCATATTCATTGGTCCATATGGCATAGCATTGGTGGAAACGGGTTCTGCTAAGCTATGTTTTTATATGGATGGATGCATGCTCTGGATGCGTGCTATGGATGGTCGCGAGTGGTATAGCTATGTGCAGAGCAGAGGACCTACAGTAAGCGCACTTCCTTGCACAGCTACCTCGCGGCGGCGCATCTTCATAGCTCATCTTACTAGCCCGCTACATATCTTAGCATCAGTGGAATCGGTCACATAGTTTCGTAGCTTAGCTTTCAGATCCTCACAGCATTGCTGCATAGCACATCTCTAGTGGAAATCCACCCTTACTCTCGTATAATATTAGTAAGCTCACGGCACGCACCTCTGATTTTACGGATTTATGTGCGTATTGTATAATTATCACTTGCTTAAAAATCGGTGAGGGAAAACATCGTGAGGAAACCGGCATGTCTGAGAGATGTTTCTCAACAGCATGTGAAGCTAAGTCAGAAGCCCATATGAGCAAAATTCTGACACCAGGGTAGCCACTAACCACACGAAAAAGAAAGAAAGAATTAAGGTTCCCAGTTTGTGGAGTTGACTTACATTTGGAATGATAATATCTCAATTTAGTTTCCACCGTACTAAATGATTTAGCTTCGGGACTGGTATCAGGGTCAACAATCGCCGTGAACTTTCTGTAAAGAAAATAAATACAAACTAATATAAATACTCCTAAAAACAACGTAAAACTCGTGGATAAGCAACGAGTCCGTGGCTGGGTGACCGTCCATCTCATCCCAAAGACCCTCGGTGCCATGGAAAGCACGACAATCCATTAACTTTATAGTTCAACTTTTCATTAATAGCTTGTGGAGGTGACATAACAATATTGTCAAAATAATCCCACTGTCATTCGTAGATGACAGTACTGACCACAGACTACATAGAGATACCAAAGATATTATAATGTCTTTGAGAGATACTACCTCTTTTCTTTTTATTTAGCCTAGGCTGTCTCCTGGGCAAAGGCCCACTCCTTCCATCTTTTGCGAGCCCGCCCTCCTTCCAGTTTTGACGGAATCTATTCAGCCCTTCGATCAATAATTCGAAGATCGAAGATTCAGCCAAAGAAATTCTCTTCAAGCCATCTCCTGCGTGGTCTGCCGAGACACTGATTTGTCCTCGGCGCAACATGTCTTTTTCTTCCATACTTCTCTATAAGTCGTCCTCTCGGTAGTCACTGCCTTTCACTGTTGTGCCGACCACTAATAAATTGGGATAAGAGCAGGAGAATGATGATGAATGATGAAGCCTCCCCGGCGGGTTTTGTCACATCGGGGTAATTTTTAGTCAGTAAGAGTCTGATCGACCCAACCACCCGCCCCCCTGAGTGAAGGACATGAGGATTTTCCACCCCGAATGAAAAAACTTGAGAGGTGTCAAGAGACACCTGGATGGAACGAAGTTCCTTTCGATTAATTAGTGAAGGAATTGTAATAAAATTTTATTTCTTTTAAGTTATAATAATCAAAAAAAATCTGATCTAAAATTAACCAAACAAAAAATATTGATTAAAAAGAACATCATATTTTACTCAAAAAAAGTGTCGTTTCGCTACGCGCGATAAGGAACTTCGTTACAAAAACAGCGCGTCCGGCGAGGACAGCAACGGACTGGCTGGAGCGGATAAATAATACTCACCCATCATTCCTCTCCTTCTGCTTATTGCTGTACTCTTCCAAAACCTCTGGATTATCAATGACGTGGTACCTCACGGTGTCTTCCATGTTCTCCAACACATTTTCCGTACCATCGTCGTTTATCATCGCTACATCCTCAGGAAGATTAACGGCCTTCACTTCCGGCAATTCGAATCGACGTAACATTGGGTCTAAAAGTATAATGTGAATTAAGTAACCAATATTTTGTAACAATATTTTGTTTAAAAGAGTGTCCATGGAGTTTCTTGCCCGTTCTTCTCCATAGGTACCTACTGCTTTGGAATGGGCAACTAGCTTCATCTTTCAGACTGACCGACCCCTTGACAATTCAAAGGTGCCTGTAATTGGTTTATTTGAAATAAATACCTACTTTGAGTTTTCAGTTTGAGTTTGAAAAGAATTTACTAAACATTACACTATGAAAGGAAAATTGGCTTGCTTCAGAGGCACGTGTATTAAAATACTCACTAATAATAAAATGGCAAAAGTTTGTGAGTGTGTATGTGAGTTTATATGTATGTCCGTCCTTCACGCTCAAACGGCTAAACGGATCTGGATGAAATTTGGCCCAGAGGTAGGTAGTTTATGACCTGGCTTAACACATACGATATTTATATAAAATAATATATGAGCAGTTTCATACGCTCTTTTTTTAATTAATTTTTTCGCTTAAGTAAAGTCAGTTTTCAATGCTTTCACTATTTGTATATTGGCGTGTGCTAGCTGACATGTGGCAAATGATTGATTTTAATGTGATGTGTTCTTAGAGCATTTAACCTATAAATGCTCTAAGGATGTGTTTCGAAATTGTTAATTACTTTTCATGAAATAAATGTGTAGAATCATGTTCTTCCAACTGAACAGACAGCTGTGCTGCTGGGGAGTTTGTTGCGCCACTTCTTCTTCCCAGCTAAAGCACTAGGAAGTGGTGAAGGGTGGGCGTTTTTGGGGGGCTGTCTTATGTAATTTTGACCTTCAAAAAGTACTGATTTTCAGCCTAGTTTGAAAAAACGACTTTTGATTTCGATTTTAATTTTTGATTTTGTATGGTACAGAGGCCAGCACATCAAGTTACCACAATCTGACAAATTTCTTTGATAGTATTTCAACTTTATTGCAAAGAGATAAGGTTCATTTTTAATTGAGAAAATTTGACAGTTAGGGATAGCTTGATGTGCTGGCGTCTGTACGTTTAACAGAGAACTAACCATAATATGTGCCGCTCCTTCCAATGCTGCGGCCATCGGCTTCATATATCCGGTTAACAAAGTCAATCATTTCTGAAATTTTCGAAGCCTGTCTTGCCACACCATCATAAGAACGATGCGATGGACGCATCGGTGTTGTCAGCCTCAACCTTGCTGATATTTCAGTTCGGAGATGTGCTGTATAGGAACAAAAGAAAGTCAGTGTCTTGAAGTTAACGTAATTTGTCACTGTGTAGTGTTTTTTTGGAAGTCGGTCTTTTTTTTCACTTTAGGTCGTGGCTAAGTAATAACAGGCGCACGCATCGGTTGGTCTGTGGATGGGTAACCATCTTTACATATCGTTACATATGAAGGTGGCAATAGTTTCTTCAAAAACCTATTTTTCCAGACTAGAGTCCCTCATAACGTGCTTTCCGAGACACGGAGTGGTCTCGCTAAAGATGGTCCACGGACAAACCGCGGCAAGCGTAGCTTAACCCCCTCCATCGCTCCACCAAGCACCCAACCAACCCACACAACCCAACTATCCAACAAATATTTTTCTACTTATTAAAAAAAAAAATAGCGTATGTGCATCAAACGCCATTTTTTTTTTAAACCTGTAAATTTTCTTTCAAAATTTACGTTTTTTTTTTACTTTCGACTTACCTATACAACACAAATAAATAAATATCTTCATTTTAATTTCATATCACATCATTTTTCCTCGTCGAAAAAATTATTCCGAAAACAAAACACTGCTTATCTTGTTTCATTGGAATTGAATGAACACCGTGACAAAACAACTAGATTTTAGAATTCTTTACTACCTTATCGTCTTCGAAAAGCGTGCTAAGCCGTTGATCCCGGCTTGCATTCGTACGTGGTAGCAATTTTCTTCGTGTGGTTAGTGACTAACCTGGTGTCAGAGTTTTTATGCCGCCCATAGGCCTAGACAAGCTTAGTACTAACAGCCGCACGGGTCGGTCCACCAGGTTAAGCTACGTTTGCCGGAATTGGCCGTGGATGGGTTACATACCGAGACTTTTCCGTGCCTCGGAAAGCACGTTAAGCCATTGGTCCTGGCTGTCATTTGTCGTATGGAAGCCGGCCCCAATATAGTTGGGAATAGGCTAGGCGGATGATGAGGCCTGTCTTAGCTTCACATGCTGCTGAGAAATAAATCTCTCAGGCATGCCGGTTTGCCGGCTGCGAGGATCGCCCAGAGGACACGGTAGAGCACACGGTGCAATCCTGCCCCGCATGGGCGGAGCACCGCCGTGTCCTCGTAGAGGCGATCGGCGGCGGCGACCTCTCGCGCCCGGCCCTGGTGCAAGCCATGGTCCGGGGCGAGAGGGAGTGGGAGGCAGTCACCTCCTTCTGCGAAAAAGTCATGCTCGCGAAGGAGGTGGCGGGATGGGAGAGAGAAAGGTCCTTCCGTCCCAGCCGCCGCAGGAGACGCCCCGGGCGTCGGGAGCCACGTGACGACTCCCGGCCACCGTAGGCGCGGGCCTGCGGACGGTGAGTAATGAGTGACTCACCCTCCGATCAGCACCAGACCCGTGCCGTACGGCGCGTATATGTTCCACGCACGCCTCAAAGAGATGTCAGCATATGAAGGGGCCCCTCAGGGCCAAGCCTGCCGGGTAAGCGGGATTGTCCGAAAGGGTTACCGCTACCCCGGAACATAAAGGGCTACGGAAGGAACATGGATGGGTTTTAGTCAGTAAGAGTCTGACACTCCCTTCCGCTCCACCCAGAGCGGGAGCAGTCATTGGATGATTTCCCAGCCTTAAAAAAAAAAAAAAAAAGGCATGCTGGTTTCCTCTCGATGTTTTCCTTCACCGATCTTGCACCAACCAGCATGTCCTTTTTTGAGGGTGGGAAATCATCAAATGACTCCTCGCGCTCTGGGTGGAGCGGAAGACAGTGACAGACTCTTACTGACTAAAACCCATCCATGTTCCTTCCCTATCCCTGTATGTTCCAAGGTAGCGGTAACCCTTTCGGACAATCCCGCTTACAAAACCAGTATGTCTGAGAGATATTTCTCAGCGTGTGAAGCTAAGTCAGAGGCCCATGGGCAACATAAAAACTCTGACACGAGGTATGTCACTAACCACACGAAAAGAAGAAGAAGTATTTACTTTACCGTTATTCAAACCCCTCCCGCTCTGGGTGGAGCGGAAGTGAGTGTCAGACTCTTACTGACTAAAACTCATCCATGTTCCTTCCGTAGCCCTTTATGTTCCGGGGTAGCAGTAACCCTTTCGAACATTCCCGCTGACCTCTGAGCTAAAAAACTACGTAAATATATTACAATTTCATTATTAAAAACGAAAACACGTGTTGATTGTTGATTATTATCTTTAAAAACTTCATTAAATTAATCAAAGACATATTGATTTAATATTCATTGATCATGCGTCATTATTGGCGCAATATGGTAGTACCACATTTTGTTTTGAAGTCTTGTTTACCGTCTTGATGGCAATCTAAATGGACTCGGCCCAGAATTCGGCTTAACGTCAAAGTCAAAGTAAAAGTCAAATCATTTATTTCAAATATGCACAAGAAAGGCCATTTTCGACGTTAAAATGAACAAGAAAATATAGAATTGATTCTAGTCGCCCCTTCCAAAAGGTAACTGTATCGTATGGAAAAGAATGGCAAAGAAACTCCACCGTTACTCTTTTAAAATGTTTTGTATACATGAATTATTAAATTATATACGAAGACGATGCACCCAGAATAAAAATACTACACCACTAAAGCTGAAAAACAAATGCAACTATTGCTGGTAAAATTAATTATGTCATAAATACATGGTGCTCACATATTTACAAACATTCTAAAAGTTAGTCAGTGATGTGATCGTTAGACGTCCAAGTCTAAGGTCTCGAGTTCAAACCCGAGGCACTTTCTTCTGATTTTTCGGATTCATGTGCTTATTGTATGATTATCACTTGCTTAAAAATAGGTGCAGGAAACCGGCATGCCTGAGAGATATTTCTCAACAGCATGTGAAGCTAAGTCAGAGGCCCATGGGCAGCATAAAAACTGTGACACCAGGTTAGTCACTAACCACACGAAAAAGAAAGAAAGATCAGGTGGCTATCAGACTTTTTTAATTATTAGCGATAAGAAATACCTCGTGTTTTTAAACCTTCAATGAAAATTATGACTGATAAATTGCAAGTCACAGGTGTCTATTATCTTTATAAAACTTCTAAAGTAGTCTTATCAAAGAATGATAATTTCGTCAATAATATTGACTAGAATACCTGAATACATACTTGAAAAATGTTTGTCAGTCAGTCAGAACAGAAATGAACAATGACATTAACTGGACAACGCCGCCATTTTGTTTTTTTTCTATATTCTGTGAATTTGACAGAGGAGCTCGTGGCTAAGTAATAACAGTCGCACGGGTTGATTCATCAGGTTAAGCTACGCTTGCCGGGGTTGGTCCGTGGATGGGTGACCATCGTAACATAAAGAGACTCCTCCGTGCCTCGGAAAGCACGTTAAGCCGTTGGTCCCGTCTGTCATTCGTGGATCTTTGACAGTCGTTACAGGTCGTGTAACGGTGTAGGCAGCCAAGATAGCTCTCAGAGGGCAGAAACTTTGCCAACTTACTCGATACTTATCATTATATTATGGCCAAATCACGCAAATTCTGAATAAATTGTAGCACATGTGTTGTTCTGATGTAAAAGCTACATTATTGGCAAGTTTCATTGAAATCTGTTCAGCTGTTTAAAGGAACAAACATCCATCCATACATCGTCACAAACATTCGCATTTATAATATTAGTAGGATTATCACTTGCTTTAAAAACGGTGAAGCAAAACATCGTGAGTAAACCGGCATATCCTAGAACCTAAAATTCTGAGACATGTGACATCTACCAACCCGCACTGGACCCGCGTGATGGTTTATGGAGACTTGCGTTCCAGATGTGGGATCATTATGGGCTGGTTATGTTTAACCTTTTGACCGCCACAGTCGTGTATAGACGACAAACCAAAATGTGCCCAGCACGCTACGGTCGCGACTGGGTGACAGAATTTTAAACGTAAATAAATAATAATAATAATTTCGACCTCACTACTATTTTGTAGGTATTAAACGATGAATTCGGAGCTTGGCGCTGAGGGCACGCTTTTTCATTTTTGACGTGGCGGTCAAAAGGTTAAACTACTTTATTATTATCTACGCATGCGACGCCGCGCTCAAAAGCAACACAGTTTTTATTATAAAATAACAAACCAAATCAGATTCTAATCATTCATAATTTTATTTATCATTAAGTAGCATATGTATCTTTGATAAGACTAGAAGGAAGTCATAAAGTAATCATTGACGATTTTTGTAATTACTCCGTTTAAAGTTATGCATCAGTCTGTAGCTATATTTTTATGTGTGTTAGCTGCTGCGTCAGGTAAACTATTATTTTTTCTCTATCCCTTATTTTTCACATCATTCTCCTTCCCTTATCCCAAATGATTTGGGGAGCAACATGTCATTTTCTTCCATCTTCTTCTTTTCGTGACTAACCTGGTGTCAGAGTTTTATGCTGCCCATGTGCCTCTGACTTAGCTTCACATGCTGTTGAGAAATATATCTCAGACATGCTGGTTTCCTCACGATGTTTTCCTTCACCGATTTTCTTCCACACTTCTCTATTAGTCGTCATCTCATTAGTCACTCCCTTTCTAGCCATATCATCTTTTACACAATCCATCCAAACCTACGAACCCAGGAGTATCATGTCCTACTGTACCGTGTCTCCATTTCTTGCAGCTCTTCCCTATGACCCAGTCATCAGGAAGCTGGACGAAGGTCCTCGGTACCAGTACGTTGAGGGACCAGATGGATCTCTTCACCTGGTAGACCTGTGGGAGAAAGTCAGCGATGTGGCTGAAGCGGCAAGATACAACCCTGACAGGCAGAATGTTTACCATTTGTTTACGAGGTAAGACTTTTACAATTGCATAGCTTTGTCATTAGAAAATTCATTCATTCTTCTTCTTTTCGTGTGGGTAGTGGCTAACCTGGTGTCAGAGTTTTTATGCTGCCCATGGGCCTCTAACTTAGCTTCACATGCTGTTGAGAAATATCTCTCAGACATGCTGGTTTCTTCACGATGTTTTCAATAAAATCCTTTGTTAATGGCTTCTCTTTCGTAATATTTTCAGACAAAACCCGACTGTAAGTCAACCCATGTTGATTGGCAATGAAGGTCTCCTTGGACTCAATAACTTCAACCCAGCGAGAAGGACTGTTTTCTTACTGCATGGGTGGCTGGATGACGTCACTGCTGAGTTCAACAGGGTGCTGGTTCCTGGTAAGTTCTTGCTGATAGACTAGAATAGAATATTCTTTATCATGTAGCAAGATGGGTGCCTGAGGATGGACGGCGCCGTCGAGGCCGGCCCAGGAAGAGGTGGCGAGACGACCTAGACGCATACCGCAAAGGATGCCCAACGGCTTCCAGTCTAACCGTATGCAGCTACCAGTATTTTGCATGGAGCGACTGCTTATCTGACCTCCACAACTAGGCAATACGATACCCCTTGGTAAGACTGGCTGTCAGATTTTCGGGCTTCTGACGACCGTCAAAGATGCACAAATGACAGCCGGGACCAACGGCTTAACGTGCTTTCCGAGGCATGGAGGAGTCTCGGTATGAAAAGGTCACCCATACACGGCCAACCCCGGCAAGCTTAGCTTGCAATTATAAATCAAAATCAACAGTCATTTATTCAAACTAGGCTGAAAATCAGTACTTTTTGAACGTCACTATTAAATTTTATCCAAAACGTGTTTTCAACTTTACTACGAAAGAATAAGATTCATTTTCCACTGTGAAAATATGACAGTTTGAGATAGCTTGCTGAGCTGGTGTCCTGTCCACAGTCCTGTACCTACATGATATTCTCCACAGCATTCCTATCAGCTGAGGATGTGAATGTCATCGTGGTGGACTGGAGCGCCGGCGCAGGCACCATCAACTACATCGCTGCTGTCTCTAACACTGTGCCCTCTGGTAAGATGTGTATAAGTTTTTGTGATAAAAAAAATAAGTTTCAAATTCCAGGTTGGAAAACCCTCAAGGGTGATGTGTTTATCAGTTTATACTGGGTGTAACCGAAAGAGTATATATATATATAAAAAAGGATATGCTACAGACCACCAAACTGAACAACTTTTACTATGGGACCAACTCCGTAATCGTGAAAAAAAATCAGCTGTTCCCTACATTTCGACGAGTCACGTGACCAAAAATCTTAAACGCTCTCAAAAACTTCCATCACCGTACAGAAATTAAATATTATGCGAAGATATAATTGTAAAATTGCATTTAATGCTAATAAGCATTCCATTTGATTTCAAAAATCAGTGACGCCACATTTCTTACATCATAGTAAGTTTATAAATCGCGTACAAATGCCGCGTTTTGACATTTCATAAAAAGTAACGTTATTGACTACCAGCTGTCAAATACCCAATATCGTGTTCTTCTATGTCCAGGTGAGAGCGTGGCCCGCTTCATCGACTGGCTGAATACAGCCACTGGAGCGACTCCCACAATGTACCATGTCGTAGGCCACAGTCTGGGAGGCCACCAAGCTGGAATCATCGGCAGAAACGTTGGAGGGCAGCTGGCTTACATTACAGGTAAGAAAAAGTAAAGAAAAGACCCAAAAATGTATGGACCCTGAATTTTCTACTTGCTTCTAGATGACGACACGATTGGCGCAGTGGTTGAGCGATTGACTGCTGCGCAGCATGTCGCGGTTTCGATCCCCGCGCGGAACAAATATTTGTGCGACCTACAAGTATTTGTTCTGGGTCTGGGTGATTTTCTATCTGTAAGTAGGTATTTTACAAAAAAAAAATTGTTTATCAGCCATCTCGTTACCATAACACAAGCATTAGGTTGCTTAGCTTGGGACTATATGGCGTTGTGTCAAATGTCCAAGGATATTATTTATAGATCAACAGAAAGTATCCTATAAATTTGAAATCCCTTAGCAGTCGAAATCTATGTTTTTTGCGGCATAAACGGCGTATGTTTTCTTTACGTTAACTTTTTGAAGTATGATTTTTGTCACAGCTTCAAGGGACTATAGACCTGAGTCAATGGTTTTAATTTCAACTCCATGACTCTACGCGTACCCGAGATAAAGGGTCTTGACAGACAGACGTACGGACAACAAATGACCCTATATAGGTTCCGTTTTTTTCCTTTTGATGTATGGAAACAATTCTTATTCTTCTTTTCGTGTGGTTAGGGACTAGCCTTTTTTTTTTTTTAAGGCTGGGAAATCATCCAATGACTGCTCCCGCTCTGGGTGGAGCGGAAGGGAGTGTCAGACTCTTACTGACTAAAACCCATCCATGTTCCTTCCGTAGCCCTTTATGTTCCGGGGTAGCGGTAACCCTTTCGGACAATCCCGCTTATAGGGACTAGCCTGGTGTCAGAGTTTTATGCTGCCCATGGGCCTCTGACTTAGCTTCACATGCTGTTGAGAATTTATATCTCTCTCATATATATAACTTACCTTTACCGATTTTTCAAACAATTCAAAACTTAAATTAAAATAAGCCATAGCAGCTAAGAGATGACCAGTTCCTACTGACATACAAACCCTGACTCATTCACGAACAAATTTTCTGCCCACAGCTTTAGACGCTGCAAACCCTGGATGGATCACCAATGATAACAAGTTCAGACCAACAGACGGGGTTTACACAGAAGTTATCCACACGAACGCTGGTCTGCTGGGCTATGTCGGGACCCTGGGGGACGCTGACTTCTATCCTAATGGGGGCATCGACATGCCTGGGTGCAATTCCCAGGAGTGTGATCATGCCAGGTTCGGTTCAACGTCAAAAATCAATCTACCTGCCTTTTACCAACTATTTTGGGGTCGGCTTCCAGTCTAACCGGATGCAGCTGAATACCAGTATTTTGTATGGAGCGACTGCCTATCTGACCTCCACAAGCCAGTGACTGGGTAGTACGATAGCCCTTGGTAAGACTGGCTGTCGGCTTCTGACGACCCGTAACGACTGTCAAAGATCCACTAATGACAGCCGGGACCAACGGCTTAACGTACTTTCCGTGGCACGGAGGAGTCTATGGTCACTAATCCACGGACTAACCCCGGCAAACGTAGCTTAACCTGATGGATCGTCCTGTGTGGCTGTTATTACTAAGCCACGAGCTACTAAGACAAGACAAAAAAGTAATAGGGGTGATTACTAAATTTTTAGCCGTCAGCTAGATAATTAAAAACAATTGGACACGTATTTTTTCTTTTTTTACGTAATCCAAAGATAACGTCGATACAGTGCTTTAAAATGTGGCATGACGTGACTCCTATGTAGATTTTACACTGAGTTGTGACGGAGCGCCCCCCACTCCCCAACTTTAAACAGTTTTATCTAGTCCATCAAACAATACGTGTCTAATATTTTTTTATTATCTGAATGATCTGCCTGCCTAGCCTTTTCCCAACTATGTTGGGGTCGGCTTCCTGTTTAACAGGATGCAGCTGAATACCTATATTTTACAGGGGGTGACTGCCTATCTAACCTCCACAACTCAGTTAGTAACTGGGTAATACGATACCCCTTGGTAAGACTGGCTGTCAGACTTTTATTATCTCACTGATGGACTAAATATAATTTCCTTTATCCTGTCATCATCCCTATTGTTTTGACATTTTTCTTCAGAAAATGCTCGTGTATGTTTACTAGCTCCTATCACTTTAGAGGAGGAAGAGGGACTTCACTCATCCTCCATAGAAAAGGGACGATCCTCCGGTCCCCCTCTGGTCGGAGGATCGTCCCGTGTTTTGTCCGGAGGGCTACTGCCCGACAATTTTTTTTATCACAGTTCAACCTAGGCGGTTGTTTACTGCTTAACCGGGTTCGCCTATAGATGCCTCAATAAATTGGGCTTACAAAACTTAACTAAGCGACTACACGCTAAGGGCACCCCCTGTGGGGTACGGACCTCGTAGGGCGGCGCTGGAGGAGGACAGCAAGGCACAGGCTGGAGTACATGACCACGATCCCGACGATTGATGTCGGGATGTTTTATAAATGCTTATCGCGCGGTAAACTTTGCTTGCACGATACAGGATTTTGCGTGACGTCGGTGTGACGCGTAGTTCACATGTAGATGCCGCTATAGCTTTTTTGTTAAGGGTGGAATTCATCAAATGACTCCTCCCACTGTGGGTGGAGCGGAAGGGAGTGTCAAACTCTTACTGACAGTAGAAGCAGTGATAGCCTAATGGTGTGACCGTCGAACTGCCAAGTGTAAGGTCTCGAGTTCGAACCCCAGATACGCACCTCTGATATTACAGATTCATGTGCGTATTGTGTAACTATCACTTGCTTAAAAATCGGTGAAGGAAAACATCGTGAGGAAACCTGCTGGTTTGTTTTACTGTACCTTATACCTCTCAGACATGCTGTCAGAGAGATATATCTCAACAGCATGTAAAGTTAAGTCAGAGGCCCATGGGCAGCTTAAAAACTCTGACACCAGGCTAGTCACTAACCACTTGAAAAGAAGAAGACTGACTCAAACCCATCCATGTTCCTTCCTTAGCCCTATATGTTCCGGGGTAGCGGTAACCCTTTCGGACAATCCCGCTTAATGCTGCTAAAGCTGCTAAAAGTATTTTGTCTTTTTTCCAGGTCGTACTACTACCTAGGCGAGTCTTTACAATCAGGTGGTTTTACTGGTCGCCGCTGCGCCACATTCGTCACAGCCATGACCGGGAACTGCTTCCTGTGGGGAAATCTTAGGATGGGTGGGCTTGTACCTAAGACTGGGTAAGTTTGATTATACAGGGTGTAACCGAAAGGGTATATACATACAAAAGGATATGGTACAGACCACCAAACTGAACAACTTTTACTATGGGAGTAACTCCGAAATCCCAAAAAAAATCAGCTGTTCTATACATTTTTGATCACGTGACTCGTCGAAATGTTGGGAACAGCAGATTTTTTTTAACCGACTTCAAAAAGGAGGAGGTTCTCAATTCGGATGTTTGTATTTTTTTTTTTTTTATGTTTGTTCGCGCATAACTCCGTTGCTTGCCAACCGATTTGAAAAAATCTTTTTTTGTTGGAAAGGGTATACTTCCCATTAAAATTTTATCGAAATCGAATAAGCGGTTTTTGAAAAATCAACAAAAATCTAAAAAAAATCCTACTTAATATATGTGGACGATGTTCTAATAAGTTCCTGTCACTGTAATTTACATACCAGGTAGTGGTATTAAAATTTTGGGGGGGAGGGGGGGGTTGTGTAGGTAGGTACCACAACTAAAAAGTGAAAAATAAAAACTTTTTTACAAAAAATAAAACCGACTTCCAAAACAAACACTACAAAGTGACAAATAATTTTGATTTCGGAAGTCGGTGGCAAAAAATGAAAATACAAAACCGAAGATACCGACTTCCGAAATCAAAATTATTTGTCACTTTGTAGTGTTTGTTTTGGAAGTCGGTTTTATTTTTTGTAAAAA
Organism: Hyppa rectilinea; assembly: GCA_951799385.1. Lineage (NCBI taxonomy): Eukaryota > Metazoa > Arthropoda > Insecta > Lepidoptera > Noctuidae > Hyppa > Hyppa rectilinea. The sequence goes on along the minus strand of OX637330.1, from coordinate 8,861,649 downwards.
AGTTTTTATTTTTCACTTTTTAGTTGTGGTACCTACCTACACAACCCCCCCCCTCCCCCCCAAAATTTTAATTTTGGAAGTCGGTTTTATTTTTTTTCACTGAATGAGCGATGGCCATTTTGCCCGTATGTGGCGCATATTTTCTACATACTCTCTATAATAATTGAATACTTGAAAGGCTAGTCAATAACGTTGCTTTTTAAATTTATGAACTGCCAAAACGCGGCATTTGTATGTAATACTAGCTGCTCCCACACGCTGCTCGGCTCCTATTGGCCGTAGCGTGATGTTACATAGCCTATAGCCTTCCTCGATAAATGGACTATCTAACACAACAATAATTTTTCAATTCGGACCAGTAGTTCCAGAGATTAGCGCGTTCAAACAAAAAACTCTTCAGCTTTATAATATTAAAGTATAGATAACAATGTGACGTCACAGATTTTTAGAATTAAATGGAATACTTATTAGCTTTAAATGCAATTTTATAATTATATCTTTGCATAATATTTAATTTCTGTACGGGAATGGAAGTTTGTAAGACGAGCGGTCTTTTTTCTATGTGATTTCATATTTTATTTTTGACCGTTTCAAATAATTAATTCTTATTTTATCTTGTTTTTTCAGACAATCTGGCATTTTCTACCTGGAAACCAACTCTAGGCCTCCTTTTTCTCGCGGTTAAAGAAAATAAATGAATGAATATATTTAACAAAGAAGTTTTGTTTTTTTTTTAAACCTATTTTGGCTTTTCAAAAACTTATGGTTATCCACCTACCCATCATCTGCCTAGCCTTTTCCCAACTATGACCGGATCAGCTTCCAGTCTACCGGATGTAGCTGAATACCAGTATTTTACATGGAGCGACTGCCTATCTGACCTCCACAACCAAGTAACTGGGTATTACAATGCCCCTTGGTGAGACTGGCTGTCAAATTTTTGGGCTTCTGAATACCCGTAACGACTGTCAAAGATTCACAAATGACAGCCGGGACCAACGGCTTAACGTGCTTTCCGAGGCACGGAGGGTCTTGATATTAATTTATCTATTATATTATGTTAGATAAGTAACTAACTAACTAGGTATATAATTATATAACTAACGTTTATTTACGATCAGTACTAGTAATGAAACCTAGCTGTGATAGCCTCGTGGTGTGACCGTCAGATTGCCAAGTCTTACGTCTCGAGTTCGAACCCAAGGCATGGTCTTGGATTCAATTCCCAGGCCGACCTGGGCATTCCTCAATATCAGCCCGGAGTCAGGACTTATGCCCGATTGATGGCAATAGGCTCGCCCCCTATTTTATGTTATAACTGATCTCAATTAATAGATCTCTAAGTAAATGTAATAATTATAATTAAGTTAATGAATATGAAGGAAATGTTTTAAAATTGTCAATTTATTATGTACAGAGGCCAGCACATCAAGTTACCACAATCTGTCAAATTTCTTCGATAGTATTTCAACTTTATTGCAAAGACATAAGGTTCATTTTTAATTGAGAAAATTTGACAGTTAGGAATAGCTTGATGTGCTGGCGTCTGTACTCATTTTATTTTATATCAAACTTTATTTCATTCTTTGTCCTGTGCCCTACAGGGTCCCTAATTGTAACTTAACTTTAAGCCTATTGTGATCTTAACACATTATAGAATGCAATTAAATAATATTAATATGTACATGGGACTTCAACATAACTGACGAAATGTGGTAAACCAATTACGAGTACAGCTCTACGCAGACGAGCTCGTGGCTAAGTAATAACAGCTGCACGAACCGATCTATCAGGTTAAGCTACGCTTGCCGGGGTTGGTCCGTGGATGGGTGACCATCTTCACGTACTGAGACTCCTCCGTGCCTCGGAAAGCACGTTAACCCGTTGGTCCCGGCTGTCATTTGTGCATCTTTGACAGTCGTTACGGGTTGTCAGAAGCCCGAAAGTGAGAGAGATCCAGTCTTGCCAAGGGGTATTACTCAGTTACTGGGCTGTAGAGATCCGATAGGCAGTCGCACCATGTAAAATACTGGTATTCAGCTGCATCTAGTTAGACTGGAAGTCGACCGCAACATAGTTGGGAAAAGGCTAGGCATGATTGACCTAACGGACACTTCTACACAACTCTTCGAGAATCAAAAAGTGATGTTATGTTTTCATATTATTTGTCAAGCGTACAATAAGCTATTATTACAGAAGAATTTGTAAATAACATAGATGTAGCCATTATATTCAAATTCACAATAATGTTTAGAAAACTAATGTCAATTCTATCATAGAATTTCAAATTTTGTGAAACGATTTAAGTGTTTTGAAATATCATCATTGAATTTAGCGTGTTTAGTTTTTTAGCCCCATTATGGCATGATATTTGAACAACAAAGGCTAAAACGCTGACAGTCCGCAAAAATTAAAACATCTCCAAAAAAAGTGCACATTGATCGATCCTTTCTCAAATAGAATTATCGGAATTAATCGTAAAATTAACAGTGAATGTCTTTTTAAATACAACTGCATTTTGACTTAATTATTTATTTTATTCTGTAACGCATTGTGACTTAATTATTTATTCTATTGTGTAACGCATTTTGACTTAATTATTTATTTTATTCTGTAACGCATTTTGACTTAATTATTTATTTTATTTTGTAACGCATTTTGACTTAATTATTAATTTTATTGTGTAAGACACCATAATGTGGATATCAGTGGTTTTTCTTGGATTAGCTGCTGTGTCAGGTATGTGAAATTGTTCATCTATTACGCTGCTCAAACTCCTGAACGCAGCCCTTTCAAGAAATCATCCAATTACTTCTCCAACTCTGGGTGGAGAGGAAGAGAGTGTCAGGCTCTTACTGACTAAAACCCATCCATGTTCCTTCCTTAGCCCTTTATGTTCCGGGGTAGCGGTAACCCTTTCGGACAATCCCGCTTACCCGGCAGTCTTCGGGCCTATCAGGATCACACGCTGACATCTCTTTGAGGCGCGTGTGCAACACGTTGAAGTTAGGCCTGACTTGACTTGTAGGACGTGGATATGAACACACACTCTCGCGGGTCAGCGAGATTGTCCGAAAGGGTTACCGCTACCCCGGAACATAAAGGGCTAAGGAAGGATAATGGACGGGTTTCAGCCAGTAAGAGTCTGACACTCTCTTCGGCTCTACCCAGAGCGGGAGTACTCATTTCATGATTTCCCATAGGTACTTTAAAAAAATATTTCGATCCTAGACATGCGTTTTTAATAATTTCTTCACCACTGCTCCCAAAACGGTGAAGGAAAACATCGTGAGGAAACCGGCATGTCTTAGAGCCTAAAATTCGAAGATGTGACATCTACCAACTTCACTGGGCCCGCGTGGTGGAATATAGCCTACTTCCTCGTGACGAGAGCAGGCCCGTGTCCCAATACTGGGAACATTATAGGCTGATTATGCTATAATTATGCTAAAAATACAAATTTCCAGGCTGCAAGCTTATAGTGTGTTAGGTTAAACGAGGGACATACTTTAGGAGAGTGAAGTACTCATGAATATGAAATAGTTTTACAAAGCGATCAACTTAGAAATATGAAAAATAGCTGTTCCCGCGCGGTTTCACTCGCTGCTGGGCTCCTATTGGTCGTAGCGTGATGTTACATAGCCTATAGCCTTCCTCGATAAATGGTCTATTCAACACAAAAAGAATTTTTCAATTCGAACCAGTAGTTCTTGAGATTAGCGCGTTCAAACAAACAAACAAACAAACTCTACAGCTTTATAATATTAGTATAGATAGAACTAGCTGCTCCATACATTTTGGTTCGCATAATTCGACAAAATGTAGGGACCAAGTCTTTCTTTTTTCGAGTCAACCCTATATAAGAAGTCGTTCATTTTCATCGACACTCCACTGTCTTAAAGTAAGTTCCTCGCTTAACTTAACACACTGTATATGCTCCCGCAACGTGTTTCTCTTACGACAGTTCACATTTAGAAGCAAATCGTTAAGACTAAACGTTCTGAAACTATTGCTGTATGTTCAAGTATCGGGCCGGACCGATAAGACCTAGATATACCATGACCTTGACCTTTGGAAGCAAAGAAAATTCCTAACCTCCACTTCCTTTTTCACCATAATTGAGTATTTGAAAGGGTAATCAATAACGTTACTTTTTATGTATTGTCAAAACGCGGAATTTGTAAGTGGTTTGTATGAAATATGACAATGTGACGTCACAGATTTTTAGAATCAAGTGGCATACTTATTGGCGTCGTAAGGCAACCAGCATGTCTGAGAGATATTTCTCAACAGCATGTGAAGCTAAGTCAGAGGCCCATGGGCAGCATAAAAACTCTGACACCAGGTTAGTCACTAACCACAGGAAGATAGAAAAGTAGGTAGTAGACACGCGCTTTGCTTTGTGTAAATTATATCATTACCTGTGCTCAAAACAAAAAATCTAAATCCAATGATCTTTCTCACTCCACAGTCAAGTCCTGTTGCAGCGATCAGTTCCTACCAAAGATGGAGGATAGACTGACATACAAGCTCTTGCCGAAACGTGATGAGAAGCACATCCTTGTTGATATGCTGAACAAGGCAGTCCATCTGGAAGAAGCTTCGAAATACAATCCTGATATTACGAACACACATCATCTTTTTACAAGGTAGGTACTCAGTCATCATCTGCCTGCCTTTTCCCAACTATGATGCAGCTGAATACCAGTATTTTACATGGAGCGACTGCCTATCTGACCTCCACAACCCAGTAACTAGGCAATACGATACCCCTTGGTAAGATTGGCTGTCAGACTTTCGGGCTCTGACTACCCGTAACGACTGTCAAAGATCTACGAATGACAGCCGGGATCAATGGCTCAACGTGCTTTCCGAGGCACGGAGGAATCTCGATATCTAAAGTTGGTCACCCATCCACAGACCAACCCCGGCAAGCGTAGCTTAACCTGATGGATCGATCCGTGCGGCTGTTATTACTTAGCCACAAGCTCCACAAGGTACTCACTCGAGATAGCAAATTTTTTTTTGTGTTTTTTTTATAGATGGCTAGGTAATAACAGCCGGCCTACCTACCTTCCAAGGCATTAGTGTCATTCCATCTGGTCTCTTCCCATCGTCGCGTGCTAAGCCTTTGGGTTCTGAAACAGCTGACACCTTGGCGGGGACAAGAGCACGACGGATGATGCCATTGATGCAAACTAAACTATAAACTATGTGATAGAGCAATCAAATGTTTTTTCCAGAGCTAACCCCACCCTGAGTCAACCAATATTATTCAACAATGAAGAATGGCTGAGCACAACGAACTACGACCCCAACAGAAGAACCATCATCCTCATTCATGGTTGGCTCGAAAACGTGACCACTGCCATGAACACTGTCCTTGTTCCTGGTGAGAATCATTCCAGCGCCATTCTTCTACCCAGAACTAAACGAGGAGTGGCAAAAATGTACAGAGACTTCTGCAAAGTTTTGCTTGTTAACCTATTGAAAGCCAGAGTATAAACGCACGCGCGTGCCCTTCACGCCAAGCTACAAACTTATTTCTTCTTGTTATCAAGAATTTTCCAATATCCAAGGTGTCTTTTGTTTCATGTCATTAAATACGTACGAGAGCTTAAATTTTTAAGATATCTATGTAAACACACACAAAAGTAACGATTTAATTGTTTACTTTGTGTTAATATCGAACCGTATTGTCACGTATTTGGCGTACAGGGCATGCGCTTGCTTGTCACGTATACAGGGTGTAACCGAAAGGGTATATACATACAAAAGCATAAAATATTAATACTAACTCCGAAATCGCAATAAAAAATCACCAGTTCTATACATTTTTGGTCACGTGACTCGACTAAATGTTGGGAACAGCTGATTTTTTTTAACAATTTCTATTTCGGAGTTGGTCCCATAGTAAAAGTTGTTCAGTTAGGTTCAATTGACGTTGTATTTATTTATCTCTTCAGCATTCTTGGAGGCTGAGGATGTGAATGTCATCGTGGTGGACTGGAGCCACGGCGCAGGCACTGCGGCATACCCAGTAGCTGTCATCAATACTGCTATTTCTGGTGAGGATATACATAGCAATAGACCAGATGCTGTAGAAGATTCTGTCAAAGATCTATACAAATTCATTCTGCCTAGCCTTTTCCCAACTATTACCGAATACCACATTGTTACATGATGCACTTCACAACCCAGTCAGTAATTGGGTAATACGATACCCCTTGGTAAGGCTGGCTGTCAGACTTTCGGTCTTCTGACAGCCGGGACCAACGGCTTAGCGTGCTTTCCGAGACACGGAGGAGTCTCGGTTTGTAAACATCCACGGACCAACTCCGGCAAGTCTAGCTCATCATTCATTTCGTGTGGTTAGTAACTAACTGGTGTCGGAGTTTTCATGCTGCCCATGGGCCTCTGAAGTCTAGCTTCTCTTGACGGATCGTTCCGTGCGGCTGTTACTACTTAGCCACGAGCTCCCCAAAGACCTTTATAAATCTAAAATCGCCAGAAACTAGTCTTTTTTTTTATTAAAGGATGAGAAATCATCACATGACTCCTCCCGCTCTGGGTGGAGCGTTAGGGAGTGTCAGACTCTTACTGACTAAAACCCATCCATGTTCCTTCCTTAGCCCTGGCATCAGTGTTAAAACCATTGTGGCTTTTATTGTCGTTACAATAACGTTACTATTGGATTGCCGACACTGACAAGTCTGTAAAAGTCATAGTGACTCTTACCAACTCTACAGTAAGGTCGCTATTGGACTGCCGACACTGACTTCCGATCCTGTCTGTCAACAGTGAGCTGTGACCTAGAGCTTTATTGTCGTAACTATAAAGTTGCTGATGGATTGCCGGCTCTGACAAGTCTGTCAAAATCGTAGTGACCTTTATCAACTTTACAATTAGGCTGCTATTGGAATGCCAGCACGACAGTCTGTCAAAATCATAGTGACCTTTATTGTCGTTACAATAAGGTTACTATTGGATTGCCAGCACTGACAAATCTGTTAAAATCTCAGTGAGCAGTGACCTAGAGCTTCATCCTTGTTACAATTGGATTGCTACTAGATTGCCGGCTCTGACAAGCCTGCAAACCTTTACCAACTTTACAATAATTAGGCTGCTATTGGAATGCCGACACTGGAAAGTCTGTCAAAATTAAGGTTATCGCAGGTGTATGGACCTTAGCTGAGCCCAAAGTGGGCGATAATGCCCCCTTGTGGGTGCTGCAGGCCTTAAGGAGGGCAGTAAGAGACCCAGAAAATGGGGGCATTGTGTAGAGGCTTAGGGGGCAATATGTAATTTCATATAGATAATAGTTTTTAAGTAGGTGAAGAAATGGTGGCGCTAAAACATAATTTATCCTCAAAGCGGGCAGTAGACAAATTAAGTTTGGGAACCCTTGGCTTAGGACGTCGCTGGGGGAAAACAGCAAGGAACAGGCTGGATAGGATTGACAACCTTATGCCAATATATTTAGAATCCTAATTTCCAACAACCACCCATGAACCATGTCCTTTTTTTCGTCAGGTGAATCAGTAGCAAGATTTATAAACTGGCTCAACAATGTCAGTGGGTCAACGCTTGAAAACTACCATATTGTGGGACATAATCTAGGGGCACACCAAGCTGGGATTGTCGGCAGACATCTGGGGGGCAAAGTAGCTTATATCACTGGTAAGTTACATTTTAAGTTTTTTTTTATTGGCGAATGGGCGTGATCCTGCTTATGACCTGTCGTCCTGTATGGATCAGAGTGTTGGGCCACAAAAGGAATGAATGAAAGACAATTGCATGCAGCTGAGATGAGAATGCTAAGAGGGATGTGTGGTGTTACGCGAATGGGTAGAATACGGAATGAATATATAAGAGGAAGTCTGAAATTGACACCGGTGACTGAAAAGTTGTGTGGAAATCGGTTGTCATGGTACGGGCATGTTATGCGGAGGAATGAGGAAAATGTTGTCAGGAAAGTTGTGAGCATGAATTTGGATGGCTATACAAGTAGAGGGAGACCAAAGAAATGAATGGTTTGTGTGAAAGATGATGTGGCTAGGAAGGGAGTGACTACCGAGATGACGACTAATAGAGAAGTATGGCAGAAAAAGACGTGTTGCGCCGACCCCAAATAAATTGGGATAAGGGCAGGAGAATGATGGTGATGAATGGCCCCGCTGTTGACCTTGATCACACCTGATGGAAAGCGATGGATGAGGTCTATGATGGAACGAGCGTGCCCAGAAGAAAGAAAGAAAAAATATTTATTCAGCACAAACAAGACGCACATTTATAAAAACAAACCTTTACATACTATATCCGTGCAAATCAGCTGCAAGGTGCCTGCTAGAAGATGCCTGTTTACTCTATTCAGATTATTAAGAGGAGACAAGCAGTGATGGTGATGACCCAGTGGTATATAATCCAACTTACATGAAGGACGTAAGTTCGAACCAAGGCAGGCGTTTAACTTTGTGTAATAGTTTCATCAGCACAGCTCTCAAAACGGTGAAGGAAAACATCGTGAGGGAACTGGCATGTCCTAGAACCAGACATTCGAAGATATGTGACATCTACCAACCCGCACTGGACCCGCGTGGTTGATTACGGCCCACTCCCTCTCTTAGAGAGCCTGTGTCCCAGCAGTGGGAACATTATGGGCTGATTTTACCTGCCATAGTTTTATTTGTCTTTCTTTTTCTTTTTAACCGACTTCTAAAAAAGGAGGAGGTTCTCAATTCGACTATCTTATATATATAATTCTTCTGTGCGTGTGTATGTCACTGAACTCCTCCTAAACGGCTGGACCGATTTTAATGAAATTTGTTGTGTGTGTTACAGTGGCTTTGAGGATGGTTTAGATTTAAAAAAAAAAAATTAAAAAAAAAATTACAAGGCGGAACGAAGTTCGCAGGGACAGCTAGTATATATATATATATTTTTTTTATGTTTGTTCGCGCATAACTCCGTTGCTTGCCAACCGATTTGAAAAATTCTTTTTTTGTTGGAAAGGGTATACTTTCCAAATGGTCCCATAATTTTTATTGTAATCGGATAAGCGGTTTTTGAAAAATCAACAAAAATCTAAAAAAAATCCTACTTAATTTATAATAATTATAATAATATCCTTGGACATTTCACACAGCGCCATATCGTCCCAAGCTAAGCAACCTATTGCTTGTGTTATGGTAACGAGATGGCTGATATACTACTTATATGTGGACGATGTTCTAATAAGTTCCTGTCACTGTAATTTACATACCAGGTAGTGGTATTAAAATTTGGGGGGGGGGGGGGGTGGGTTGTGTAGGTACCACATCTAAAAGAGAAAAATAAAAACTTTTTTACAAAAAATAATACCGACTTCCAAAAAAAACACTACAAAGTGAAAAAGAATTTTGATTTCGGAAGTCGGTGGCAAAAAATGAAAAAATACAAAACCGAAGACACCGACTTCCGAAATCAAAATTATTTTTCACTTTGTAGTGTTTTTTTTGGAAGTCGGTTTTATTTTTTGTAAAGAAGTTTTTTGTGGTGCAGTATTTTTATTCTGACGGCATCGTCTTCGCATATAATGTTGTAATTCATTTATACAAAACATTTTAACGCTTTGAACGCCATTGTCACATATACGTGACAATGGCAACAACACTATATAACACGAAATAAACAATTAAATCATTACTTTTGTGAATGTTTATATAGATATCTTAAAAATGTATGCTCTCGTACGCATTTTATGGAATTAAACAAATAATAATAATAATATCCTTGGACATTTCACACAACGCCATATCGTCCCAAGCTAAGCAACCTAATGCTTGTGTTATGGTAACGAGATGGCTGATAAACTACTTATATAATTTTTTTTTTGTAAATACATACATTTTATAGATAGAAAAACACCCAGACTCGGAACAAATACGCGGGAATCGAACCCGCGACATGCTGCGCAGCAGTCAATCCCCAACCGCTGCGCCAACCGTGTCGTCAAAATACCATGGATAAATTAAAAGATACCATGGATAAAGGGAAATCATGATAACTTGGCGTGGAGGACACGCGTGTGCGTTTATGCTCGAGTAACGGTGAAGTTTCTTGCCCATTCTTCTTCTCCATACGAAACTACCTTTTGGAAGTGGCGACTGGAATCATTTCTATTTCTTGTTCATTTTGACGTTCGAAAGTGCCTTTCTTGTGCCTATTCGAAATAAATGATTACACTTTGATTTTTAATGACCCATTTATAAAAAATCTGCTGTTTCGTATTGTTGGCATGCTAAGACATACCCTAGGGGCCTACTTGTGTGCTTTATTTAAGCGTGTTTTTAAAATAAATCACACTAATATTATAAACGCGAAAGTTTGTGAGTGAGTGTGTGTGTGAGTTTGTATGTATGTCTCTTCTTGTGCCTATTTGAAATAAATGATTTGACTTTGACTTTGCTGCTTTCCAGGCTTGGATCCCGCGTTCGCCGGATGGGTAGCCAATGATGACAGGTTCAAGGCTACTGATGGTGTATATACTGAAGTTATCCACACAAATGCTGGTCTCCTGGGCTACTTGGCTCCTCTAGCAGATGTTGACTTCTATCCAAATGGGGGCGTGGACATGCCTGGCTGTTTCAGTCAGGAGTGTGACTCCAATAGGTAAGACATGATGTACAGTCATTCCAGGGGTAGTTGCTGAAAATCAGCGCTGTTGACGATAGGTTCGTCTGAAGTCACAGCATGTTTGCTGAGCAACGACCAATACATGCACAGATGCGGCGCACGTCTTCAACGTGTTAGTCATAAAAATAAACAGTGGTTGAGTTATCACCTTGCAATCGGCATTTTTGTTTCTCGTAATAGTTCTGTTTTAAATACTACAATTATTTAAAACAGAACTATTTAGATTTGCTAGTGTTGTAGTGTTATGTTGTCATGTTTATATTATGTTGATTAAGTTGTCAGTTTTTGTCTGTGGTCCATCCATTGTCTATGGCCGAGATACTAACTGTCAATGATTTTTATGTTTCGGAATACGACTTAGAGCATTTAGGTTAAATGCTCTAAGGAATACGAGCATTTTTAAGCTAATTTGCACGGATATAGTAGGTGACTTTTTAGTTTATTTTTATAAATGTGCGTCTTGTTTGTGCTGATTAAACATTTTTTCTTTCTTTTTTTCTTTACAGACTCCAGTAAATCAAACTATCCCTAACTGTCAAATATTCCCAATGAGAGATTTTCTTTTTAACTCTTCCCTAGTCTCTGGATAGATGGCGCTGACGTCACTTCATTTCACTTGGATGTAATTTTGAGATCTTAAAACGAAACGTACATAAAAAAGTACACGAAGCAACGAAAGTATCAGTCAATGAGCGTATGTGACGCGGCGCAATGTTTTATTTCCAAGCGTTTTGGCTTTGGCACCTAGTAACGTAGTCAGTTCAACGCCATCTACAGAGTTCTTGAAAACTATGTTTTTTTTTAATACTCAAAAAGAAAACCTCTTATTGAACATGAACCTTATTCTTTAGTAAATAACGCTGAAAATCTGTCAAAGAAATTTGAGAGATTGGGGTAGCTTGAGTCTTGGCGTATGTACAAGGCTAGATTAAATTGGGCTTTATTGGGTTGAGCTCGTGGCTAAGTACTAACAGCCGCACGGATCGATCCATCATGTTAAGCTACACTTACCGTGGTTGGGCCGTAGATGGGTGACCATCTTTACATATCGAGACTCCTCCGTGTCTCGGAGAGCACGCTAAGCCGTTGGTCCCGGCTGTCATTCGTGGATCTTTGACAGTCATTTCGGGTAGTCAGAGCCCCGAAAGTCACAAAAGTCACAGAACACAAAAAAAAACTAAACGAAAATCGGTTAATCCGCTTGGGAGCTACGATACCACAGACAGACACGTTAAACTTATAACACCCCTCTCTTTGCGTCGGGGGTTAAAAAGAGAGAGACAGAGAGATTTACAACTGGAACTCTGATCACATCACCCATTCTTCTGTAATTTCCAGGTCTTTTCATTACTTCGGTGAGTCGATCAGGATAGGAGGCTTCACTGGGAACCGCTGCTTCACGTTCGCAGCGGCCATGGCGGGGCAGTGCTTCATGTCGGGCCAACTGACTATGGGAGGCACTGTGCCTAAGACTGGGTGAGCTATCCATCATCTACCACCATCCTTGACGCAGTGGTTGAGCGATTGACTGCTGCGCAGCATGTCGTGGGTTCGATTCCCGAACAGAACAAATATTTGGGCGACCTACAAGTATTTGTTCCGGGTCTGGGTGTTTCTCTATCTATGATATGTACGTATTTACAAAAAAAATGTATATAGTTAAGTAGTTTATCAGCCATCTCGTTACCATAACACAAGCATTAAGTTGCTTAGCTTGGGACTATATGGCGTTGTATGAAATGTCCAAAGATATTATTATTAATATTATTTTGCATTAAACTGGATAAGCTATCCATCCACTACGACCAAAGCAGGGCATTAATTACGGGATGGGAGAGAGAAAGGTCCTCCCGTCCCGGCCGCCGCGGGAGACGCCCCGGGCGTCGGGAGCCACGTGACGACTCCCGGCCACCGTAGGCGCGGGCCTGCATTCGGTGAGTAATGGGTGACTCACCGTTCGATCAGCACCAGACCCGTGCCGGACGGCGCGTATATGTTCCACGCACGCCTCAAAGAGATGTCAGCATATGAAGGGGCCTCTCAGGGCCAAACCTGCCGGGTAAGCGGGATTGTCCGAAAGGGTTACCGCTACCCCGGAACATCAAGGGCTACGGAAGGAACATGGATGGGTTTTAGTCAGTAAGAGTCTGACACTCCCTTCCGCTCCACCCAGAGCGGGAGCAGTCATTGGATGATTTCCCAGCCTAAGAAAAAAAAAGGGCGTTTATGAAATGCCGACGAAGACAATAATTAATAATATAATTATGTATTTTCCTCTTGTTTCAGAAACACTGGTATCTTTTATCTTCGAACATATTCTTTCCCCCCGTTCTCCCGAGGATGAACTGGAATCGTCATTGTAGAAACTTCCTCAAAATCGTCACTTATTATTAATCAATCATCAGCTTGCATTGGTTTCGCACGCGTAGAATATCCCACGGGAAAGTATCCTATATGTTAATCTAGGTTATAATCTATCTCTGTGCCAAATATCATCCAGATCCGAAAACTTACCAATCAGTTTTACCAAGGGTATCGTATTACCCAGTTACTGGATTGTAAAGGTCAGATAAGCAGTCACTCCATGTAAAATACTGGTATTTACCTTCATCCGATTAGACTGGAAGCCGACCACAACATAGTTGGGAAAAGGCAGGCAGGTGTAGAACATAGTATCAGCGTATCTGATCTCCACAATCCAGTTATTGGGGTACCCCTTGGTCTTCGTCTTCTTTTCGTGTGGTTAGTGACTAACCTGGTGTCAGAGTTTCTATGCTGCCCATGGGCCTCTGACTTAGCTTCACATACTATTGAGAAATATCTCTCAGACATACAAGTAAGTATGTCTCACGATGTTTTTCCTTCACCAATTTCTAATTATACAATACGCACATAAATCCGTAAAATCAGAGGTGCGTGGCTTGGGTTCGAACTCGAGACCTATGACTTGGCAGTCCGACGGACATAACACTAGGCCTTGGTAAGACGGGCTGTCAGACTTTCTGGATTTTGAAGACCCGTAACGACTAACAAAAATCCACGAATGATTGCCAATATGCCAAGATTAATACCGGCCAATTAAGTTATTCTTCTTAGCGTGTCGATGGCAATCTAAATGTACTAGGCCCAGAATTCGGCTACGTGTTGGGCGCCATCACTAGCGTCCATCAGTTCCTGTTTCATGCATACGACAGGACACGCAGGACACGATACTAAGTGTCACATCGTTTGTGGAACAGCACCACATTTACACTCCAAGGCGGAGCTGTCTATGAATCCCCACCTGAGCAGATTTTCCTTGCTATGGCCAACCTGGGTCCGGAGTCTGTTTAAAGACTTCCAGGTTGGCCAAGGCAAGTTGCGGCCAGGACGGAGACCTTCAGCAATTAAGTTAATGATTAATTATTTTTAAGTGGCGTTTCTGAGTGTGTTAATAAGAGACAAACGAAGAGAACAATAAAGAAATTTTTACATTATCTATTGTTTTATTTCAACGCAATTGGGTATTTGGCTGGGTAGTCCTGCGATGTCCAGGGGTCTAGACAAAGTTAAATTTTCATGAACGATAACGAATTTAGTAAAATCAAAATGTATGGAATTGGATATTTGAAAGGGTAGTCAATAGCGTTACTTTTTTTGAATTTTTAGGTGATTTGTATAAAATATAACAATGTGACGACACAGATTTTTGGATTCAAAGGAATACTTATTAGCATTAAATGCAATTTTACAATTATATCTTTGCATAATATTTAATTTCTGTACGGTGATGGAAGTTTTTGAGACGAGCTGTCTATTTTCTATGCGATTTCATATTTAATATTTTACCGTTTCAAATAGACAATCGGCATACCATTTCGGAATGTCACGTGATCAAACGTTTTCGATCGCTAAATGTCAAATTGTGTAACGAAACTCGATCAATATTCCGATATAAATGCGTTGACAAGTGGCGTTCTTGACAATCCGAATCGCTAAGATAACGAATTTGTTGATCAATAATGTCTCTAGCTCAAGAGCTAGTCTCGAGGAATTCGAAAAAACTATTGCCGATGCGCTGCGACGCAACTCCCCTCGTAAAGTGCGAAAGGGACAACTGCAGCTCAGACTAATTTTTTTTACCTACAAAAACCATGACCAAAAACAAGACGTTTTGTATTCCGCTGAATTCTTCTTCAAACTTGGACTGATCTAAAGTTTTGCGCGGATGTGACGCATATTTCCCCACAATTGATTTGCATTGCTTTTCTTTTGCCCTGAAATTGCGAAAAACATATGAGCTGTTCCATACATTTATGCACACGTAACTCAATAACGGATCACGTAACGGATTTCAGGGATCATCCCATAGTAACGGTTGTTCGTAACGATGAGTACAATATGCTGCCACGAAATTCTTTGAGTTAATTTTTTAACACTTTGTCCTTTGTAGTATAAATCACTGATTATTGTTAATTATTATTATAATCTTACAGTTAGAGGCACGGATGTATTTATTGAATCAGTATTTCTACGTGATTAAATTATTAGGTTAACAACTAGGTACTAATTATCTACTACAGGTTGTAACGGAAAACTACAGACCACCAAACATACAAAAGGATATGGTACAGACCACAAAACTGAACAACTTTTACTACGGCATACGGGACCAACTCCGAAATCGTGAATAAAAATCAGCTGTTCCCTACATTTCAACGAGTCACGTGACCAAAATGTACAATATAGCTGATTTATTTTAAAGATTCACTAATAATATCTTTAAAAAATAAACGATTTACTGTAAATAATCATCGCATTTGTATGGGAATATTGATCGAGTTTCGTTACACGATTTCCAATCCAATCCAATGACTGCTCCCGCTCTGGGTGGAGCGGAAGGGAGTGTCAGACTCTTACTGACTAAAACCCATCCATGTTCCTTCCGTAGCCCTTTATGTTCCGGGGTTGCGGTAACCCTTTCGGACAATCCCGCTTACCCGGCAGGCTTGGCCCTTTCAAAAAGTTAAACAATTATTATTTTTAGTATCAGGTGCAATAAACTTTTACTGCTAATTATGTTTTTATGTGTCAATGCACTTTTATTGATTCAGCTGTTCGTTTATTAAAAACAGTTATATTTGTATGATTTTCTTTCATGTAGTTACTTAACGGTATCAGAAACGGGCTGATGAACTTCAGGAAAATGACACATTTGTGTTACAAAACATTTTTTTTGAGGCAAGGTGGTTGCCGGATGGCTTTAATGGGCTGTGACCTGACGCAGGATCGAAGTCATCACTCGGGGTTTGCGAAAAGATCATTACGTTCCCACTACCCTTTTTTTTATGGTGGCAAATCATCAAAGCTCTGGGTGGAGCGGAAAGGAGTGTCAGAGTCTTACTAACTAAAACCCATCCATGTTCCTTCCTTAGTCCTTTATGTTCCGGGGTAGCGGTAACCCTTTCGGACAATCCCACTGACCCTCATTCTGGGGTATGTTTCGTAATACTGGTATTCACAGAAGCCTTGATTAAATGTGTTAATTAGAGCTACATTTCGTCATCCAGTTGTTGTTTTTTGAGCTGAACTTAGGTGACAATTATATTATCTGTGGGAATCGAAACCAAGACCTCATGCCCAGCAGTAGCGCTTGCTACCACTAGACCAACGAACCACACGAAGAAGAAGAAAAAGACTGCCCTTCATTTCCTTCGCTAGACGTTGAACACAAAGGACGTGTGTCGTTTGCTCGTGCAATATAATTTCTGTGATTGGCTAATTGTTGTTAAATTCATTTCCTTGTCACACCAAGCGTGATCTTACCTGAGGGCCCCTCCCGCTGGGCGGTCCTGGAGAGAGACATAAATAATAGTGTTGTTGACGCTTCAAAGTAAATTTGAAAAAGTGACCGTGATTCGCTGGACTCGAACCACCACCCAAATGATTAGTGAGCGAACCGCTTATTCATCGCGCCATCGAGACAGTTGCGACTATCGTCCAAACAACGGTGCGCTACGAGCTACGAGTGTGAGTCACCGCTGCTACGCTGTCACCGCGCGCACTGCTACGTCGCGCGCCTGTGCTACGAATCTACAACGCGAACTGTATCGGCTACGCTGTCACGCTGCTACCTACTTGTTATTATCGCGTTGCGTAAGACCCGTGCCTGTGTATTATCACAATCGACTTTGATTGTTAACATGGCTGGGATACAACGCACCCCACCTAAAACCCCTAGGACACCGACTGGTAGCATAGGCCAGACCCAAACACGCTCAGAGCCCGATATCACCACGGCCGTAACAGCGACGAGCGACTATGTCACCAGTAGAAATAAACGTCAGCGTAATAATTCCTCACCACAAGGCGGTTCGGCAGACATGAACTTCCTAGAACCGCAGGAGCTACAAGATATTCTTGCAAAGTGGAAGAACGAGCAGGATCATAGAATTGCGGAATTACTGGCGGACCAAAATGCTTTAATAGCTGAGCTCTCTTCGAATATAAAAGATATAAAAATTCAAAACGCTAAAATACAGGCATCCAACTCTGAAATATGTAAGTCAAACGCTGGTATCGTACAGTCTATTGATTTTTTTAATAAACAGTTCGAAGATTTAAAGATAGAAGTAGATACATTGAGGAAGGAACGACGCGAGCAGCAATCCCACATTGAGTCTCTCGAACGAAAAATAGTAGATCTTCAACATAAAGCGAGATCGTCGGCCATAGAATTGCGTAACATCCCGCAAGGAAGTTCTGAGTCAAGCACCAGTCTATTAAAGACGGTGTGTGGCGTAGGCACAGCTATTGGTGTACGCATTGGCGAAACAGAGCTGCGCGATGTGTATCGTCTTCCAGGGTAATCTACCACGTCAACCACGCCACGCCCAATAATAGCGGAATTCTCGACTGTGCAAACTAAGCAGACCGTCCTGTCGGCTGTACGTGCGTACAACAAAGGAAAAGGAAAATATGATAAATTAAACACTGCAGTCAAGGGTTTGCCTGGAGATCGTCAACCCGTGTACATATCTGAACACCTACCAGCAAACACCAAAAAGCTTTTCTACCAAGCCAGAGAGTTCGCCAACAAAAACACCTACAAGTTCTGCTGGATCTCCAATGGCAATATATTCCTGCGCAAGATAGAGGGAGACAAACAGATTCTTGTAAGCTCTGAAAAATGCCTCACTAACCCGGATAACCCAAATCACAACATCTGACCATCACTGAATGTTCTTATTATTTATGTTATTTCTTCAGTATTCATTCCTTGTTTATTTTTTATTATAGACTTAATATTAATTTTAACACCAAACAATACACTCTTACATACAATTATATTATACACTTTACATACAACAAAACAACGTACACAAACTATAAATTATACACAAGTCTACATACTAAAATACATTTTTTGTTATCCCATCACCATACTCGCTAATATAATATGATGTACCTATCAAATTGCTACCTACTATAGCATAACAGTAGTTCAAACTTTGCTATTCATACATATCTTCGTCCATAACTCTGCTACACAGCATGTAATACTAACCTTTTTACCCGACTACGGCAAAGGAAAAATGGAGGTTATAATTTATCTTTTATTTTATTTTTTACTTACATTTACAACGATCTCCATCGTTTTGCCTCCTTCGTTCAACTTTCTCGCATATCCTAATAATAAATGGCTAATCTAGATATTATTAATGATGAAATAGACGCGCTTCATATTTCTAAATCGTTCAAGTGTCAACCTGAGAGTTGCGCGCAGTTTATGAAAGACCCGACAAAAGGTTTAAAAGTATTACATCTTAACATACGAAGCATTTCTAAAAATTTCGATGAAGTTTCGGTGCTTATGCGATTACTGGGTTTCCAGCCCGACGTGCTCGTTCTCTCTGAGTGTTGGTTAAGCAAACTTTCACACTTGCTGGTCTTGGATGGCTTCACGTCATACGTCATACTAAAAACACATACAACCAAAATGACGGGTGTGCTATCTACGTCAAAACTTCCCTCAGAGCCGACGTTAAGGAACCACATTTTGTTGACGCGAACTGTCTTATTTGTCGCATAGAGGAAGTTACAATAGTTGCTATATATCGCCCTCCTTCTTTTAAAAACATTAACAATTTTATTGACAGTCTCGATAACGTTCTCAAATTAACAACTCCTTCGGTGGTCCTGATCGGTGATATCAACATTGATATTAAGACTGACAACATTGATAGTCACGCTGATGAGTATTTAACCTGTGCTGCCAGTAACGGACTTCTTCCAGCTCATCAGTTTCCGACTCGGCTCACAAACTGTTTAGACCACATTTTATTGAAAACAAATAAATCCGCTACGACTTTCGTTATTAAATCATCCATAACAGATCACGAACCGCTGCTATTGTGTCTACAAACCAGTAGTGCCAAATCAGACGTGACCCGCACTAGATCAAAAATAAACAACGAAGCTGCTATAGAGAATATCAAAAAACATGACTGGTCTCCAATGCTGTCAATCTCAGATCCTAATAATGCTGCAGATGCATTAATAGGTAATCTCTCCTCTATTATCCTAAAGCACACCCGGGAGCAATCTGTTCCAAGGACAGAACGTAATCTGAAGCCCTGGATTACGCCGGGCCTACTCCGCTGTATACGACACCGTGATCGCATGCATGTCAAACTCAAAAAGTCGGATGACAATTTAATATTAAAAACCACCTACACTCGCTATCACAATTTCTGCAATTCGCTGCTGAGAAAACTTAAGCGCTCGTATGAAAAAGAACAGTTTCATAATGCAAAAAATAATGCTAAAGCTACTTGGAATGTTATTAAGAAAGTTTCAGATCTTCAAACTCAATCTTCGCCCACTTTTGATCTATTGCATATATTTGATAATCCTAAGTCCTCGCTTAATCATGTCAACAACTTTTTTGCTAATATTGGCAGTAGTTTGGCGTCAAAATTTAAATCAACCTCATTGGAACCCAATTCTGTGTCGCTTTCAAATTCGTGTAGCTCAATAGCCCTCTTCGAGGTTACCGAAGACGATGTTGACTCCATTATTTTGGGTCTTAGGTCTGATTGTGCTACTGGGTTAGACTGTATACCGTCTAAAATAATAAAGGCCTCGAGATGCATATTAGTTCCGGTTATTACACATGTCTGTAATTTATCTATAATGGCAGGTGTCTTTCCAACGGCGTTTAAGAAAGCAGTAGTTCACCCCATTCACAAATCTGGGCGCAGAGATGACGTTAATAACTATCGTCCAATCTCGATTCTAACAGCGATGTCTAAGATCCTAGAACGAATACTGAATAAGAACCTGATCAGTTTTCTCGACGCAAACAATATCTTAGCGAACAACCAATATGGTTTCAGAAATGGGGTTAGTACCGAAGACGCAGTCTTGGATTTGTCTAGTCACGTGGCTAGAACGCTTGATGGAAAACGCAAGTGCCTGGGAATTTTCCTAGATCTTTCAAAGGCATTTGACACCGTTTCTGCCCAAGCCTTATTAAGTAAAATGGCAAGCATCGGTATTCGTGGACACCCTTTGAAAAACTTCGCAGATTATCTTACAGAACGTACCCAAATAGTTAAAATCGGCCAACGCGAAAGTGATGAGCTTCCAATCACATACGGCGTCCCGCAAGGCAGCATTCTGGGGCCTACTCTCTTTCTCATTTACATCAATGACCTCTGCAAACTGCCTCTCGAAAATTGTAAGATATTTACATATGCGGATGATACTGCCCTTGTTGTAGATGGTGATGACTGGCCCCAGACATACCAAAACGCTGAGACTGCGCTATCCGCCGTAATGAAATGTTTGGCTGACAACTTGCTCACCTTAAATGTCGATAAATCGGTTTATGTTCCATTTTCCATTCGGTCAAATCTGTGTCCCTCAAACTCCTTTACCATAAAAACGCATGCCTGCGGATCCTTTACACAGTGTACCTGCCTCTTCCTCGCTAAATCCACTTGTGTAAGGTACCTAGGAGTACTCATCGATCAGCATCTCAACTGGCACCCCCATATAGCCAAAGTCACGTCCCGTATCCGTAAGCTAATATATGTTTTCAAGAAGTTACGAAGCTCTGCTGATAATGAAACGCTAAAATTAGTATATTTTGCCCTATGCCAGTCTGTCCTAACGTACTGCTTGCCCGTCTGGGGTGGTGCCACCCAAAGTGTAAATACACTTTGGGTGGCCGCCTTGAGAGAGCGCAGAGAGCTGTCCTTAAGGTTATGCACTCTCTTCCACGTAGGTATCCCACTGTGCAGCTCTATGCCGATTGCAAGGTACTCACAGTCAGGCAACTTTATGTGCTCCTGTCGACCCTCCGCAAACACTCTGCAACGTTTTTCATGTTGTTTTTTTTTTTTTTATATACCTAGTTTGTATCCTGTTTTCTTTTACAACATTTGGTTATTATTGTAACGTCCCGATCTATTATACTATGGCTTTGTCTTGTTTACCACTGAGAATCACTGACTCCTAAGACACAGGCACATACACCTAGTTTAGGAGTCAGGGAATTAAAATGATCGTGACAGTTATAAGCCTACCTATATTCTTAGTTTTTGTTTCTTGTACGGTGATGGCTTTGGTGAAAATAAATAATAATGTAGAAGGGATGTCGTCACCGTTTCCGGCACAGAGAAGTCCAGATGTGAAGACAAGGATTTATTTACACACAACGTACAGATTATGTAGGACACAACTTTTCCCAGAAGGGACGAAGAAGGGGATGAGGGGTCCTCTAAACCAAAAAGATGACAGTATTTTGTCTAAGGGTTAGGCTAACTTAGTAGCGGAGTCTCATGTAACTATTCCAAGTAGGACGTAGTTCACGAATGCACCACTACTTCAGTCTTCGAAAAATTAAATACACTAACGGAGGTCATTAACCCTCGGAGACTCTTAACACCGCGATTCAGAAACGTGACGTAATGCGACAGCGCCATCTAGCGTCGAGAAGCGGCATGTTGTAGTGTCTCTCTTTTATGATAGGTGGCGTTAGTTAGTTAAAATAAGGTTTGTTACAATAATTATTATTATATTATTATTATTATTATCTTCTTCTTCGTGTGGTTAAGTAACTAACCTGGTGTCAGAGTTTTTAGGCCCATGGGCCTCTGACTTAGCTCACATGCTTTTGAGAATCTCTCAGGCATGCCACTTTCTTCACGAGGTTTGAGGTTTTCCTTCACCGATTTTAAGCAAGTGATATTTGTACAATACGCACATGAATCGTGCTTTAAGTTCGAACTCGAGACCTATGTCTTGGCGGTCCGACGGTCACATCACTAGGCTATCACTGCTTCAGTAGCAGTCATGGTATAATAAACTCTTTCACACAACAGGTCAAACCGCTGGTCGAGTCAGCCAATAGTCCCTTAGGAGCTACTAGGGTGCTGAACGCGTCACACTTCAACCGTAATAAAAAACAGTTTTCCTCGTCCACGGATGGAGAAATACTCCAACATCCGACTTCAATGTAAATATAGTTGCTGATAAGTTAATGAATCAAAATAAAAAGTCATTTATTCAAGTAATTTATTCAAATTAGGCTGAAAATCAGCACTTTTTGAAGGTCAAAGTTACACAAGACAGTCCCCCAAAAACGCCCACCCTTCACCACTTCCTAGTGCTTTAGCTGGGAAGAAGAAGTGGCGCAACAAACTCCCCAGCAGCACAGCTGTCTGTTTGGTTGGAAGAACTTGACTCTACACATTTATCATTTAGCACATTATAATGACGTATTAAGAAGGTGTCTTCTTCGAGAGTCTCAATCAATCTGCCTGCCTTTTCCCAACTATGTTGGGGTCGGCTTCCAGTCTAACCGGATGCAGCTGAATACCAGTATTTTACATGGAGCGACTGCCTCTCTGACCTCCGCAACCCAGTAACACACACACACACTGTTATTGTTTAATTTTTTTTTGTTTCTTTTGTTTTGTGTGTCACCGACTGTGTCCAATTAAATGTCTTCTTTCTTTCTAAACCACATTTATTTTTGTAGTAGCTGCTGTCCGCGTAATCCCTGATTCTTTTTCCTAAACTCACGTCAACGCCGGCTATGGCTCCGTCCCGCATGGGGTCGAAGCATTATGCTGAGCGATGGTCGTTTTGCGCGGATGTGACGCATATTTCCCCACAACTTGTTGTTTACTGCGACATGTTTGCCGCAAATAAACGATTTTTTTTTCTTTCTTTCTTCTTTCTAAAGAAATGTTACTCCTTATTACATGAGCTATCTATCAGTAAAAGTCTCGTCAAAATCGGTCCAGCCGTTTCGGTGATAAGCTGGACCAAACAAACAGGCATATAAATTAAAAAAAAATGTTATAAGTACCAACAAAATAATATTATTTTATTAAATTATACTGTTTACGAAAAGGCAATCAGAACAAAGGTGTGCAGAGGTCAGCACATCAAGCAAAACTTAAGGGGCTCAACTGCTAAGCGGGATTGTCCGAAAGGGTTACCGCTGCCCCGGAACATAAAGGACTACGGAAGGAACATGGATGGGTTTTAGTCAGTAAGAGTCTGACACTCCCTTCCGCCCCACCCAGAGCGGGAGAAGTCATTAGATGATTTCCAGCCCTCAAAAAAAAAAGAGGCATTGTATGTCTCCTTATGCTTCAGAAGACGCGGGCAAAAGCTAATTATCATATAGTTTCATTCTTCCTCAGGTGAACACGTGGCTAGATACATCACCTGGTTTTAACTCTGCCAGCGGTGCTAATATCGCTAACTACCATATCATAGGCCACAGCCCGGGTGCGCACCAGGCCAGCGTTATCGGCAGACAGCTTGGAGGAAGGGTTCCTTAAATCACAGGTAGGTTCTAAACCATGAATGAACAGAAATCAAAGCCCTGTAAAGTAAGACTGAATTGTGAACGGTGAAGTTTCTTGCCCATTCTTCTCCACACGAAACTACCTTTTGGAAGGAGCGACTAGAATCAATTCAATTTCTTGTTAATTTTGACGTTCAAAAGTGCCTTTCTTGTGCCTATTCGAAATAAATGATTTGACTTTGACTTAACTTCCACTTTGACCCTCTTGTTGCCAGGTTTGGACCCAGCTCTTCCCGGCTGGATAACCCACGCACAAGCAATAAGACGTACCGACGGGATCTACACCGAAGTCATGCATAAAGACGCTGGGTTCTACGGCATCACGAACCCTGCTGGAGACGTGGACTTCTATCCTAATGGCGGTGCCGGCATGCCAGGGCTGCGGGGACAGGAACTGCAACCATCATCAGTAGGTTAAAAGGAATACTACGTATTACGTGTCGTCAAAAGCCCGATAATCTGACAATCAGAATTATTATCAAGGGGTACCGTAACACCCAGAACTGGGTTATGGAGGTCAGCCTATCTGACTTCATAACCCAGTGCAACTGCCTACAGTTGCTCCATTTAACCCCTCAAATCACTACATAGTATAAAAAAAGTCGCTTTCTCTGTCCCTATATCCCTATTTATGCTTAAATCTTTAAAACAACGGATTTTGATGCGTTTTTTTTTATAGACAGAGTGATTCAAGAGGAAGGTTTATGTGTATAATTTGTCGACATATTTTGCGGGCGAAGCCGCGGGCGGAAGCTAGTGTCGTATAAACCCCATAGGTTCATAAGCAAAATTCTCATAATAAATCATTGAGCCCTTATAAGCAAACAGCTAATAGGCGAACATCTTATGGGTTAAAATACTGGTATTCAGCTGCATCCTGTACCTGTACCTGTAGTGATTTGAGGGGTTATATGGATGCTTGGAAACATGCTGGTCCTGCTCCACAGGACAATCTAGTGTCTAGACAAAATCAAACTGGTTGCTAAGTAAATTAGGTAATAATTTATAATTTTGTACCATATTATTTTATTATATTGGAATAACTTCTCACAATGATTAATTTATTATTAGTAACTTTTAGAATGTTTGTAAATATGTGAGCACCATGTACTTATGACATAATTAAGTTTACTTGCCACTGCTACATGTGTTTTTCTTTTCACCTTTTGTGGTGTATTTTTTTTATTCTGGGTGCATCGTCTTCACATATAATGTTATAATACATGTATACAAAACATTGTGAAACATTTTAAAAGAGTAACGGTGGAGTTTCTTGCCCATTCTTCTCCACACGAAACTACCTTTTGGAAGGTACGACTAGAATCAATTCTATTGCCATTCTTGTGCCTATTTGAAATAAATGTTTTGACTTTGACTTTGACATCTAGTTAGACTGGAATAGGACTTTAACATAGTTGGGAAAAGGCGAAGCAAATGGTGACGATGAAGTAGTATGTTTCTTCATACACATAATCGTTTTTCTCGTTACTTCTTCTTCTTTTCGTGTGGTTAGTGACTAACCTGGTGTCACAGTTTTTATGCCGCCCATGGGCCTATAACTTAGCTTCACATGCTGTTGAGAAATATCTTTTAGACATGCTGGTTTCCTCACGATGTTTTCCTTCACCGATTTTAAGCAAGTGATAATTATACAATACGCACATGAGTCCGTATAGTCACGAGGTGCGTGGCTTGGATTCAAACTCGAGACTTTTTTTTTTTCTTTTGTCGGTGCGAAATCACCCAATGAGTTCTCCCGCTCTGGGTGGAGCGGATGGGAGTGTCAGACTTTTACTGACTAAAACCCATCCATATTCTTTCCTTAGCCCTTTGTGTCCCGGGGTAGCGGTAACCCTTTCGGACAATCCCGCTTAGAGACCATGACTTGGCAATCCGACGGTCACACCATTGGCTATCACTGCTTATTCTTCCTCTTTCTATTGCTTCTTGTTGCTTACAGATGCATTTTCTACATGGCTGAATCTCTTCAACGAGGTGGCTTCACAGGCCGGCGGTGTGACAATGTGAACGCGGCGTTGAACGAGAACTGCAATGCATCTGGTACTCTTAGGATGGAAGGCACCGCTGCTAAGACTGGGTGAGTAGCACTGACCTTCATAAATCGATGTGAATCAAAAATCAAAATCAAGTCATTTATTCAAATTAGCCTGAAAATCAGCACTTTTTGAAGGTCAAAGTTACATAAGACAGTCCCCCAAAAACGCCCACCCTTCACCACTTCCTAGTGCTTTAGCTGGGAAGAAGAAGTGGCGCAACAAACTCCCCAGCAGCACAGCTGTCTGTTTAGTTGGAAGAACTTGACTCTACACATTTATCGTATGAGAAGGAATTAACATTACGAAACACATCACATTAAAATCAAACATTTGCCACATGTCAGCTACCACACGCCAATATACCAATTAAAACATTAAAAACTGACTACTCAAGCGTAATTTTTTTATAAAAGGTAAAAGGGCGTGCCCGCTTACATGTGTAGTAATACTTTATATTTTCACCATTTTGGTGCTGATAGCTCGTGGCTAAGTAATAACAGCCGCATGGGTCGATCCATCAGGTTAAGCTACGCTTGCCGGGGTTGGTCCGTGGATGGGTGACCATCTTTACACACCTAGACTCCACCGTGCCTTGGAAAGCACTTAAGCCGTTGGTCCCGGCTGTCATTTGAGCATCTTTGACAGTCGTTACGTCGTCGTCTCGGTCGTCGTCGTAGTCGGTCGTCTGAAGCCCGAAAATATGACAGCCAGACTTACCAAAGGGTATCGTATTTTCCAGTTACTGGGTTGTGGATGTCAGATAGGCAGTCGCTCCATGTAAATACTGGTATTCAGCTGCATCCGGTTAGACTGAAAGCCGACCCTATAGACCGAAAAAGGCTCGGCAGATTGATTGATGGGCGCTGATAGCGTCATAGACAATGGGGCTAATTCTTTCATTTCTTCTTTCAGATCCTCCGGCATATTCTGGTTGAGAACAAATGCTAACTCTCCATTCTCTCAAGGATAGGTGACAAAATTGGGATGTTGCCAGGGTACAAAAAGAAATTAGGTTTACCTATATTGGTCACGTATTTTTATCATATTACCTGTGAGTAAACTCAAACTCAAAGTATTTATTTCAAATACTTAAACCAATTACAGGCACTTCTGAATTGTCAAGGGGTCGGTCAGTCAGAAATATGAAGCTAGTTGCCCATTCAAAAGCGGCAGGTTCCTATGGAGAAGAACAGGCAAGAAACTCCATGGACACTCGAACAAAATATGGTTAATAGCTCTAAACTCCATCTAACAACGTAATCTTTTGATTACGTATAAGAAAAACAATACGTGTCTATTTAGTGTACGTGTACGTTTTAACTGACGACGGACAAAAAGAATCATCAGTCCGTATTATGATAATTAGTCGTTGTAGCTTCAAGACAGGTAAATAATAAAGTAATCATCTATAATATAAAAATAAGTCGGGTTTTCCTTCCTGACGCTATAACTCCAGAACGCACGAACCGATTTCTACGGTTTTGCATTCGTTGCAAAGATCTCGGGCTCCGTGAGGTTTGTAGCGTAGGTAGGGTAGATAGGGTAGGTAGGGTAGTTAGGGTAGGTAGGGTAGGTAAGGTATGTAGGTAAGTTGATAGGTAGAGTAGGTAGGTAGGGTGGGTAAGGTAGGTATCATAGTTAAGACAGGACAACGTCTGTCGGGTCAGCTAGTGATTTAATAATTTATTAAAACCTTTCGTTTTTCTTTATACTTTCTTCCATAACAGGTTAACTCCCTCGCTGATCTAGTGGTCGCAAGCGTTACTCCTGAGCGTGAGGAGGTTAGATAACCAAGTCGGGCAGAGTTAGTGGGTTTTTCCATCTGGAATTTCTCAGTAGCATCTCGGAGTTTGATTTGTGCCCGGTTAATGGCAATAGGCTCGCCACCTATTACATGGGACTTAAACATAACTGACGAAATGTGGGTGTACACTTATGCTGACCTTTTGAACGTCATTATCACATATACGTGACAAGCAAGCGCATGCCCTGTACGCCAACAACACTAATATGTGACAATAATTAAAATCTTTACTTTTGCGAGTGTTTATATTGATATCTTAAAAATTTAAGCTCTCGTACCTGTTTAATGACATGAAACAAATTAAAAGACACCATGGATATTGGGAAATTCATGACAACAAGAAGAAATAAATTTGTAGCTTGGCGTGGAGGGCACGCGCGTGCGTTTAAACTCTGGCGTTCAAAAGATTAATCCTAGAGGACATTAAGGCGTGATTTCATAAAAATAGATATAAATAAAACGACCATATTAAGTCTGATATTATATTGAGTGCAAAATACAAAGTTTTGTGTGATAGAAATATTAAAAAATCACAATAACTCCTGTACTGAGTCGTAACTTGTAACTAATCAACCATTAACTTTAACATTGACAAATAAAAATAGGAACGCATTTAATGAAAAATATGCCAGATTGAAAATTATGAGCCAAGATTATGATGGTCAATATAAGTTAAAGATTGATTAATTTTTTGTCACACATCTGACTACGGCATTGGAGTACTTTAAACCCCATTTTCTAGAAGCGTCATGTGGCAATCTGCTGTCTCTATGTTCCGTTTAACTGTGTCGGAGGTTTTTTTTTTCTAGCATCCTACAGGTCATTGCAAGTAAACAGGACTCAAATATCCTGAAATCATTTATTCAGACACAAATTTTATAAGCGTTTTGTAATTTTTTTAATAAGTATGGACTTGTAACTTGCTCTGAAATAAAGATTTATTTATTTATTATTATTTTTTCTATCAATGCACACTTACTTTACAATTCACTAGACATTGGCAGAATGGTCGATATCAACTTTATTCATAGCTAAAAAAGACAAGAAAAAACAAGGAACTTTTGGCTACAGGGATTGATAGAGGAAGCTATTGGTAAGCATTTGAGAAATTTTATTAAAATAGCAAGATGGCCGCGAAGTATTTGAAAGATAGTTTTGGAATAACAAAATGGCGGCAAAATATTTGGGAAAATGTATTAAAAAAAAATTACGGTGATAATATTTGAAAGATAGTATTAAAAAATTAAAATGGCGGCAAAATACTTGAAAATTGTTTCGAAAAACAAAATGGCGTCGTTAGTTCCGATTTCAAACCCACAAAAGATTCTTGTAAAGCTAATCTGTTTGTTTGATTGAAGAAAATAATTATCAACGAACAATATAAAATAATTGATATGATATTTGACAACAGATAACATATAGGCTTTCAGAATCGGAGGTGAACGTTTTGAAACATTAAAGAGCAGTTTTTCGATGTTTTATTAATCAATTTATAAGTTAGGTTAGATATTATAATCATTAAGTTTTAAATAGTATTTACTATTTAGAAGTCACAAAAGGCATTTTTTGCGTCAATTCAAGTTGTTTTAATTAAGAATTCTTCAACATTTCATTTGCTTAAGAATTCGAATCAATCAATATACCTACCATTAAAAAGTCAAATTTTAATATTTTAAGTTAAAAAATACAATGGCCGAAAAGGGATTGTAGTCTCTCCATTATGAACAACGTTTACTAAAGGATCATTTACGCATTCGCGATAAAAAAAAATATGCTGAACATTTTATAGATTTATCAATCAATCTATCTAGCATATTCTAATTATACAGTATGTTAATTAATGATAGGCAATCCTGCTAACCTACAATAATATAGGTAGCGTAAATGCTATAAAAATATTGCTATTAAAAAAATCGAGAAATGTACAGACTGCTATCCCTAACTGTCAAATTTTCTCAATTAAAAATGAACCTTATATCTTTGCAATAAAGATGAAATACTATTAAAGAAATTTGACAGATTGTGGTAACTTGATGTGCTGGCCTCTGTACCTAGTGAGCAGTTTTTTTTTTTGTAAAAGTTTAAACTCGAACTCAAAATATTTATTTCACATAAACCAATTACAGGCACTTTTGAACTGTCAAGGGGTCGGTCAGTCAGAAAGATGAAGCTAGTTGCCCATTCCAAAGCAGTAGGTACAGACGCCAGCACATCAAGCTATCCCTAACTGTCAAATTTTCTCAATTAAGAATGAACCTTATGTCTTTGTAATAAAGTTAAAATACTATCAAAGAAATTTGACAGATTGTGGTAACTTGGTGTGCTGGCCTCTGTACCTATGGAGAAGAACGTAGGAAGAATTGTCCATAATGATGAGTACAATAACCAATTTTCAGGTTTTAGCATTTAAAACTAAAAAAAATCTTTAAAAGGTATGATATAACACAACTACGAAACTATTAAAGCATTTTTCATTGTACTTATATTTATTTTTATATCTTTTGCTCGCGACATTTGAATTTCCTCTCATTCTCCAAAAGCTTGACCAAGTCTTCTATAATGTTCTCACTGCTGGGACACACAATCCTCCTTCCTTCTAATCGAACAAGGGGGGACCAGTGCGCGTTGGTAGATGTCACATGTCTTCGAATGTCTGGTTCTAGGACATGCGGTTTCATCACGATGTTTTCCTTTACCGTTTTGAGAGCAGTGGTGATGAATTAAAATACACAAAGTAAAGTGCCTGCTTGCACAAATTAATTTTATTTACGAGTCGTAGGTCGTAAGTTCGAAGCCGATCCCAGGCAGGTGCTTTCACGTGACGACTCCCGGCCACCTCCTGCGCGGGCCTGCGGACCGTGAGTAATGGGTGACTCACCGTCCGATCAGCACCAGACCCGTGCCGTACGGCGCGTATATGTTCCACGCGCGCCTCAAAGAGATGTCAGCATATGAAGGGGCCCCTCAGGGCCAAGCCTGCCGGGTAAGCGGGATTGTCCGAAAGGGTTACCGCTACCCCGGAACATAAAGGGCTACGGAAGGAACATGGATGGGTTTTAGTCAGTAAGAGTCTGACACTCCCTTCCGCTCCACCCAGAGCGGGAGCAGTCATTGAATGATTTCCCAGCCTTAAAAAAAAAGGCATTCTCTACCAGTCAACCAAGGGTGGTGAAGAAATTAGAGGTGAATGGCGGGGATTACGCTGCTCAAATGCTCCAGAACTTAGCCCATTTTTTTAGGATGGGAAATCATCAAATGACTCCTGGAGCAGTCATTGGATGATTTCCCAGCCTTAGAAAAAAAAAAGACAGGTGCTTTACTTTGTGTAAATAATTTCATCACCACTGCTCTCAAAACGGTGAAGGAAAACATCGTGAGGGAACTGGCATCTCCTAGAACCAGACATTCGAAGACATGTGACATCTACCAACCCGCACGCCTGCTGGATTCCAGCCCAATCCTTTTCACAGAGCGAAGACTTATGTCCCGGCAGTGGGAACATTAAAGGCTGATACTACACCTTGTACAGAAACACAAACAAAATCACGAGCAAAAGTTAACAAAATAACGAATACATTCTAAACTCTATTACAACTGATCTTTTAATGAGTCCCATCAGAAAAGATACAGCCGTTTTCGAGTACAGATCCCACAAACAGTTATATAAAACTCATGTTTTTAACACACCGTCACATAATAATATACCAAAAAAGGTAAATTAATTCAGAAAAAATGTTATACTTTTTTTTTCTGACGTGACAACGTCTAATAAATCGATGAACGCTGGCTGCAGGCACGAAAAAGGATTACTCATTGTCCCGTTACGCTCATTGTCCCGTTACGCTCGTTGTCCCGTTACGCTCGTTGTCCCGTTACGCTCGCTGTCCCGTTACGCTCATTGTACGCTTGCGCCGCATCTATCTCTCTTCCACCCGATTGGCCTATGCGTCCGTTTTGTTATGACGTTGTCACGTTAAACTATCGTCCGTAAACCAACTTTACAGACAACCAATTTTTTAACCTACTTACAGGACCGATTCCACTATTTTTTTAAATTTTCCTTTTCATTTGATAGTCCTATTTACACGACGCAAGTTTCTTTGCGCATACAATAAAATTGAATAAAAAAAATCTTGAATCGTGTTAATAAGGTGCAAATTTGAGTGTTTGTTTCAACTTATGGTACGCCATGGGCAATTAAATGGCGCCGTCCATTTTATTTTAAATGTTTTTTGCATCTTGCATGTCAATGTCAGTTAGTATGTTAATCAGAATATGATTTGCGGCCGTAGAAAGTATATATTTACAGTATTATAATCATAAGAATTTAGAATTGCCCTCAAATGTTTTGATTTCATGAAATAGCCATACCAAAGAGTAATATGAACTTAGAGGATTGAATTGATGATTTTAATGATTTAAGTTCTATAGATACGTGTTTACTACGGACGCTAATCCTATTATGATCAACATAAAACTTAATATTAACCTGCAAACTGCAAAACAAAAACATTTAAAAAAAATCGTGGCATGGTAATTTTAGGCGATAAATAAATATAAGTATATAGTTCTTAATAGTGTAAAAATAAAGTTTCAATTAATGTTAACGGTCGCAGGTATAAAAAAAATACTGCGGTGTGCTTAACATTGGAATTTCAACTTTATTTCCATACAATTAAGTTATATTTTTATTCGTCGACGTTTGCCGTGTCGCCAATGGGCGCGTGGCCTAAGTGGTCACCGCTAAATTTAATAGAGATATCCGGCAAATACCATAGACATTGCTGATTAATCATACCACAGACAAAATGAAATATTTTATAATTATGTATATGTATAATCATTATGATAAACAAGCGAAAATTTGTCTATGTCGAAGCAAAATTTTGCTACATTTTTCTACATGAGTAAATATTTGAATGAACATTACTAATTTGTACATAATAATGATAATGTATTAGTGTAAATATTGCTTAATACTCAGAAAAGTCAATTTCCTTTGATTTTTCATTAAAAATGTGCATAAATTTAAAGTACTATCTTCTAAACGGTCAAACGACACTACATTCTATTCGTGTAGGAAAGGTTTGCACGATGTGTGCAAAATGAGTACACGAAGTGTGCAAAATGAGTTTGCACGAATTGTGCAAAATGACGTTGCACGAAATGCGCAAAATCAATAATGTACAAATAGTTTGATTAGTTATCGCTTTATGTCGGAAAATACACTTGGTATTAGTGTGGAAAGTGTTTTTATTGATAAATATAAAAGAAACATTACCTAGAATTCATATAAAGATATAAAAAATGAAATTCAGTGCGTTGGTAAGCGCCAAGTATCACTAAACTTGAGAAAATGTTTGTATTAGTGCGAATTAGGCTTTTAGGCTTTTTTTTTGTAATATACGAATTCGGGAAAAAAAGAACGTCCTTTTTTGTATTGGATTGATGTTTAAACTGCTAAAACTTGGACCGGACAACTTAATCTGATTGACTTACTCAAATTAAACATTGTGTGCAAAATGTTGTGCAAATGTGCAAATTTCCACGACATTTGACTTGAACCTTCCCACCGCGAATAGAGATTAGACTAAGTCGTTATTGAAAAAGTGATTCTATCGCCACAATAATAAAGTCTAAAGTGACAGAAACAACGTGAAATAATATAATAATGATTGATTGTTCAAGGTATGTAAGGGAACACTTGAGTGATCCGGCCGATGCCTCTGAAATAGACAAAAAAAACATGTTGTTAGTTGGATTATCTAAAAAAAAAAAGGAAATAAGTGACGCAAAAACGTGAAGTGCCATTGCAACAACAACAAAACAAGAAGTACAACTGCAACAACTTTGTCTATGGGAACAACTCTGAAATATGAAAAAAAATATCAGCTGTTCCATACATTTTGATGAATTATCCGAACATAAATGTACTGAACAGCTGATTTTTTTTCGTGATTTCAGGTATAGTTCCATTGTCAAAGTTGTTCAGTTTCATAGTATAGAAACCCCTGAAAGTATGTTCTTCGTTTAACCTAACACACTGTATATTTTTTTGATTTTAAATATATTTCATTGGTAAAAGTAGACTTGTTATGAAAATTCATCACTACATAGTATAAAACAAAGTCGCTTTCTCTGTCCCTATATCCCTATGTATGCTTAAATCTTTAAAACTACGCGACGGATTTTGATGCGGTTTTTTTAAATAGATAGAGTGATTCAAGAGAAAGGTTTATGTGTATAATTTGTCAACATACACACATCAAAAGTGTCTAGGGATCAACATATATTTTTGCAATAACTTTTCTCTTGATTGATATTAATTTAAATTTTCTTTAAGGATTCATCAAATAAAGTGTTTTCGTTTGTCACAGTAACGATAAACCAAGTCACCTTTGCATTAATAAAGAAATTTGCCATTTTCCTAATAAAGGGATTTTTGACATTTGAACCACTAACATTAAAGTTCGAAAAAAAGACTGAAATAACAGTTTTCTTTAAAATTTTATTGGGTAACTTAAACAATTAATAATCCGTGTTTCTACCGCGAACACTAACAACACAAGAACATCGGTTTGGCATACTCAAAATGAGTTCATCCAAATCACGCTGTGGAATGGCCGCCCATGTTCGTTGCAACAACAAAAAAAGGTCTTCTTGCAACTGGATACCCTCCATATTCGGCAGAGCTCTTCTCTGTAGCATATCCCATGCATGCTCAATCGGGTTCAAGTCTGGCGACTGAGCAGGCCAGGGCAGGACATTGATGTTAGCTGCGGCGAGAGTCTGTCTTACAACTCTTGCGGTGTGCGGTCGTGCATTATCATGCATTAACTGAAATAAGGGACCGATTTGCACTTGTAGAGGAACGATGACGTCAGATACAATCGTCTCAGCATAAATTTGAGCGTTGAGGTTGCCTCTGATCCAAATCAACTCAGTTCTTCCGCCGATCCAAATACCCGCCCATACCATGATGGTTCCACCACTATAAGGATGGACTTCCTGGCAGGATTTTAATCGCTGTTGGCGTCCAGGGGTTCTCCAGTGTCGTATACGTCTTGTATCCGGTCTCATACCAAAACGAGACTCATCAGAAAAGCACACGAAACGCCATTGTTCTTCTGCCCAATTTCTGTGTTCAAGAGCCCATTGATATCGAATCCTACGATTGTGCATTGCTATAGGTGGTACCCGTAGCGGTCTTCGGGAATGAAGGTTCACTTCATGCAAGCGGTTTCTGACTGTTTGGTCGCTAATTAAGTTCCCTGAAGAGTGATGAAGCCTCACGGCTAACATCATGGCGGTTATTGTTGGAGCTCTTCGAGTTAAGATTTGAATGTATCGGTCTTGTCTCCGTGTCGCCAGACTTGAACCCGATTGAGCATGCATGGGATATGCTACAGAGAAGAGCTCTGCCGAATATGGAGGGTATCCAGTTGCAAGAAGACCTTTTTTTGTTGTTGCAACGAACATGGGCGGCCATTCCACAGCGTGATTTGGATGAACTCATTTTGAGTATGCCAAACCGATGTTCTTGTGTTGTTAGTGTTCGCGGTAGAAACACGGATTATTAATTGTTTAAGTTACCCAATAAAATTTTAAAGAAAACTGTTATTTCAGTCTTTTTTTCGAACTTTAATGTTAGTGGTTCAAATGTCAAAAATCCCTTTATTAGGAAAATGGCAAATTTCTTTATTAATGCAAAGGTGACTTGGTTTATCGTTACTGTGACAAACGAAAACACTTTATTTGATGAATCCTTAAAGAAAATTTAAATTAATATCAATCAAGAGAAAAGTTATTGCAAAAATATATGTTGATCCCTAGACACTTTTGATGTGTGTATTATGCGGGCGAAGCCGCGGGCGGAACCTAGTAATCAATGTACGTCGTGGTATATAAGGAGTCTAAATTAATATTTTTTTCTTTCTATCTGTCTGCCTGTCAAAAAACTCAAAGCATTTATTTCAAATAAACCAATTACAGGCACTTTTGAATTGTCACGGGGTCGGTCAGTCAGAAAGATGAAGCTAGTTGCCCATTCCAAAGCACCTGTGCATAAGAAGGGGCAAGAAACTCCACAGACAATATTTTAAGTCAGAAATTGTCTGTCTTTCTTTCTTTCTGTCTCCCTTTCCAATAAGAGTGTACATCGAAATCACATCTACCTGGTGTCTGTCTTTCTTTCTTTCTTTCTTTCCTTCCTTCCTTCTTTCTTTCTCCCTTTCCAATAAGAGTGTACATCGAAATCACATCTACCTGGTGTCTGTCTGTCTTTCTTTCTTTCCTTCCTTCCTTCTTTCTTTCTTCATTTCCAATAAGAGTATACATCGAAATCACATCTACCTGGTGTCTGTCTTTCTTTCTTTCCATCCTTCCTTCTTTCTTCCTTCCTTTCCAATAAGAGTATACATCGAAATCACATCTACCTGGTGTCTGTCTTTCTTTCTTTCCATCCTTCCTTCTTTCTTCCTTCCTTTCCAATAAGAGTATACATCGAAATCACATCTACCTGGTGTCTGTCTTTCTTTCTTTCCATCCTTCCTTCTTTCTTTCTTCCTTCCCAATAAGAGTGTACACATCAAAAAATCGTTTACCTGGTGCCAAGTCCTGCCGTGAACAGCAGCCTTCTCCCTCTCACCAGGTACTCCGGACAACGTACGAAGCGGAACAGGACTGATGCCGTCTCATCAGCTCTCAGCACGTTGTGGAGGGACATTATACCCTGGAATATAGGCAACAGTAGTTACTAGCAGATAAAAATTATACCCTAGTGGTGTGACCGTCGGACTGCCAAGCCACAGGTCTAGAGTTCGAACCTTAGCACCTTTGAATTTTCCATGTATTTCCGTTCGTCCCATCGAATTCGTCCCGCTAGTGGGAAGAACGGGAATTCGTTTTATTTTTTGCCTATCGTCCCACTAATTTTATTAATTATTTTTTACTCCTATTGGTCCCACCAAATTATTTCAGACTGGCAGTGTTAATGGTGAAAAAAAAAACTAGTTGTAAAATAAAAATCTGTTATTTAAGTATTAAGGAATAAAAATCACAGTTAAAATTACAAAATCAACTTTTCGTACGTAGGTTTCAAAATACACATAATTATTTAGTGGGCCGAATGGCACTAATCTAAGAACATATTTTCTTAGATTAGTGTAGAACATATTTTCTTAGAGTAGTCTCCCTCTAAAATCCCGAATGGGACGATCAGGAATAATATTAATATTATTTTTGTGAATTCTCGTTCGTCCCACGAGGGGGACGAAGTCGATGGGACGAACGGGAATACACGGCTTTTTCCAGATTCATGTGCGTATTGTATAGTTATCACTTGCTTAAAAACCGGTTAAGGAAAACATCGTGAGGAAACCAGCATGTCTGAGAGATATTTCTCAACAGCATGTGAAGCTAAGTCAGAGGCCAATGGGCAGCATAAAAAATGTGACACCAAGTTAGTCACTAACCTCACGGTGAAGAACAAGACGGCCACGTTGGTCTAGTGGTCGCAAGCGCTACTGCTGAGCATGAGGTTCTGGGTTCAATTCCCACAGATCACTACATAGTACAAAACAAAGTCGCTTTCTCTGTCCCTATATCCCTTTGTATGCTTAAATCTTTAAAACTACGCAACGGATTCTGAAGCAGTTTTATTTAATAGATAGAGTGATTCAAGAGGAAGCTTTATATCTATAATAACATGGTAAATATATTAGAGAACCACTGATAATATCGAGATTTCTAATGCGAAGTCGTAAAATGTAGTATATGAATTTAGATATTCCAAAGATAGCAGGAAATCTTCACAATATGAAAGGGGAATTGTTTTACTACGAATTTAACGCGTGCGAAGCCGCGGGCAGAATCTAGTATAATATAATAGAAACCTAGGTTCAGCTAAAAAAGTAACCAACTTGTGTTAGTCACTAACCACACGAAAAGAAGAGGTGAATCCCTCTTCCAAAGAACATGAAATACATACCTCTATTATAGCTGTTTGTCTGACATTCCCCACGTGAACGGTACATTGGAACCCAGGGTATATGACCGTGGAGTGGCGAAGTACCTGGACGGACGCCTGCGAATAGTAACATAATTTATCAATATCCTGAAGCCGCCATCGTTGGTAGAGGAACTGAGAGCAT
Source organism: Hyppa rectilinea (assembly GCA_951799385.1). Taxonomy (NCBI): domain Eukaryota; kingdom Metazoa; phylum Arthropoda; class Insecta; order Lepidoptera; family Noctuidae; genus Hyppa; species Hyppa rectilinea. Next base: position 8,824,095 of record OX637330.1, on the reverse strand, counting down.
CATCATCCTCCAGCCCTTATCCCAATTTATTAGCGCTCGGCGCAACATGTCTTGTTCTCCCACACTCCTCTATCAGTCGTCATCTCGGTAGTCACTCCCTTTCTAGCCATATCATCTTTCACACAATCCATCCATCGTGTCTTTGGTCTTCATCTACTTGTATAGCCATCCACATTCATGCTCACAACATTTTCCTCATTCCTCGGCATAACAACCGATTTCCACACAACTTTTCAGTCACCGGTATCACTTTCACACTTCCTCTTATATACTCATTCCGTATTCTATCCATTCGCGTAACACCCTCTTAGCATTCTCATCTCAGCTGCACGGAATTACCAAAAAAAAAAACATTTGTTCCATACATTTATAAAATGTAGGAATGTCTTCCAACTAAACAGACAGCTGTGCTGCTGGGGAGTTTGTTGCGCCACTTCTTCTTCCCAGCTAAAGCACTAGGAAGTGGTGAAGGGTGGGCGTTTTTGGGGGACTGTCTTATGTAACTTTGACCTTCAAAAAGTGCTGATTTTCAGCCTAGTTTGAATAAATGATTTTTGATTTTGAGCTAGTTTCTTTTTTTTTGATGAATGAATTCGATTTCACTCTGTTTTTTTTCATTGGAACGAAGTTCCTTATCGCGCGTTGCGTAAGGGGGCTAGACGGAAATTAAGACCAAAAGTTGTAACGACACTTTTTTTGGAGTAAAATAGATGTCTTTTTAATCAATATTTTTTGATTGATTAATTTAAGATCAGATTTTTTTATTATTTTAACTCAAAAGAAATACAATTTTATTACAATTCCTTCACTAATTAATCGAAAGGAACTTCGTTCCATCCGGGTGTCCCTTGACACCTCTCGAGATTTTTTTCTAACTATGTTGGGCTTGGTTTTTTGATTGATTAATTTTAGATCAGATATTTTTTGATTATTATAACTTAAAAGAAATAAACTATTATAAATATTTTATTACAATTCCTTCACTAATTAATCGAAAGGAACTTCGTTCCATCCGGGTGTCCCTTGACACCTCTCAAGTTTTTTCTTTCTTAACTAACCTGGAAATAGATACATCCTCTCGGATCATTCGGGTCCTCCAGCATCACTTTGTCCTCACACCCACAGTCGTCACTCTTGGCCTGATCCTCATCTTCTTCCTCAACCCCATATATGTTGGTGTCATCGATATCTTTCGTCAGACACTCCTCAGCGGTAGTGATGTCATGCAGCAAATTCTTGTTTTTCCTTCGAACATTTTTACGATTTTTCGTCTTTTCAGCGATGTTCTGTTCGATTAGTTGTTTTATCTGTGGAAAAAAAAGATAGGTATTAACCTCTATTTCGTATGAACCCCATTAAAGTCAAAAGTCAAAAAGTCACATCATTTATTTCAAATATGCATAAGAAAGGCACCTTTGAACGTCAAAATGAACAAGAAATAGAATTGATTCTAGTCGCCCCTTCCAAAAGGTAGTTTCGTGTGGAGAAGAATGGGCAAGAAACTCCACCGTTACTCTTTTAAATTTTTTTACAATGTTTTGTATACATGAATTATAACATTTTTTGTGAAGACTATGCACCCAGAATAAAAACGCTACACTACAACAGGTGAAAAGAAAAACACATAGTAATGGCAGGTAAACTTAAGTATGTCATAAGTACATGGTGCTCACATACACACATCAAAAGTGTCTAGGGATCAACATATATTTTTGCAATAACTTTTCTCTTGATTGATATTAATTTAAATTTTCTTTAAGGATTCATCAAATAAAGTGTTTTCGTTTGTCACAGTAACGATAAACCAAGTCACCTTTGCATTAATAAAGAAATTTGCCATTTTCCTAATAAAGGGATTTTTGACATTTGAACCACTAACATTAAAGTTCGAAAAAAAGACTGAAATAACAGTTTTCTTTAAAATTTTATTGGGTAACTTAAACAATTAATAATCCGTGTTTCTACCGCGAACACTAACAACACAAGAACATCGGTTTGGCATACTCAAAATGAGTTCATCCAAATCACGCTGTGGAATGGCCGCCCATGTTCGTTGCAACAACAAAAAAAGGTGTTATCAGTCGACTTTGGACACGTTACCGAAGCACTGGTACCGTGGCTGAGCGCCATGAAGGACGGTATCGCTGCACCACACGGAGACAAGGCCGATACATTCAAATCTTAACTCGAAGAGCTCCAACAATAACCGCCATGATGTTAGCCGTGAGGCTTCATCACTCTTCAGGGAACTTAATTAGCGACCAAACAGTCAGAAACCGCTTGCATGAAGTGAACCTTCATTCCCGAAGACCGCTACGGGTACCACCTATAGCAATGCACAATCGTAGGATTCGATATCAATGGGCTCTTGAACACAGAAATTGGGCAGAAGAACAATGGCGTTTCGTGTGCTTTTCTGATGAGTCTCGTTTTGGTATGAGACCGGATACAAGACGTATACGACACTGGAGAACCCCTGGACGCCAACAGCGATTAAAATCCTGCCAGGAAGTCCATCCTTATAGTGGTGGAACCATCATGGTATGGGCGGGTATTTGGATCGGCGGAAGAACTGAGTTGGTTTGGATCAGAGGCAACCTCAACGCTCAAATTTATGCTGAGACGATTGTATCTGACGTCATCGTTCCTCTACAAGTGCAAATCGGTCCCTTATTTCAGTTAATGCATGATAATGCACGACCGCACACCGCAAGAGTTGTAAGACAGACTCTCGCCGCAGCTAACATCAATGTCCTGCCCTGGCCTGCTCAGTCGCCAGACTTGAACCCGATTGAGCATGCATGGGATATGCTACAGAGAAGAGCTCTGCCGAATATGGAGGGTATCCAGTTGCAAGAAGACCTTTTTTTGTTGTTGCAACGAACATGGGCGGCCATTCCACAGCGTGATTTGGATGAACTCATTTTGAGTATGCCAAACCGATGTTCTTGTGTTGTTAGTGTTCGCGGTAGAAACACGGATTATTAATTGTTTAAGTTACCCAATAAAATTTTAAAGAAAACTGTTATTTCAGTCTTTTTTTCGAACTTTAATGTTAGTGGTTCAAATGTCAAAAATCCCTTTATTAGGAAAATGGCAAATTTCTTTATTAATGCAAAGGTGACTTGGTTTATCGTTACTGTGACAAACGAAAACACTTTATTTGATGAATCCTTAAAGAAAATTTAAATTAATATCAATCAAGAGAAAAGTTATTGCAAAAATATATGTTGATCCCTAGACACTTTTGATGTGTGTATTTACAAACCATAGGTTAATAAGAAAATTTTTCTCGAAACGACTTTAAATACAGAGTAGATTTGGCAGACGGGCATTAAATTACACCACGTATACTAGACGTGTTTAGTATTAATTCGATACGGTATAAAAAGCACCAAAAATGACTTTTTTTTTTTTTTCAAACAAACCAGAATAAAACGTAACCAACCTTTGTAAATAAAAACTGACCTTGTAACAACGCATCGTAGGTTATACTAAGATTTATCGTTTTAAGGTGAATGACCTATACCTACGTATGAACATAATCAGCTGTTAGAAAAGATACATCGTGTTCAAACGAAGCAAAAACTTAAAAAATCATTTGCGACTAAACTACTTGATTTTTGGTACAGAGTTTGAAAATGGTCACTAGTATAAACAGTTTAAAGGAAAGCCGTTCTGTCGTATCAACTCTGTATAACCGTATAAATCGTTGAGCTCTTATAAGCACGGCTTCTAATAGGCGAACATCTAATGGGTTAAAATATACAACTTTTTTTTGTTCTGCATGGCATCTTGCAGTTCAACCTTGGAGGTTGGAACCAAGGAGGTTGTCTACTGCTTAACCGGCCTGCAATAAATTAAGGCCGTGAACTTACAAACTGCGCGACTACGCTAAGGGAGGACCTCGAACCGGACCTCGGTTTAAAGAGTCTCTAGTAGAGGGCGGGGAGGGATATTATTAACATACAACCTCCTTTTTTTTTGAGGGTAGGAAATCATCAAATAACTCTTCCCGCTCTAGGTGGAGCGGAAGGGAGAGTCAGACTCTTACTGACTAAAACCCATCCATGTTCCTTCCTTAGCCCTTTGTGTTCCGGTTAACAGCGGGAACCCTTTCGGACAATCCCGCTGAATGGTCTTTAGTCTAAGGTTGAGGTCTGCAGAGTGCACTTAGACTACTCCAGCTAAAGTCTCACGTTGAGGTCTGCCGACTTTACTCTAGCTAAATACAATAGCGTTTTATACGAAAACGACCGTTATTCATATCGAATTAATGTACATATTCCTATCCGTCTGTGATCAAAGATTTCAAACGAATATGAACAGATAGTTATAGAAATGACTATTTGAAACGGTCAATAATAAACTATGAAATCACATAGAAAACAACCACTGGTCTTAAAAACTTCTATCACCGTACAGAAATTAAATATTATGCGAAGATATAATTGTAACATTGCATTTAATGCTAATAAGTTTTACATTTGATTCTAAAAATCGGTGACGTCATATTTCGTACAAATTACGCACAAATGCTGCGTTTTGACAGTTCATAAAAAGTAACGTTATTGACTATCCTGTCAAATACCGAATGTGGAATACCGCTGTTCTACACGAACAAAATCACAGCTGACTCTAGTTCACGAATGAAAGACACAGACGTTGCGGTAGATGCGCAGCACCATGCCGGGGCGCGGGCGGCCGGCCCGCAGGCCCACGCTGGCGCACTGGCCCGCGCGGTTGCGGTAGATGCGTAGCTAGACACTTACATCCGTGGTGTCGGGCCTGGGGCAGCCGCAGAAGGCGGGGCGGCGCGCGGGCCCGGGCGGCGGCGCCAGCAGCACCATGCCGGGGCGCGGGCGGCCGGCCCGCAGGCCCACGCTGGCGCACTGGCCCGCGCGGTTGCGGTAGATGCGTAGCTAGAGACTTACATCCGTGGTGTCGGGCCTGGGGCAGCCGCAGAAGGCGGGGCGGCGCGCGGGCCCGGGCGGCGGCGCCAGCAGCACCATGCCGGGGCGCGGGCGGCCGGCCCGCAGGCCTACGCTGGCGCACTGGCCCGCGCGGTTGCGGTAGATGCGTAGCTAGAGACTTACATCCGTGGTGTCGGGCCTGGGGCAGCCGCAGAAGGCGGGGCGGCGCGCGGGCCCGGGCGGCGGCGCCAGCAGCACCATGCCGGGGCGCGGGCGGCCGGCCCGCAGGCCCACGCTGGCGCACTGGCCCGCGCGGTTGCGGTAGATGCGTAGCTAGAGACTTACATCCGTGGTGTCGGGCCTGGGGCAGCCGCAGAAGGCGGGGCGGCGCGCGGGCCCGGGCGGCGGCGCCAGCAGCACCATGCCGGGGCGCGGGCGGCCGGCCCGCAGGCCCACGCTGGCGCACTGGCCCGCGCGCACGCCGCCGCACGGCGCGCGGTTGCGGTAGATGCTGCGCACGCGGCTGCGCGTGAACGAGCCGTCTTCTAGAGGGCCTGGTCATGAAAACCGAACGGATGAAATAAAACACGCAAATCGACCCTGCACACATTGGCGGCACGGCATGGCAAGGTATTTTTGGGCGAACATTGAACATACAATAAAAAATACCTTGCCATGCCGCGCTGTTAATGGGCGCCGAGCTTTAGGATTTGAATCAAAGATGTTGACAATAGCATATATTTTAATAAAACAAAGTTCTACGTTACAAAATTTAGAATTAAATGACCGAGTCATAAGGAATAATAGTGCGCGCCACCGGGGAGGCGGGAATGAGCCCTTGGAAATTGAATTTGAATTCAAGGGCAATATTTCAAGGGTGCATTGTAGTCATCATTACGAATAACTTTTACTATGGGAACAAATCTGAAATCGCGAAAAAAAAATCAGCTGTTTCCTACATTTTGACGAGTTATGCGAGCAGAACAGCAGATATTTTTTTTTCGCGATTTCAGATTTTTTTTTCAGCCTATATAAGTGATCGCGCGGCGTAACCAAGGGCTCATTCCCGCAGGATGACTTTAAAATCATCGTATAAGGTGACTAAAAGCGTGTCTGACTGATCTAAATACACATAGTTGAAACCAATGAAATTGGGCTGAAATATGGCATACTGACAGTTATGATGATGTAGAAATGTATGTATTCTAAACGAACCAAGTTGCACATCATCATGCAAATTCATTTGCTATGTGTCATGCAAACCTTCCATACACGAATAAAATAAAACACAGCAATAGGCCCAGCGAACATTGGCGGCACGACATGGCAAAAGATTATAAGGCGAACATTGAAATTTTAACTTCTTATTTTCGTGTGGTTAGTGACTAACCTGGTGTCAGAGTTTTATGCTGCCCATGGGCCTCTGACTTAGCTTCACATGCTGTTGAGAAATATCTCTCAGACATGCTGGTTTCCTCACGATGTTTTCTTTCACCGATTTTTAAGCAAGTGATACTTATACAATACGCACATGATATGCCTTGCTTATGCCTTGGGTTCAAACTCGAGACCTATGACTTGGCAGTCACACCACTAGGCTTTCACTACTTTCACCTTTATTTCTATAACATCAAGTTATATTTTTATGCGTCACCTAAAATACTTTGCCATGCCGTGCTGCCATGGACGCCGAGTCTCAAACAAATCACTTACCAATGATAACGCTATCACCTTCATACAGCTGCCCCCTCGCCAGTAGGCCTCCGACCACCGGCCCGGAGTTGTCACCCACGTGGAATATCTCGTCTATTTGGAACTCACAGGTTTCCTAAAAAAATGGAAAGAATTGACTGTTTGAAACGGTCAAAACTAAAATATGAAATCACATAGAAAAAAGACCGCTCGTCTTAATAACTTCCATCACCGTACAGAAATTATATATTATTCGAAGATATAATTGTAAAATTGCATTTAATGCTAATAAGTATTCCATTTGATTCTAAAAAATAATAATTAAAAAAAAACCTAAAAAACCCGCTTTTTATAGAAAATCGAACTAAAAAAAAGAAAATAAATTTTGTAAATAAGAAAAAAATATAATTTTGAACTATTATTTTCTATGTTAAGTATATGCTATACAGCCTAGCTCGAAGTTACAAATGATAAACTAGTACTCACGTCGTCGGCTCTCAGCGTGGCCACGGGTTGTGGGGGTCTCAAAGCCAATAGGTACGCATGGAGGGCACTGAGACCGTTCCCTCGCACACAGCTCACTGGGAAAACTGGTATAACCTCTGACTCCACGCTGCAACACAAACACCCGGTTAAACTATCACTACATAGTATAAAACAAAGTCGCTTTCTCTGTCCCTATATCCCTATGTATGCTTAAATCTTTAAAACTACGCAACGGATTTTGATGCGGTTTTTTTTAATAGATAGAGTGATTCAAGAGGAAGGTTTATGTGTATAATTTGTCGACATATTATGCGTAAGAAGCCGCGGGCGGAAGCTAGTACAGAGGCCAGCACATCAAGTTACCACAATCTATCAGAATTATTTGATAGTACTCGTATTTCAACTTTATTGCAAAGACATAAGGTTCATTTTTAATTGAGAAAATTTGACAGTTAGGGATAGCTTGATGTGCTGGCGTCTGTACAATACACGATGAAATTGAATAGGGATGATGACTAGATTTTTTTTTAGTACGTAAGTTAGATTTACAAAAAATATTGGACACGTATTTTTTTTTCATTTTCATTTAATTTCATTTATTCATATTTTTTTTACATTGTGTCGAATATTAAAGACTAGCACTTTGCCCGCGGCTTCGCTCCCGTGCTCTTTCCCGTGGAACCGTTATTTAGTAGCCTATGTTACTCCTAGAAAACTAAGCTTTCCAACAGTGAAAGAATTTTTTAAATCGGTCCAGGAGTTTCGGAGCCTATTCATTTCAAACAAACAAAAAATCAAGTCTTTCCTCTTTATTAATATTAGTATATGTCTAGTTACAATTAAAAAAACATTACATGCTTCTTAATTACGATGAGGGAGAGTAATAATAACAAAAATAAATGTCATTTAAATATCCAGATTATCAATGTCACTGAAAATTTAATATAGCTATGTCAGATGTTCAATGTCAATTACTTACTTATATGTCATGAATGTAATCTATACATATAATAAAACAGTAAAAAAACTGTGTCTGTACATTGAATATATTAAAAAAATAATAATTGAGGGGGGTTTAGAAACAGTAATAGAGCACGAATCCAAAAAAAAATTTTTGTCTGTTTGTCTGTATGTCTGTATGTCTGTTTGCCTGTATGTCTGTTTGTCTGTTTGTCTGTTTGTTTGTACACGCTAATCTTCGGAACTACTGGACGGATTGGAATGATTTTTTTTTGTTGTATAGGTATAAGGTCTGGGCAACATATAGGCTATAATTTATCTTGGAAACTTGAACACCTGATGCAGAACCACAACAGACCAGCTAAACTATAAGAGATACAAAAATGATACTTTAGCAAAAATTGTTCCACGTGATTAGCATTTTCTGCTGAGAGAATAAATTTGAAGATCTGGAACACCTGATGTGGAACTCCAAGAGCCCAGCTACACTGTAACATATATAGGAATGACGTCTTAGCAAAAGTTGTTCAGCCTGATGAGCACTCTCTGTTGACGTATAAAAATTTAAGATCTGGAACACCTGTTGTGGAACTCCAAGAGCCTAGCTACACCATAACACATGTAGGAATGACGTCTTAGCAAAAGTGGTTCGGTCTGATGGGCATTTCCTGTTGACTTATAAAAATCGAAGATCTGGAACACCTGTTATGGAACTCCAAGAGCCTAGCTACACCATAACACATATAGGAATGACGTCTTAGCGAAAGTTGTTCAGCCTGGTGAGCACTCTCTGTTGACGTATAAAAATTGAAGATCTGGAACACCTGTTGTGGAACTCCAAGAGCCTAGCTACACCATAACACATATAGGAATAACGTCTTAGTACAAGTTGTTCAATCTGATGAGCACTCGCTGTTGACTTATAAAAATCGAAGATCTGGAACACCTGTTGTGGAACTCCAAGAGCCTAGCTACAACATAACACATATAGGAATGACGTCTAAGCAAAAGTTGTTCAATCTGATGGGCATTTCCTGTTGACTTATAAAAATCGAAGATCAGAAACATCTGATGTGGAAATCAAAGCTATCACTAATTTTACTGTGTAATTATAAAATAACATAAACTGTGAGTACCTGCACGCGGTGAAGGCGGTAACAGTTTAGGACTGATTTTTGATGACGATGGTATAACATTGAAAATTTGACTCTACTGGCCAAAACTCCTATTTATTTTTTTATTTTATCGTATGAATATGCCTTCGGGCTTATGTTGTTTTTCCTTTTCCATTTATCTTCGTGACACGGTAGCCTATCCGGTAACGCAGGGGAGCAGTCATTTTAATTTAGATTTTTATTGATCAGGTATCTTCACAATAAAACTATGACCATGCCTAGAAAGAGGTCAAATCTTTCCCAATGTTCCAAGAGAGCTAAAAGATTGAGGATCATAAGATCCCAAGAATCTACCGAAGAGTGTCAGGAGAGACTTGATGCTGTTCGAGAACATTAGGCTGCAACTTGCTCCGTGGAAACCTCTTCGGGTCGCGAAGCACGCCTGCGTTCTCAGCGTATTCATTAGGTCTCTAGATACCAGTGAAGAATATGATGCGCGACTGACCGCTGATCGTGAACGTCATGTATTGTCTCGCGAGTCAGAGACGTTCACGGAAAGAGAATTACGCTTGAGTTCCAAGCGTATCTACGCATCGACTTCTAGGTCTCTAGAGACAAGTGGAGCACGTGATGTGCGACTGACCGCTGATCGTGAACGTTATGTATTGTCTCGCGAGTCGGAGACGTTCACGGATAGAGAATTGTGCTTGAGTTCTAACCGTATCTACGCATTGACTTCTAGGTCTCTAGAGACAAGTGGGGAATATAATAATGCGGTTACTGTAATAAAAAATATAATAATGGACTGTATGTTCTGGTGGTTGTTGGAATGAAATAAAACTAAAGCTCAGTGCGATAAAAGATTTAAATGGGAAAAATGATAAAAAATAACATAAATGGCGACCCCGTTGTTGCTGGCATAAGCAACAGGGTAGGGTAGGTAGGGTAGGTAGGGTAGGTAGGGTAGGTAGGGTAGGTAGGGTAGGTAGGGTAGGTAGGGTAGGTAGGGTAGGTAGGGTAGGTAGGGTAGGTAGGGTAGGTAGGGTAGGTAGGGTAGGTAGGGTAGGTAGGGTAGGTAGGGTAGGTAGGGTAGGTAGGGTAGGTAGGGTAGGTAGGGTAAGTAGGGTAGGTAGGGTAGGTAGGGTAGGTAGGGTAGGTAGGGTAGGTAGGGTAGGTAGGGTAGGTAGGGTAGGTAGGGTAAGTAGGGTAGGTAGGGTAGGTAGGGTAGGTTCTGGTCTAGGTAGGTCTGTCGGGTCAGCTAGTTAATCATAAAAAAACGTCGCGACACCACACTGTTCAATGCGAAATAGAAAGACGAAACGAAAATAACTGGCTTGCTTTCTATGCGAGAGAGAGAGAGAGAGAGAGACAGAGAAACACGCGCACGCCACACGGCTTCCAACTATAGCAAAAAGTGTCGTTACAACTATTGGTCTCAATTTTTTCCGTCTAGCCCCCTTCCGCGACGCGCGATAAGGAACTTCGTTCCAAAACGAATACGTCTGTACTCACAGTACGTCTTCCTTCTTCGCGTGGTCCAGTGCACCAATGATCAGCTTCTGTGGAGCGACACAGTTTCTAGCCAGGTTCTCATCCGTGATCAGCAATGGTTTCTGCAACAAATAAAACAACATGGAGACGAAAATCACACTTCACGCTAAGATTATAAAGGTGAAAGTTTGTGATTGTGTATGTGTGAGTTTGTATGTTCGTCGGTCCTTCACGCTCAAACGGCTGAACGGATCCTGATGAAACTTGGCACAGAGGTAGTTTATGACCTGGATTTTAATCCAGGTCATAAACTACCTCCGATTAAATAATAGTCGTTCCCTTGGGATAATTCCCGAAATCCCGACATCCACGCCGGCGAATCCGCTGGCAGTAGCTAGCGTAACGGCTGTCAAAGATCCACGAATGACAGCCGGGATCAACTTAACGTGTTTACCGAAAAACGAAGTAGTCTTGGTGTGTAAAGATGGTCAAACATCCACGGATCAACCGCGGCAAGTGTAGCTTAACCTGATCGATGGACTAAACCATTTCATGGGACTTCTAATGTGGAAATATGGGTGTACTATACATCGTACGTCTGCTTTGTTGCCCACCAAAATTGGCACAAAAATAAATGTTTAATAATTCTCTCGTTAATGCTAATTCCGAATTTGTTTTTCTTTCCCTGAAACCTCGAGATTGACGAAAACATCCCTCATTAATATTAATTCTTTAATCATTGCCTATAGAAAAGTCCACCACGGTCGCGTCTGTCCGTCTATCAGAACGCGATTATAAAAAAAAATTTTTCAAAAAAAAACACTGCAAAGTGACAGTTCGCTTTTTATTTATGGTACTGTAGAGCCTAGGTGAAACCTTATGTTGAACCTAGGTGGCTGGTTATAAAATAACTGGCAGCATTCAAACTTTATAAATAGGTTTTTATAGAAGATTTCAAAAATGGACTCTGTGAGTAGGCGGCGCGCTTCTGAGCGGATGTATTCCTAAACTTTTGAACGCCAGAGCATAAACGCACGCGCGTGCCCTCCACGTCAAGCTACAAATTTATTTCTTCTTGTTATCATGAACTTCCCAATATCCATGGTGTCATTTAATTTGTTTCATGTCATTAAATACGTACGAGAGCTTCAATTTTTATGATGTCTGTATAAACACCCACAAAAGTAATGATTTAATTGTTTATTTCGTGATATAGTGTTGTTGCCATTGCCACATATTTGTGTCGTTGGCCTACAGGGCATGCGCTTAATTGTCGCGTATATGTGACAGTGGCGTTCAAAAGGTTAATTTTTTGTCAAAATAATTGTCATTTGATGCTGCATTTATCAGATTTTATATTTGACAATATACGATTTTGGCGAAATATCCCTTTTATTTTTATTAGGAGACAAGCTTCCGAACGAATTTTCATATGGTTTCCAGCAATGGACGGAGTGTTTCATAAGGAAGGTTTAGATGTATAATTCATTACAGTTATGTTTAAATTGGCTGAAATATGACAATAATCGTTGAAGATGTCAGAAGCAATCATGGCGTAAACCGACAGAGATGAATAAAAACCATAAACTACGATAACACGGCGCGCCCCTCCAAATTGCTGTTTCAATGTTTGTAGTCACATCCTTACGAAAGAGTTTGTATGTATTTGTAAGTATTCGTCTTCAGTAGCAGGCCGGCAGCGACATGCGTTGTGAGTCTTGGTGGCGCTTTGTAATTACTTTCACAAATACTTTCAAACGTTTTGAATTCTGGAGGGGCGGGCCGTGTTATCGTAGTTTATTCCTACCTTTCTTTGATTGTTTCGTTGGTTTTCTTTACATATAATATATTTTCAATTCTCGCTAAACTATCAATTGCAACCGCAAGATTGTAGCGGCATCTATGTCACCACATGCGAACTACGCAACACACTGACGTCACGCAAAATCCTGCATCGCGCAAGCAAAGTTTACCGTGAGACAAGCATTATATCATCATCCTTCTCCTGCTCTTATCCTAACCATAATCACCCTACAGGTTACTTCTTCACTCATAAACGATGAAATTTGGCACAAAGATACAATAAAACCTGCATTCAAACATAGGATACTTTTTAACCGACTTCTAAAAAAGGAGGAGGTTCTCAATTCGACTGTATATTTTTTTTTTATGTTTGTTCGCGCATAACTCCGTTGCTTGCCAACCGATTTGAAAAATTATTTTTTTGTTGCAAAGGGTATACTTCCCAAATGGTCCCATAAAATTTTTATCGAAATCGGATAAGAGGTTTTTGAAAAATCAACAAAAATCAAAAAAAAAATCCTACTTAATATATTATGTGGACGATGTTCTAATAAGTTCCTGTCATTGTAATTTACATACCAGATAGTGGTATTAAAATTGGGGGGGAGGGAGGGGGTTGTGTAGGTACCACAACTAAAAAGTGAAAAATAAAACCGACTTCCAAAAGAACGTCGGTGGCAAAAAATGAAAATACAAAACCGAAGACACCGACTTCCGAAATCGAAATGATTTTTTCACTTTGTAGTGTTTTTTTTGGAAGTCGGTTTTATTTTTTTTATCCGTTAGTACGTCCCCGTGGAATAATTTCCAACATTCAAGCGGGCGAAGTCGCGGGAAGAAGCTAAAAGATGATAATAATTTAATTGTATTATTAAGGAATTACCATTTATATACGTTTTGGGGGTATAAATACGAAAAGAATGATCTTTGTGATACATTGTGAGTTCTGTAAGAGCTTAGAAAACATTACCAAGATGGAGAACCCTCATATTATTCTATACTTTTTCATAGTTATGAGTCTGGTGTTCATGTAAGTAATATATTACACTGGTCTACAGTGGTTTTGTTGCCTTAGATATGAAAATGATTTTGGGTCTATTTATGCACACAATTCATGTAACTATCAATGATTTTGTAAGATTTGCTCTGATGATTTGTAAGATTGCTCTTTATTTTCATTTACTATTACAAAAATTAAAAAACGAGAAACAAAATAACAGATACATATGCAAAAATCATGAAAATGCGAGCACATTAAGAACTTTCACAAATATATTCGTAATCCGGGCACTTGAAAACGTAAAAAATTGCGATGATATCCAGGGCAACAAAAAATTTTTTTTTTTTTTTGTAGAGTTGTGTTATTCAAATATTCTTTTTTATTTAATACTTATTCCAATTTTTTTTTAATTTTTAAACGTCAAGCGAATTTGTTTTAAACCATATTTTTTTTGGGCTTTTCTGATAGTGGCGTCCAACGAAAAAAAATGGTATTTGTGGTTAGAACTAGTCATTTGAAGCAATAATATGTCAGAAAAGATGTATAATGTCTTTCCGTGTGGTTAGTGACTAACCTGGTGTCAGAGTTTTTATGCTGCCCATGGGCCTCTGGCTTAGCTTCACATGCTGTTGAGAAATATCTCTCAGACATGCCGGTTTCCTCACGATGTTTTCCTTCACCGTTTTTTAAGCAAGTGATAATTATACAATACGCACATGAATCTCAAAATTCAGAGGTGGGCTTAGGTTCCTAGACCTAAGACTTGCCAGTCAGACGGTCACAGGTAATTTTTATTCTTGTTTATTTAAAATATTGTTTTATCTTCGTTTGTTTTTTTTTTTCTACTTCTACTAATTATATTATCAATATTTTGTAACCCATATTTTGTTTAAAAGAGTGTCCATGGAGCTTCTTGCCCGTTCTTTTCCATAGGTACCTACTGCTTTGGAATGGGCAGCTAGCTTCATCATTCTGACAGACCGACCCCTTGACAATTCAAAGGTGTGCCTGTAATTGGTGTACATATTTGAAATAAATACTTTGAGTTTGAGTTTATTGAGTACTAGCTCCTGGATGACGGAAATTGCATGTTATTATACATATAAACCTTCCCCTTGAATCACTCTATCTATTAAAAAAACTGCATCAAAATCCGTTGTGTAGTTTTAAAGATCTAAGCATACATACGGACATTAGGACGCGGGAAGCGACTGCTTTATACTATGTAGTGATAAGTACTTTGAGTTTGAGTTTATTGAGTATAGGAAGCCCAGCATAGTTAGAACCAGGCAACCAAAAAAGAACCAGGCAGTTTCGTTGACTTTTTTTTTAATTTCAGTGCATCGGGCAGGGATGGCAGCTACAAGCTAGTGAGCTACGGTGAGGACTATCCCGCGTTTCCATGGCAACGCGTCGACCACCATGAAAGAGTACAGCGAGTCGAAAACGATCGCCCTGGAGTACAGCGAGTCGAAAACGATCACCCTGTTCCTTTCAACCCGGAAAACTTGACCTCAGGGTACGTCTGTTCTCGCGAAGGAGGTGGCGGGATGGGAGAGAGAAAGGTCCTCCCGTCCCAGCCGCCGCAGGAGACGCCCCGGGCGTCGGGAGCCACGTGACGACTCCCGGCCACCGTAGGCGCGGGCCTGCGGACGGTGAGTAATGGGTGACTCACCGTCCGATCAGCACCAGACCCGTGCCGTACGGCGCGTATATGTTCCACGCGCGCCTCAAAGAGATCAGCATATGAAGGGGCCCCTCAGGGCCAAGCCTGCCGGGTAAGCGGGATTGTCCGAAAGGGTTACCGCTACCCCGGAACATAAAGGGCTACGGAAGGAACATGGATGGGTTTTAGTCGGTAAGAGTCTGACACTCCCTTCCGCTCCACCCAGAGCGGGAGCAGTCATTGGATGATTTCCCAGCCTTAAAAAAAAAAGGGTACTTCTGTTACTGTAAAAATTCAAAATATTTTATGACGACACGGTTGGCGCAGTGGTTGAGCGATTGCCTGCTGCGCAGCATGTCGCGGGTTCGATTCCCGCACGGAACAAATATTTGTACGACCTGCAAGTATTTGTTCCGGGTCTGGGTGTTTTTCTATCTATAATATGAAAGTATTTCCAAAAAAAGAATGTATATAAGTAGCTTATCAGCCATCCCATTACCATAACACAAGCATCAGGTTGCTTAGCTTGGGACTAAATGGCGTCGTGTGAAATGTCCATGGGCAGCATTAAAACTCTGACACCAGGTTAGTCACTAACCACACGAAAAAGAAGAAGATCAATTTTTCAATAAACAATTTCTAATAAAAAAATATTGATTAAGAAAGACACACACTCCAAAAAAAGTGTCGTTACAACTTATGGTCTTTATTCCTTGTAGCCCCCTTTCGCAACGCGCGATACTTCGTTCCAAAAACAATTGAGTGAAACGAATAAAAATTTTAACAAAAAAAAAACGATTTATATACAGGGTGGAATTTTGTAATGCCACCTGAAGGGAAAGTACTCTTAATACTGTAGATAGCAAATTTTACTCAAAGAAAACATTCCTTTATTTTTAAATAGAAAGAAAACTGCATTCAAAGATTTTCGAAAATTCGCTTGCCATGCCCGGGAATCGAACCAACTAAAATCTGTAAAAATTACACCCAGTACTTTTATTGCGTTGATCGTTAGGATCACTTATAAGGATGAAATCTTTCTAAGAAACTTAATAAATTGAATGAGAGGAAAACCATATAATCTTCAAAATCGGTTCACTTGTAAAAAGTTGTGAGGTTACACACAAAAAAAAATACGGTTGAATTGACAAAAAAAAAATCATCAAAATCGGTTCACGTAGCAAAAAGTTGTGAGGTTACACACATGAAAAAAAAATACGGGTGAATTGAAAACCTCCTCCTGTTTTTGAAGTCGGTTAAAAACTAATGTTTTTTTACAGGGATTTCAAACAAATATTCCCTCGATACGAAGTACCGCTGCCGCCCAACGAAAATGCTGTACCGAGCCCTAAAAGGAGATCAAATACTGAATCAAATCCTGAAGAAAAGGAATCTAAACTCAATAACTTCGAGATCGTGAGTAAATTGTCTTTTATCATTTATCATTTTCAAGATATCCCAATCTGTCAATTATTGGTACGACCTGCAAGTATTTGTTCCGGGTCTGGGTGTTTTTCTATCTATACATATAACACAAACACCACTTTTCTACAATTTTATAATTGTAGAAAAGTGGTGTTTGTACAACTCAAACTCAAACTCAAACTCAAACTCTAAGTATTTATTTCAAATAAACCAATTACAGGCACTTTTGAACTGTCAAGGTGTCGGTCAGTCAGAGAGATGAAGCTAGTTGCCCATTCCAAAGCAGTAGGTACCTATGGAGAAGAACGGGCAAGAAACTCCATGGACACTCTTTTAAACAAAATATGGTTACAAAATATTGGTTACATAGATCATATTATTATTATTATACATGTGAGAACGATGCAGAACGGTGAAAGCATCTGATATAAAATAATGTGAAAAAAAAAGTTCAAAAGTTAAATTAAAACAAGCCATGGCCGCTAAGAGATGACCAGTCTCTACCGACAGCGCCCGTTCACGAACATGACGCATGGATTAGCACCATTCAGCTCAACCATTTTGAAGGGAGCTAAATGATCCAACACACACGCCACCATCAGCGAGACATTAAAGTGAGCATGACATACTCTCAGCCGCCAAAGCACATTCAAATCAATGAAAGACGTACCCAGTAAATGGTCACTTTATATTAGGTACATAGTACTCACATATGTGCTAAGCAATTATACAATATTAAGAAATTGAATTTATACAATGCAAATATCATAGTACTCACATATGTGCTAAGCAATTATACAATATTAAGAAATTGAATTTATACAATGCAAATATAGTTTTTATTGTTGTTGATCTTCCGCAGCTCCAACAGTTTTTTAAGAAGTCTAATGAATTAGGTGATACGCCCTTGTGGAGCAGGAATAGCATTGACCCAAGCGTTTTTATCAGCGATGTAATCTCCCAATGTATAATATGCTTGGCTGCATAGTGTGCGTTTTATACAGGATTTAAATTTTGTTTCATTAAGTTCAAGAATGTTGGGAGGTAAGCGACTAAGCGGTATTTTATTGTAACATTTTAAACAGTACCCCATGAAAGATGAATCTACTTTAGCCAGCCTGAAACCTGGTTGAACTAATTGGTCCCTATTTCTAGTGAAATAATTGTGTCTTTCACCTCTTTTACTAAAAAGATGTAGATTTTTCCTTGCATACATGATGTTTTCATAGATATATTGACAAGGTACAGTCATGATGTTAATAAGCTTAAACCGTTCCCTTAGAGAATCGCGCCTACGAAGATTATAAATGGCTCTGATAGCTCTTTTCTGCAGAATAAAAATAGACTCGATGTCTGCAGCACGTCCCCAAAGTAAAATACCGTAAGACATAATACTATGAAAATAGCTAAAATAGACCTGTCTCGCGGTATTTAAATCAGGTAATAAAAATAACGTTGGCAATTTCAGGCCTATTTCAATCTTACCTGCATTTAGCAAAATATTTGAAAAATTAATACTCAAGCAGTTGTTAAGACATTTTAATTTAAATAGCCTCCTTCATGATGAACAATATGGCTTTACAAAAAGTCGTTCGACTACGGATGCAGGTGTTGCTCTGCTGAAACACATATTTAGCGCATGGGAGAACTCGCAAAATGCTATTGGAATTTTCTGTGATCTCTCCAAAGCTTTTGATTGCGTGCACCACGACACGCTTTTACGTAAACTACGTCATTACGGTGTTCAAAACGAAGCTCTTAACGTTATAAATTCATATTTACAGAATAGGTTTCAATGTGTAGATGTTAATGGTGTGAAATCTACTGAGCTACCAGTTCAGTTAGGTGTACCTCAAGGCTCAATACTAGGTCCATTCTTATTCTTAGTGTATATCAATGACTTACCATTCCATTTAAAGGGTATCTGTGATGTTGTACTGTTTGCAGATGATACCTCTCTTATCTTTAAAGTAGACAGAGATAGACTAGTTTTTGACGATGTTAACAGGGCACTCTCAACAGTAACGGATTGGTTCACATCTAATAACCTAGTTCTCAATGCGAAGAAAACGAAATGTATAAAATTCGCCTTACCCAATGTCAGAAATCTAGGACCACAAATCACATTAGACAAAGAGGTGCTTGAAACTGTAGACACAGCAGTCTTTTTGGGAATAACAGTAGATTCTAAACTCCAATGGAGCCCACATATATCAAGTCTAGCAGGACGGCTTAGTTCAGCCGCCTATGCCGTCAGGAAAGTAAGACAATACACTGACGTTGATACAGCCCGGTTAGTGTATTTTAGCTATTTTCATAGCGTTATGTCCTATGGCCTTCTGCTGTGGGGCAAAGCCGCAGATATAAATAATATATTCGTTCTTCAAAAACGAGCTGTTCGAGCAATTTACCAGCTAGGTGCCAGAGTATCTCTGAGAGATTTTTTTAAAGAAATTGGTATTCTTACGGTAGCGTCACAATTTATTTTCGCCAACATTTTATATATATATATAATATTATAATATTTATATATATTAGACAAAATATACACTTGTTTACTAAAAACAGTGATATTCACAACATCAATACTAGAAATAAGGATAAACTACGTGCTCCCTTTCATCGGCTTCATAAGGTTCATAACTCATTTGTGGGGCTTGGTATAACCTTTTATAACAAGCTGCCCTCTTCTTTGCTAGAATTGCCTTTTAATACGTTTAAAAATAAAGTAAAATCTATCCTTTGTTCAAAGGCTTACTATACTACTAACGACTACTTAAACGACAAGAATAGTTGGTCGCTGTGATTAACACAAGACAATGTTTATGTTCTTTCTCCAGAATTAGCTTCATAAAATTATTTTAATTATGTATTCAATTCATTGTTTTGGTTGTTTTTATTTTTTTTTATTAGCCATTTATTGTTGACATAATCTACTCATTACTATGTTTTTTTTTTAATGAGTTGTATTGCAAAATGTGGTTAGCTAGAGACCTCGACAGTTGATCATATTTATTTATCTTGATCCTAGTTAGTAATCATTAGCAATTAATTGATTGATTTTACTTCGATGGTCCTAGTTTATCATTTGTAACTTCGAGTTACGGCTGTATGGACATAGTACAGCATTGCACATGTAAGCGGGCACGCACTTTTACCTGGAGGCTCTTTTTTTTTCTTTTTAAATTTACGCTTGAGTACAGTCAGTTTTAATGTTTTAATTGGTATATTGACGTGTGCTAGCTGACATGTGGCAAATGATTGATTTTAATGTGATGTGTTTCGTAATGTTAATTACTTCTCATGCGATAAATGTGTGTAGAGTCAAGTTCTTCCAACTAAACAGACAGCTGTGCTGCTGGGGAGTTTGTTGCGCCACTTCTTCTTCCCAGCTAAAGCACTAGGAAGTGGTGAAGGGTGGGCGTTTTTGGGGGACTGTCTTATGTAACTTTGACCTTCAAAAAGTGCTGATCTTCAGCCTAATTTGAATAAATGACTTTTGATTTTGATTTGATTTGACAGCATATGCTGCAGAACTTAGCCGTCCTGCAAGAGATGTTAAATGAGGACCCCATTGTAGCCTTGAGTCGAGCGTGATCCCCAGGAAAACAGTTTTATCGACAAATTCTAGTTTCTCTTGATTCAATACTATCTCACAATCACTACTTTTTACATTTGGTAAAGAAAATCTAATGCACTTAGTTTTTTTTCCATTTAATACTAAATTATTTACAGTGAACCAATTCTGGACCTGCAGTAGGGCGTTATTTACGTCGTCAAAATTTTTAGCACGTCTATCTATCTTAAAAATTAAAGAAGTGTCGTCAGCAAATAACACCATTTGCGGTTGTTTTTTTAATAAATGGAGAAGATCATTAATATATACTAAAAAGAGGAAAGGACCCAATATTGAACCTTGTGGCACACTTGTGGTACAATGGAAATATATAAAAAAAAAGTAGCAGGGGTTGTTATTATACCCCTTGGTAAGACTGGCTGTCAGACTTTCGAGCTTCTGACTACCCGTAACAACTGGCAATGACAGCCGGGCCCAACCCGGCTGTCATTCATGGATCTCTGACAGTTGTTTAACGTGGTTTTCGAGGCACGGAGGAGTCTCGATATGTAAAGATGGTCACCCATCCACGGACCAATCCCGGCAACCGTAGCTTAACCTGATGGATCGATCCGTACAACTGTAATTACTTAGCCACGATATTAATTCGTACAAATCACGTAAAAATTCCGCGTTTTGACAGTTCATAAAAAGTTACGTTATTGACTACCCTTTCAAATGGCCAATTTATATTGTCCCGAAATAAATGACTTATGACTCAATAATGTAAAAAAAAAGGGCATTTATTCAAATTAGGCTGAAAATCAGCACTTTTTGAAGGTCAAAGTTACATAACACAGTCCACAAAAACGCCCACCCTTCACCACTTCCTAGTGCTTTAGCTGCGAAGAAGTGGCGCAACAAACTCCCCAGCAGCACAGCTGTCTGTTCAGTTGGAAGAACTTGACTCTACACATTTATTGTATGAGAAGTAATTAACATTACGAAACACATCACATTAAAATCAATGATTTGCCACATATCATACCTATTATGTTTTGTTTTCTTTTTTCAGATTCCCGGAATAAAAATTATCTATGGTCGAACGCCAGTCCCGGTAATACTGGTAACATCCTACGAGAAACCGAATCACTGAATCGATAAAAACGCATTATAAAAACGGCACTTTTACTGAATGAGGCAACTGCATTAATAAACAGAAACTATCACATCTAGCTAATCCAAACTGTCAAATTTTCCGAATTCAAAATGAACCTTATGCTTTTCTAACTCAAAGCATTTATTTCAAACTAGCTTCCGCCCGCGGCTTCGCCCGCATAACATGTCGACAAATTATACACATAAACCTTCCTCTTGAATCACTCTATCTACTAAAAAAAAACTGCATCAAAATCCGTTGTGTAGTTTTAAAGATTTAAGCATACATAGGGATATAGGGACAGAGATAAACTATTGAAGAAATTTGACAGATAGCGGTAGCTTTATGTGCTGGGTTCTGTACACACGGCATAGAATATTCGCCTGTTAATAAATTATAACATGAACTAAGTAGGAAAACGAATTATTCCCATACTTCAGCGTCATTATTTTGGTATTAAGTCAAGAAATGTCAAAGTACAAAATACTTAAATGTTAGAAATAAATATTAATGTTTTAAATTATAATTATTAAAATTATATAATAAATGTGTTGAACTTATTTGCTTGTTTTTTTTTTAATCCTCATTCATGTTTAGAGGTAAACTACGGTAACATGGCGCGCCCCTCCAAGTTGCTATTTCAATGTTTGTAGTCACATCCTCACGAAAGAGTTTGTATGTAGTTGTAAGTATTCGTGTTCAGTAGCAGGCCGGCAGCGACATGCGTTGTGAGTCTTGGTGGCGCTTTGTGATTACTGTCACTACTTTCAAACGTTTTGAATTCTGGAGGGGCGGGGTAGGTAAAAAAAAGAAGTTATATTAAGTCCGTCAATCAGATAATAAAAAAATATTTGACACGTATTTTTTGCTTTATCATAATAATAGAAAATGACTTACGATATGATAAAATGCATTAAAGTTGGGGAGTGGTGGCTCGCTACGTCACAAGTAAGTACAGGGTGGGCCATGAGTTTGTTAACATTTGACTTTAACATCCCGTACGAACCCAAGCCGGGCGGGTCGTAGGGAGGGGTCTTACCGCTAGCTTGTTTCTCGGAAATTTAGTCGCAATGGATAGCTTTACGGGACCGCAGCGTGCTTTTTGTGTAAAAGAATTTTATTTAGACAATAGTTCGCTCATTACTGTGAGACGCTTATTTCGCGTTAAATACGATTTACACGACTTGAATCAGTGTCCAAGTGGTCCTTTGATAAAGAAATGGGTGAAGAAGTTCGAAGAGACGGGATCGACACTAAATCTGAAGCAAACCGGCGGCCCACGGACTTCTCGAAGACAAGAGAACGTGCACAAACTTTCTGCTTCAGTTCGACGTGATCCAGATTTATCGACGCGCAAACGTTCGGCTGAATAAGGATTATCCCACACCTCTTTACGCCGTATTTTGAAAGCTGATTTGAATTTACATCCATATAAGATCCAAATAGTGCAGAAACTAAAACCTAATGACTTAAATTTACGCAAATCGTATGCCGAAACAATGTTGAATCGATTCAGTAATTATGACAACGTCTTGTTTTCTGACGAAGCCCATTTCCACCTCTACGGACACGTTAACAAACAGAATTGCAGGTATTGGAGCAGCGAAAATCCCAAAGCTAAACATGAAAGGCCACTTCATTCACCGAAAGTTAATGTATGGGCTGCAATTTGCCGCAAAAGGAGTCATTGGCCCCTACTTTTTCGAAGATTCTCGCGGCTGTACAGTCACTGTTAACTCTGCTGAGTATGTGAAAATGTTACGGGAATTCTTGGCACCACAACTACTGTATTTTGCTGGCTACAATCGTAACACGTGGTTTCAGCAAGATGGAGCCACCTGTCACACATCTAACGAGTCCCTGCTGGGGTCAAAGAAATGTTTCCGCAAAAGCCGATTTCAAGGAGAGGTGACATGCCATGGCCACCCAAGAGTCCAGGTTTGTCTCCCGCAGACTTCTTTTTGTGGGGTTATTTAAAAAGCAGTGTCTACAACAATAAACCAAAGACATTAACACAACTTAACGAAAAAATCAGCGAAGAAATGTCAGCGATCTCACGGTCTCTTTGCCGACGAGTATTCGAAAATTTCCGTACTCGCTTAGAAGAATGAAAAAATCGAGACGGTGGTCATTTAGATGATATTATTTTGAAAAAGTAAATTACAATGAATAAGCTATCTAATAAATGAATATTTTTCAATATATATCAATTCGTTTTTTATGTATAATTTTTTCAAATGTTAACGAATTCATGGCCCACCCTGTATAAAAACTACATACTTGTGACGTCATGCCACATTTTAATTCAATGTATAGACATAATCTTTGGATTACGTAAAAAAGAAAAAATACGTGTCCAATATTTTTTAATAATCTAGCTGAAGGACTAATTAAAAAAAAATAGTCATCATCTTGTAAGAGTGTAGCGGTATCTATATCGCCACATGCGAACTAAACATCACAGTGACGTCACACCCAATCCTGCATCTCGCAAGCAGAGTTTACCGCGCGACTAGCATTATAATTATGCAACATCATAATTCTCCTGGCCTTATCCCAATTAATTTGGGATCAGCGCAGCATTATATACAACATCCCGACAATAATGGTCGGGGTGCTCTGCCCCAACCCTTGCTTGACTCAGCCCGCATCGCTAAGCCTATAGCATTAAATTCGCCTCTATATCTGTATACCAGTCATCCGATCCAGTCTGTTCCTTGCTGTCCTCACCCAGCGCCGCCCTAAGCCGACGTCCGTACCCCACAGGGGGTGCCCTTAGCGTGTAGTCGCTTAGTTTGTAAGTTTTTAAGCCCTGGCGGCTGCAATTTATTGAGGCATCCTATCAGAGTTTCAAAATTTGCCAAAGATGTATGAGCAAACAACAATGGCCGTTCGATATTGTTTATGGTTTAGTTATACGGTGTAACGAATTAGAAGTTTTGGGGCTATCGATGGCATTTTTTTTTTAGAATTAATAAAGAAATACCGATGAAATGTTTCATTAGTATTTTTAATATTGAGTAACTTTCAAATCAAAAAGAATTTTTATTCTAAATACATTTAAATATTTGTAGTCACAAACTGTAAACAAAATTAATCTATATATACAGGGTGGAATTTTGTAATGCCCCCTGGAGGGAAAGTACTCTTAATACTGTAGATAGAAAATTTTACTCAAAGGAAACATTCCTTTATTTTTGAATAGAAAGAAAACTGCATTCAAAGATTTCCAAAAAATCGCTTGCCACACCCGGGAATCGAACTGACTAAAATCTGCAAAAAGTACACACTGTACTTTTATTGCCGCGATCGTTAGTATCAATTATAAGGATGAAATCTCTCGAACAAACTTGATAAATTAAATGATAGGAAAACCATGAAATCTTTAATTATTTACAAAAAATTGTAAACTAATTAATTAGTTGCTCGAAATGGGGTCCATTTTCTTGGATACACAAATGTATTCTTCTAACAAATTCATTTCTTGTAACCTTTAATAACGTGTTGTGGTGAATATTATAAATCGTATTCTGAACTTAAACTCTCAAATCGTTTACATTCACATAAGATTTAATGTTAATTTGGTTTTTAACATATCCCCATAAAAAAAAATCTAAAGGGGTGAGATCTGGTGATCTCGCATGCCATCTGATTGTGCCGTTTGTACCAATCCAGGTATTAATGGTATTTATTTAGAAGAATACATTTGTGTATCCAAGAAAATGGAGCCCATTTCGAGCAACTAATTAATTAGTTTACAATTTTTTGTAAATAATTAAAGATTTCATGGTTTTCCTATCATTTAATTTATCAAGTTTGTTCGAGAGATTTCATTCTTATAATTGATACTAACGATCGCGACAATATAAGTACAGTGTGTACTTTTTGCAGATTTTAGTCAGTTCGATTCCCGGGTGTGGCAAGCGATTTTTTGGAAATCTTTGAATGCAGTTTTCTTTCTATTCAAAAATAAAGGAATGTTTCCTTTGAGTAAAATTTTCTATCTACAGTATTAAGAGTACTTTCCCTCCAGGGGGCATTACAAAATTCCACCCTGTATTATTTAAGAATAATTATTCGTCAGATTCAGATGTTTCCATTTCTGAGTGAAACAAACTCGTACGCATTCGAAACTCGAATGACGCGTTTATTTCAAAATGGCGTCCCGATAGTTTACAATCCCTGCGACGGACGCGTTCCGGTACCAAGAAACACAAACGATAGCGCTTTGCGTCGTTAAAATATGATCCGACTAAATTAAATAGGTTGTTACTTTCATATAACCCGTCTAAATTTCATGTCGATTGAAAATGGTCAATTTATTATTATCTCGCAGTATAAAATGTTTACTTAGTAAAAGATGTTTGTTTACATAATTTATAGCTTCTCGTGGCTCGTACTTTAGGTAGGTAGGTAGGTAGGGTAGGTAGGTAGGTAGGTAGGGTAGGTAGGTAGGGTAGGTAGGTAGGTAGGTAGGGTAGGTAGGTAGGGTAGGTAGGTAGGTAGGTAGGTAGGTAGGTAGGGTAGGTAGGTAGGTAGGTAGGTAGGTAGGTAGGTAGGTAGGGTAGCTAGGTAGGTAGGGTAGGTAGGGTAGGTAGGCAGGTAGGTAGGTAGGTAGGTAGGGTAGGTAGGGTAGGTAGGCAGGTAGGTAGGTAGGTAGGTAGGGTAGGTATCACAGTTAAGACAGAACAACGTCTGTCGGGTCAGCTAGTTAATATTGAAGCGTTAAAAACATTAGATCGCACGAGTTCTTTATTAAATAGAATGCGGGCTAGCTCCAACAGTATATTTATGTTTGTTGTCAGTATAATAATTATAAAAACAATAATTTGGCGTTTTTTTAAATAAAGAATAATTAAACACTCCTTGTAAAAATCCTCGATAATTTTTATGTCAATCACTAGCAATTTAATGACAATATACATATAGACGAGCAAAAAAAGGATGACGGTCGTTTGAATTTTGTAAAAATTCAAAATTCATCCCAGTTATCGTTTATACTAATACATATAACAGAATATTTTAAAGTTTAGAAACATGTACAAGGTGTAAAAGTAAGTGTGATAATATGTGTATCGTATTTTGTGCTTATTTAATCAGTGACACGCAGATACCGCGTTTAATTCCCAGGCAAATTCAATAGGGCCAAGCCTGCCGGGTAAGCGGGATTGTCCGAAAGGGTTACCGCTACCCCGGAACATAAGGGCTAAGCAACATGGATGGGTTTTAGTCAGTAAGAGTCTGACACTCCCTTCCGCCCGTCACAGAACGGGAGAAGTCATTGGATAATTTCACAGCCTTAAAAAAAAGGCAAATTCAATGTTATTGCTTTTGGTCCGAGGCTACCACATCGTCTTTACCTAGATAGCCATCGCTGCCGACCGGAAACGTGCCCAGAAGACTGGCAGCATTGCCACGTTGAATGGCAATGCTAAATCTTCTTCTAATGACTCTGTCCCTGACATTATAAAACTTTATGGGCTAAGTTTGAACAGAGTGTCCAAATTTAAATATATTGGACATTACATCACCGACGACCTTAAGGATGATACAGACATTAGAGATATAGAGGTAACATGTTGGCGCGTAGATTTGCAAGGTGCTCTGACCAAGTAAAAATTACTCTTTTTAAGGCCTTCTGTCAGAGCTTTTATACCAGCAATCTATAATAATAAATAATAATATCCTTGGACATTTCACACAACGCCATATCGTCCCAAGTTAAGCAACCTAATGCTTGTGTTATGATAACGAGATGGCTGATAGACTACTTATATACATTAGTTTTTTGTAAATACATACATATTATAGATTATAATATGTATTATTATTGTATTGTATTATTATTATTATCTATGGGTCAACTACACCAAGCGATCGCTGGATGTCCTGCGCGTGCAGTATAATATTGCTTTCAGGACTTTGTTGCGACTGCCCCGTTTTCTGCAGCGCATCGGAAATGTTTGCTGAGACCCACACAGATGGCTTCCAAGCTATAATGCGTTAGAAAACTGCGTCGCTGTTGCGTAGAATGCGGAGTAGTTGTAACTATATTCTGAGAGCTGTGGCGGAGAGCTATACTCAAACTCAAACTCAAAGTATTTATTTCAAATAAACCAATTACAGGCACTTTTGAATTGTCAAGGTGTCGGTCAGTCAGAGAAATGAAGCTAGTTGCCCATTCCAAAGCAGTAGGTACCTATGGAGAAGAACGGGCAAGAAACTCCATGGACACTCTTTTAAACAAAATATGGTTACAAAATATTGTTTACATAGTTCATATTAATATTATACATGTGAGAACGATGCAGGACGTTTAAAGCATCAGATATAAAATATGTACTAACTATGTAATAACTAAATTAAAACAAGCCTTAGCCGCTAAGAGATGACCAGTCCCTACTGACAGCGCCCGTTCACGAACATGACGCATATATTAGCACCATTCAGCTCAACTATATACTCCGAATATCCGACATTTTGTGCGGAGGGTGATTGGATAGTAAACATGCTTAACTACCTGGTCATTCTCGGCACGTATGGAATATTTAATTAAAATTTAGATTTTTACAATTTGAAATAATGTTACTAATACTAGATTATAAGCTTTTTTTGTAATACTAACCCATTATGGACCACTGTAGTCTGAAATAAATGAATTTGAATTTGACCAAAGAATAATTACCTTATTGGCAGCGGACAGTAACTCGGTCAGTCTGAGGGTCAGGGTCTTCACGGCGGTCGCCGCCAACTCACATTTGCTGATGACAGCGAAGAATGGCAGGTCCAGGGCTGTCAGTAGGCTGATGTGCTCTTCTGTGATCGGTGTTATGCCTGCTGTCGCTGATATCTGTTGATGAGTGACAGAGAAAGAAAATACATTTAGGGGGCGTTCAAGTATTACGTAACGCAATTTTTGAAGATTATTGACCCCCCCCCCTCCTCCCCTTGTAACACACCGTAACGTTTTTCTGTACCCCCCCACCCCCTCTAAACGTTAGTAATTTATTGAAGTGAAAACTTCTTTAGCGGCGTTGTGCATTTTTCTTGGGATGGGTAAAAATAAGAGGAACTCGTGGGTAAGTAATAACAGTGGCACGGCTTCATTCATCAGGTTAAGCTACGCTTGCCGGGGTTGGTCCGTGGATGGGTGATCATCTCAACATATCGAGACTCCTCCATGCCTCGGAAAGCACGTTAAGCCGTTGGTCCCGGCTGTCAGTCGTGCATCTTTGACAGTCGTTACGGGTCGTCAGAAGCCCGGAAGGCAGTGGTCGGCTTCCAGTCTAACTGGATGCAGCTGAATACCAGTATTTTACATGGAGCGACTGCCTATGTGACCTCCACAACCCAGTAACTGGACAATACGATACTCCTTGGTGAGACTGGCTGTCAGACTTTCGGGCTTCTAACGACCAGTAACGACTGTCAAAGATACACAAATGACAGCCGGGACCAACGGCTTAACGTGCTTTCCGACGCACGGAGGAGTTACGGTATGCGGTAAAGATGGTCACCCATCCACGGCCAACCCCGGCAAGCGTAGCTTAACCTGATGGATCGACCTGTGCGGCTGTTATTACTTAGCCACGAGCTCTACACATAATGAAAAGAATTTTCTTTTAAATTGTGTTGAATTTAACACTTAACCCATTAGATGTTCGCCTATTAGAAGCCGTTTGCTTATAAGGGCTCAACGATTTATACGGTTATATTTATCGTCGTTTCGAGAGAATTTTTCTTGTGAACCTATGGGGTTCATATGACATTTGAGGGGTGAACGCCAGAGCATAAACGCACGCGCGCGCCCTCCACGCCAAGCTACAAATTTATTTCTTCTTGTTATCATGAACTTCCCAATATCCATGGTGTCTTTTAATTTGTTTCATGTCATTAAATACGTACGAGACCTTAAATTTTTAAGATATCTACTCGGTTAAATTTTAGTCGTTTTAATCCCCTTAAGGGGTCATTGTACACATTATAACGAGCAACTTTTACTATGGGAACGAACCTGAAATCGCGAAAAAAAAATCAGCTGTGCAGTACATTTTGACGAGTTAGGATAACATAAATGTACTGAAAATCTGATTATTTTTTTGCGATTTCAGGTTCGGTCCCATAGTAAAAGTTGCTCGTTATAATGTGTACAATGACCCCTTAAGGGGATTAAAACGACTAAAATTTAACCGAGTATACAGGGTGAAATTGAATTCATGAGCAATATTTCAAGGGATCATTGTACTCATCATTATGAACAACTTTCACTATGGCAACAAATCTGAAATCGCAAAATAAAAATCAGCTGTTCAACACATTATGCTCGCATAACTCCTCAAAATGTAGGGAACAGCCGATTTTTATCGCGATTTCAGGTATGTAAAAGTTTCACCCTGAATAAACACTCACAAAAACAAGGCTTTAATTGTATATTTCATGTTATAGTGTTGTTGCCATTGTCACATATTTGTGTCGTTGGCGTTGTAGGGACACATGTTTGTATGTAAGGCAGAGTGCAAGGTGAGCAAATTGTATACGCGCGTGATGTATGAATTGGAACGGCCAGTTACTGCGCACTGGTCCGGGCGAACGGTTCTCTCTCAGGGAACACGCGAAATATATTCGGTCAATACAACCCGATTTTCATTGTCCCCTGAACCCCGATCCAGAAGGAGCAGTGCTCAAACAGGGATTACCTTGGACACTCACACGTGTTGTATAATCCCTAAAGTGGTGACCCCGGAAAACTATACACGTCATAGAGTATTATAATACTTCAGTGCTACGCGGTTACGAACGAATAAAAATGATGCAACCAGTGTTACCACCGCAAGCGTTGGCATCAACGCAGCCGACCGTGCCAGTGAAATCGGAGGACGATAATGTATCACAAATCACCAGCAAGACACAGATTCCGGAGTTTTGGGCAGACGAGCCACGGCTATGGTTCGGGCAGTTCGAGGTCATAGTCGCAGATCAGAAAAAAGGCGAAAAAGCGAAATTCAACCAGGTGATCGCAAGGCTAAACAAGGAAAATGTACGCCAAGTGTCAGATCTGGTGATGGAACCACCTGCAGAAAAACCGTACACAGTGCTGAAAGAACGACTGCTGAGTGTGTACGAAGACAGACACACACGTGTTGTATAATCCCTAAAGCGTAATGTCACGTTTATGTGACAATGGCGTTCAAAAGGTTAAGGGAACAAGAACTCACCACCAGCATAGCATAATGCGGGGAGTAGCCGGTCAGTCCGTGCAACGTGGTGCGCTGGTACTTGCTGTGTCCCGCTAGATCGAGGAACGACACCAACTTGGCACTTCGTTCTCCAATTCTCTCTGCTGTCATGAGCTCTGAGCAGCCGTAATTAACCACATTACCCTGTAAAAAGATTTAATTATTTAACTTGTATTTCTTTTATACTTGATGTAACCGTATATCGTAACCGTATATGTATACCGTCCATGAGTACTATACAACCTGAAAGTTTGTTCCTCGTTTAACCTAACACATTGTATACTGAGTGTAACCGAAAGAGTAAGTACATACAAAAGGATATGCTACAGACCAACAAACTGTACAACTTTTACTATGGGACCAACTCCGAAGTCGAGGAAAAAAAAACAGCTGTTCTATACATTTTTGGTCACGTGACTCGTCGAAATATAGGGAACAGCTGATTTTTGTTTCACGATTTCGAAGTTGGTCCCATAGTAAAAGTTGTTCAGTTAGATGGTCTGTAGCATATGCTTTTGTATGTACTTACTCTTTCGGTTACACCCTGTATACAATGTGTTAGGTTAAACGAGGGACATACTTTCAGATTGTATAGTACTCATGAAAATCGACAACTTTGTCCATGGGACCAACTCTGAAATATGAAGAAAAATATCTGCTCTTACATACATTTTGACGAATTATGCGAACATAAATGTACTGAACAGCCAGTCTTACCAAGGGGTATCGTATTACCCAGTTACTGACTAGGTTGTGGAGGTCAGATAAGCAGTCGCTCCATGTAAAATACTGGTATTCAGCCGCATCCGGTTAGACTGGAAGCCGACCCCAATATAGTTGGGAAAAGGCTCGGCAGATTTAAATGTACTGAACAGCTGATTTTTTTGTTCATGATTTCAGGTATAGTTCCATAATCAAAGTTGTTCATTTCCATGAGTACCTATAGTATGCCCTGAAAGTAGGTCCCTCGTTTAACCTAACACACTGTATTTATATTGTTTTAATATTAAGTCGTGCTCCTTATTTTTAATTTTTTACTATTTTTAACACCTACGTATGTACAGAGGCCAGCACATCAAGTTACCACAATCTGTCAAACTTCTTTGATAGTATTTCAGCTTTATTGCAAAGACATAAGGTTCATTTTTAATTAGGAAAATTTGACAGTTAGGGATAGCTTGATGTGCTGGCGTCTGTACACATGAATGCAATATGGAATTTGAATTCGAGTTAGTTCAGGATGATCGGTTCAGCAGTGCAGCACATATGTGAGTACTATGTACCTACTATAAAGCGACCAGTTTCTGGGTGCGTCTTTCATTGACTTGAATATGCCCTGGCGGCTGAGAGTATGTCATGCTCACTTTAATGTCTCGCTGATGGTGGCGTGTGTGTTGGATCATTTAGCTCCCTTCAAAATGGTTGAGCTGAATGGTGCTAATATATGCGTCATGTTCGTGAACGGGCGCTGTCAGTAGGGACTGGTCATCTCTTAGCGGCTAAGGCTTGTTTTAATTTAACTATTGAATAGTTTTTACATATTTTATATCTGATGCTTTTAACGTTCTGCATCGTTCTCACATGTATAATATTAATATGAACTATGTAAACAATATTTTGTAACCATATTTTGTTTAAAAGAGTGTCCATGGAGTTTCTTGCCCGTTCTTCTCCATAGGTACCTACTCCTTTGGAATGGGCAACTAGCTTCATTTCTCTGACTGACCGACACCTTGACAATTCAAAAGTGCCTGTAATTGGTTTATTTGAAATAAATACTTTGAGTTTGAGTTTGAGTGGTTTGGGCGTGAAAAAGTAACAAACAAACTGACAAACTTACTTTCGCATTAATTTATAATATTAGTTAGGTTATAAAGGGTTTTTCTACAAAAACTTTGTTTTTCAATTGGGGCTACACTAACAACATGACAGTTTTGACATTTACTTTTTTGACGTATTCGAAGCTTCTAAGCTTTGGCAATTGTTGCAATGTATTCAATTTCGCTCGAAAATCGAATTAAAATAATTAAAATCTACTATGAAAATGGTGGTTCTGTTAAAGTTACATTTCGTAAAATTCGTGATATTTTCGGACAACATAATCGTCCTTCGGAGACCGCTGTATGGTGCGCTATGTGGTATGGAGGCGTGATTGGGCCGTTTTTTTTGAAGATGAGACTGGAAATGCGCTATCGGTCAATGGATCACGCTATCGCGAGATGTTAATTACTCAATTTTGGCCTCTTATTGATGACGTGGTTATCACTGACATGTGATTTCAACAGGACGGTGCCACATGTCACACAGCCAATGAAACGATCAATTTATTGCAAACCAAATTTCCCGATCGCATAATTTTACGAATTTCAGCTGTTAAGTGGTGATCGTGTGATTTAACACCACTGGATTATTTTTTGTGGGGTTATGTTAAGGACAGAGTCTACACGGAGCCATTCGAATCGATTGCAGCCTTAAACTCAAAATCTGTTATGTAATTAACGAAATAGACCCGCCATTTTGCCAAAAAGTGATTAAAAACTTTGATGAAAAAATTGACATCTGTCAGAGTGGTCGTGGTGGACATTTGCCAGATATCATTTTTCATTCATAATTGCCAAACATTTCTCTTCGTAATAGAATAAAAAATTTAACCATTTTCATCTAAATTCTTTGTTTTATTTTGTTTTAGATAACAAAGTTCTTGTTGAAAACATTTTATTACGATCAATATAACACAATGGTTAGTTAAAAAACTATGTAAGCTTACCCATAAAACATATTAGCTTTACCTGAGCATCAAACCCCAGTATCTCATGGCTGAGAGACGACGTCCTGCCACTCTTCACCTCATGCAGATGTCGGAACATGTTCAAACGAGCACTCCCTCTGCCATTGTCCAGTTCACCTAAAAAATATTAGAAGACAAACTATTTACGTCCACTACTAAGTAATAACAGCCGCACGGCTCGATCCATCAGGTTAAGCTACCCTTGCCGGGGTTGGTCAGTTGATGGGTGACCATCTTTGCATAACGAGACTCCTCCATGCTTTCAGAAAGCACGCGAAGCCGTTGGTCTCGGCTGTCGTTACAGGGTCGTCAGAAGCCTGAAAGTCTGACAGCCAGTCTTACAGATAGGCAGTCGCTACACGTAAAACACTGGTATTCAGCTGCATCTGGTTAGACTGGAAGCTGACCTCAACGCAGTTGGGAAAAGGCTAGGCAGATTGATTAAAGAAGTGTATGTTGGTGAAAGTATGCGAGTGTGCGAATGTCCGAGTGTTCGAGTGTGTAAGAGTTCGAGTGTCCGAGTGTGCGTGTGTGCGAGTATGCGTATGTGGGAAAATGCGAGTGTGCGAGTGTGCGTGTATGCGAATGTGAGTGAGTGCGTGTCTGTGAGTGTGCGTTTGCGCGAGTCTGCGACTGTGATGTGCGAGCGTGCGTGTGTGCGAGTATGCGAGCGTGCGAGTGTGCGTTTGCGCGAGTATGCGAGTGTGCGAGTATGCCAGTGTGCAAGTGTGCATGTATGCGAATGTGAGTTAGTGCGTGTTTGGAGTGTGCGAGTGCGCATGTGTGCGAGTGTCCGAGAGTGCAAGTGTGCGAGTGAACGAGTGCCCGAGAGTGCAAGTGTGCGAGTGAACGAGTGTGCGAGGGTGCGAGAGTGTGAGTATGGGAGTGTGCGAGTCCGCAAGTGCGCGAGTGTGCGTGTGTGTGTCTGTGTGTGACATTATAGCTCTTAAACGAGTGAACCGATTTTGATGCGGTTTATTGCTACTCACCCTGTGTCAATACTCCTATTAGCGTGGACTTGCCAGCTTCGTTGGCCCCCATGACGGCTACCCTCAACTCCACACTCTGCTTGGGATCCGGCAGCTGAAACAACATAATTTTTTTAAACGACTTCAGAAAAGGAGAAGTTTGCTCAATTCGACCGTATATATAAAGTGTTAGGTTAGACGAGGGACATACT
Source organism: Hyppa rectilinea (assembly GCA_951799385.1). Lineage (NCBI taxonomy): Eukaryota > Metazoa > Arthropoda > Insecta > Lepidoptera > Noctuidae > Hyppa > Hyppa rectilinea. The sequence goes on along the minus strand of OX637330.1, from coordinate 8,789,625 downwards.
TTCAGGTTGTATAATACTCATGGAAATCAACAACTTTTTCCAACACTGAAATATGAAAAAAAATATCAGCTGTTCCATTCATTTTGACGAATTATGCGAACATAAATGTACTGAACAGCTGATTTTTTTCTTCGTGATTTCAGGTATAGTTCCGGCGATTTGTAATTTCATCTAGATAGTGGTTGTTAAGAAGGTGAAAAATGGAAAAAAAAAACCTTTTTTTTTGAGGATGGGAAATCATCAAATGACTCCTCCCGCTCTGGGTGGAGCGGAAGGGAGTGTCAGACTTTTACTGACTAAAACCCGTCCAAGTTCCTTCCTTAGCCCTTTATGTTCCGAAGCAGCGGTAACCCTTTCGGACAATCCCGCTTACCCGGCAGGCTTGGCCCTAACGGACCCCTTTACATGCTGACATTTCTTTGAGGTGCGCGTGGAACACGTACGCTCCGGGCCTGTGGCGTTAAAATCTCACCGTGATCACGTATGTGAAGTGAGTTTAAAGAGAACTGTCAATAGTGTCAATTCCTAGCATATGAAGTAGCTCACTTCACTTACAGGTCTCCAAAAGTGATAATGCGCATAGAAATCTTCGCCACTGTTCGGCAACGGTCGTATTTCCCGAGCGTCGGAAGACGATATGTATATAGAGTGGTTAAGTGCATTTTCTTCATGCATAATTTAGTGTGATTATGTGTTTTGTCCTAAAAGAGATAAATATTGATTTATCAGTAACGAAATTTGATTCAATATTTCCATGTAAGTAAATAGCGAGCTATAATTCATATAAGCCTAAATCTGATTTTTAATATGCTTTTTCTAGTACTTAATATGTATTTTACGTTGGTATTTTTAATTTTTTAGTATTGAAAAAACGTGAAAAATGTTAGTATATTTATATATTTTACAAAATTAACTATTTCAATTTGAATAAGATAATTAAAGTTGAAATTAAATTCACCTTTAAAACAAAACCAAGAAAGGTGTGTAATAGTAGCTCTATATAATTCCAGACAAAGAGAACACGTGCAGTCACCACCAATATAACAAGACGACTGACGGACCTTTGACTGACCGCCGACCGCCCGAATTGTTTTCGATTGTGTACACATGAAATTGACTCCTATTTCTTTCGAACAAGGTGCAAAATGCAAGGGACTCGAACGATTCAATGATTCGGGTGTTTCCGGGAATACGACAATTAGCGAAGATCTGCATGTGCATTATTAATTTGGGAGTACTGTACGTTCTCACGAAAAGATTTTTGCAGAGTCGGCGAAGATCGGACGAAGGCCTCCTGGCCGTGATCTGCAGTGGCCTACAGGGAAAGCTCTCAGATGTCATGTTCGTGAACGGGCGCTGTCAGTAGAGACTGGTCAACTCTTAGCGGCCATGGCTTGTTTTAATTTAATTTTTGAACTTTTTTTTACATATTTTATATCGGATGCTTTTACCGTTCTGCATCGTTCTCACACGTATAATAATAATATGAATTATGTAACCAATATTTTGTTACCATATTTTGTTTAAAAGAGTGTCCATGGAGTTTCTTGCCCGTTCTTCTCCATAGGTACCTACTGCTTTAGAATGGGGAACTAGCTTCATCTTTCTGACTGACCGACCCCTTGACAATTCAAAAGTGCCTGTAATAGGTTTATTTGAAACAACTACTTTGAGTTTGAGTTTGCGTTTGAGTTCTCAATCGACTGCGTACCCAAGTAGGCCGCTGCAGGCACCATCTGTCGAAGTGGGGTTTTGCTGATCCACTCAACACCCAGTTCGATTTCGGAGCCTCTGGCCAGACCATGCCCACCTGCTGGAGGGTCCTAAGTGCCCGTTCACCAGCACCTCGGATGAACTAAAGAATGCCACTGATGCCGCCTACTGGGCGCATTCAATTGAATAAAATCATCATCTGTCTAGCCTTTTCCCAACTATGTTGGGGTCGGCTTCTAGTCTAACCAGTTGCAGCTGAATACCAGTATTTTACATGAAGCGACTACCTATCTGACCTCCCAACCAAGTAACTGGACAATACGATACCCCTTGGTAAGACTGGCTGTCAGATTTTCGGGCTTCTGACGTCCCGTATCGACTGTCAAAGATGCACAAATGACAGCCATGACCAACGGCTTAACGTGCTTTCCGAGGCACGGAGGAGTCTCGGTATGTAAAGATGGTCACCCATCCTCGGCCAACCCCGGCAAGCGTAGCTTAACCTGACGGATCGACCTGTGCGGCTGTTAGTACTTAGTCACGAGCTCCTGAGCTATAAAATAAAAAAATACCCTCGTGACGAAAAGAAGAAGAAGATCGGACGGTGAGCTGCTAGCGACCAGTAGACTAACGAGTAAGACTTGACATACCTTCCTCACGTAGACCTCGGCGACGGCCCGGTGCGGCGCCACCCGGCGCGCCGTGACGTGCGTGAGCGTGGCGCCCAGCGCGTGCGCCATCCTGCGCAGCGCCACCAGCGAGCCGCAGTCGCGCACGCCCAGCACGTACATACCTTCCTCACGTAGACCTCGGCGACGGCCCGGTGCGGCGCCACCCGGCGCGCCGTGACGTGCGTGAGCGTGGCGCCCAGCGCGTGCGCCATCCTGCGCAGCGCCACCAGCGAGCCGCAGTCGCGCACGCCCAGCACGTACATACCTTCCTCACGTAGACCTCGGCGACGGCCCGGTGCGGCGCCACCCGGCGCGCCGTGACGTGCGTGAGCGTGGCGCCCAGCGCGTGCGCCATCCTGCGCAGCGCCACCAGCGAGCCGCAGTCGCGCACGCCCAGCACGTACATACCTTCCTCACGTAGACCTCGGCGACGGCCCGGTGCGGCGCCACCCGGCGCGCCGTGACGTGCGTGAGCGTGGCGCCCAGCGCGTGCGCCATCCTGCGCAGCGCCACCAGCGAGCCGCAGTCGCGCACGCCCAGCACGTACATACCTTCCTCACGTAGACCTCGGCGACGGCCCGGTGCGGCGCCACCCGGCGCGCCGTGACGTGCGTGAGCGTGGCGCCCAGCGCGTGCGCCATCCTGCGCAGCGCCACCAGCGAGCCGCAGTCGCGCACGCCCAGCACGTACATACCTTCCTCACGTAGACCTCGGCGACGGCCCGGTGCGGCGCCACCCGGCGCGCCGTGACGTGCGTGAGCGTGGCGCCCAGCGCGTGCGCCATCCTGCGCAGCGCCACCAGCGAGCCGCGCAGCCCGCGCGCGCGCAGCCCCACCAGCGCGCCGCAGTCGCGCACGCCCAGCACGTACACCGCACTGCCGCCGCCCGAGCGGAGCCGCCATTTTAACTGCGAAAAGTCATGTCCAATTCACTATTCGAAACGGTAAAAAAAAATTTAAATCACAGAAAAAAACGGTCGCATTCAAAACTATAAAATAATTATATAATACTAGCTTCTGCCCGCGGCTTCGCTCGCGTGGAGGTCGGAAATTATCCCACAGGAATGTTCTACCGGGATAAAAAATATCCTATGTGTTAATCCAGGATATAAACCATCTCTGTGTCAAATTTCATCCAAATCTATACAGTAGTTTTTACGTGAAAGAGTAACAAACATCCATACATCCATACTTACAAACTTTCGCCTTTATAATAGTAGTAGGATAATATCAATGGACATTTCACACAACGCCACATAGTCCCAAGCTAAGCAACCTAATGCTTGTGTTATGGTAATAACACAACATCCCTATTCAGAGAAGGACAGGAGAATGATGATGATTCTGACAACATAAAGTTTAAACGGGAAAACGTCAAAAAACGGGTAAAATGCCTGAGAGATATTACTCAACAGCATGTGAAGCTAAGTCAGAGGCCCATGGGCAGCACAAAAACTCTGACACCAGGTTAGTCACTGACCACACGAACAAGAAAGAAGAAGACATGTGACATCTACCATCCCGCACTGCCCAGTGGTGGCCCACTCCCTCTCGAAGTGGGGATATTATCGGCTGATTATGCTAAAGTTTATCATTTTGAACACCAGAGCATAACCGCACACGCGTGCCGTCCAATTTCCCAAAATCCATAGACTCTTTTAATTTGTTTCATGTCATTAAATACGTACGAGAGCTTCAATTTTTAGGATATCTATATAAACACACACAAAAGTAAGCGGCTCTTGCCCAATTTGAAAGGTCAAACGCCTCCTGCCGGAGGCTTTAAGCGGGAGTTGTGCGGTCCATGACCCTTTACGGGGCCCAGGTGTGGGCGCGTTCACTGCAGTGGCGAGCCGCCCACTACCTGAACGCGCCCCAAAAGGTTGTAGCCAGTAGGCTAATCCGAGGGTACCGCACGATCTCGGGCGAGGCGGCAAGCCTCCTTGCCGGACTGTCGCCGTGGGCGATAGTCCTCGTGCGCCTGTACGTGTGGCGCGCGGAGGTACTAAGCCGGGGGGGGAGTTCCGTTTCCGCGCCAAATTGCGGCGGAGTGGACGGACCCCCGGCGCAATCTCATGGCGGCCTGAAAACAGCGACTGTCGCAACCCAGCGCAGGGCACTCCACGATAGTGGCGGTAAGGCCCCTCTTTGAGGAGTGGCTAGTGAGGCGTCACGGCGCCCTCACCTACCGCCTGACGCAGGTCCTCACCGGACATGGATGTTCCGGGAGGTCCATAATCAGGCGGGAGGAAACGCCCGGGTGTCACCACTGCGACGATCGCCCAGAGGACACGGTGGAGCACACGGTGGAAACCTGCCCCGCTTGGGCGGAGCACCGCCGTGTCCTCGTAATGGCGATTGGCGGCGACCTCTCGCGCCCGGCCCTGGTGCAAGCCATGATCCGAAGCGGAGGTAGTGGGAGGCAGTCACCTCTTTCTGCGAAGCAGTCATGCTCGTGAAGGTGGTGGCGGGATGGGAGAGAGAAAGGTGCTTCCGTCCCGTGACGACTCCCGGCCACCGAAGGCGCGGGCCTGCGGGCGGTGAGTAATGGTTGGCTTACCGTCCGATCAGGACCAGGCCCGTGCCGGACGGCGCGTATATGTACCACGCGCGCCTCAAAGAGATGTCAGCATATAAAGGGGCCCTTTAGGGCCAAGCCTGCCGGGTAAGCCGGGAGTGTCCGAAAGGGTTACCACTACACCAGCACATAAAGGGCTAAGGAAGAAACATGTATGGGTTTTAGTCAGAAAGAGTCTGACACTACCTTCCGCTCCATCCAGAGCGGGAGAAGTCATTGGATGATTTCCCACCCTAGCTAAAATTATAGACACGACAAAGGTACAAATAAATATTAGTGGGCAGGGGCGGCATTTATCAGTTTTTGCCCCGCCTAGAAAAAAATTAAGATGGGGGCTGCAATTATTCAAACTAGGTTGAAAATCGGCACTTTTTGAAGAACAAAGTTACGTAAGACAGTCCCCCAAAAACGCCCACCCTTCACCTAAATCACTAGATAGTATAAAACAAAGTCGCTTTCTTTGTCTAAAAACTACGCAACGGATTTTGATGCGGTTTTTTTTAATAGATAGAGTGATTCAATAGGAAGGTTTATGTGGATAATTTGTCGACATATTATGCGGGCGAAGCCGCGGGCGGTAGCTAATTGTTAATAAGACAAACCTGCGTGACTAGGTGCTGGAATCTTCTCTCGCACAGTGAAACCAGTTGTAACTTGTACTCCACGTTGCCAAACCTCGGCTCCGGCGGCAGGCTGCCGTACACCTCGTCTCCTGAGTCTTCAGGTTCTGAGGTTCTGCATGAAAAAATGTTGCCAACATAAAATAAGGTGACATCACGCCTCTGTCTCTCAAAGGGTTAGGCAGAGGTGTACATATAACCGCGAGAGACGCTCCGGATGTCGGGAGCCACGTGACGACTCCCGGCCACCGTAGGCGCGGGCCTGCGGAGGGTGAGTAATGGGTAGCTCACCGTCCGATCAGGACCAGCCGGTGTATTCTGCAAATTTCTGACCGTGTGAACTTAGGTGACGTCAGTGAGCGTGAAGTGAGCTGTTATTCCACCTAATGCTACGGATTGACATTTCAGTTTAAACTCACATCACCTCCGTTTAAGTGCCGAGTCCGGTGTGGAATGGCAGCGGCCGGCAGCGACGCGGCGAGCACTTTTAGTGTGAAAGAATTACAAACTTTATCTACATATTTAAAAGACCAGTATCGCTTGAAAAGCTTGAAAAGGTCGCGAGGCCGACCGCGGTCCGCCGCGCGCTCCTCACCCCCGCCGTTTCCTTGCCAAATGTCGAAACTAAACTAGTCAAGAGGAGACTAGGCACGTGGGGTCTGGAGGTCGCGCGAGGCCGCCAGCGGCGACGCCGGGGGCCGCTGGCAGCCGCTGGCGTCACCGCCTGACGCTGCCATTCCGGTGTGACTCGGCCCTTACGGTGAGATTTTTACAGAAAAGCACTACAGGCCCGTGCCGGGGGGCGCAGTGTTCCACGCGCGCTTCAAAGAGATGTCAGGATTAAGGAAGGGGCCCGTTAGAGCCGAAGCCTGCCGGGTAAGCGGAATCGTCCGAAAGGGTTACCGCTACCCCGGAACATAAAGGGCTAAGAAAGGAACATGGTGGATGGGTTTTACAAGAGTCTGACACTCCCTTCCGTTCCACCCAGAGCGGTCGAAAGCTTGGATGATTTCCCACCCTCAAAAAAAAAACAAAGTGTATATACTCACGAATCGTCAATATACTCCTCCATATCATCAGAACTATAAAAGAAATCATTTTCCAAGTCGTTCGTGTCAAAATCTCCAGCCAAATACATATCATCCTTGAGTATAACCTTTTCTAGTTTGTCTATGACATTGTAGACATCGCGGTCTCGAAACTTGTCTATGCCACCGTCATTGAGTCTATTCTTATTGATATTGAATTCGTTTTTTAAATCGTTGACGTTTTTGCCAATGCTTTCGTCACATATTTTCTGTACGGAGAGTTTATTGTTCCAATTGTTCGTTTCCGCGTCTATGCCATTGTCTGAAATCCACGCGGAGTTGGTAATATCTTTCGCTGGTGATATTTTATTCTTTTTCCGTCTGTACTTTCTACCTGAGTTTCTACGTCTTGGTTTCTTGTCGTTGTCTGTTGTTTTATCTGTAAAGAACACTTTTTTTTTGATGACAAGGTAACAAAATATATTGTATAATTATCACTTGCTTAAAAATCGGTGAAGGAAAATATCGTGAGGAAACCGGCATGTCTGAGAGATATTTCTCAACAGCATGTGAAGCTAAGTCAGAGGCTCATGTGCAGCATAAAAACTATGACACCAGGTTAGTCACGTTAATCTTTACATAACGAGACTTCTCCGTGCCTCGGAAAGCACGTTAAGCCGTTGGTCCCGGCTGTCATTTGTGGATCTTTCACAGTCGTTACGGGTCGACAGAAGCCCGAAAATCTGACAGCCAGTCTTACCAAGGGGTATCATATTGCCCAGTTACCGGGTTGTGGAGGTCAGATAGGCAGTCGCTCCATGTAAAATGCTGGTATTCAGCTGCATCCGCTTAGACTGGAAGCCGACCCCAACATAGTTGGGAAAAGGCAGGCAGATGATTTTTTCCACATTATAGTTATGTAACAACTTACCATCATCCTTCTTGTTAATCTCTATGAAGTTCTCGATATAACTAACATCCTTAACTAATAGATCAGTGCTGAGATCAGGTTCGCAGAGGAACGAGGACTCCTCTGGCAGAGTTTCGTTCTTCACATTCGATTTGCGGCCCCTTCTGCGTCCTGGGAGAAGAATACACAGTTTAGCAGAAGAACAGATTTGGATAGATTGTTTGTTGCTTAGCTTGGGACTATATGGCGTATTGGGAAATGTCCAAGGACATTATTCATTTATTTATTCATAATCCAGGGTAATAGGGACTCAGTGGGAATATCCGAAAGGGTTACCTCGGAACCTAAAGTTCTAAGGAAGGAATATAGATGGGTTTTAGTAACTAAGTGTCTGACACTCCCTTCCGCTCCACCCAGAGCGGGAGGAGTCATTTGATGATTTCCCTCCCTCAAAAGGGTGTCGCTGGGAGAGGACAGCAAGGGACACGCTGGACCAGATGAGACATTAGGGATGCGTTTCAACCAGAGAAGTGCGCGGATGCGTGGCGACGTATGTGTGTAAAACTGACCAATAACAACACTAGAGTCTGGCCAACGAAAGCTGACCACGAATTAATTTCTAAACTTTTGATATGGCAATAATTTAGCACTGTCAAAATTGAATTGAATTTCGACTATGATTCCTAGCCCCTATGTTTGTGTTAGGAAATAAACTTATAGTTATAACTTTTTCTTGAATTCTACCTTTTCGATATAATGTCGTGCCAGGAAGTCGAGCTGTGAACTACAATGCACGCAGAAGTTATAAAAATGCCATATATGTATACTAATTTTTAGGAAAGATTTTAATATTTGATTGAGTGGTATATTATGGCAAGTCCCATTGCTCGCGCAAGTTTTTATTTATAAGTTTTTTCCGCTTACAACACAGAATTGAGCTAATCATTCCTTTCTCCTTACCCATACATTCCTTATCGTTCGGAACGAGATTGGAAGCTCATTTGCGCGCGACCAAAAAGTGTCAGTGCGTTTTTCGCATTCAAACCGCTCACCGCTCATAACCTCTAATTATAGTGAGCTAGTCTCGTCTAGCTTACTTAAAAAGTGTAATTTTTGCATTCGCACGCGCCGCTTTATAAACAGTCTAGGTCCAGACGCCAGTGTGAATACTGACCCGCAAACCGCTCTTCGCTAATACCGCTTACTCAACCCGCATCCGCATCAAAAACTGTATAACTAATAAAATAAGTGTTGGCCGACACAAGTGGGACATTTAAACAAGTGAATAGTGCATCAAGGAGAAGCAGGAAGAAATCAGGGAACACGTGAGACGTCTGCAAAGGGCTGTCCTTGCCACGTGTTACGTCCAGAAAGTCTCAAGTAAGTCCATCCATCCATATTCCTGAAAACCATCATATCACGAAAGCTCAATTCTGTGTCGTCCAACAGTTCACCACGCTAAAATCTACACCCCAATAAAATTAATTCACCGCATACCAAGGTCCTTCGAAGTCGTTTTTAAAACTTAACCACCATAAGTTATTTGGTCCAATCGAGTCGGATTCAAAGAATCAACGATCCTAATATAGGTCATACCTAGGATTTAGGTTAAAATACCTAAAATACAACGTTCGTAAAATCGCCATATTGAACGAACCTACTTGCGTTCGTACATTCCCCGCTAGGTACATTATTCATTGAGAATTACTGTATCAACTTAATATTTCGCCTGCTGCATTGAAATAGCATAGGTAAATATTCAATCCGCTAATTATCGTGAGTTAGTCTTGTCTAACTTACTTACAACGTATATTCATCCGCATTCCTTTTGTATACCCGCTTAGAATAAAATAATTATTCTAAGTCTACCCGCTATACCTATTATCGTGAGTTGGTCTCGTATAACTAACTTATTCAACTTTATTTCTTTGTATACCCGCTTAGAATAAAACAATTATTCTAAGTCTACCCGCTATACCTATTATTTTGTACGCTATATTTTCTAGAACTACTCCAACATGGAAGATCTTAAAATGAAAGTTAAATTACTTCAAGCGAAAAATAATACAATCTTCGAACATTTAACATCGCTATACGAAACTTCTAAGAAAATAAACACAACTAATATTGAGCTTCGTTCGGTGGAAACATTCATGGCAGACACAGAGATTCTCTCAGTCACTCGTCAAGAATTTAGTACCAATTTAGATAAAATAAATACATATTCCTTGCAATTAAATTCCAATCATAATATTGATTATAGCAGTCAAAAATCTTACGACGAAGTTTATTCTCGTATAGAGAGAGTGCGTTCGTTAATCACCGCGAACCGTACAAGGTCATTAGATCATTCATGCGCTTCTAATGATAACGCTAAACAATATAAAGGCACGGTCAAACTGCCACCGATTCAAATTCCTTTCTTTGATGGTAGGATTGACAACTGGCCTGTTTTCTATGAATCATTTAAATCAAATATCCATAGTAACTTAAACCTTACAGATTCTCAACGTGTGCAGTATTTGATAGGTAATTTAAAGGGAAACGCATTACAAATTACCGCCGGAATCATTCCCTCAGGTGAAAACTATACCACTATCTGGGACAGTTTAGTTCAAAAGTATCAAGATAAACGAGCACTAGGCTCACATTACATGTCTAACATATTAAATATTAAACCCGCAATTAATAATTCCGCATCTTTAAATGTTTTTATTGAAAGTTTTCACGCGTCCGTTTCTGCTTTAGAACAATTACAAATAAAAGATTTAAAGGATTTCATTTTGCTTAATTTAGCTTTGAAAAAATTAGACCCCGCAATCGTAAATTTATTCGAAGCGCATATGAGAGATGAGGAAATTCCTACTTATACGGATTTCGTAAAATTTATAAAATCGCAAGTTAAAATATTGGATCGCACTATTTCATCTCGAACCGCGTTAGTGAGTAACAACCCTAATAAAAATAATCCTTCTCGTAATCAGTCACGTAATAGTACAGTGCATACTTTTGTTGCTTGCGATAATAATCAAAGTTGTTTGTATTGCAGTAAAGTTGATCATTATAAACTTTACACTTGTCCAGCCTTTCAATCCCTCTCAGCCAATTCGCGTTTGGATTTTATTAAAAACAAACGTGGATGTGTAAACTGTCTTAGTATAACGCACACTGCTTCACAGTGTAAATCTATACATAACTGTAGGGCGTGTAATAAAAGACATCATTCGCTTTTACATTTAGAACATAGCTCGTCGCAACCGGTTTCAACTGACGTTGCCGCAAATTCACAACAGGTGGCGCTGTGTGCGTCCGCTCGTATCAATAATGTAAACAAACCACTTACATCGATACTGCTTTCTACTGCCCAAGTTTATGTTGATAACAAATATAGCAAACACGTTTCTGTGAGATGTTTAATAGATAACGCTTCGCAAAATAATATAATTACTTCCGCTTGTTGTAAAAAACTTCAATTAAACATTATACCACTTTCAAACTCCGTTATAAAAGGGGTCGGATCATCTTCGCGGCCTGTTATAGGTTACGTTGAGATAAAAGTTACTGCTAAAATTAAAAATAATTCTTTTAACATTACCGCACTAGTTATCGATAGCATTACAGATAACTTACCATCTCACTTTGTTGACACTACTGCAGTGCAACATTTGTTTGATTTACCGCTCGCTGACCCACTGTGGCACGTACCTGGTGAGGTTGAATTGCTTCTAGGGGCAAAACTGTTCCCGTATTTATTACTCAACAATAAAATTATCTCACCTACCGCTCCATCCGCTATTGAAACCGTGTTCGGTTACATTCTTATGGGTGAGGTACCCGCTAGTTTATCTAATAACAATTATAGCCCCGCTGAATTAAATACCGTTTCATATTTTTCTACCTCGCTAAATATAGATAATTTTCATTGTTTTCTGTCGTTAGACGAATCCTTACATAAATTTTGGAACATTGAAGAAATACCTTCAAAACATTTTATGAGCCCTGCTGAACTGGAGTGTGAACAGCTGTACGCTTCTACTGTGTCACGTGACTCCAGTGGTAGGTATTGTACCGCGTTACCATTCTGTAAAAATCCAGATTCACTTGGAAATTCTTATGCTGTCGCTTATCGACGTTTAATTAACTTAGAAAAAACTAAGCTTCGCGACCCTGTTTTGCGCGCTAGTTATAATGAAATAATCCAAGAGTATATCGATCAAAATTATTTAACTGAAACTACACCTAGTTCTGTTAATCAGACTGTAGGTTATTACATACCGCATCACCCTGTTGTTAGGAATGATAAACAAACCACTAAGGTTCGCATCGTTCTTGATGCAAGCGCTAAGTCTCATAATGGCGTGTCATTGAATGACTTGTTACACACAGGGCCGAATTTACAGGCTGACATATTTTTATTACTTTTAAAATTCCGCTTGTTCCCTATTGCAGTTACAGCTGACATAAAACAGATGTATCTTCGAATTGCTGTTATTGATGAGCATCGAAAATACCAAACAATATTGTTTCGTTTTAATACCGCTGAACCTATTCGCGAATTTCAATTTAATCGAGTTGAATTTGGTCTTAAACCTAGTCCCTTCCTAGCCATGCGCACTGTGCGCCAGCTATCAGAGGATGAAACTCCACCCGATTCTATTATACTGCTCTTTCAAAAATTTAAAGAGCAACTACCTTTACTCTCGTCTTTAAAATTACCTCGTCATGTAGCCGTTACTATGGGTTGCGTGACAAATATAGTAGGTTTTGCTGATGCCAGCTTGAATGCATATGGCTGCGTCATATACTTACATGTCATTGATACAAATGGTAACACACACGTAAATTTGGTGTGTGCTAAATCCAAAGTTGCACCTGTTAAGGTCATATCTCTAGCTCGTTTACAGCTCTGTGCTGCTATTCTTTTGTCTAAATTAATTAAATTAGTTTATGACACTTACTGCTCTCGTACCGCTATTAAAAATATAATATTTAATTTTGCCTTTTCCGACAACGGAACAAATTTCGTTGGAGCCAAGGCTCAACAACAAGAACTACTTGTTAACGGCTACCGCATAGAGTGGAAAATGATTCCACCCCGCGCACCCCATTTTGGAGGGTTGTGGGAATCTCATATTAAATCTACTAAAACGCATTTATACCGTGTTATCGGTTCTCAGCTTCTTACCTACGAGGAGCTTTCGACTGTTCTCACTGAAATTGAGGCAGTTCTAAATTCCAGACCGCTCTGTGTCCTGAATGAGGATCCGTACCCAGAACCGCTTACTCCCGCTCATTTTGTAATGGCTTCTCCGTTAACTTCGTTGCCTGTCGTGAATGTTCCCGAAACGACGAAGTCTCTGACTTGCCGCAAGAAATTGCTAGACCAGATGGTTTGTAGTTTCTGGAAGAGATGGCGTATAGAATATTTACATAATCTTCAAGTTAGACAAAAATGGTTGAGTGCCGCAGACAGTATTAAGATTGGTACAGTGGTTCTCATACATCAGGATGATGTCCCTCCTTTACGTTGGCCATTAGGTATAATCACCGAAGGTTTTCCCGGCAAGGATGGGACAACCCGCGTTGCTATGGTGAGGACATGCAGTGGCTCTTGTAAGAGACCCGTTGTCAAACTATGTCCTTTACCTTCTCAATAACATCACCGCGTTATTAAACCATAATTTATCTTTAGTTAATATGCTTAGAATATCTTTTTTTATAAGTCCGCTTTACTATAACTTCTTTCCTTTTGAGAATATTACATATCCTCAAAGCCGGGCAGGATGCTCGCGCAAGTTTTTATTTATAAGTTTTTTCCGCTTACAACACAGAATTGAGCTAATCATTCCTTTCTCCTTACCCATACATTCCTTATCGTTCGGAACGAGATTGGAAGCTCATTTGCGCGCGACCAAAAAGTGTCAGTGCGTTTTTCGCATTCAAACCGCTCACCGCTCATAACCTCTAATTATAGTGAGCTAGTCTCGTCTAGCTTACTTAAAAAGTGTAATTTTTGCATTCGCACGCGCCGCTTTATAAACAGTCTAGGTCCAGACGCCAGTGTGAATACTGACCCGCAAACCGCTCTTCGCTAATACCGCTTACTCAACCCGCATCCGCATCAAAAACTGTATAACTAATAAAATAAGTGTTGGCCGACACAAGTGGGACATTTAAACAAGTGAATAGTGCATCAAGGAGAAGCAGGAAGAAATCAGGGAACACGTGAGACGTCTGCAAAGGGCTGTCCTTGCCACGTGTTACGTCCAGAAAGTCTCAAGTAAGTCCATCCATCCATATTCCTGAAAACCATCATATCACGAAAGCTCAATTCTGTGTCGTCCAACAGTTCACCACGCTAAAATCTACACCCCAATAAAATTAATTCACCGCATACCAAGGTCCTTCGAAGTCGTTTTTAAAACTTAACCACCACCCATGTAATAAGGGGCGCGCCTATCGCCATCAATCGGGAACAAATCCAGAATCCGTGACTGTTATTGAGAAATTCGAAGCAGTGTAAATATCGCTTATTAGTCTTGAATAATAAAAATATCAAGTCCGTTTAAGCAGCGTATAACCAGTGTTGGCAGCTCTTGATTTTTTTAAATTGCCGCCTTTTTTCTTCGACAGCTTTCGTTGGCCAGACTCTATATTAGCTCCTATTGGTAGCTCAGTGTTCAATGTTTTAATTAGTATATTGGCGTGTGCTAGCTGACATGTGGCAAATGATTGATTTTAATGTGATGTGTTTCGTAATGCCAATTACTTCTCATACGATAAATGTGTAGAATCAAGTTCTTCCAACTAAACAGACAGCTGTTCTGCTGGGAAGTTTGTTGCTCCACTTCTTTCCAGCTAAAGCACTAGTAATTGGTGAAGGGTGGGCGTTTTAGAGGGAATGTCTTTTGTAAATTAGACCTTCAAAAAGTGCTGATTTTCAGCCTAATTTGAATAAATTACTTTTGATTTTAATTTTTGAGCTTAGTTCCTCGCACACCGCATACCTACCTCTCATAATTCTAATGGGTACTCAGCCTTACTGTAATAGAACGCGTTAAATTTTATGACTGCTCTGAAGTGAGCTACTCGCTGCGCAGTACCGCCCCCTCCCTCCCGCGGTCACGCGAATTTGTTATTGCGCAACGACTCGCCTCGTGTTCGGAGCGGCCACAAAGTTTAAAAGGGCTGTACCTTTCGGAGCATCAGGTTTCTTCTTTACGGTATCTTGTTCCGGTTTGTGTCTCTTTTTATTCTTCTGCTTGTTCTGGTTTCCATCTGAAGGATCAAATAAACTGAAGAAGGAATCCATGGCTCTGTAACAATATAAATATTTAACTTTAATACGCATGATGACAGGGTAAAATAGGAAGTCCGTAATAAGTATGTAATAAAAAAATATTAACACGTTATTTATTGCTTTGTCATATTAATAAAAAATGATTTAGAAAAAAACAAAGGGGGGGAGGCTATCCCTAACTGTCAAATCTTCTCAATTAAAAATGAACCTTATGTCTATGCAATAAAGTTGAAATACTATCAAAGAAATTTGACAGATTGTGAACTTGATGTGCTGGCCTCTGTACTTTTAGCGTGCAGTTCCTGGTATAAGCGGTGGCGCGGCGCGGGCGCAACGGAGCGATAATACAGTTTCGCGCGTAAAAGTGTACAATCATCAACAATCATATACAAATTCGCCAGTCAATGAAATCAACTTTATTTTTGTTTATTAATAGGTTACCAACGTTATATTACTTTACGGTTTGTGAGCATCCCTGCATTAGGGGGAGGTAGCTACCCCCCCCCCTCGACCTCGCTGCACCCCACAGGGCGCATTACGTCACAACTCAGTATAAAAGGACTGACGTCATGCCACATTTTAATACAATATAGCGACGTAATCTTTGGAATACATAAAAAGAGAAAAAATACGTGTCTAATATTCATCATGCCTGTATATTTCTTTGAAGTAAAACACGGAGTTTGACAGCAATTGACTATTTGAAACAGTCAAAAGTCAAAAATAAAATATGAAATCACATAGAAAAAGACGCTCGTCTTAAAAACTTCCATCACCGTACAGAAATTAAATACTATGCGAAGATAGAATTTTGAAATTGCATTTAATGCTAATAAGTATTCCATTTGATTCTAAAAAAATTGTGACGTCAAATACAAATCACGTACAAATTCCGCGTTTTGACAGTTTATAAAAAGTAACGTTATTGACTACCCTTTCTAATACCCAATATGCCAGGCTGTTGGTTGATAATAAATAAAGTATAGGTATTTCATAGTGTAAATATACCCACGGACAAAAGATGGCGTGCCAAAATACATTACAAAGATTACAATATTATCTTTAAATCTAGACCATCTGTTTGTCTATCACACTAATATTATAAAGGCGAACGTTTTTGAGTGAGTGTGCGTGTGTGACCGGAACGGATCCGGGTAAAACTTGGCACAGAGGTAGTTTATAACCTGGATTAACACGTAGGATACTTTATATCCCGGTAGTACAGAGGCCAGCACATCAAGTTACCACAATCTGTCAAATTTCTTTGATAGTATTTCAACTTTATTGCAAAGACATAAGGTTCATTTTTAATTGAGAAAATTTGACAGTTAGGGATAGCTTGATGTGCTGGGGTCTGTACGTTCCCTTGGGATCATTTCCGACATTCACGTGTGCGAAGCCGCTGGTAGCAGCCAGTGTTAAAATAATAACAGAAGGCAAAGCGTGCGCCCCAAAAGTTAAATTTAATGTAAGCATTTTTGTTTCATTTGTGAGAAATCGTTCGACTTTATTTGGGCCTCCCAACTAATTTTGATACACGCTACGCTACTGAACGCATCGTAGCATATAGCACAACATCATCTGCCTGGCTTTTCCCAACTATGTTGGGGTCGGCTTCCTGTCTAACCGAATGCAGCTGAATACCAGTATTTTACATGGAGCGACTGCCTATCTAATCTTCACAACCCAGGAACTGGGCAATACGATACCCCTTGGTAAGACTGGCTGTCAGACTTTCGGGCTTCTGACGTAACGAGAACGACTGTCAAAGATGCACAAATGACAGCCGGGACCAACGGCTTAAAGTGCTTTCCGAGCCACGGAGGAGTCTCGGTATGTAAAGATGCTCACCCATCCACGGCCAACCCATACCTTGGTAATACTGGCTGTCAGACTTTTGGGCTTCTGACGACCCGTAACGACTATAGCACATGTCTGGTAGAAAAGCAGCCTCACTGAGGATCACAACTTGGATGAGGTTCGAGTTATCGAGGTTTCATTGTATCATTTAGGTAAGGATCGTTAAAACGGCAGTTACACCTAGTGGTGTGACCGTCGGACTGCCAAGTCATAGGTCTCGAGTTCGAACCGAACGCACGCAGATCTGACTTTACGGATCCATTTCCGTATTGTATAATTATCACTTGCTCAAAAATCGGTGAAGGAAAACATCTAGAGGAAACCAGCATGCTTGAGAGATACTTCTCAACAACATGTGAAGCTAAGTCAGAGCCCCATGGGCAGCATAAGAACTCAGACAACAGGTTAGTCACTACCGGGCAAGCGGGATTGTACGAGTAAATGGGATTATTCCGGGTAAGCGGGATTGTACGAAAGGGTTACCGCTACCCCGAAACTTAAAGGAAGGAACATGTCTAGGTTTTAGTCAGTAAAAGTCTGACACTCCCTTCCACTCCACCCAGAGCGGGAGGAGTATTTTGATGAGTTCCCACCATAAAAAAAAAGAAAAAGTTTAGTAACCAACCGAAAGAAAACATTTAGGATCATTACCAGCCAGTTACACAACACGTCACGCGTTAGACCGAAGAAAAGTGATTTTCTAATCTTATCTGTAATGTGACAAGATCTTAAAATATTCGCATGTTTAGCGGCAGGTCATTCACTCCTCTTTTTATCACTTGACCTCGATTTAGACTCTAATATTATGTAAATAAGCATTAATTTATATGTAGCAGGTACTTCCAAAAGTCAAAGTCGAAAAGATGGTTGTTCGACATAATTTCAGGTTGGTACTCATGAAAATCAACAACTTTGTCCATGGGACCAACTCTGAAATATGAAAAAAAAAAATATCTGCTGTTCCATACATTTTGACGAATTATGCGAACATAAATGTACCTACTGAACAGTTGATTTTTTTTTTGTGATTTAAGGTAAGTATAGTGTCGTAGTCAAAGTTGTTTATTTTCATGAGTATAGTAACCCTGAAAGTATGTCCCTCGTTTAACCTAACACACTGTATAATTTGTTAGTGCATTGACTCATTTGACCCGCCACAAGCCAGCCCGCGCCGGCTGAGCACAGCTTCAAATTCCCCCCAGCGCCGCCCTAAGCCTAGGTCCGTACCCCACAGGGGGTGCCCTTAGCGTGTAGTCGCTTAGTTTGTAAGTTTTTAAGCACTGGCTTGAGGCTACAATTTATTTAGGCATCGGATTTCAATATTAATTTTATGATACATATGTACTTACAAATTCTTAAAAACAACAAGTTGTTAGTTTCACTATGTAAATCTCGATACAAATAAAAACAATATTATTCAGCATGTAATGATTTAAAGTAAATTTTAAACTTCATAAACCCAAAATACTTAAAATCAGTGGAAATCCTACCTACATGAATTCAATTATATGGTTTTTAAATAAATTAACTTTATAATTGTTTAGCGGCTTAGCATCCTCATTTCCTTTTCGCATCTTATATTATTACAACAAGTAAGTTCTGGGATTCCCCGAAAGAAGTGGCTCTCAGCCATTCAAGTGGTTATTTAGGGTTTATTGTAGGGGAATTACCTGAATGATGGTTAATTCTAAGGTATTTCTGATGACGAAATATGTTATGAAATAAGGTAGGTACCTAATAATCTTACTACTATTCTAAGTGCGAAAGTTTGGATGTTCGTTACTCAATAATAACAGAACGGTTAAACAGATCTGGGTGAAATTCAGCACACAGTTTATAACCTGGATTAACTAATAGGTTTTATCCCGGTAGAATGTTCCCATGGAATAATTTCATCCGGGCGAAACCGCTGGCAGAAGCTTGTCAATATAAGTTTCTTTACGCTCATACATAATAAACAATATCTTCCAAAAAAATTACGAATAAAAAGCATTCAAAAAATCTAAACGATCTTTAAATCGTAGGTAAAATAAACAGCTGATTTCTTATTTTAGTTTATTCCCCAGATTTAGCAGAAACAAAAATAAATTTCTATCTGTGGCATTTTTTTTTTTTCAAAGTTGGCAATGATTTGACGTGAAATTGGCGGGAATTTGGCAATCGTTGGCAAATGTTGTTGTTGACGCTTGGTGAATTTTTTTTTATATTACTATGATGTAAGTGCCAAATTGAATTATTCAAATAATTATGGCTATGTTTTCCGTGTATAAATAGCAATCTACGACGTTGGTAAACAAATTTATTAGCGCTCGGCGCAACATGTCTTTTTCTTCCATACCTACTTCTCTATTAGTCGTCATCTCGGTAGTCACTCTCTTTCTAGCCATAATTATCATCTTTCACACAATCCATCCAACGTTTCTTTCGTTTTCCTCTACTTGTAAAGCCATCCACATTCATGCTCAAAACTTTCCTGACAACATTTTCCTCATTCCTCCGCATAACATATCCACACTTTTCAGTCACCGGTGTCACTTACAGACTTTCTCTTATATCCTCGTTCCTTATTCTATCCATTTGCATAACACCACACATCCCTCTTAGCATTTTCATGGGACAGACAGAGTCACCATCTGCCTAGCCTTGTCCCAAATATATTGGGATCAGCTTCCAGTCTAACAGATTCAGCTAAATACCAGGAGCAACTGCCTGTTTAACTTTATTTTTGACCGTTTCAAATAGTCAATTATATACATAACATGTTTTATAGATAAATTTATTTCCCTCAATGGCTATAAATACCAACTTCTTATCAGTTTCATATAAATGACTTTATTATCTGATATTATTGAGTATGTAGATTGTATACAAAGAGTTTGTGGCTAAGTAAAAACAGCCACACTGGTCGGTCAACCAGGTTAAACTACGCTTGGTGCTGTAGGTCTGTGGATGGGTGACTATTCTTTCATACTAAGAACCCAACATGCCTCGGAACGCGTCATTGGTAATAATTTGTGGATCTTTGACTTTTGTTACGGATCATCAGAAGCCTGAAAGCCTGACATCCACGTTTATGTTATGCATCTTTCTCAGTTGAATATTTCAACATGAATGATGTAACCCAGTTTTTGAGTCTCCATAGAGTTTCTTGTCATAGGTACCTACTGCTTGGAATGGGCAACTAGCTTCATCTTTCTGACTGGCCGACCCCAAGACAATTCAAAAGTGCCTGTAATTGGTTTATTTGAAATAAATGCTTCTAGTTTGAGTTTGACTGATCTTACCAAAATAATTAATATATAAATAATATTCTTGGACATTTCACACAACGCCATATAGTCCCAAGCTAAGCAACCTAATGCTTGTGTTATGGTACAGAGATGACTGATAAACTACATATTATATACTTTTATTGTAAATACATACATATTATAGATAGAAAAACACCCACACCCGGAACAAATACTTGCAGGTCGTACAAATATTTGTTCCATGCGGGAATCGAACCCGCGACATGCTGCGCAGCAGTCAATCGCTCCACCACTGCGCCAACCGTGTCGTCAATGGGCGTCATATTACCCAGTAACCGGGTTTTTAAGGTCATAACGGCAGTTGCTCCATGTAAAATACTTGTATTCAGCTGCATATGGTTAAATTGGTAGCCGATGCCAACATTGTTTCGAAAAGGCGGCAGTTTCATTGACTTTGGTAAACAAAAAACAACCTTTTTAAAATAGACTAAGTGTATGTATTTACTTAACAATATTTATAAACAGGTAATACTTTTAACAAGGTTGAAAAACCACAATATTACAATAAAACTATGAAACACTATGTTTAGATATTACTCACTCACTAGATTTTAAATATTAAATATTGTGCATGGTCTATCCTGCAGTAAAAGCGCAGGCCGGTTAGCACGGCACGCCAGCATTAATGACATAATCCGTCGTGCTCTTGTCACCGCCGGGGTGCCAGCTGTTTTAGAACCCAAAGGCTTGGCACGCGACGATGGGAAGAGACCAGATGGAATGACACTAATGCCTTGGAAGGTAGGTAGGCCTTTGGTGTGGGATGCAACGTGTGTCGACACCCTTGCGCCATCCCATCTTCCTTGCACGGCGGGTTGTGCTGGGGCAGCCGCTGCAGGTGCAGAAAACCTCAAACGGCGCAAGTATAACAACCTTATTGGAAGTTATATATTCGAGCCGTTTGGGGTTGAAACACTAGGGCCATGGGGTCCGAGTACCCACTATGTTTATCGAGACATCGCCAAGCGATTGGTCGACTCTTCACGTGACCAGAGGGCTGGCCTATTTTTCGGTCAAAGAATCAGCATTGCCATACAACGTGGCAATGCTGCCAGCCTTTTGGGAACTTTTCCTGTTGACAGCGATGTGGACGAATTTTTTGATGCCCTTTGATTTATTTTATTTTGTTTCCCTCCTGTTATATACTTGTAAATAGTTATTAGTAATGTTTTAGGTTTATAGTATTGGTTAAAAATGTAAGAGAATTTAATATTGTGCAATAGTAGTACAATCAAAATATTGTAACAGTATGTTTTTTTTTTAAGTGTGAGTGAGATGGAAGATAATAATAACAATCCTATAGATTATGTTTGTGGTAAAATAATAGCCCAAATTTAAAAAGTATAAAGATAAAATTTGGGTGAAAAATAAAATTGAAAGCAGCAGGTTTTTGAAATAACATCTTTTAATACTAAAAAGTGATTCGCATACTAGCTTTTGTTATTTTTTTATTTAAACTTCATTAATTTTAGCTAACACCAAATTATATACAAATACCTACTTAAAAAAAGGGTAAGTCTAAATATTATAGAGATCGCACTTTGTTTCTCTTATCTTATGTATATGATAGTGCAGCTATACCTAATTATTATAGTTTATACATTCACTTCTCATTATTAAATGTAGAGCCTGCCTTTCTTTTATGCAAAAATTGTCTTTCATTTCATAAACTCAAGGTCTTTCAAAAGATAACTAGAATAGCCCGCGAATTAATGAATATTTATAAAAACAGCAGTCGAATACATGAAAATACAAGACCGTAAAGAAGTGGATACATTTTTAAATTGTTTTTTTAATATATATTTTTAATAAAATTGATAGGTGCAAAGGTACTCACGCAAACAGCTGTTATGATACCCAAGGTCACTGCTTTACTAGCTTGTTGCCAACGCAAGTTCTCGGACTATTGTGAGTCAATAAACAAACAAGGGAACACAGCCAAATTATTTACAGTGACGTAAAATTACGATTTGTTACAACTGAACAAATATTATTGTACAACACATTGGTAATCGCACGACGGACTCTACGCGATTAAACGTAACGTCACACGAAACGGAACTAATGTTATTAAAGAGAAATGTATAATGCTTTTGTTTTAATTCCGATAAGATAATTTCGTTACGGTTGCGAAAATTTCGTCATGAATTGCATTTCACTGGACATTTTGACATTTTGCAACCATAACATCATTTGTTTTTGAGATGGCAAGGATTCTTTGAAATGGTGAGTCGTTCAGAAATATGTTATCGTATTATTTATGAAAATTTCAAATAAATGTCGTTCTTATAATCTTTTACTTGCAGTTATTAAGGAATTAACAACTTAAAATAATAATAACAGATACATTCAGGTAAGCAGTGATAGCAAAACTCATTCAAAATTTGTTACTTTGAATTATTAAATGATAGCCCGACAAATTATTTGATTTCAAGACAAACCTTATACAGAGGTTGCCATTATTATATAAAGCTTGTTTTAAAAAATAACGAATATAAAGCATGCAGAAAAATAGTACAGTTTAATAGATATCGCAGCAAAAGAGAGTAATCATAGCAGACACACTTAAAAACTCCAGTTCGTTTCCTAACTTGAGATGAGAACGCAAATAAAATATTCTATTCTAAACATGAACAATCTGTGGAAATTTTCTGTCAACTGTCAAGCAACTCAAGCAAGCAAGTGTCATTGTCAAATTCTGTTGGCGGAAAATTACAGATTTTTCATTTTCAGTCGGATTTAAACACAAATGTTACAAAATGTCTATACAAGTAGAAAATAACTTAAAAAACAATGAAAACACAGAAATATTTGAACAAAAAGCCCACTACATGGCTTGCTCAATTGCATCCGACGGCCCTGCGAACATTAACAAATATTTTGAACCCTACGTTGCTGACGAAAACGGAGGTAAACAACACTGAAAACTTTTATTTTACTAATCTACACGCATAATTATGTTCCCAGTAGCCCGGTAGTCAGTGATGTATAGTACTGTAAGGGCCAGAGGGACCTCAGCGAGCTCAGAGGTAGAACGTGTGTAGTGTGTTGTAGGGATATATAAAATACAATCACACGGGGCAGCAGCTATTGAATTATATTGCTTTCGAATACATACGTCAAGCAGCACGGCTACTGACGACAGACTCCTTCATTTCTTTTATAACGGCCTATCAAACTATTCTATTATCTTGAAAGGTCGAATTCTGTCAGTTATTTTCTAACCAACCAGGCTCTAAGTTCCACAAGGTTTCAACAGTACACATTGCATCAGTTACATTAAATTAATTAAATTTGTTGTATTCAGGAGCATATTTGTTGCACCTTTGTTTTTTTTTATGGAGAATCATTAGAAAGAAAAACTGCCAGTAACAATATGAGCTTGGAGTTTTTATGTGATTATCGCACAATTAGTATTCGACCTCTTGCGAAGGATCTCGTCCATAGCTCCCATCTAAAAATAGTACAAGTCGCTGATCATAGCATCTGCAACGCTCCATCAAGAAGCAAGAGTTTGGTACTCCCCTAGCTTGTCCCAACTATCAAAACCAATGCCAAGTGTGCACCTCAATGCCATGGAGAGCCTGGCCTGTTCCATAGCTCAAGGCATGCTGGTGTATTATTACAGGACACATTGATCTTTCAGATTAAATAGTTCTTCCCTCAAAAGACCATTTCAGACACCAACCTACATGGTCTTCACATGATCTGTCCAAGATTATGTCTGGACATTAAAAGAGACTTGTGACCTCTGAGTTGATGTGTTAGGAAGTTATGGTTTCCGCACTCAGTCCTTAGGCCATTATGATGCGTGGGCCATGGTGGCCTTCTGTGGTTATTCCAACCTGCCTACCTCAACCACTGAGGTTGTTTTAGCCTTCTCAGAGTAGTCAGATAAGAAACGCCAAACTCATACAGTTTAAAAAATATTAATATATATATAAAAGTGTGTATATATGAAAATCTATTTAGAAAAATAAAATCATATTCACTACATCATTTTTTTTGCAGAATTATCTGCATCATTCCGTGGATACCCATTGACTGGTAAAAAGATGAGCTTTCCAGAAGGTTATACAGCAGTTGTAGTTACAGAAGCAAAGCGGCCCCTTGCTGAAAACGCTGAGAGGAAATTTCAGGTGATACATTATATGAGGAGCTGGTGACTAAGTACTAACAGCCCCACAGGTTAAGCTACGCTTGCCAGGGTTGGCTGTGGATGAGCGATCATCTTTACATACCGAGACTCCTCCGTGTCTCGAAAAGCACGTTAAGCCGTCGCTGGCTGTCATTTGTGCATCTGTGACAGTCGTTAGCCCGAAAATCTGACAGTCAGTCTTACCAAGGGGTATCGTATTATCTAGGTACTGGATTGTGGAGGTCAGATAAGCAGACGCTCCATGTATAATACTGGTATTCAGCTGCATCCGGTTAGACTGGAAGCCGACCCCAGCATAGTTGAGAAAAGGCTAGGCAGATTGGTTGATTCATAGTTGAATAGCATTTTACAACTCTCATCATATTCTCAGGTGACGGGAGGATTCAAAGAATTCACCAATTGGAACTGGGACAAGAAGCCATCGGAGAACGATAAAATAGTTGGAGCATTAGATTGGATACACATTGCTGATGCAGTAAGTACTAACTGCGTTTAAATGCAGTCCTACAACTCCTCACAGGCTATCACTACTAGCAGCAGTGATAGCCTGGTGGTGTGACCATCGGACTGACAAGTCGTAGGTCTCAAGTTCAAACCCAAGACATGCATCTCTGAATTTACGGATTCATGGGCGTATTGTATAAATTATCACTTGCTTAAAAATCGGTGAAGGAAAATATCTTGAGAAAACCAGCATGCCTGAGAGATATATCTCAACAGCATGTGAAGCTAAGTCAGAGGCCCATGGGCAGCATAGATACTCTGACACCAGGTAAGTCACTAACCACACGAAAAGAAGAAGTATCCTACTCAGTCATCATAATCATTCTTCCACGCCCGATCCAGCTGTCCCTTGCCGCCCTCCCCCAGCGACGCCCTAAGCCGAGGTCCGTACCCCACAGGGGGTGCCCTTAGCGTGTAGTCGCTTAGTTTGTAAGTTTTATAAAGCTCTGCCTGGAGGCTGTAATTTATTGTAGCATCCTCTGGCAAGTCCGGTTTAGCATTAGACAACCCTATGGTTGAACTGTGAGATGCCATTAACAAAAATACTTATGTACGCGCGTCAGTTATACGTCTTTGGCATCATTATTTTAACTAGTAGTAAAAAAAAAAAACAGCTGTACATTTATGTTCGCATAATTCGTTAAAATGTATCGAACAGCTGATTTTTTTTTCTTAGTTCGGAGTTGGTCCCATAGTCAAAGTTATTCATTTTCATGAGTTCTATATTCCCTGATAGTATGTCTCTCGTTTAACCTAACACACTGTAAGTACCTATATTTTGTTATAGTATTGGAGTCTTTTATATTAATTTTATTGTTTCTTTTTTTTGCAGCTACATGGAGATGACGATAGCTAAATAGGATAAGTATTTAAAACTATGAATGTAATTATAATAAATAACTATGACTTTAATATATATTTTGTTTATAATTATTTCCGAGTAATCTTTGCTGTGGCACCCGCCGTGTTTTCTGTCCTCTCTGCATCACCCTTTTTTTTAGGGTAGGAAATCATCAAATGTCACGCTCTGGGTGGATCGGAAAGGAGTGTCAGACACTTACTGACTAAAACCCATCCATGTTCCTTCCTTAGCCCTTTATGTTCGGGGTAGCGGTAACCCTTTCGGACAATCCCGCTTACCTGGCAGGCTTCGGCCCCTTCACATCTGACATATCTTTGAGGCGCGCGTGACTCCGCGCTGTCCGGCACGGGCCTGGTCCTGATCGGACTCGTACTCAGCGGCATCCGGTTAGAGTGGAAGCCGAACCCAACATAGATGGGAAAAGGCAGGTAGATTGACTTTATGTAGTCATGTACCAGAACATTTTGCAAAGGGACGACATTTTTTAAGTTTAACCCATCTAATACGTGTTAGTATACGACGCTGAACAACCCTCTTTCGGATCGGGCATGAGTTTTGTTACACCCTGTATAATTGGCGGCAGATTGTCGAACTAATGCTACCTCTTAATGACGAATTTATCTTGCCTGCTTCGCCCGTTTTTACAACGTGACTGTAATTTAGCTACTGTACCTGGCTTGGGTATTTGCGTGGCGAGACGGGGGGAGCATTGCAAGCCGTTCATTCGTCAATGCTTATGGCGTAGACCGCGCATTCCTAAGGCACGCGGTACAGCGCTGAGGTCAAACTAAAAGATTTGTCTGATCTGGCTCTGAAGATACAGGCCACGCGTAGTTTTGGAGTCAGGGAGACTGATAATTTGTTTGCCAAATATAATCCCTAACTTCAGTACCAAATGAAATCTAATGTCTAATCTCCTATTTCAAGACAAATTAAGAAGTACACCTTAGAATAAGACCAATTGTAATAAGGGTTGTGCCAAAACATTTGTAGTTTAACCTTATTATTATTATTTATTTACGTTTAAAATTCTGTCACCCAGTCGCGACCGTGGCGTGCTGGGCACATTTTGGTTTGTCGTCTATACACGACTGTGGCGGTCAAAAGGTTAAGGTCAGCGCGGTACCGCGCCTACACAAACAGACAGACTAAAAGCTAGCAATTGCCCGCGGCTTCGCTCGCATAAATTCAAAATTTGATTATCAATTCTGGATGGACTTGTTGTTTGGCCGTTGCAATCATGGGCTCAAAACCGAACGTACACGTGGCGCCATCTATTATCATAAGAACGCTATTGTTGGTTTACCGTACCTCGGGAACAGTACTTTTTTCGTGATGAAAGGTACCCTATGTCCGTTTCTGTACACCTGACAACGTATATGCAACATTTCAGGATGATCGGTTCAGCGGTTTAGACGTGAAAAGGTAACAAACTGACAAACTTACTTTCGCATTAGTTGGAATCTTGGAATGTATGTAGGTATAGATCAATCATTCTGCCTAGCCTTTTACCAACTATGTCGGGGTCGGCTTCCAGTCTAGGATGCAGCTGAATACCAGTATTTTACATGGAGCGTCTGCCTATCTGACCTCCACAACCCAATAACTGGGTAATACGATACCACTTGGTAAGACTGGCTGTCAGACTTTCGGGCTTCTGACGACCTGTAACGACTGTCAAAGCTGCACAAATTACAGCCGGGACCAACGGCTAATAGATACATAATAAAACATCATAATATTCAACAAATGTTATTTATTTAAAGCAGAAACGATATAATTAAAACTATTTATATTCCATACTCATTTTGGTATAAAGTTATTGCAAGTATTAAATAAGTATGGAATTGTGAACACTAGTTGGACAATATAAATAATAATTATTATAATAGCTGACATCAGCGTTGCTTAGAGAAAAGAAAATTCTCCGGACACAATATTAACAAAACACTACCGTTTTAAACATTGACAACATTCCATTCAGAAGATCTGGGGATCTAGACTAAGTCACATTTTCACTAACGATAACGAAATCAGATAAATCCGATATGTATGGAATTGGCATAAGCTATCGAGAAGTCACGTGATCAATCGATTTCGATCGTTAAGTGCTAGACAATGTCAAATTGCATAACGAAACTCGATCGATATTCCCATACAAATGCGTTGACAAGTCGCGTTTTTGACAATCCGAATCGCTGAGTTAAGGAATTGGGTATTTGTAAGGGCAATAGCGGCAATTAATACCGTTACCTACTTTTTATGAAATCTCAAAACACGGAATTTGTATGAAATATAACAATGAGGACACAGATTTTTTGAAACAAATGAAATACATAATAACACTAAATACGATTTTATAATTATATCTTCGCATAATATTTAATTTCTGTACGGTGATGAAATGAATGATGAATTTTTTTAAGACCAGCGTAGCGGTCTTTTAGCTAAGTGATTTTATTTTTGACAGTTTCAAATAGTCAATTGTTCGATCTACAATTTTCAAAACCGAATCGACACGGAGCGATTGACACTTGTGGGGGCCTAGACAGGTATCAATCGCTCCGTGTGTTATCCCAGCGATTCGGATTGTCAAGAACGCCACTTGTCAATGCATTTGACAATAGCTGAACAGAACTGAATAAGTGTGGTAAGTCCCCAAGTTTCATGTAATAGGGATAAGAGTTTTTTTTTATGGTTGAATTGATTATTCTAAATAGACTTATTGTCTTCTAAGACCTGTAAATACGTACCTACTTGACCGTCTTCCCGTCTCAATAATTATCTACTTATAAGATTCGGTGCAACCAATGTTTCTTTAATACCTATGTAAAACTAGCCGGCCCGGCGAACTTTGTTCCGCCTAACAGTTATTTTACTAAAATAAAAGATTTTTTTCTAAAATAAACGAACCCTAAGTTACTCCTTATTACATCAGCTACCTGCCAATAAAATTCCCGTGAAAATCGGGCCAGCCATTTCAGAGATTAGTCGGAACAAACAGACAGACAGACAAAAATTGAAAAAAAAGTTATTTTGGTGTATACGTACCGTATTATATTCACATACATGTAGTAAAAAACGGTTATTTCAATATTACAAAAAGACATTCCAATTTTATATATATTTATAGATTCACCTACCTACCGATATTTTCAAATAAGTGAACAAGAATGTGACGTGTCGTTCTATCCCCATGACGTGACGTTACTAAAAGCCCCCGTAGCACGAACGATTTTTTATCGCGATTATAATAATTAATTAATTATTAATTTATTTATTTATTTTATTATTATTTTTTATCGATTTTTTTTTATCGGCATCAAACAAACTTTTCAAGAGCACAATCAGCTTACTGCTGTTCTTACAAATGGCGGCACAAGTTACGGCGGGAACGAAGTTCGCTTCTCACGTCAGCGTGTACACGCCTGCGCGGAGCTTCACGCACGGAGTCGGTGACCCCTTGCCATTGCTCGCCAGGCGTAATTACAACCGACAATCCGCCTTCCGAAGCTTACCGCGTAAGTAGATATTTAAAAATGCATTATTTATTTATGAGGACCAGAGACACAATGCTATTCCACCTTGCAATTTGCATAGGCAATTGTTCGGAGTTGTTGTTTGGAGATGTTCAAGTTTCAGCAGTTATATAGATATCAACCTAATAGTAATTCAGAGGCACCAGACGAAAAATAATTCTGGATAAAAAAGTAGGAGCACCTTTTTTGTCTATAGCCTTACTTATCTTGATAATTTATACAGTGATTGCCACTGAAATAACTGACTCTTAATAGTATGAGACATTGTTCAGCGGAATTCTCCAAAAGCCTGCTGCCCCGGAACACAAAGGGCTAAGGATTCCTTCCTTAGCCCAAGAATGGGTTTTACTCTGTAAGAGTACCTAACACTAGCCTCTCCGTTCTACCCAGAGCGGATGGATTCATTTGAGGATGTGAAATCTTTATACAAAATCCAAAAAATTGACGTTGTGCTATGTAGAGTAGGTACAGTCTAGTACACTACGTGATAATAACTTGCTAAAGAAACTATGTGACTGGCACAGGAAGGTCAAAAGTAATTAGAAGAAAGTCAAGACAATAGATGAATAGCTGTAAGTACCATAATTAAGTGGGTACGTAGTACTTAACGAGTTGTTGTCGGGACCCACGATACGGCATTACAATATAATGTAACTCTCATCTAGATTACAATGTTTATAATAATACCTCAAAAGAAAATAAGAAACATCATTGCAAATCTGGATCTGGACAACTAAAATATAAGACGTAGTAACATACTAGCTTACCAGCGAAGATAGCGTGTGACCATTTATTTTGACACTAGCTTCTGCCCGCGACTTCGTACGCGGACCCTGTTGCTTATGCCAGCGACAACGGGGTCGCCATTTATGTTATTTTTTATCATTTTTCACATTTAAATCTTTTATCACACTGAGCTTTAGTTTTATATCATTCCAACATCCACCAAAACATACAGTCCATTTGTCATCGTTTTCATTTTGGTAACCGCATTATTATATTCCCCACTTGTCTCTAGAGACCTAGAAGTCAATGCGTAGATACGGTTGGAATTCAAGCACAATTCTCTATCCGTGAACGTCTCCGACTCGCGAGACTACATGACGTTCACGATCAGCGGTCAGTCGCACATCACGTGCCCCACTTGTCTCTAGAGACCTAGAAGTCGATGCGTAGATACGCTTGGAACTCAAGCGTAATTCTCTTTCCGTGAACGTCTCTGACTCGCGAGACAATTCATGACGTTCACGATCAGTCAGTAGCGCATCATATTCTTCACTGGTCTCTTGAGACCTAATGAATACGCTGAGAACGCAGGCGTGCTTCGCGACCCGAAGAGGTTTCCACGGAGCGAGTTGCATCCTATATAATGTTCTCAAACAGCATCAAGTCTCTCCTGACGCTCTTTGGTAATTCTTGGGATCTTATGATCCTCAATCTTTTAGCTCTTTTGGAACATTGAGAAAGATTTGACCTCTTTCTAGGCATGGTCATAGTTTTATTGTGAAGATACCTGTTCAATAAAAATCTAAATTAAAATGACTGCTCCCCTGCGTTACCGGGTCGGACCCGGTAGAAGATAAATGGAAAAGGAAATTAAACACTCAAACAACAAAAGCCCGAAGGCATATTCATACGATAAAATAAAAAAATAAATAGGACTTTTGGCCAGTAGAGTCAAATTTTCAATGATATACCATCTTCATCGAAAATCGGTCCTAAACTGTTACCGCCTTCACCGCGTGCAGATACTCCCAGTTTATGTTATTTTTTAAGTACACAGTAAAATTAGTGATAGCTTTGATTTCCACAACAGGTGTTCCAGATCTTTGATTTTTATAAGTCAAAAGATAATGCCCATCAGACCGAACAACTTTTGCTAAGACGTCATTCCTATATGTGTTATGGTGTAGCTAGGCT
Source organism: Hyppa rectilinea (assembly GCA_951799385.1). Lineage (NCBI taxonomy): Eukaryota > Metazoa > Arthropoda > Insecta > Lepidoptera > Noctuidae > Hyppa > Hyppa rectilinea. The sequence goes on along the minus strand of OX637330.1, from coordinate 8,758,651 downwards.
CTTGGAGTTCCACAACAGGTGTTCCAGATCTTCGATTTTTATAAGTCAACAGGAAATGCCCATCAGACCGAACAACTTTTGCTAAGACGTCATTCCTTTATGTGTTATGGTGTAGCTAGGCTCTTGGAGTTCCACAACAGGTGTTCCAGATCTTCGATTTTTATAAGTCAACAGGAAATACCCATCAGACCGCACAACTTTTGCTAAGACGTCATTCCTATATGTGTTATGGTGTAGCTAGGCTCTTGGAGTTCCACAACAGGTGTTCCAGATCTTCGATTGTTATAAGTCAACAGGAAAAGCCCATCAGACCGAACAACTTTTGCTAAGACGTCATTCCTATATGTGTTATGGTGTAGCTAGGCTCTTGGAGTTCCACAACAGGTGTTCCAGGTCTTCGATTTTTATAAGTCAACAGGAAATGCCCATCAGACCGAACAACTTTTGCAAAGACGTCATTCCTATATGTGTTATGGTGTAGCTAGGCTCTTGGAGTTCCACAACAGGTGTTCCAGATCTTCGATTTTTATAAGTCAACAGGAAATACCCATCAGACCGCACAACTTTTGCTAAGACGCCATTCCTATATGTGTTATGGTGTAGCTAGGCTCTTGGAGTTCCACAACAGGTGTTCCAGATCTTCGATTTTTATAAGTCAACAAGAAATACCCAGCAGACTGCACAACTTTCTCTAAGACGTCATTCCTATATATGTTATAGTGTAGCCGGGCTCTTGGAGTTCCACATCAGGTGTTCCAGATCTTCAAATTTATTCTCTCAGCAAAAAATGCTCATCACGTGGAACAATTTTTGCTATGGTATCATTATTGTATCTCTTATAGTTTAGCTGCTCTGTTGCGGTTCTGCATCAGATGTTCAAGTTTCCAAGATAAATTATAGCCTATATGTTGCCCAGACTTAATACCTATACAACAAAAAAAAAATCATTCCAATCCGTCCAGTAGTTCCGAAGATTAGCGTGTACAAACAAACAGACAAACAGACAATTTTTTTTTTTGGATTCCTGCTCTATTACTGTTTCTAAACCCCCCTCAATTATTATTTTTTTAATAAATTCAATGTACAGACACAGTTTTTTTACTGTTTTATTATATGTATAGATAGATTAATTTACGCATTGTTATGTGAGCACGGCGATTATTACCTACTTTCTTGGAGACGGAAATGTATAAACAATGTATGGTTAGCCATTATATACCTACCTATTGGTTTACCTATCGTATAAGTAGGTATCATATTAGGTAACTACATATTATATAGAAATATAAAAAACAAGGCAGGTAGGTGAAAACATATTAGGTATGCGCAAGATATCCTTCTAAACAAATCTAATCTTCTTTGTTTCATATTCTCTCTCTCCTTGACTGCTTCGTGTGTGGAGTTGTCGCTACCGCAACTGGTAGGCATGGAGTTCGATAACCAAGTCGAGCAAGTATTATCTATAAAGTTTTTTTAGAAACACTCCCATCGGACTTAAACAGAACTGGTGAAATGTTTTATGTCATACCTAAGCATATCTAAACAAAAAACTAATTTAAAATTGTCTACAAATTCAGTTCCACCACAAACTCGAGGAACAGGCTACCCACGAGTGAAGCCAACGATACCTTTTAACAACGAAGACACGTACCTACCATCACGACAACTCACTGAATGGAGCACCCTGGCAGTACAACAATTACATGAGTATGAGTGTTCTTTCTGTATTTCTATCACTTCAATTGGAAGAATTATTCATTATAGAGTCTGCTGTACAAACTGAGAATGCTAAATGGAGATAAAGCTACCAAATACATCCTGACGCGCGGAAGACATTGTTGAAACTGCTGAAGAAGAACTCAAACTCAAAGTAGTTATTTCAAATAAACCAATTACAGGCACTTTTGAATTGTCAAGGGCCGGGTCGGTCAGTCAGAAAGATGAAGCTAGTTGCCCATTCCAAAGCAGTTGGTACCTATGGAGAAGAACGGGCAAGAAACTCCGTGGACACTTTTTTAAACAAAATATGGTTACAAAATATTGGTTACATAATTCATATTATAATTATACATGTGAGAACGATGCAGAACGGTGAAAGCATCCGATATAAAATATGTAAAAAAGTTCAAAAATTAAATTAAAACAAGCCATGGCCGCTAAGAGATGACCAGTCTCTACTGACAGCGCCCGTTCACGAACATGACGCATGGATTAGCACCATTCAGCTCAACCATTTAGAAGGGAGTTATATGATCCAACACACACGCCACCATCAGCGAAACATTAAAGTGAGCATGACATACTCTCAGCCGCTAAAGCACATTCAAGTCAATGAAAAACGTACCCAGTAAATGGTCGCTTTATATTAGGTACATAGTAGAACATGGATGAAGCAGGCACAGGACCGTTAGCTAGGGAAAGGCACAAGAACGTTAGCTAGGGACAGTTTAAGCGGAATTGTCCGAAAGGGTTACCGCTACCCCGGATCATAAAGGGCTAAGGAAGGAACAACGGTGGAGCGGAAGGAAGTGACAGACTCTTACTGACTAAAATCCATCCATGTTAATTTCTTGGTAAAGCGGTAATCCTTGCAGACAATCCCTCTGAAACCTACACCACGCCTACACTCTGGAATACTTACGATTTTATATCACAGTACCTTATTTCAGATGTTGCGATTCCTCTGTTGCCGCCATCACCGTACAAGGTAGATTCACCTGATCCGGAGTCGCTGTGGCCTGAAGGTCTGTTCATAACTACCACCGTTTAACCCGCCACGATTTGGGGCTGCTAGCAACCGCCGCAGTGAGGTATTGTCTGGTAAAACTTATTGTAAATAGTATCCATTATCATGCGTTGAACCTTCGTTATCATCCTCTGGCTAATGCCCTCCTCCTCCTGGCCTCCTTAGGTAAGGTGGTATGCTTTTGCGTCAGTCGGAAAGTAGGTACTTACACATAATGCCATTCACGAGCCCGCGTCAGGTGACCCTTAGGTACTTGGCTGATTTAAACATCTGCCCTCCTGCCACTACTACTGCCATAGTCCATATAAGTCAAGGTTGCAGTCAGACATACCTATTATACTGTGAGCATCCTGTTGGTTGTTGTCTCTAAGATGGCAAATAACAACGTTTCTGCACTCACTGATAGGCTTTGCAAGGTGCCAATATGCTATGCATAATGCAGCAAATAATGTTCCCACTGCTGGGCATAGGCCTTCTCTTTACGAGGAGTGGGCTATATAATCCTCCACGCGGGCCCTATACGGGTTATGTAACGTTACCAACGGTCCACCACTGCTCCATGCCATGGGCTCATACATACTGATGGGCTCATAGCGGTAGGATAAAAACAAACCAAGCGCCAATATTGATGTTATTTATTTCTTTGCGAAATGCGCGTTCATTCCCAGTCGCCCCCGCGGGGATTGCCACCGGAGGCAAATGGGAATAAAAATTCCCAGTAGCCACCGGCGGTGACTGGGAAGTCATTGCCCCCACTTCAGTTTCACTATTATGAGTACTTGGCAAATATGGGTACTTGGCAAATATGGGTACTTGGTCTGTTCAGTAAAACACTCGTTTTGGGAATCGTAATGAATTTTATTTGCAAACCCTTATATACAGAAATGTTATAAACTGCTTACATCCTATTGGCTGATCAGCTGTATTAGAAATAGTATTAGCCAATCAGCGTTTAGCACGCTTAATTGTATTTTGAAGGTGGTCGGCGCATGAGTATGTTCTACGGTCCGACGGAGGCGCGCTGACGAGGAATGCGGTGATACATATAAACGACTGAGTGCGCTCGCAACATTTAGTGTCGAGCCGCGTGCCGCGTGGGTCAGTCGCTAATGCTCGATGATGTATGCCAGACTCCCACAGTATCCCCCTTCAAGAGAACCGTACTCGTCTAACGGTTCTGCCGGAACGGGTAACGTATGGGTTTTCTTCCCCCTCGTCTGTGGTTGCTGGCAGTATGTAGGCTGGCTTCAGTCTATCCAATGAAACCACTGATTCTCGGTTGGGCAGGCGTATCTTGAAGTACTTGTCATGTTTCTCAATAACTTCGTAAGGACCTTCGTACGGTGGCGTTAATGATTTCTTTGCACAATCTACACGTATAAATACATGAGTGCATGTCGACAGCTGCTTCGGTACAAAGATCGTACGTTGTTGACGAGCGGGTGCACGTGCGCAGGACTCATTAAGCGATGCCATTGATTCAGTTAGATGACGTAATAATAACGGGTCTTCGTTATCTATCTTCGCCGGTGCAAAAACATCTGCAGGTAATCTTAATGAGGTGCCATAAATCATTGTAGCGGGACTGTAGTTTGTCTCCTTATGAATGACCGTGCGTAAACCAAATAGTACGGTGGATAATTCTTGAACCCATTGTTGTTTATTCCCTCTTGCAGTTAATGCTGTCTTGAGAGTACGGTGAAATCTTTCTACAAGTCCGTTTGATTGCGGGTGGTAGGCAGTAGTGCGAAGTCTTGATACACCTAGTTTGTTCATTAGTTTTTGAAATAATGATGACTCAAACTGGCGTCCTTGGTCCGTTGTAATGCGCAGCGGGCAACCGAAGCGAGTAATCCATGTGTCGTATATTACTCGGGCGACGGTCTCCGCGCTTATGTCGCTGACTGGCACTGCCTCGGGCCATCTGGAGCAGCGATCGATAATTGTGATCAAGTATCGATATCCTTCTGATGGGGTGAGTGGTCCAACTATGTCGACATGTATATGTTCAAATCTTCTTGACTCGGGAAACTGTACCAGTGGTGTCTTCGTATGTCGGTGAATTTTTGAACGTTGACACGTAATGCAACATCGCGTCCAATCAGAAACGTCTCTGTTCATTGCTGGCCAGAAGTACTTCTCAGTGATCATTTTTCTCGTTGTTCGGATTCCGGGATGAGTCATTTCGTGTAATGCTTTGTAGGCTAGTTCACGAAATGATTTCGGTAAATACGGACGTGGTGTTTTTGTTGTATTTTCGCAGTAGACTTGTTTCTTTACTCCTGGTAGTGATATCTTGATAAAGTTGAGATTTTGTTGTTTCAATAAGTCTGGTAATTCTTCGTCTCGTGTTTGTTCATCTGCCAGAGTATTGAAATCGATAATAGAAGGACAGTCAATAGCAGTTATGCGAGAAAGTGCATCCGCAACCACGTTATCCCTTCCTTGTATGTACTCGATCTTGCTGCAGAATTGACTGACAAAGTGGAGTTGTCTTTCCCGTTTTGGAGTGTCGCTCGCGCTTGCTGATTTGGCCATGGCGTAGCTGAGGGGCTTATGATCGGTGTACACGATGACATCATTTCCTTCAATCAGTCTTCGAAATTGTTTGACAGCCATATTGACAGCTAAAAGTTCGCGATCGTATACGCTGTATCTTGATTGAGTGTCACTGAGCTTTTTCGAGAAGAAAGATAACGGTTTCCATACGTCTTTTATCTTCTGTTGTAAAACCGCTCCTACACTTACATTTGAGGCGTCTGTCATGATGCATAGTGGGACACCTTGAACAGGATGAGTTAATTTTACTGCTTCCGATATGCTTCGACGGCAATTATTGAAAGCATCTTCAAGTGTCGGGTTCCAGATGATAGGTGTTTTGTCGTTCTTCTTTTTATTATGAAGGAGCTTATTCAATTCTATTTGAATCTCGGCTTGTTTAGGTAAACAATCGTGGTAAAAATTTACCATTCCAAGGAAACGTCGAAGTTCTTGAACATTTGCTGGTTTCGGGTAGTTGGAAATTGTTTGAATACGCTCCGCAGTTGGCGTAATACCCTCTTCCGTAACTTCGTAGCCTAAGAAATTTAACTTGTTTTGACCAAATTGGCACTTTTCTATGTTGATTCCGATTCCGTAATTTGATAAACGTTGTAAAACAAGTCGCAAATGTTTTTCATGCTCCTCTGGTGTTTTAGAGTAGACAAGTACGTCATCAATAAAACAATAACAGCAGTAATCCAGGTTCCTCAAGACTTCGTGCATAAATCGTTGAAATGTCTGTGGTGCGTTACGCAAACCAAATGGCATACAACGAAACTCGAAAAGGCCGAAAGGTGTCGTTATTGCCGTCTCTTCAACGTCGTTCTCGGCAATCGGTATCCAAAAAAATGCTTTCTTCAGATCTATCTTCGAGTATATCTTCATGCCATCTAATTGGTAGGTAAAGTCTTGAAGTCTTGGTATAGGGTAGCGGTCTGGAAGTGTTACTGAGTTCAGACGACGATAATCACCACATATGCGGAGGTTTCCGTCTTTCTTTGTTACGACATGCATGGGACTGGCCCACGGACTTTTTGATGGTTGACATATACCCATTGACATCATTGCTTGAAATTCGGCTTTGGCTGCGTTGTATTTAATCGGCGGCAGGGGGCGGGGTCTTGCGAAGAGTGGGGGGCCGGTAGTCTCAATATGGTGCTTCACATTATGCTTGATTTCTTTCGTAGGTGTCATAGGTTTTAAGACTTCAGTGAATTCTTGGAGGAGTGAATGATAACGGTGTCCTGGTTCGACTACGTAGAGAGTAGTTTCTTGCGTAGTGTTAATCACCATCGTGTTAACTGATAGCTCGGTCAGACTGTCAACGAGTTTCTTGCTGTGCAGGTCCACCAGAAGTCTGTGGTGTCTAAGAAAATCGGCACCAAGGATTGACGTCTTCACATCCGCCATTATGAATGTCCACTTGAAGTTGCGTCGAAGGCCAAGATTTAATTGCAATGTTTTTTCCCCATAAGTCTTAATCGGTGTGTTGTTTGCGGCGAATAATTTGAAAGGCGTTTCTATCGGTGTTCGCTTAGTTTTTACGGCTAGCACCGATAGGTCTGCACCAGTGTCGACTAAAAACCGTTCTCTTGAATTATGATCAGTGATACACAGGCGGTTATTTATTTTTGCTACACCGACACCCGCCGCAGTCGATGTGGTCTTCAGTTTTCCGACGACTTTCTTGAACATGGTGGTTCACACTTTTTAGCTCTGTCTCCGAAACGGTGATGATAATAACACTGCCAGTCTGGATCACCTGGTTTCTTTCCTGACCTTGTTCTTGAGCGGGACCGTGACCTTGAACGGAAATTGCGGCGAAATGGACGACGATGACTCACATTCTCCTTCCTCAGCGCGGCGATTTCAAGGCTGAGCTTCTCAAGTTGTTTTGTGAGTACTTGAAACTGCTGATCCGAGCTTTTGCTGGTGCTCGGAGCAGCTGTGGAATGACTGACCTCCGCGATAGTCTGGTCTGTATGCTCCATCATTTTATCTGCCATCATCGCTTGGGTGTCGAGTGGAGATTCCGTATTAACGGATAGCACTGCACGGACTTGGGAAGGTAAGTGGCCCATCCATAAAATTTTGAGTGCGTTGTCGGGTACTTTTTCGCCAGCGAGTTCTCGCATTACCCTCAAAAGTTGCGTAGGCTTCTGATCTCCTAATTCTAGTCCGCTCAGAAGCTTCTGGAATTGACGAGACTCGGATTCTTCATACACCGACAGCAAACGATTCTTCAGAGCGTTGTATCTGCCGGACTCTGGTGGTTTACAGATGATGTCACTTATTTGTTCGATGTCTTGCCTCTCCAGTACTGCAATCACTAGGTTGTATTTTTGTTCATCGCCTGTCTTGTATGGTGATATCACGGCCTCGAACTGAGCAAACCACAGCCTAGGTTGTGCTCGCCAGAATTGTGGGATCTTCGCTTGTAATGCAATAGCGGAAACTTCCTTTTCGGACTGGTCCAGCATGGCGTCGTCAAAATGTTCCATGACGATCACGTCGGGGTCACCAAATATGAGTACTTGGCAAATATGGGTACTTGGCAAATATGGGTACTTGGTCTGTTCAGTAAAACACTCGTTTTGGGAATCGTAATGAATTTTATTTGCAAACCCTTATATACAGAAATGTTATAAACTGCTTACATCCTATTGGCTGATCAGCTGTATTAGAAATAGTATTAGCCAATCAGCGTTTAGCACGCTTAATTGTATTTTGAAGGTGGTCGGCGCATGAGTATGTTCTACGGTCCGACGGAGGCGCGCTGACGAGGAATGCGGTGATACATATAAACGACTGAGTGCGCTCGCAACATTTAGTGTCGAGCCGCGTGCCGCGTGGGTCAGTCGCTAATGCTCGATGATGTATGCCAGACTCCCACACTATACAATGCTTTGTTTCTTGTGAAGAATAAAATAATCAGGAAATTTGTTCCAAACCTGCATCTAATTGATGAACTCATATTATGAGTAACGTAACTAAATAAAAATCTTAATATATCTGTGATTTGACGGTGTTTTGTTATAATATTCTTAGTTAATTATTCTAAAAACACACTCTAGTTATATGTTTTAATAAAAGAGTGTATTCATAATATATGCATTATTTTTTTATTTCCGTTTAACATTTAGAACGCATGATTTAAAAGGTAAATTAACGAAGTCTATGTTGGAAACTATATTTCAATGTTATCATCAATTAAATAGATGCAGGTCTGGAATAAATTTCCTTATTAATTTATTATTCACAAGAAACAAAGCAATGTATAGCGAAACTCAAGTGAGGGCAATGACTTCCCAGTCATCGCCGGTGGCGACTGGGAATTTTTATAACCATTTGCCTCCGGTGGCAATCCCCGCGAGGGGACTGGGAATTAACGGAAATGCGTTACTACGCCCTCAATCCGCTTTGTATCGTGCTTCAGTAGGAACCAGATGCAGCAGTGCTTGATTGTCTCGCATCGCATCTTATCTCCTAAAAAAGTAAATATTATTTCATCGAACTTTATTTTCAGAAGCCGAATCCCTGGACCCATACTTACTGGAGGGTTCAGAAGCAATAGCAGCAGTCAAGAGGTCAACTCGCCATGGTCTTTACTATTTCCACGATATACCTCACATCGAGTCACTGCTCAACAACCAGGAACTCAGGATCGAGAACAATTTGAAACCTCACAGGATAGCTAGCATACGTCTTACGTGGCCCTATAACCGACCTTAACGTACCCCGAACCAACGATTAAAACCACACAAAAAAATGCAATTATATATTTGTATAAAACTGTAAAAATACTCAATAAAAGTCATTAATATTATACACAACGAAAAGTATCTAGTTATATTTTTCATTAACAAAACATATGATGTATAGTTTATAAGTAAAGTTTGTATGTAAGTTGTATCTACATTAGGAACAGATGTGTGAGTGAGTATTATGTGTAACAATTTTGTTCCTTGTTTTTGTTTACTGAATAACATTCCAAATGCAGCTGTCTAGATTAAATTGCCAGCCTAAGTAATATTTATTTTATAAAAGAGAAAGACAATAGCCTCAACAAAAGGGATTTCAGCTATTATAACCGATTTACAAACACTTTTAAAATGTGATTGAGAACCATACACATCCAGACACAATAATAATATTACTGTAACAGTAATAAAATTAGCAATTTGTAGAAAATTGGAATGCCTATTAAGGGACGGAATTAATCAATTCTAACTATTATTATCATCATCTACCAAGTTTATTAACCTAACTAAGTTGTAAATATTTGAAAAATATAGAAGACCTATAACATAGAATTATTCCTAGTTTTCTACTACAACAATTAATAATTGCTATTAAGGCAGTGATGCGTTTACACATTGAACACTTTCTTTGAATCCTTTTGAGATTATCTTATAGGCCTACGAGTATATCTCAATCTACACAATAACAAATAAATATATAATTAAAAACAGAATTAACATATAAAGTTTTTTTAAAGTACCTAAATTTGGAAGACAATTCATATTATATTTCTCAAAAACCCTGTATATTACAAACTTACACATAGGTACATTTCCAGTTTCTTGGTACAAAATATTGGTAGGTACTACAGGAACACATAAACAATATCTTAATGATGATGATATCTTTAAGAATCACATTCGGTTATCAACACCAATCATAATTTGGACAACTCACTTTGTGGTTGAAAATCAATAAATGGAACACCACACAACATAAAAATTCTATTATACTATCTAACTCATTAAGAAATGATAAGAACTTACTCCTAAGTATTGAAATGAGATTCCACTTCAAAATGAATGATAAATTGGATTGTTTACTCCTTAGTCCAAAACTGAAATAATTTACTGAACCTTAATTTCAACTTTAAATACTTGTTTACAAAGTTTATTTTCAAGAATGGCCAGAACAATTGAAAATTTGTATGGGTATTTTACAAAAACAGTATGCAATTATGGTATGTAGAAAAATCAGGTAATTTGTTACTAATTTGGAAGACTATAGGCAATATAGCCCAACATCTTATTTGAAACTATTCCTGTGGTAGATACGCGGTGCGGGACAGGTATGGTGACGCGACGCGAGAGCTCTCTAATCCGTCAACATGTGGCAACTGTTATACCTCCTCCCGCACGACAAAGCTTCCTCAGGAATGGTTTTAGTTCAGCAATCTGGCTTTACAGATCTTATAAATATACAAGACTGAAAGGTTTGTAAACTGACAATCATTATGGTTTAATAGTAGAATTAATTTGATGGCGAGAAATGTTGTAATAATTAAAAAAAACCTTTGCTTCTATTGATACCATGAGAAGATTGCTTTGCTGCCATTTCAACGTAATAATCAGATCTGAATAACAACCCTATCAATGAAACTAGATCAGCAACTGTTTTAACTTACATGATTATCACAATATTTAGTTCAAGAAACACCAATTCTTTAAAAATAATAGTTGTATAAGGGTATTAATATTACTAATCCTGTATGAGTGAATACGGGGCGACTCCAACCGCTGAGTTACAAAGGTCACCATTGCAGAAACACATGTAAACATTTTTACGGTTCCACATAGTGTAGGCACACCTTTCTTCATAATCACTCGGGGCTCGTTGTAGGCACATTCGTTCAGTTGCTGCACCATAATCTGTGAAATTAGTATTTATTTAAGTATATTAGAAATAATCACCAAGAGAACTACTGTTGTTTTATTTTTAAGTAGTTAAATATAATTGCCCCGTATTTATAATCATTCCCTTAAGTTATGAAATGATTAATGGCAGTGTAACCACTTACACACACAATAATTAAGTAAATTAATGTTAACTGTATCAGTAGGTAACAGGTTCTTATTTTCTTACTTATTGAGATACAAATACAAAATATACAAACAAAAAAGGTACAGAGGCCAGCACATCAAGTTACCACAATCTGTCAAATTTCTTTGATAGTATTTCAACTTTATTGCAAAGACATAAGGTTCATTTTTAATTGAGAAAATTTGACAGTTAGGGATAGCTTGATGTGCTGGTGTCTGTATAATAAACACTGTGTATAGGTTTATCAGCTTACCATCAGATCTGAAAGCCCCCACCATGCCTTCAATTAGTTTGCCGCACCATCCTGAGGGACAGGCCACAACATGGATACCTTGCTCAACAACACTTTCAGTCACATTTAGTGGAAAAGTATCACCACAGGTACCAAGTTCTCCTCGCGATCTACATCTTATGCATCGCTTAAGTAAACCTGTAACACGACAAATATTTGTAAGTACATGTAGCTAACAACATTTACAAACTTTCTAATTTCACAGAAATTATATCGATGCAAAATCACAATATTACCGACGAAAGGTTGGATTTATGAGGTGATCGTACACAACCAAGTGACTTACACACATTCGTAACAAGCTATTGTTGAACAACTCTCACGTCTTTTTAACCGACTTCTAAAAAAGGAGGAGGTTCTCAATTCGACTGTATATATATTTTTTTTTTTTTTTTATGTTTGTTCGCGCATAACTCCGTTGCTTGCCAACCGCTTTGAAAAATTCTTTTTTTGTTGCAAAGGGTATACTTCCCAAATGGTCCCATAAAATTTTTATCGAAATCGGATAAGCGGTTTTTGAAAAATCAACAAAAATCTAAAAAAATCCTACTTAATGTATGTGGACGATGTTCTAATAAGTTCCTGTCACTGTAATTTACATACCAGGTAGTGGTATTAAAATTTGGGGGGGGGGGTGGGTTGTGTAGGTACCACAACTAAAAAGTGAAAAATAAAAACTTTTTTACAAAAAATAAAACCGACTTCCAAAAAAACACTACAAAGTGAAAAATAATTTTGATTTCGAAGTCGGTTTTATTTTTTGTAAAAAAGTTTTTTTACCTTGATAAATAAAGTCGTGTCAAAAATATTTAAGAAAACTTACTTTGAACTTCCTGTGCAACAAAGAATACCAGTATAGTACAAAAAAACACTCTGCTGTAGTTCATTTTGTAATAATATAATTAGCAGAAGGGACAAAATACAAATACATTAACTTTTGAAACTTTTCATTTTATAATCAATTCAAACTCATTCACAACCACACTAGAGATGTGTCCCTCACTCATGAGGTGCCTCTCGTTTGAGCAAAGAGTAATATAATAACGTTTGAGGTACTAATACTCGTGCTCGCAAATTGAAAGAGTTACTCGAATTTTAATATTGAACCACCTCACTCACTCGTTCACGGATCCTCACTTGAAAACTGACAAGTGAGAGTGACAATGACAATATATTATTGACGCGAGTACTCGCGAGTGAGTATCGAGTAATCGAGTGAGCTGCGAAAGAAAATGATGTGTGCGAGGGAGACGTAAAAATCGGAATCGTGAGTATACTAAGAGTCGACGCAACCGAGTCCGCCCCGCTACCGCGGACTTTCGGCTCGTGAGGTGAATACGCCCAAGTACGACTCCTCACCTCAAATGAGGGGTACCTCGTGAGGGACTCGCGAGGTAAAATGAGGAACTCCCTCAACCTCGTATAAAAATGACGAGTTACCCATCACTAAACCTGTCCGCGTAACCGTCCCCGGCCCCGCCGACGAGGCCCACCGCGACCCCCAATAGAAATAACGCCCGACCCTTGCTCGACAAGCCAGCCCGCGCCGCTGAGCATGTAATGTTAAAATTCCCTAAATAATATCGACCCAGCCAACCTGTTGCTCTCCCTCAATGACGCACTAAGCCTAGGCCCGAACCCCGCAGGGGGTGCCCTTAGTGAACGTTCATTTAATTATCCTTAGTTTGTAAGCCCTGGCTGGGGGCCTTAAAGTAATTTTTGGCCACCACAGGATAGTCCGGTTAAGCAGTCAACAGCCTCCCTAGGCTGACCTGCGAGTGGTCATATCAAAAAAAAAAAAAAAAAAAAAAAATCGCTAAACCACACACTACTTGACACAACTACCTGACCCACGGACCCAGCGATCCGCTACGCGTCAGCTGTCAATAATTGTATGTCAGGTAGACAGTGACAGAATCATTCGTGACGTCTCAAGTTGTCAGTTTGGAAACTGTGATTACGAAATAGTTTACGAAGCAGCTAAAACGTCTACAGTCTAAACGAAACGAAAGACCCCGCCACATTAACTATGAGTAGGTACAGAATGTCGCATGTAATGTATGAAGATTTTGAAATATAAAATAACAGGTATTTTTCACTTCAATAGCTTTTCGCGTTCGCAATGCAAACGATGGTAGGTATTCATGAATTCCTTTTTGGTTTACGTTCAACGGATCTACAAAAGAAGATCTCCGATTCCAAGCAATACATACTCCTGCGCAGTAACATGTCATCGCCAGTGACAGTACAAATCCTAAATAAATTGAATAACGAATAAATTCTGAAACAAAATAAGTAGTTACAATCATGTTTGTTTTGTTTCCGAAAATAAGTATGTAGCCTACTATTAAAATCATTACTAATATTACAGTATGTGAAGCTATGGCAGAGGCCCATGGGCAGCCTACAAACTCCGACACTAACTACACGAAAAGGAAGGGACTAATATTATAAAAGCGAAGCCAAGTGAGTGTGTTTGTTTATCGGTTACGCTTTTACACTCAAACGGCTGAACGGACTGAAATTTGGCACACAAATAATTTGAAACCTGGATTAACACATAGGAAGCGGGCAAAAACTAGTGCTCATTATTAATAGTTTACCTTGATTTAACAAATGTTAATTTTGAAACAACCGTTACTTCAAACTCTTGAACCTTTTTGCCATTTGAGAGACATGAATAATTACCTTCTTCATTTTTACTTATGTGTAGTATATGCAAGGAATTATTAGTGTCTACTGATATATGAGGTTCTTCTTCATTCTTACATCTTATATTATTTCTGTAAAATATATTAGAAGAACACGTTAATCTGCCAAATAATTTCTAACGATTTTCATACGTTGTTTTAGTGGTTGCAAGCGCTACAGCTGAGCATGAGGTCTCTGGAGCGATTCCCAGATCGGGCAGTCTTGCTAGGTTTTTCCAAATTTTCTCAAAACCATGACCGGTTCATGGCAATTGTCACGCCCCATATGGGACATGGGACTTAAACATAACTGGCGCAATGAGGATGCACCATAGATACATCTCTGCCTAAACGTTTTGGGATTACAGGCGTGACGTTACGTTAACGATGTAGTGTATATTTTAATGAATGGAAAATATAATTAGCGCTACCTTAATAGAGAATTTAATAGTTTTGCGTCTTTAAACCATTTTAAATCTGAATTTGAAACGGCTTCCGTACACGAAAGTGTTACATGACTGTTTTCTTCTACTTGCTTCGTAGTTCTGTGTTTAATATCTTTATTTATATTGTACTTCACTGTAAAAAAAAACTAAATTGATTAAAACCATGTATAATTTTTTATACATCATATTTGCGAATTTTTTTGCAGTTCAATAACAGGTTGCTAAAATTATGTTAAAAATTATTTGCGATCGTAACAAGTATGTTTTTACAGAATTATAATCATCAACGAGACGAGTTAACGACGGGTTACATTTCAAGTTAGCTTTTTTTTCTTATACATGTGTTTGTGTGTCAAATCAACCAATTCTTTACTTTTCACTCCTAAATTAGAATAGGCCTGATATGTCATTAAATAGTGATTCAATAGAATAATAATTATGAAGGTAGAGAGTTGTATCGATGATTTTGTTTAGTATAATCTTTTTAAGAGTGGTAAGCACCATTACTTAAGAAAAAGAAAAAAAAATTAAAGACAGCCACTCACTACCATTTTCGATTCGCGAGCGGGACCAAACCCACTTGCATATAAAACAAAATCTGTCCCATAAAAAGTTAGTAGGTACCTATTTGGCATGGCTTTTCTAAGACCAACATTACCAAACATAATAATAATAATAATAATCGTTTATTTATAAAAAGAAGCACATATACAAATGGATTTAACAATTAAAATAGAGCATAGTTGCTTATTGCCTGAACTAGGTTGAACCTGTGTTTCAGGCTATGAAGTGCACTGATACATATTGTAATAAATTAACAACGGTAAAAGTAAAAAGTAAATTAAACTAGGTAATAAAAATAAAGGTATAAATAACATGTTAGTCATTCTATTTGCAGACAACAAGTAGATCTTCTGTCTGTGTATAAGCGATAGTTAGTAAGTACTTAAGTATAGTTTTCTTACAGCAAAAATAATTTAATTTATAGATACTTAGTTTTCTATTTAACCTATTGTACAGAAATGGGCCTAAGAATGTAAAAAATCGTTCTACAAAGACATATTTAGAGTTTGTGTTAGATGTGCAGACTATATCATTCCGTCTTTTGTTAGTATTGTCAGAACTGTAGGTAAGCATGGTGTGCTGTTTTAATACTAAGTGCATAATGAAAAGTTGCCGAACAGTCAGCACGTTGCAGGATTTATATAGGAGATCTGTGGGAAAGAAAAAGGGATGGAAGTTTGCTACCTTTAAAATTGCTCTTTGTGCTCTTTCAAGAGGAAGTAGATAAGTTTTTGGTGCTCCTCCCCATGATGTGATGCAGTATTGAATTATTGATTGACCTAGGGCTAAATAAACTTGTGTGATTAATTTTGTGTCTGAAAATGATCGCAGTTTTTTGAAAACAAATATTAATTTTCGCACTCTTTTAACGAGACTTTCAATATGTTTTTTGAAAGACAGGGTGTCGTCCATTATTACGCCGAGGTATTTTATGTTGGTCGTTTTGAGGATCAAAGGACAATTACACATGTTGACTGAACGAACTGAAAATAATAATGTTGGTTTAATCCTTATAAAGAATCGGCCTCCAATGACGTTGAGTCTAATGCAAATGTTCGCGAGCAAACTGTAAGCGCACCGTCTTGTGAACTCGATGCACCGTGAGCACCCGTGAGTGTACATATTTGTTATGGTCGCGTATCATACAAATCGGCATGAAACCTAACCTAACCTGCAAATTGCAAAAAACGTAAGAAATTTTAATTTCGCATTCAAGTTCCTCGCAGTTAATTTATAGTTTAGCATAGTCTTGCAGTCTTCAAACGAGTCTTTAATAGAACCTAATGGCTTACTAGATTATTTAAATGCCACAGACACAAATAAACGAACGTGGAATGAAAAAGAAAACTTTGTAGAAATCTTTTGTTACTAGGTACCTACTTACTTACTTACCTCTTTTTACGACATGGCATGGTTCCTCTGCTTCAAAGTCGGGGATATTTCTTATAATTTCACTAATTTTAGGTACTGTTTTACTGAGTAGTAATGAACGACATGAGATATCGTAACCATCAGTTAAATAAGACATGGCAGAAGTATTGGAAACAACTCCCATGGGTATTGTCTGTAAGAAGCAAGAGGCAAAATATTTGGCAGGGGTGTTGTCTTTATGCTTTCAATCTTTAGCAAGTGCCCGTTCACTGGGCTACAGTCAGGCTAGCTTGATGGTGCAAATATACAAGGTGTTTTTTGTTTGGAAATAATTTGAGCAACACAATTATTATCGACGTCTTACTAAAGTGTATTATTTTATTTACCTTAAAGATGGTATAATTCACTTTGGGCTGTAAACGACATCTACCTATTCTTTGCGTACACCTCTCTGGTGGTCAATTTCAGTACATTCGCCCCAGTTTTCCCAGATTGTTGCTAATTTAAAAGTTATATTTAAATATCTTTTTAATGATTTGAAAGGTTCGTCTTCAGATATTTTAATATTTTTATTTACAGTATCTAAATAGTTTCGTTTGTATTCTTGCCACTGACTGGAAGTTCCAAGTTTCGGGCTAATTTCAACATTAATGACACCTGTTAAAATTAAAACTATATTACTATAACACCACACACGTTATTTACTTAGTTTTTCACGGCAAAAAAAATGTGTGATTTCACCTGAATTGGCAATTGAATGCCAATGTGAATTCAGTAAAGGACAAAGTCAAATCATTTATTTCAAAAAGCCACATGATGGGCATTCTTGAACGCAAATTGATTAAAAAAAATATAATTGATTCTAGTTGCCCCTTCCAAAAGTTAGCATAATTTTTCACGCTATTGGACTTTAAAGTAGATTAACCCAATCGCCTTTTGTAATAATTGTAACTCGCCGGGACTAACCTTCGAGAATGTACATGAAAACATTTCCTTTTTCTATTTCAGGACTTTTACACGTAGGTATAAATTCCTGAATTATTTACATTGAAATCATGAATATTCAACACATGAACAGGTGTTATTATTACTTTGGAACTAAAATCGTTATTTTCAATTCCAGACAGCATTTCTTGTTGTCTTTTGTTTTCTCTTGGTTTGTAAAACCACCATTTAGGAAAATAGTCGCCTTTACGATCACTGAAAAAAGAATTGCATAATAAAACATTACATAATTATTTAATGTATGACATCACATCAAGGTACCACTAACTGTCATTTGATTTTGAACCAGAAATCATTTTAAGGTTTACAACCATTTAGAGAAATTCGACAGCTCAAGATTTAGAATGTTAAAAGAACATCTGCGAGTTGGCTTCGGCCCTTCGTGCGCGTGTGAGATATTTAAATATAAATTTAAACTTAATAATAAAAATGTCACCCACCAAAAATCACACCAAAGGTGCACTACAGATCCAGTAACAACGTCTACTAATTTCGGTTTATTTGTAACCATTTCAAAAGATGAAGAATTGTCATAGCAGGCTGTAACTTCCAAACGAGATGTATTTGTAGTTGCACATTTCATATTTGTACCTATTGCAGAAAGCGATCATTATTATAACTTGATATAATGCCATGATATCCTGAAATCGTTGTAAGTGTTGTAACTATTACTATTGTCACCGCAAGATTGTGAGTAACAAAGTTAATAATGTCGGTCTAACACAATCAGGTTTTAGTCCAATTTGCGTGCAGTTTGGTCCAGGCCACAGCGAATTGCCGGCAGCAACTGGAGGCGGCATGCGGCAGTACGACAGGACTATTACTCAGTCATCATAATCATTCTTCCACGCCCGATCCAGCTGTCTCTTGCCGCCCTCCCCCAGCGACGCCCTAAGCCGAGGTCCGTACCCCACAGGGGGTGCCCTTAGCGTGTAGTCGCTTAGTTTGTAAGTTTTATTAAGCTCTGGCTGGGGGCTGCAATTTCTTGTGGCATCCACAGGTAAGTCCGGGTTAGCATTAGACAACCCTCTTGGCGGTGTCACTCGACATCGCCAACGCCTTCAACACCCTGCCCTGGAGTTGCATTGGGGAAGCACTCCGGTATCACCGGGTGTCGACCTACCTCCGTCGAATAGTCGGGGCGTACTTGACGGACAGAGCCGTCATCTACCCCGGTCGCGATGGGGAATGGAACCGGCGAGAGATGTCGTGCGGTGTCCCACAGGGATCGGTTCTGGGGCCGCTCCTGTGGGACATCGGTTACGACTGGGTGCTGCGGGTCGACCTCCCTAACGGCGTCACATAGTTTGCTACGCTGACGACAAGCTGGTCCTGGCGCAGGGGAGGTCGCATCAAGCGGCGGCCGACGCGATGACACGCGGGGTTGCGACAGTCGTTGAGAGGATCCGGCAGTTGGGTCTCGAGGTGGCATTGCACAAATCCGAGGCCATGTCCTTTCATGGGCCTCGGAATAGGCATCATCGGGATCCCAACTTACGGTAGGAGGGGTTCACATCGGCGTCGAGACCATGATGAAATACCTGGGTATGGTCCTCGACAGCCGATGGAATTTCGTGGAGCATTTCCGACGTTTGGCTCCCAAGCTGGAACGGACTGAGGCCACCTTCTAGCGGCTCTTGCCCAATTTGAGGGGGCCAAACACCTCCTGCCGGAGGCTTTACGCGGGAGTCGTGCGGTCCATGGCCCTTTACGGGGCCCCGGTGTGGGCGCGTTCACTGCGGCGGCGAGCCGCCCACTATCTGAACGCGCCCCAAAAGGTGGTAGCCATACGGCTTATCCGGGGGTACCGCACGATCTCGGGCGAGGCGGCAAGCCTCCTTGCCGGACTGCCGCCGTGGGATCTGGAGGCGATAGTGCTCGCGCGCCTGTTCGAGTGGCGCGCGGAGGTACTAAGCCGGGGGGAAACTCCGTTTCCGCAGCAAATTGCGGCGGAGCGGACGGACCTCCGGCGCGATCTCATGGCGGCCTGGAATCAGCGACTGTCGCAACCCAGCGCAGGGCACGCCACGACAGTGGCGGTAAGGCCCCTCTTTGAGGAGTGGCTAGAGAGACGTCACGGCGCCCTCACCTACCGCCTGACGCAGGTCCTCACCGGACATGGATGTTTCGGGAGGTTCCTGCACATCATCAGGCGGGAGGAAACGCCCGGGTGTCACCACTGCGAGGATCGCCCAGAGGACACGGTAGAGCACACGGTGCAAACCTGCCCCGCTTGGGCGGATCACCGCCGTGTCCTCGTAGAGGCGATCGGCGGCGGCGACCTCTTGCGCCCGGCCCTGGTGCAAGCCATGGTCCGGGGCGAGAGGGAGTGGGAGGCAGTCACCTCCTTCTGCGAAAAAGTCATGCTCGCGAAGGAGGTGGCGGGATGGGAGAGAGAAAGGTCCTCCCGTCTCAGCCGCCGCGGGAGACGCTCCCCGGCCGGGAGCCACGTGACGACTCCCGGCCACCGTAGGCGCGGGCCTGCGGACGGTGAGTAATGGGTGACTCACCGTCCGATCAGCATCAGACCCGTGCCGTACGGCGCGTATATGTTCCACGCGCGCCTCAAAGAGATGTCAGCATATGAAGGGGCCCCTCAGGGCCAAGCCTGCCGGGTAAGCGGGATTGTCCGAAAGGGTTACCGCTACCCCGGAACATAAAGGGCTACGGAAGGAACATGGATGGGTTTTAGTCAGTAAGAGTCTGACACTCCCTTCCGCTCCACCCAGAGCGGGAGCAGTCATTGGATGATTTCCCAGCCTTAAAAAAAAAAAAAAAAAGCATTAGACAACCCTATGGTTGAACTATGAGATGCCATTAACAAAAATACTTATGTACGCGCGTCAGTTATACTTCTTTGGCATCATTATTTTAACTAGTAGTAAATAAATAAAACAAAATCAGCTGTTCAGTACATTATGTTCACATAATTCGTCAAAATGTATCGAACAGCTGATTTTTTTTCTTATTTCGGAGTTGGTCCCATAGTCAAAGTTTTTAATTTTCATGAGATCTATATTCCCTGAAAGTATGTCTCCCGTTTAACCTAACACACTGTAAGTACCTATATTTTGTTATAGTATTGGAGTGTTTTATATTAATATTATTGTTTCTTTTTTTTGTAGCTCCATGGAGATGACGATAGCTAAATAGGATAAGTATTTAAAACTATGAATTTAGTTATAATAAATAAATATGAATTTAATATATTATTATATTTTGTTTATAATTATTTCCGAGTAATCTTTCCTGTGGCACCCGCCGTGTTTTCTGTCCTCTCTGCATCACCCTTTTTTGAAGTGAAACTTCTTATCGGGGTTGGAAAAAAATTTTTCGTTACGCGTCACATTTTTCCGTTACGCGCCATCTTCTTCTTATCCCTACCACGCGTGATTCGAAGTATACTTTCTCCAGCGGAGTAGGGATATTTAACTTATTATAATGAAGGTAGGTAGGTAGGTAGGTAGGTTATTAAACTTTATATAATTTAACTTTATTTAACCAATTTCTGTAAAGTTGCATATAGTAAATTATTTTTTGAAAAATAACGTCATAAAGAAGTTTCGCTTCTTACGAGTGTACGCTAGTACACGCACACATTTTTTTTTTAGGGTAGGAAATCATCAAATGTCACGTTCTGGGTGGATCGGAAAGGAGTGTCAGACTCTTACTGACTAAAACCCATCCATGTTCCTTCCTTAGCCCTTTATGTTCGCGGTAGCGGTAACCCTTTCGGACAATCCCGCTTACCCGGCAGGCTTCGGCCCCTTCACGTCTGACATATCTTTGAGGCGCGCGTGGAACACTCCGCGGTGTCCGGCATGGGGCTGGTCCTGATCGGACTCGAATTCAGCGGCATCCGGTTAGAGTGGAAGCTGACCCCAACATACCTATAGATGGGAAAAGGCAGGCTGACTTTATGTAGTAATGTACCAGAACATTTTGTTTGGGGATCAAATTTTACAAGTTTGACAAAATTAATACGTGTTCGTATTTGACACTGAACAACCCTCTTTCGGGTCGGACACAAGTTTTGTTACACCCTGTATAATTGGCGGCAGATTGTCGAACTAATGCTACCTCTTAATGACGAATTTATCTTGCCTGCTTCGCCCGTTTTTACAACGTGACTAAATTTGAAGTTTTCTGTAATTTAGCTACCGCAGCACCACGGCTTGGGTATTTTCGCGGCGAGACGGGGGGAGCATTGCAAGCTCCGTGATTGCAAGCCGTTCATTTGTCAATGCTTATGGCGTAGACCGCGCATTCCTAAGGCGCGGTACATCGCTAATGTGAAACTATAAGATTTATCTGATCTGGCTCTGAAGATACAGGCCACGCGTAGTTTTGGAGTCAGGGAGACTTATAATTTATTTGCCAAATATAATCCCTAACTTCAGTACCAAATGAAATCTAATGTCTAATCTCCTATTTTAAGTCATTTAAGATGTACACCTTAGAATAAGACCAATTGTAATAAGGGTTGTGCCAAAACATTTGTAGTTTGAGGTCAGTGCGGTACCGCGCCTACACAAACAGACAGACTAAAAGCTAGCTATTGCCCGCGGCTTCGCTCGCATAAATTCGAAATTTGACTATCAATTCTGGATGGACTTGTTGTTTGGCCGTTGCAATCATGGGCTCAAAACGGAACGTACACGTGGCGCCATCTATTATCATAAGAACGTTATTGTTGGTTAACCGTACCTCGGGAACAGTACTTTTTTCGTGATGAAAGGTACCCTATGTCCGTTTCTGTACACCTGACAACGTATATGCAACATTTCAGGATGATCGGTTCAGTGGTTTAGACGTGAAAAGGTAACAAACAAACTGACAAACTTACTTTCGCATTTATAATATTAGTTGGATAGTATGTATAGATCAATCATTCTGCCTAGCCTTTTACCAACTATGTTGGGGTCAGCTTCCAATCTAGCTGGATGCAGCTGAATACCAGTATTTTACATGGAGCGACTGCCTATCTGACCTACACAACCCAATAACTGGGTAATACGATACCACTTGGTAAGACTGGCTGTCAGACTTTCGGGCTTCTGACGACCTGTAACGACTGTCAAAGCTGCACAAATAACAGCCGGGACCAACGGCTTATAGATACAAAATAAAACATCATAATATTCAACAAATGTTATTTATTTAAAGGAGAAACGATATAATTAAAACTATTTATATTCCATACTCATTTTGGTATAAAGTTATTGCACGTACTAAATAAGTATGGAATTGTGAACACTAGTTGAACAGTATAAATAATAATTATTATAATAGCAGACTTCGGCGTTGCTTAGAGAAAAGAAAATTCTCCAGACACAATATCAACAAAACACTCGTTTTTTAACATTGACAACATTCCATTCAGAAGATCTGTAGGTCTAGACTAAGTCACATTTTCATTAACGATAACGAAATTAGATAAATCCGAAATGTATGGAAATGACAAGCTTTCGAAATGTCACGTGATCAATCGTTTTCAATCGCTGAGTGCTAGACAATGTCAAATTGTGTAACAACACTCGATCGATATTCCCACAGGGACCGGACAACCCCGCTTAAGAGTTAAGCCTTTGGACAGGGTAACCCGTACGTGGGGTAACTCATATCGCAGTGTTACCTTTTGTTCGAGTTACATCCTCGAAACCCAGCGAAATGGTTAACACCTTTATTAAGGTAACCACGTGAAGAGGTTAACCCCTTTAATGACTTAAGGCTTTGAAGAGGTTACCTTCTCGAAAAGCTTTTTTTCGTGTTACCCTGTATTACCTAATACCTAAACATGAGCTGCTTGTAGGTGGGGGGATACTTGCACCCGTGCGGCGCGTTATTGCCTTACTATTTTTATTTAGTTATTATGATTTACGAATACGTAATAGGTAAAATAGGTAAGCTACTATACACACACTTAAACATAAACACTGCTAAATTGCTTTTACTTCCGTAGTTCCGTCCGAGTTCCGAATCAAATGACGAATGATGAAAATAAACCAGTATAGACACGAAAAAATAAATAATATTATTACAATGTTTAGCATGTGTGACGAGCAAAATTGAACTATAAGATCATATAGATAATAGTTATTATTCCATGTTTACAAGTCGCTCGGCAAGTCGGACTCGGTACACGCAAAATTGGCGGACCGCCGCCCGGGCACGGTACGATGTCACGTGCGGTCGTGGTTATGCAATTTTCAAACTAATATCGAATGTAAACAGTGCATATTACAAAGTCTTGAGTTGGAATGGCTTACCCTGTTACAGGGTGTTGAAAGGGTAACCCGTTCGTAACGGGTTAACTACACCCGTTCGAAGGTGTAACATGTATCATAGGGTTTTTTTTTGAAGCGCTTAAAAAAACCCCTTCATAAACCCTTTCAACGAGTATCCGGCCGGTCCCTGATTCCCATACAAATGCGTTGACAAGTGGCGGTCTTTTTTTTTTTTTTAAGGCGTCAATAGCGTTACTTATTATGAAATGTCAAAACACGGAATTTGTATGAAATATAACAATGACGTCACAGATTTTTAGAATCAAATGAAATACTTATTAACATTAAATGCAATTTTATATATCTCCGCATAATATTTAATTTCTGTATGGTGATTAAAGTTTTTAAGACGAGCGGTCTTTTATGTAAGAGATATCATATTTTATTTTTGACAGTTTCAAATAGTCAATTGTTCGATCAACAATTTTCAAAATAGAATCGACACGGAGCGATTGACACTTGTGGGGGCCTAGACAGGTATCAATCGCTCCGTGTGTTATCCCAGCGATTCGGATTGTCAAGAACGCCACTTGTCAATGCATTTGACAATAGCTGAACAGAACTGAATAAATGTGGTAAGTCCCCAAGTTTCATGTAATAGGGATAAGAGTTTTTTTTATGGTTGAATTGATTATTTTAAATAGACTTATTGTCTTCTAAGATCTGTAAATACGTACCTACTTGACCGTCTTCCCGTCTCAATAATTATCTAAAAGATTCGGTGCAACCAATGTTTCTTTAATATGTAAAACTAGCCGGCCCGGCGAACTTTGTTCCGCCTAAGTTACTTTGCTAAAGAAAAAGATTTTTTCTAAAATAAACGCTTACTACTTACTCCTTATTACATCAGCTACCTACCAATAAACGTCCCGTCAAAATCGGTCCAGCCATTTCAGAGATTAGTCGGAACAGACAGACAGACAAAAATTGAAAAAAATGTTATTTTGGTGTATGTACCGTATTATATTCATATACATGTAGTAAAAAACGGTAATATCAATATTACAAAAAGACATTCCAATTTTATATATATTTATAGATTCACCTACCTACCGATATATAATTTCAAATAAGTGAACAAGAATGTGACGTGTAATTCTATCCCCATGACGTTATTAAAAGCCCCCGTAGCACGAACGATTTTTTATCGCGCAGTGGATTTTCAACTTACTGCTTAGTGCCAAGAGTTTAAAATCCAGTGCGCAATGGTATACTAACGTGTAATAAGTTTAAGGGCTAAGGTGTCCGTTTCGATTGCTCGGCCACAGTGTCGTAGAAAAAAAACGACCACGTCAACATTACGAAGGAATTTGTAAAAGACTAGTAATGAAAGTCGCAAATTCGTAGATCCAATATTCAGAAAGTTATAAAGGTTTAACCATGGCCGCGCGGTCGGCACAGGGAGAACCGCGCGGCCACGCAGTTTTCTTAATCGGAGCTTAGTAGAGCTATAGTACAGGGCCCATTCTTTTTGCTAACCACTGATACGATTTCGAAGAACATGTAGATAGTATGAATAAAGCCCTAATGTTTAGATTTCACGACCTACAGCACTTAAAACCTATAATGCGAGTTGAAAGTAGGGTGACAAAGATTTATGGTGCATCAATTAGACATTTTCAATTGGTACCTTTTTTTGTAAAAAGGATTAATGATTGTCTATTGTATTAGTACTTTTTTTTTTTTAAGGCTGGGAAATCATCCAATGACTGCTCCCGCTCTGGGTGGAGCGGAAGGGAGTGTCAGACTCTTACTGACTAAAACCCATCCATGTTCCTTCCATAGCCCTTTATACCTATACGAAAAAATATACCTGCCTATGCCTATTGTTTTTGATATGAAAGTTACTCAATATAAAAAATACTGATGAAACTCTTCATCGGTATTTCTTTTTATTCTAAAAAATTGTAACATCTTTGTCATTGTCATTGTCAATCAATGTCATTGTCATCAACATACTTGCAGATCGCACAAATATTTGTTCCGTGCGATAACCGTATGATAGCCGTTTTAAATAACTTCACAAAAATGTCATTTTGCGCATGCGTTTGTTTGTCTCCATTCATGCACTAGAGCGAGACGTAACCACACTCAAAAACGAAATAAAGCAGTTTCCGGGTGCTTGTACTACACAATCAGAATCCTGCACTCTCGTGGCTATTTAAACACATTATCATACCAAACCGTAAGTTTCAAAATGTATATCAACATTAGGTGCTTACTTTTTGAATTTGGGAAGCGTTTTTTTTATTATGAACTCCTTTATTGAAAGTATTTTTTTCTCAAAAAGTTCAAATTTTCATTAGATTGTGTTAATTTATTTTTCTATGCTACCTAAATATTATTAGATCCTCTTTAGAATAACCATTTTTGTTTCAAATAAAAGAAAATTTTTGTCCTGTCAATTCCTCTGAGCCTCGCTGATCTGATCGCTGCTTTAGAAAATGTCTGATTGATGCACCATAAATCTTGGTCACCCTACTTTTAACTCGCATTTTAGGTTTTAAGTGCTGTAGGTCGTGAAATCTAAACATTAGGGCTTTATTCATACTATCTACATGTTCTTCGAAATCGTATCAGTGGTTAGCAAAAAGATTGGGACCTCTACCACAGCTCTACTAAGCACCGTTTAATAAAACTGCGTGGCCGCGCGGTTCTCCCTGTGCCGACTGCGCGGTCATAGCATTTAAGTCCTGTAGGTCATAAAATGAGTTTTATTCATACTATCTACATGTTCTTCGAAATCGTATCAGTGGTTAGCAAAAAGAATGGGACCTCTACCATAACTCTACTAAGCGCCGTTTAAGAAAACTGCGTGGCCGCGCAGTTCTCTCTGTGCCGACCGCGCGGCCATAGCATTTAAGTGCTGTAGGTCATAAAATCCAAACATTAGAGTTTTATTCATACTATCTACATGTTCTTCGAAATCGTATCAGTGGTTAGCAAAAAGAATGGGCCCTGTACTATAGCTCTACTAAGCTCCGATTAAGAAAACTGCGTGGCCGCGCGGTTCTCCCTGTGCCGACCGCGCGGCCATGGTTAAACCTTTATAACTTTCTGAATATTGGATCTACGAATTTGCGACTTTCATTACTAGTCTTTTACAAATTCCTTCGTAATGTTGACGTGGTCGTTTTTTTTCTACGACACTGTGGCCGAGCAATCGAAACGGACACGGGCTAAGGCTAACGCGGTCGGCGTTTCCTTCATTACTCGGAAACCCATTCTCTTTTAAAATCATGACATAATTTGGTCAGACCGGGTGAAGACCATGCAGATTGGTGTCTGAAATGGTCTTTTGTGGCAAGAACTCTAATAACTCCTTTATGTTATACTATTCTTTTTGTACAAAGATTTACTATCTTGTCGTTTGA
This sequence comes from Hyppa rectilinea, assembly GCA_951799385.1. Lineage (NCBI taxonomy): Eukaryota > Metazoa > Arthropoda > Insecta > Lepidoptera > Noctuidae > Hyppa > Hyppa rectilinea. The sequence continues at coordinate 8,731,494 of OX637330.1, read as the reverse complement.
TTTTATGATGAAATCACTTGTTTGGAAAACAGACAGCGCCCTCTGACGGCGCGACAACGCGTCAAGTTAGTAAAACATTATGAATTTAATTCCTTGAAACCTTATTTGTAACATTTTCTAGTTTTTTTTTTAAGTAAGTATTAATTTAGAAGTGGATAGATGAATATTATATCGAGTTGAAATTTATAATATACAGGGTGAAATTGAAAAAATTTGCTGTTCCATACATTATGCTGTCATAACTCGTCACAATGTAGGTGATTTTTTTCTGCGATTACGGATTTGTTTCCATAGTGAAAGTTGTTCATAATGATGGGTACAATGACCCCTTGAAATAATGCCCTTGAATTCAAATTCACTCTGTATAATAAAACTCATATTTTTATGAGCAAATCACAATTCTTTTTAAGTATAATTTGCTACATAGTTATACTATGAGTTAGGTTAAACGAGAGACATACTTTCAGTAGTTACTATACTCATGAAAATGAACAACTTTGACTATGGAACTATATCTGAAATCATGAACAAAAAAATCAGCTGTTCAGTACATTTAAATCTGCCCAGCCTTTTCCCAACTCTATTGGGGTCGGCTTCGAGTCTAACCGCATGCAGCTGAATATCAGTATTTTACATGGAGCGACTGCCTATTTGACCTCCACAACCCAGTCAGTAACTGGGTAATACGATACCCCATGGTAAGACTGACTGTTCAGTACATTTATGTTCGTATAATTCGTCGCAATGTATGGAACAGTTGATATTTTTTTTTCATATTTCAGAGTAAGTCCCATGGACAAAGTTGTTGATTTCGATGAGTACTATACAACCTGAAAGTATGTCTCTTGTTTAACCTTTTGACCGCCACAGTCGTGTATAGACGACAAACCAAAATGTGCCCAGCACGCCACGGTCGCGACTGGGTGACAGAATTTTAAACGTAAATAAATAATAATAATTTCGACCTCAGTACTATTTTGTAGTAGTAAAGGATGAATTCGGAGCTTGGCGCTGAGGGCACGCTTTTTCATTTTTGACGTGGCGGTCAAACGGTTAACCTAACACACTGTATATACATACGTTTTTCTTCTTCAATGTAAATTATACTACATTCTGAATTCGAAAACTCAGAATTGAAGTTTAAATGTTGCTATTACATAAATTATTATTTACTATTTTAAGTTTTCGACTGTTTTCTATCCTTTGCCTCATTAGGTTTTTAATTTCAAGCCTTCTTAGATACTCTTTCTTACTAATCATAATTACCCGAGTAAATGCTTTCTTCTTGATTTTACGACTTCTTTTGGGTTTTACCCGGGTATTATCTATAATATCATCTTTATTCGGTTCTGTAGTATTTTCTGTAGAAACTTCATCATATTTGATGATATTATGCATACCAAAGTCATGTCGATTTTCCAAATCTTTAAAATCATTCACATTTTCACGAGCCATTTTGTTAAAAATCTTCAAAAATTGCCAAAATTCTATGTCACCTCCTTTTATGTTCTTGTGATAGAACTCTATCAGTTCTCTATCACATTTGTGGTTATTCTTCACGGGACTCGGATCAGCAAAACGATTCGCTACCGTCTCAGTAACCGTATTTTCTTTTTTATCGATTTTTTCTAATTTACGGTTTTTTTTAGTATTACTCCCACCACTATTCTGATTATTGGCATCACTATTATTGTTTTGTTTATTGTTGGCGTATTTTTTTCTTTTATTGTTCTTGTTAACATGACTATATCGACCGCCGATGCCAATTAGGATTTTATTCTTCCACACTTTAGGTTTAAATCTCTTTGGGTTCGTTTCGTGTTTCCTATTATGGAGTTTTAAAGCGGCCATTGTTAGGCAAATTTTGTCACATCCCTCACAAGGATATAGAATTCTTAAGCCTTTTTTCTTCGCTAAAATACTCAAACTTCTAATTTGTTCTAAGTAATTATCTCCTATAGACTTTATAGCTTTGTAATCGTCCTCACAAAATTCGGGCAGCAAATACTCGTTATTAATATCAACTTTTTGCTTTTCTACCATCCAATCTCCCCCCTTTTTGACCAATTTTGTCGTACCAAGAAACACGTTTTTCGATTCTCGATTCTTTTCATCGATTTTCATCGAAGCTATTTTGTTTAGATTGCTTATACTGGGTATGACTTCTAAATCACAGTTTTTATCGATCTCAAAGACGTATTTCGATCCGTTCTGCGTGTCCCTCTCTTTAATTCTACCGTACGGTATGTCTACGGTTATTTTGTGAACGAGTTTAATATGTCTCGTTATTGTTAGGTTGGTAACATATCCACAGAAGGGACATTTTTTTAGCATTTTTTCGTTGCATATATCGAAATGTTGTTTGCAGTGGACTTTTAAGTCTGTTTTCGTTTTGAAAAGCTGAAAAAATAATGTTTTATGTTAAAATAGTTGAAACCCAAAGATTAAAATCGTTAGATTTGTCGAGCGAAGCGAGCACAAACATATCATAACGGTTTCCATGGCAACAGCGAAATTGTAAATGTCAGAGTCAGTACAAAACAGAGACATTCATCTTTCTGACTGACCGACCCCTTGACAATTCGAAAGTGACCGTAATTGGTTTATTTGAAATAAATGGTTTGAGTTTGATAAACTTTTGTTTTTTACGTACCTTAAAACATATATAACACTGATGCGTATTAAACTTCAATTTTCCATTCGGATTCGATTCTTCATCACTATTACTTTCAAAATCATCATCTTTGTAATCAAGATCTTTGGCATCATCTACAATTTCATCGTCATCACGATTTATATCATCATTTATTATGTCATCATGATTTTTATCATCATTTATTATGCCATCACGATTTGTATCATCATTTATTATGTCATCATGATTTGTATCATCATTTATCATGCCATCACGATTTTTATCATCATTTAGTATGGGATCACGATTTTTATCAACATTCCCATCACCAATAATTCTTTCTTCACCGATTATATCATCACCATGAATCTTTTCGCCATTTTGTTTTTCTGAATCATTCTTTTGTTTGTTAATATCATCCGTTTCTTGGGTATTTATTTTAGCATTATCTTCAATATTTGCATCTTGTGTTTCAGTGGATCCATTACTATTTTCTGGTTTTTTGAAGTATCTAATGGATTTTTGTTCTGAAATAGACGAAATGCATGTTAATTATTATGACAGTGTAAAAAAGTATATACACAATATGGAGACCACATTTATCGCTCATTTGGTGCAACAATGACGTAATTACACTTTTTTTAATAAATAAGCTTGATAATTATGTCAAACTGTCCGAAAAGACTATTTACATCGGGAGAAATATCGACACAATTGAATTTATAGTGATTTATTGAACTTACTTTTAAAATCAATACGACTGGTAATAAGTCCCTTCAACATGCCAAACCTTTAATAGAAATCTTTGATTGGAACCCCTGTAAAATTACTTTAAGTGTAATTACGTCATTATTGCTCCAAATTAGCGATATGCAAAAAATGAAACCACGAGTAATACTAGTCCAAAAAGTATGACAAAATTAAAAACTGAAAATAAAAAAAAATGTGTGCGTGTACTAGCGTGAAACAACAAAAAAATAATTTACTAAAAAAAAAAAAAAATTAATAAATAAATAAATGAAAAAAAAAAGTCGTTGTTGTTGTTGTTTGTTGTTGTTATTGTAATACCAATCCCTACTCCGCTACAGAAAGTATACTTCGAATCACGCGTGGTAGGGATAAGAAGATGGCGCGTAACGGAAAAATGTGACGCGTAACGAAAAATTTATTTCCAACTCCGATAAAGAAGTTTCACTTCAATAAATTTCGTCAGGTGCGAGTCCCATGTGTCCAAACTGTTACCTTCAACCCCCTGGGCCACCGGCGCCGCCCCCCTCAGGATCCCCGCTTGCAGACTTGCCCAGCGGTCACTGCAGCTAACGTAACCCAATCCCATTTCTGCTTGGCATCGTTTTTGCCTACCCCTTGTTTTTTGTTTTTGAGTGTGGGAAATCATCAAATAACCGCGTGGCTCTGGGTGGAGCGGAAAAAAAACCCATCCATGTTCCTTCCTTAGCACTTTGTGTTCCGGGGCAGCGGTAACCCTTTCGGACAAGCCCGCTGACCCTTTGTCTACCTCTAAGGCCTGAGTAAATCTCACTCAAGACCCATTACTTAAAACTAGATTTCACCAATCAAATGGCTTTAATCGAGACTCAAGCAATGCTTGAGTTAGGCGGGCTTGTCCGAAAGGGTTACCGCTACCCCGGAACATAAAGGGCTAAGGAAGGAACATGGATGGGTTTTAGTCAGTAAGAGGCTGATACTCCCTTCCGCTCCACCCAGAGCTGGAGAAGTCATTGATGACCCTCAAAAAAAAAAGGCCCGTATACATTACTTAAACTAGATTTAACCAATCGAATAGCTTTAATTGAGACTCAAGCAATGCTTGAGTATTGAGTGAGGTTCTGTAATACGGGTATAAGACCCCCTTTGGAGGACAGTGTAGTGTTTCATATTCTTTTAGTTTACGTAATTAATCTGCCTAGCCTTTTCCCAACTGCGTTGGGGTCGGCTTCCTGTCTAACCGGATGCAGCTGAATACCTTTTTTTTACATGGAGCGACTGCCTATCTGACATCCACAATCCAGTAACTGGGCAATACGATACCCCTTGATAAGACTGGCTATCAGATTTTCGGGTTTCTGACGACCCGTAACGACTGTCAAAGATGCACAAATGACAGCCGGGAGCAACGGCTTAACGTGCTTTCGAGACACGGAGGAGTGTCGATATGTAAAGTTGGTCACCCATCCACGGCCAACCTCGGCAAGCGTAGCTTAACCTGATGGATCGACCTGTGCGGCTGTTAGTACTTAGCCAAGAGCTCTTCCTTTTAGTATACTTAATTAAGTTACCTTTTTTGTTCCCACCGCTGGTCATCGCTTTAATTCGTCGATTGTATTGTCTCCGGACTTTCTCCAATACAACCCATTGATTTCGCACTCTCGCAGTGGCTAGGAGCTTCCCTAAGCGCTTCTCAACTCTTTTTTTCTTCTCCTCATCTACAATTTGTTTCGGCAATTCTGTGGAGGTCAAAGTCAAATCATTTATTTCAAATAGGCACAAGAAAAGCACTTGAAATCATCCAATGACTGCTCCCGCTCTGGGTGGAGCGGAAGGGAGTGTCAGACTCTTACTGACTAAAACCCATCCATGTTCTTTCCGTAGCCCTTTATGTTCCGGGGTAGCGGTAACCCTTTCGGACAATCCCGCTTACCCGGCAGGCTTTGCCCCTGGGGCCCCTTCATATGCTGACATCTCTTTTAGGCGCGCGTGGAACATAAGAAAGGCACTTAAGAACGTTAAAATGAACAAGAAATAGAATTGATTCTAGTCATTTCTAGTCGCCCTTTCCAAAAGGTAGTTTCGTGTGGAGAAGAATGGGCAAGAAACTCCACTAATATTACAAAGAGGAAACATTTGTGATATATGTTTATAACGAATAAACTGTAAATCTACATACAAGATTCATCCAGATCTGTTGAACTGGATGAAACTTGCCACAAAGATAGATTATAGTCTGGAATAGCATATAAGCTACTTTTTATCCCGGAAAATGTACGGTTCCCGTGGGATAATATCCTATACACGCGGGCGAAGCCGCTGGCAAAAGCTAGTATTAAAAAAAATTGCTTACCAAGTGCTTTCTCAGGCTTCTTCAGCACGTGTCCAATGAAGAAGTCATCGAACACGTCCGTCATACTATCACGTTCTATCAGACTCCGTGATATGTCCTCTGATAGCACTTTTTTTGAATAAGTGATCGTGTCGGAGTCTATGTTGAAGTGTTCCGGGCTCGTTGGCTGGAGACAGAAGGGTGGTGGCTCTGGAGGGGTATCTGAAATTGTTTGTCAAGGTCAAAAGCCATTCTGAAATACCTTTGTTGTTGTTAGCTCACTTACTGGTTCCTTATGAAGTTCCTTTGAAGTAACTACTAATTTCAACTAATGACTACACGTGCACGAACTAATTACGGAAAAAAAACAATATTGGTTGAGGGGATACAGCTGTGTAACGATTTACCGGAGGACTTAAAGAGGTGCGATGGTATAAATATATTTAAGGCAAAACTTTAAGAAACATGTATGTACCCTGTAACGTCTCCAACACCCCAGAGGCAAATATTATATGATATTATGATTTATCATTAGATATAAGCACTTTGTCTCTCATTTTAAGTGAACTATGTTATTTAAGTTCTTATGAGAAATAAATATCTTTAAACCTGAGTATTTTAACCTTTTAAACGCCATTTTCACGTATACGTGTCAAGCAAGCGCATGCCCTGTACGCCAACGACACAAATATGTGACAATGGCAACAACACTATAACACGGAATAAACAATTAAATCATTTGTTTTGTGTGTGTTAATAAAGATATCTTAAAAATTGACCGTACGTGTTTAATGACACGAAACAAATTAAAAGACCCCATGGATATTGGGAAATTCAAGATAACAAGAAGAAATAAATTTTGTAGCTTGGCGTGGAGGGCACGCGCGTGCGTTTATGCTCTGGCGTTCAAAAGTTTAATGTCAGAAATTTAAAAAAATGCAGTTCTCAAACCAATCAATATACTTACAAAAATAAAATTCAATTTTTCTACTCAATCCTACATTTCTAGGAAAAAATTGCCTATAATGCATATATTGCAATGCATGTATTCATAAAACAAAATCTGAATTAATATCTTTTATTTCTAAGAGACTATAATTTCATTTTGTAATAGGTCCTTCAAAGGAACTAGTAAATAGTAATAAAATATACAAAAAAAAACATTGATTAAATAAAACTGAACTGATGGAAGGAGCTCATTGGGCATATAAAAATTCGTCAACAGGAAAAGTTCCCAAAAGGCTGGCAGCATTGCTACGTTAGCGTTTAGCTTTTTTCCATTCCGTTAGTATTTTTTTGCATTCAAAAAAATACTAACGGAATGGATAAGAAAGCTAAACTATATTGAGACTGAATCACTTCTACAACAGGTACACTAACACTATAATAACACAATACTCCACACAAACAAACACACACACTCACACACACGCACACACTCACTTACACACACCCACCCTCACTCACTCAGATCACCTTGTTTTCGATTGTGTACTCGTATTGTATTTTATACCTCTTGTTTTGTAGTTTACACCTCTTGTTTTTGAAAGAGCGGAGTCTCCTAATACAGGCATCTTTTGCTTAAAAGGAGGCTCCAATCTCAAATTTGTTGTATGTTTAAGATTAACAAATAAACTATTTATTATTATTATTATTACGTTGTATGGCAATACTGAATCTTTGACCAAAAAATAGGCCAGCCCTCTGGTCACGTGAAGAGTCGACCAACCGCTTGACGATGTATCGAAAAACAACTTAATTATTATTTTCAAGTTTTTGCCAAAAATTCCAAGAACATTTTATTTTTTTTACGGTGTGACGTCATACTTATACAATACAAATACAAAATACAAAATAGTTTTATTGGGTCAATTAGAACACAATACATTTCAAAGTGTTTGGAGCCCCCCTTTAAGCAAACAATGCCTGTATTAGGAGTGTAGCGGATCGTTGCACTGGGTGTTTAGGAAAGAAAACTACGAAAATAATATGCACTAAAATGGGGTAGCTGCGCAGACGTTTTGATGCGCGTACGATATTTTTGGCCCGCGTCGTGCCTAGCGGGCGACACTCGTGCGACTGCCGGTGGCGGGGGGTGAGTCAAGTGAGGGTGCGCTCGATCGCGATCGATTATTTGTCTCGATTTCCTCGCGCCGACCCGTGCGTTTTTAAATATTGTCTATGTTATTAGTTATCTATGACGAGTTGCGACGTTCGTACGCAACCACCCCGCCTTTTATTATTCAAATGACACAGAAATAAATCAGTATAGTTTTTTAAGAACTAAATAATTAGTATAAAATAATTATTTAGGTACTGAGCCGTCCATCATCGCTTACATCCTGCCCCTTAGTGTCGTCATTACGACACTCATCAACACTCTGAAGTAAAGCTATACGCGATGCTGGACGCTTCATGATACCAGTTTTTGTCCTTATGTCTAAGACTCGAACTCGTCCGTCAGGCCCAGGGTATATTGTCTCAACAATGCCCTTCGGCCATACGTTCCGCGGTGAAGCGGGGTCTACCACTACAACGAGATCTCCTACCTTCAATTGCGCGCCTTCGCGGTTCCACTTTTTACGCGGAGCTAAGGTAGGTAGGACCTCTTTCATCCACCTAGACCAGAATAAATCGGCTAACCGCTGAGCTATACGCCACTGCTTCCGTAAAAGAAGATCTTTGTCGTCAAACCTGCCAGGTTGCGGTAGATTTGACGACGAACCTATGAGGAAATGGTTTGGCGTTAATGACTCTGAGTCCAGAGGGTCAACGGACACGTGAGTTAATGGTCGACTGTTTATAATATTCTCCACTTCGCATAAGAATGTACAGAGCGTTTCTTCCCTAGGAGCGCGTTCTTTCAAAACTACCTTTAAGGCACCTTTTACACTGCGAATGAGGCGTTCCCATGCTCCTCCCATATGGGGGCTAGCAGGGGGAATAAATTTCCAGTGGACTCCTTTATTTAAGGCCTCTGTCACCAGTTGTGGCTGATGGTCAATCACCTCCTGATATGCTTTCTTTAGTTCGACATCAGCGCCTCGTAAGTTGGTGCCATTATCAGAGAACACTGTGTGGGGCCAACCTCTGCGTGCGGCCATCCGACGCAGAGCCATTATCATAGAGTCGGTTGTGAGGGACGAAACTAATTCTAAGTGCACAGCGCGTACTGTAAGACAAGTAAACAGTACCCCGTACCTGCGTACCCTTTGTCGACCAACTACTACTTCCAGGGGGCCAAACAAGTCTACACCACACATTGTGAAGGGCCTCTGATGGTGGGTAAGTCTGCACTCAGGTAAGTCACCAAGGCGTGGAGGATTAGGTGAAGTTTTTCTAAAACGACAAATCAAGCAATTTTTGGCAACAGTTTTTACAGTAGGCCTTAAATTTACTATCCAGTATTTTTGTCTTAATTCATTAATAATCATTTCGTTACACGAGTGTGCAGCATTCACGTGATAATGCAACACTATGAGCCGCGCTATATGGTTTTTACCATCTAAAATAATAGGAAATTTAGTCAGCTGATCAACATCTTTCACGTTTCCTATTCGTCCGCCAACACGTAAAAGATTATTTTCGTCGATGGTCGGTGTAAGTGTTCGTAAACGACTTCCACGCATTATTTCTTTATTTGATTTTAACAGATTAATTTCATTACAAAATGACTGTAACTGTGAATGATAAAGCAACAACATCTCTGCTTTATGCATTAAATCTACGGTAATACAGGTAATTGAACTTTTCTTACATTTTTCGATAAATAATAAAACTGTAGCCGTAGCACGTAATAATCGCAGCCAACGGGAGAATCTACTTGGATCCGGTACAGGTAAGTCACAAATTATTTTATTATTATTATCGCTCACAATGTTTATCCTTTCTAATATTTTATCATCACTAGTAATTCTGTTCCCAAACTTTACGCATTAGAATTTTCCCTTTAATTGTGAAAGGACTTAGGTAACCGTGAATGTCATAAATTGACATAACTATACATAATAGTTCGCGTTTTGTCGGTATTCGTGTCAGAAGTAATACATCTTGCGGTATCCGTTTAAAAGACAAGTCAAAGCCTAACATATCGGTACTTGGAAACCATAACAGCCCAAGTGCTCGTTCCGGTTGGTTATCTATATTGAACTGTATTGCCTTGTCATTAAGGGTTTCTTTGGGGACTTCACTTAACACGGTCGGTACGTTACTTAACCAATTACGCATCTCGAATCCACCTTGTTTGTGAATATAGGAAACGTCTTTTATTGTCTTGGAGGCTATATTTAAATCTGTAAAACTATCTATATAATCATCCATATACTGGTTAAGTTTAATTGCGTTAACCGCGTCAGGCAGTTGCTCTTGAAAAAGAGAAGCATTCTTGTTTTGGTTTATGAATTGTGCTATAAAGGGAGAACAATTAGCACCGAATATGAGTGACGTCATGGCGTATTTATTGACCTGGTCGCTCCCTTTCTCTCTCCATAAAAATCTTAATGCGTTTTGATCATCATTTTTAATTTTAATTCTTAAAAACATATCTTTTATATCGCCAATTACACCTATACAATTTTCTCGAAACCTAAACATTATACCGTACAAGGAATTTAATAAATCAGGTCCCTGCAGTAAAAAATCGTTAAGTGAAAAATCATTAGATTTAGCAGCGGCGTCAAATACTAGCCTCAACTTCTTTTTATTCGGGTTATCGACCCCAAAGTGAGGTAAGTACCACGTACGATTAGTGAGCGAGTCCCTACACTCAGACTCGCTAAGTCTTCTAGCGTAATTATTTTCAAACAAATGTGTAATCCGTTCTCGATATCGCGATTCATATTCCGAGTTGGATAACATCTTCCGTTCGACTGATTTTAGTCTTTTCAAGGCGACGGAATACGAATCGGGCATAACGCAAACATCTGATTTCCAGGGAAGACCCACTGTCCATTGACCCCCGATTAACTCAGCTGATTTGTTAAGTATGTTCAAAGCTCTTGTTTCTTCGATATTTTGACGCGGATTATTACTAATCCCGATAGAGTCAAGCGAGAAAGAACGACGTATTAGTTCGTGTAAATCTATATTATCGTTATTTTGATTGACGATAGGAAGATCTCTGTTGTAGGTATCTAGCGGTATGAATGTGGGCGGCTGACGCTGTGGGTAAGTTGTGCACGCGGGGATGGTAAGTAAATGCGAGTCGCTCGCGCCGCTTGAGGAGCGTGCGCGCGCACGTTGTTTACCATTTTGATAAAATAAGGCTCCGTGCACACACCACCCGAGCAACGTTTGTGTAATAAACGGCCCATGAGGTTCAAACTTTTTACAAACAATTGGCGCAATCAAATCATAGTTATCTTGACCTATTAACAATGTAGGTTTTATGATATCACAATTGCAAGAATTAAGTTTAATATTATACATATTTTTGTATTCACTAAAGTCCATACAAGAAGTCGATTGCACAGGTAAGTTCAATTCTTTTAATTTGCGAGCACGTAATTTAAACTTATTGCCGTCACTGTTACTAATGTCAAAGTTTAATATTTCAGTTTTACATACCAACTCGCTGGAGTCCCATGCACTCGTGGCACGCATCGTGACGCACTCACCGTGTAACCCAGCCTTATCCGCGATATCAGCTGCGATAAGGCTCACCGTCGCGCCATCATCTAACAGCGCGTGTGCGTGAACACTTTGTTTGGGTCCATGTATGGTAACCGGCACTATTTTAAGCACTATTTTTGACACATTAAGCACTTTACACTTTTCAGGGTTATTATGTAAGACTGACACTTCGGAACATCGCGTTTCGATCGTGTGGGCTACGAGTTCGTCGCTGCTAGTGCAGGCGCGCGGCGCCGCGTCCGCGTCGGGCTGCTGACGGATCGGCTGCGGCTCGGTTGCGGCCTGGCGCGCTGCCTGCGGTTTCACCCAGTGAAGCAAGCGATGGTGCGGCCCACCACAGGCGTCGACGTCGCAGTTCTCGGCGGTGCACTCCGACTGATTTTCATGTCGATCTCCGAGACACTTGAAGCACAGTTTGTTTATGCGAACATAGCGCCATCGGTCTTTGCGCATAGCGTGTTTGAATTTGCTGCATTCTGTTAGTTTGTGAATAGGTTTTTTACAGAATTTACATGTATCAGATATGGAGGGGTTGTTGACCTCCGCACACACTAACACTGATTGCTTGTGATTTTTATATTTCTCGGAATTAGATCTCGGTTTCCAATCGATTTGACTGTGCACGTAGCTTACTCCTGTTATTGCAACTTTCTTGGCTTCTTGATGAAGAAACTTGGATAATAATTCTAATTTTGGTGTGTCGTCTTGATTATCATACTGATATAGGTAATCGGCCCATTTATTAATCAGTTCGGTGGGCAATTTGGAGACAACAATGGTTACTAGTTCGGGACTTCGTAGATAATCACTTTGTTGCACAGTGCGAGTTGCTGTAACATAATTCTTTACCTTGATGGCGAAGTTTACGATCTCCGTATGATATGCTTGTGGTAGCGGCTGTAATTTTCTTAGCTGTTGCGTAACTGTCCTCATTATGTTTTCAGGTCGACCAAAACGAAGTTCCAATGTCTCAAGTATCTCTTGAGGTGATGTGGCGCTCATCAGTAAAGATGACGCCGACTCCTTTGCTTCGCCGCGGAGACACTTACGTAGGCGCCATAAATTCTCGGAATCACTGTAGTTGCAAAGGCGCGTGGACTCGTAGAAGGCTCCTTTGAAATGTAGCCACTCCATCGGGTCTCCGGAGTATATGGGCAGGTCTTTGCAGATAGCTAACCTTGACAAGAGTTCACTGTTTGTTGATTTTGAGGTTGAAGCACTGATGGCGTCCTTTATAGCGTTAGTGAGCGCTTCAATTGCAGGTTGAGTACCGGCCGACTGATCTGTAGGTTGCCGTGTGCGGCTGGCGCTGTTTTTACAAACTTCGCCGACCACGTTCCGTTCAAGCGACGACCCAGGTGCGGTAACGGATTGTTCCAGCCACTTTTCTACTTTACTTTTGCATGATATAGATGAAGATTGCTTTGAACATCTGGAATCTTCTAGGTGTGCCAAATCGGCGGCTATTTTTTTCTCTAATAACTCCTTTTCTATGCGAGCTTTAGTCATAGTCATCGTCATTTCAGCTTGAGCCTCTTTCAATTCGATGATAGCTCTGGCTTGAGCTGCTTTATATTCGAGCCGCTTTTGCCGCGTAGCTGATGAGGACGACGCGTGGCTCGTACACGTGGCGGCTTGTTCGCGGTTGTGCGCGCCGCCATCTTGAGTCGCGACGATGTCGGACAGGATCTTTCCAGCGCTTTTCCTGTTGTACTGGACGTCTGAACCCGCTTCTAGCTTCATTTTCGCTTCGTTAGCCATTATTTCTCTCGATTGTGCACGTGTTCTCCCGGAACGCGGCGTTTGAAATAACGGCATCCTGCCACACAGGTTTTGTGTTTCTTTGCGCTGAACACTGCTGATCCGGCTCGAATGGACCACTTTTGTAGCGGATCGTTGCACTGGGTGTTTAGGAAAGAAAACTACGAAAATAATATGCACTAAAATGGGGTAGCTGCGCAGACGTTTTGATGCGCGTACGATATTTTTGGCCCGCGTCGTGCCTAGCGGGCGACACTCGTGCGACTGCCGGTGGCGGGGGGTGAGTCAAGTGAGGGTGCGCTCGATCGCGATCGATTATTTGTCTCGATTTCCTCGCGCCGACCCGTGCGTTTTTAAATATTGTCTATGTTATTAGTTATCTATGACGAGTTGCGACGTTCGTACGCAACCACCCCGCCTTTTATTATTCAAATGACACAGAAATAAATCAGTATAGTTTTTTAAGAACTAAATAATTAGTATAAAATAATTATTTAGGTACTGAGCCGTCCATCATCGCTTACAAGGAGGCTCCGCTCTTTCAACAACATTGTCGTAGTTCAATCAACACGAGCTGATATTATAGTGTACTGTGTGTGACCATAAGGGTAAATATGCAATGTAAGTACGTTTTCTGGTTTTATATTAATTTAGCTTAAATATACTAATCTTAAGAAAATAAAAATATATAAGTGAAGTTGCAATTTAAATTATTAATAGTAAAATAAAACTTATTCCCAGTCAGTGCAAATGATATAGAGTGTGGTGTGGTAAGTAGTGCGGTGTTATGTGTGGTATGTGAGGCGCGCGATGTGGTGTGACGTGTAGTGTGGTACGTGGAATGTTGTGAGGTGTATGATGTGTGGTATGGTTTGTCGTGTGGTGTGGTGTGATGTGGTGTTGTGGTGTGGCGTGGCGTGTGTGAGTGTTGTGTGTGATGAGATGTGTGGTGTGGTATGATGTGTAGTTTTAAGATATGGTAATTATATGTGGTATATTTCAGCTACCCAACATGTTCCAGGAGTGCTTCGGTTTCCTCATAGGTAAGTGGTTTTATCCAATGTATTATACTTTTTTTACAGTCGTGGTAACTTCTATTGTAAACGTAAACGTGTTTGTTAATTTTGTTGTACAGCTGAGTAGAGCGCTTATTAAATTGTTTGCATGCAAACCTAGTTTTAGTTTGGGGAACTTGGAGAACTAAATCTTTTCTTCTTTTAGATTTTTCCTTATCATCATATGGTAGGGTTTTATGTTTTTTTAGTATGGTTTGGGTTATATACAGTTTCCTTACAGAGAGTAAATTACTTATTTGGTATAGGCTTGTTGTGGAGAACCTTTTATTTTTAAAGTACATTATTTTTATTAACGCACGCTGCGCTCGTTCTACATTAATAAATTTTGTTTTTGCTGTACCGCCCCAAATTGGGATACAATATAATAGTACAGACTGGGCCAGCGACACATATATCTCATTTAAGAGATTTCTGGGACGGTTCTTATAGTTCTCTATTTTGGTTGGAACAATATGCCGGAGGGTTTTAAAGATCCAACTGAGTTTCCTTATCCTCCCAGAAATCTGCTCAAGTTGAGGGTACCAAGACAGTGCTTGATCTACCACAACTCCAAGATATTTAGTTTTAGCCACCTTCTCAATGCTTGGGCAATTACAACTGGCAGTAGACATGTCTCCACATATGTGAACCTTTAAATCTAACTCTTCAATTGGCTGTGTTCGGTTACTGATACTAAAACATATGTAGTTAGTTTTATTAGTATTTAGGGAAAGTAAGTTGCTTTTTAGCCATTCAGCTACCCGAGCCATTCCTGCCTCTGCTCTCTGTTTAACTTCGTGCCAAGATGAACCAGCGAACACAATAGATGTATCATCTGCGTACGAAAATACTCTTGCATTTTCTATTTCCATATTACAGAGATCGTTAATGTACAGGAGAAAGAGAGTGGGACCTAAAACACTACCCTGTGGGACGCCGTACGATACATCCACCTCGTTACTGGAGTACTGTCCTATTTTTACTCTTTGTTTCCTGTTGGAGAGGTAGTTTTTGAGTAAGCTGAGTGCCTTCCCTCTTATTCCGGCTTTTTCCAGCTTGTTCACAAGGATTGGGACAGAGACGGTGTCGAATGCTTTTTTCAGGTCTAAGAAAACAGACAGGCATCTGTTTCCTTTGTCAAGGTGCTCCGCTACAAGAGAACTTAAGGCAGTTACTGCATCTTCAGTACATACACCTTGCCTAAATCCGAACTGTGCCTTTGATAAAAGATTGAATTTTTTAAAATAATTTATTAGTCTAACATTTATGATTTTTTCAAGCACTTTTGATATCGATGGTAAAACGGAAATGGGCCTGTAGTTGCTGACATCGTCACTGTCCCCACCCTTGTAAACTGGGGTTATAACGGACTGTTTTAGTGAAGCAGGGAAGACACCCTTTTGAAAACAGAGATTAGTAAGGTGAGTTATAATGGGGACAGCTTCCTTTCGTATGTATTTTAAGAACTTAGTAGATACATTATCCCAGCCAGGGGCACTGTCCGATTTCAGATTCATCAGAATACTATCTACTTCAGAATCGTCCGTATCTAACAGTACGAAGGTATTAAGTTGTGATCCAAATGCATTCGTTTGGTTATTGGGGATATTAGTTAATTCAGAATTAATTTTTTGTGCAAGTTGTTTTCCAATATTAGCAAAATAAGCATTAACATGGTTTATTGACTCTATGGGGGTGGTTTTTATGTTTAATAATTCTACGTTTTGACTTTTTAATCTATTTGAGTATGTGATGCTTTTTATATTTTTCCAGAGTAATTTATTGTTAGATACTGATTGTGCAAGTAAATTTCTTTCATATTTTCTTTTCAATTTTTTTATTAGATTGTTGCAGTAGTTCCTATATCTAGTATAAGTTATTTTTAGAATTTCGTTATGAGGGTCATTGCGATTTTGTTTTTGCAATTTATTTCGGTTTTTGATACAGCGAAGGATGCCTGAGGTAATCCACGGCTTTATGATACGTTGATTGCTTGGGATATTTCTTACATTAGTGTTTTCACTTACAACGTTGGCTAATATATTAATAAAACTATTGATTAATAAATTTGGATCATTACAAAATAACAAGTCTGATAAATTTCTCTCCTGTAAATCTTTTAAAGCTTGTTCATAATTTAGTGTAGTGGAAATTCTATTTACAATTTGAATATGTTTTAACTTCGTTATAGAGATAAATGTTGTAAAGTGATCAGTCACCGTAGTGTGCAGGATAGCGATAGAAGCCGAGAACCTTTTGTGTATTTTAAGCATGAAATGGTCAAGACAACTTTGTTCTCTCGTGGGCAAAGTGTGCCCAGGGAGTATACCGAAAAACGATAACATATTTAGGTAGTTTACTCTACTCTTGTGTTCCTGGGATGACTCAGTTTCTTTATATTTGAGGTTAATATTTATGTCACCAGCTATTATAATATTTTTTTGTGATGTTAATGTGTTTAACTGTGTGCTGAGGGAGTCAATGAAGCTGTCGGTATTTGAGTTAGAGGGAGATCGGTAGACACAATAAACAATATTACCCAATATCTCTAATCGTAAACAGGATGCTTGAGCCAACTGGATTTCCTGAACTTTAGGGTTTAAAGTGCCCTTAACATATACAACTACGCCGTCATTCTGGTTCAACTGACGAGTCGTCATATACGAGTGATAATTGCTTATTTGCGGAATTGCTTTATTAGCATGCAATCTACATTCCGTTAGGATTACAATGTCTGGTTTAAATTTAAGGGTAGATAAAGTGATCAGAAAATTGTCAAAATTACAGTAAATACTCCGTATGTTTTGAGATATTATGGTGAGGTCGCTTTTATTTACACATATATGTTTATGGAGTTCTGTAGAGTCGCATTCCACTGTTCGGGCAATTTCAATGCTATCTATTTCTGCAACAGTATGTAGTGTGTTATCCATTTATAATTAAAGACAATTGAATGACCGTCAAGCTTAGGTAAGTATTTATTTCAATGAGTTTCGACCATAAGTAGCCATGTACTGAGATTTTAGTTTGTGTTGTTTTGGTGCGCTGTGTTTTTATTTTACAGGATTGTGAAACGTGTGAGTAGATGTGTATAGTTATGATATGCATTTGTGTGTTTTGTGTGTTGTAGCTTCGTGTATATATTTCGTGTGTAAGTAAGATAGATATGTAAAGTATGTGTGTATGTATAGTGGAGTTTCGTTTTTTATCAAAATAATTTAGCATGACGGCTGGGAAGCCATAATAACCAATTGAGTAAATCTTTAACCAGTGTTCGGTGGGAAATAATTTCAGATGACATAGTAATATAAACATTTTCAATGCTACATGAAGACAATTTGTAAGGTTAAGGGAAAATAGTCAATTGTCTAGCAATAGTTTATGTACCTGTTCTTCATTTCTTATAATTATGGTTGGCGAGTTTTCATCCTTTTTTATGTAAACCTTGCCGTAGGCAGTCCAGCAAAACTTGTAGATTCCAGCTTTACTTAGATCACGTGCTAGGAAGTGGAGGCGAGAGGCTTTAGCTGTTAAATGTTCCGATATGAAGACTGGGGTGTCTTCTTGACTTTTAAATCCCAGGTGTTTACAACTTAATTTATTTTGATGTTTGATGTTGAAGGCCTTGGCCATTTTCAAAGTCTCAGTCTTGAGGATTGTGGAGCCAATTTCAACGACAATAGGTGTGTTTTGTTTTTCCGCTGTTTTTCCGCGTACTCGATATATGTCCTTAATGTCGTATTTTTTAATGCTACCGTGTATGTTTTCAAAGAGGCACATAGCCATTTCTAAAAGATCTTCTTTGGTCTCCCCATTTTTTCTGGGTACATTTTTAATCATTAGATTACTTTTACGACTTTCAGTTTGCATGTCCTCAATTTTATTTTCTAAAATGGTGATATATTTCTTGTCTTCTTTAGACTGCATTTCGAGTCGGGTAATCTTCTCTTGAAGGTCCGAGTTTTGTGCTGTCAAGAACGCAATCGACTTTTCTATGTGTGTGTTTGATTGTTGAATCTCCTGTAGTTTTATATTAATTTTTTGTGTCTCTTTCCCTTGGTTTTCGTTAAAGGACGAGAGCATCTTTTTCATCTCTTCCTTAAATTCATCTAGCTGCTTAATTAGTGAATCATCCCTGTCATCCCAGTGTCTTTTGACGCGTTGGATCACATAGTTAGGTGGAGTTTTATGTGTGCCCGCTGTGTTAACTTCCGTGTCCGACACAGATTTATTCAGGAAGTTAGGATCTGAAGTGTTCATCATTTCTTCGTAGATAATCAAAGTAAGTTGACTCACCGTGAAAGTTCTATACCGCAGAGTTGCGGTGAAGTTTCTTGATAGGCAGGCGGAGACGGAGTGAAGTCTTGTGACAATCGGGCGAAGGGGCGACACGGAGCAGGACAGGAATTGTGTTATTGTGGTGCAAAGGGTATCAAGTAGTCGGAGATAGTTCCTCGAAATGACCGGGGTGGCGCCACCAGTCGTTTGCCTACGCAATGCGACGCAGGCGCACCGCGTTCTTCGCTGGAACGCTGCGCCCAAAGTTTGCCGGTAGGTTGGTAGCACCGGGACAGTTGCGCACTCGCCGTATTAACGCCTTTACACAGTCCGCACAACTACCAAAATTCCTTGCACTCTTGGGTAAGGCACTTATGTCATTACGTATTATTTTCAAGCACGTCATATTACCTCAAACTGTCAATGTTTTAACACGTTGAACGCCAACGCGGTCACCGTGTGTCCGACAAACAATAGTTTTTCTATTGTGTCTGCTGCGCGGCAGTCAATGACTTAAAAATTGATTTTCAAGCTTATTGCTTAAGTTTTAAGGTTCATTTTCAATTGGGGAAATTTGATAGTTTGGGATAGCTTGATGTGCTGGCATCTGTACATTTCACCTACAATGAGTAAATATGTATATATTTACTTACCATCTATTTCATGTTTCTGTATGTCCACTTCATACATAAACTCTGGCGGGTCACCCATCTCTTCTATTTCTTCCAAAGGTTCCTCTTTTATTGCAATTTCAACTTCTTTCCTATAAAAAGGAAGTTTTTAAGTCAAAATTCACTTTTATCTGAAGAATAAATATTGCAGTATTTCTGCCTAGCCTTTTCCCAACTATGTTGGGGTCGGCTTCCAGTCTAACTGGTTGCAGCTGAATACTAGTCTATACTAATATTATAAAGAGGTAAAATTTGTAAGTTTGTATGTAGGGGGTAACCTCCGGAACTAATGATCCAATTTCAAAAAAAAAATCACTTATAGAAAGCTACATTATTCCTGAGTGCGGCTATAAATTATATTTATATCACACATATTAGCCGAGCTATCGCAATTTTCGTCTAGCAAGTCGGAAAGAAATACCTCCGAAAACAGAATTATTTGCATGCGCTGCCTAAACAGTTACAGTATATCGCAATTTTCCGCGGACGAAGTCGCGGGCAGAAGCTAGTATTTTATATGGAGCGACTACCTATCTGACCTGACGACTTTAATGGCTTTAAGAATAAAAAATGATAGTTTGACATATTTTCCATATTAAAGCTGTTAAACTGCAGGAGCTCGTGGCTAAGTAATAACAGCCGCACGGATCAATTCATCAGGTTAAGCTGCGATTGCCGGGGTTGGTCCGTGGATGGGTGACCATCTTTACATATCGAGACTCCTCCGTGCCTCGGAAAGCACTCAATACTCAATATCTTTACAGCACGTTAAGCCGTTGGTCCCGTCTGTCATCTGTACATCTTTGACAGTCGTTACGGGTCGTCAGAAGCCCGAAAGTCTGATAACCAATCTTACCAACGGGTATCATATTACCCAGTTACTGAGTTGTGGAGGTCAGATAGACGCTCCACGTGAAATACTGGTATTAATAATAATAATAATAATAATATCCTTGGACATTTCACACAACGCCGTATCGTCCCAAGCTAAGCAACTTAATGCTTGTGTTATGGTAAAGAGATGGCTGATAAACTACTTATATACATTTTTTTTGTAAATACATACATATTATAGATAGATAGATTCAGCTGCATCCGGTAAGACTGTAGTCTGACCCTAACATCAACAATCAATCTGCATGCCTTAACACGTTGAACGCCAACGCGGTCACCGTGTGTCCGACAAACAATGGTTTTTCTATTGTGTCTGCTGCGTGGCAGTCAATGACTTAACCTAACTAAGGTTAAGGCATGCAGATTGATTTTAGATTCTAATACACTTACTTTTTATCTAATAAAGTGTAAAGTACGTTGTGTCGACACAAATAATGCTCCTTCAGAGTTGTACATTTAAAATAATCCTTTTTGCATATTTGACATTTAGTGTCCTGAAACAAAAATGTTTTCAGATGAAATGAGAACGCTATAAGAAGAATGTGTGGTGTTACGCGAATGGATAGAATAAGGAATGAGTATACAGGGCGTAACCGAAAGAGTATATACATACAAAATCATATGCTACAGACCACCAAACTGAGCAACTTTTACTATGGGACCGACTCCGGAATCGTGAAAAAAAATCGGCTGTTCTCTACATTTCGACGAGTCACGTGACCACAAATGTACAGGACAGCAGATTTTTTTTTTTGCGATTTCGGAGTTGGTCCCATAATAAAAGTTGTTCAGTTTGGTGGTCTGTAGCATATGCTTTTGTATGTATATACCCTTTTGGTTACACTAACTCTCTTCCTCCCCAATTCCCCTCCCCCCTACTTCTACTAATAATAAACTACTTTTATTGATATTTACCATGATGTTGTTCTAAAAATTGTGTTGGTAGTTTGCCGCCATTTTGTAATTTGCATGCCTCAAGGCGTAATATGGTGGGAACTGTACTCTTCTGCTAACAACCTAATGTAATTTACCCAAATTAGCAAGTAAAAAGCAGTGATAGCCTAGTGGTGTGACCACCGGACTTCCAAGTCATAGGTCTCGAGTTCGAATCCAAGGCACCTCTGATTTTTCGGATTCATGTGCGTATTGTACAGTCATCACTTGCTTAAAATCGGTGAAGGAAAACATCGCGAGGAAACCAGCATGTCTAAGAGATATTTCTCAACAGCATGTGATGCTAAGTCAGAGGCCCATGGGCAGCATTAAAACTCTGGCACCCGGTTAGTCACTAACCACACGAAGAAGAAGCAAATAAATGATTTTGAATTTGAATTTAAACGGTTTCAAGACTTACTTTCTCAGTGCCATGCCCATATTTCAGATGCTGTATGATGCCCCTCCGGCTGTAGGTGACCATGTCACAAATGTCACACAAGTACTCCCTGGACTTGGGGTAAGGACCGTGGGCATTCTTTATGTGTTGTGCAAGGTAAAATTTGGCGGAGAACCTATAACAAAAAACATAATTGGGTATTTGTAAGGGTAGTCAATAACGTTATTTTTTATGAACCGTCAAAACGCGGAATTTGTACGTGATTTGTATGAAATATAACAATGTGACGTCACAGATTTTTTAAATCAAATTCAAACTCAAACTCAAAGTATTTATTTCAAATAAACCAATTACAGGCACTTTTGAATTGTCAAGGTGTCGGTCAGTCAGAGAGATGAAGCTAGTTGCCCATTCCAAAGCAGTAGGTACCTATGGAGAAGAACGGGCAAGAAACTCCATGGACACTCTTTTAAACAATATATGGTAGCCTTTTCCCAACTATGTTGGGTCGGTTTCCATTCTAACCGGATGCAGCTGAAAACCAGGGCCTTAGAGGTAGACAAAGGGTCAGCGGGATTGTACGAAAGGGTTGGACGGGATGGGAGAAGTCATTTGATAATTTCCCACCTGAAAAGAACAAGACCCGTATACATTGTTTAAAACTAGATTTAACCAATCAAATAGCTTTAATCGAGACTCAAGCAATGCTTGAGTATTGAGTGACGTTCTGTAATACGGGCATAAGTTAGTAAGTTTGACTGTAATTCACGTTCTTTTTAACTCGTTCGTTTTTTAGCTCGGGTTGAATCTATGTATGTATGTATGTATGTAACAGAATCATTGAGCTTAATTTTTACCGGTTTCTAATTTTTAACACGCTTTATATTAGCTTCACTTGTATGTATGTTTGTAACCGACTCCTTTAGACGCGATTTTCACCCACTTTAAACGGCCAGATTTCGTTCAAACTTTGTAGATTTAACGAGGACCGATGAAAATACATTAATTTGAACTAAAAAGTAGGAAATAAAAAATCTCTTAAAAAAACTAAAAAACACGCTTGTTATAGAAAACCGAACTAAAAAATAGAAAATAAATTTTACTTTTTAAAAAGCGTGGGGTGCATGGTGGTGGTGAATATTATCTTAAAAAGCACCCCACGCTTTTTAAAAAGTTTTTTTAAACTATTTTTTTTAGAAATAAAATACAACATTTTAATTTACTCCATGAAAACCCTTTCATAGCCACATTAGAATTTATAACCTTATTTCGTTTTATGTTGGGAAATCACCAAATGACTCCTGCCGCTCTGGGTGGAGCAGGAAGAAGTGCCAGACTCTTACTGACTAAAACCCATCCATGTTCCTTCCTTAGCCCTTTAAGTTCCGGGGTAGCGGTAACCCTTTCGGACAATCCCGCTTACTCATTTTGGGGAAGGCTGCGCTAGACAGATAATAATAATAATAATATCCTTGGACATTTCACACAACGCCATATCGACCCAAGCTAAGCAACCTAATGCTTGTGTTATGGTAACGAGATGGCTGATAAACTACTTATATACATTTTTTTTTTGTAAATACATACATATTATAGATAGAAAAACACCCAGACTCGTAACAAATACTTGCAGGTCGTACAAATATTCGATGATGATGATGTAAAGTATACAACGCATGTCGCTGCCGGCCTGCTACTGAAGACGAATACTTACAACTACATACAAAATCTTTCGTAAGGATGTGACTACAGACATTGAAACATAGGGTATACTTACAGCTGTCCACAGTAGTGGCACTGGACCCTGCATCCATTCCGTATATGTCTGGTGAGCCTGAACTTGCGAGAGAAGCGCCGATTACAGCTGGTACATACGTGCTGGTTCTCAGGGTAGTGGATGATGAGGTGGCGTTTGAGGTCGCCCTGTAAGAGCAAGTAGAATAGATATGATGACAGGTTAGAAAAAAAAGAAATTATATTTATAGACCAGGTTGTGAGTCCATGCGCTCCATGTAAAATACTGGTATGCAGCTGCATTCGGTTAGACTGGAAGCCGACCCCAATATAGCTGGGAAGAGACTAGGTAGGTGATTATACTATACGCCAGCACAGCACATAAAGCTATCCCTAACTGTCAAATTTACCCAATTGGAAATGAACCTAATGCTTTGGTAATAATTTCAATGACATTTGTAAGGAATACGATTTTGATCCATTCGCAAATAGCGTGAATTCGGCCAGAAGGTTCTTAAGCCCCAAATTTTTCAAGTAGCGGATTATGTGGATGGCTATATAAGTAGAGGGATACCAAAGAAACGATGGATGGATTGTGTGAAAGATGATATGGTTAGAAAGGGAGTGACTACCGAGATGACGACTGATAGAGAAGTATGGAGGAAAAAGACATGTTGCGCTGAGCACAAATAAATTGGTATAAGGGCAGGAGAATGATAATGGTCGATAATTTTTGAAACCGAAATAAAATATATTAGAATGAAACCCATTGGAAAAGGTGGAGAATATAGCAAAAATAAAGGGAAAATAATTTACGGGCGAACTGATACCCTGAAATCTAAGGCCCAACTTTTGGGATCCAGATTATAACAATGGAACCTGTTAGAAAAAGGTACGAAAATTTCATATTTCAGGCAGAGATATTCCCAGTTTTTGCAGCTGTTTGTCAAAGATCAAGAATTAGCTTATTGCACTGATCCTCAAAAATGTCTTCAAGAACTACAGCTGCCAGAAGAACCAATGGCTAACAGACTCTTCATCGACTCATCTAAACTGAGAAGTGTTGCTTCACAATGGAAATCGATACATACAACAAGATTGGCCTTTGAGATTACTTGTTATTCCACGAACTAAAAACATAGCAAACAAACGCTTAGGTGACAGCAAAACAAATATTTTTGCCACCACTACAACCTAGCTTTCAAGTGGCGGTAAAAATATTTTTTGCCTCTTTGTGGGTCCTCAAATAGGAGACATTTTTAAAGACCCATTTTTCACATCTAAGTTGGGTAAAAGAGCATGGGTAGCTTTTCAAAATATACGTCATACTTTTCTTGGAAATAAAAAGGTTGAAAATTACGAAGAGATTGTACAGACGCCAGCACATCAAGTTATCCCTAACTGTCAAATATTCCCAATTAAATATGAACCTTATTGTAATTGTTATAAAGTTGAAAATCTATCAAAGAAATTTGACACTTTAGGGTAGCTTGATGTGCTGGCCTCTGTACAAGAATTGCTTCCATCGGTATTTTAATTCAGTTTCTCGAAACTAGACGTGGTATCATACATCTGTAAACAGATTTGGACTCAGCAAACCAAAGCCAATGAGAATAACGTAGCAACCTTTTTGCTCCCGGATTTTTTTACTTTATTGCCGACCAGTGCTATTAAAGAAACTTGAGAGATTGGGGTAACTTGATGTGCTGGTACATCTGACCAACGCTTCTTACCTTATCCTTAAATCTCTTCCCGCAAGGTTTATAGCTACACGTGTAAGGCTTCACGTCTATATGTCGTCTCATGTGAGCCTGTAAGTTGTTCTTAGTTAAGAAGCGGCCACAAATCTCGCATTTGATTCGATTTGATATGTTATGGACTGTGTTCTGAAAAGAAATCACATATAACATTATAAAGGTTATTTAGTGCGTTCTACATGGAAGAGAAAAATTTACAAGTTAAAAAAATTGTGGGTTATTGTGAGGCGCCGAGGTTGGTCTGTGGATGGGCGACCATCTTTACATATCGAGACTCCTCCGTGCCTCGGAAAGCACGTTAGGTCGTTGGTCCCGGCTGTCATTCGTGGAACTTTGACAGTCGTTACGAGTAGTCAGAAGCCCGAAAGTCTGACAGCCAGTCTTACCAAAGGGTTATCATATTAACCAGTTACTGACTGGGTTGTGGAGGTCAAATAGGCAGTTACTCCATGTAAAATGCTGGTATTCAGCTGTATCCGGTTAAACCTAAAGCCGACCATACAAAGTTGAGAAAAGGCTAGGCAGATTGAGTTCTGTCAAAATGTATGAACCAGATGTATATTTTTTTGTTATTTGGCAGTTGGTCTCATAGTGAATGTTGTTTATAATCATGCATGAGTACTATTATGTCCGGAAAGTTTAACAGTGAATTAAAAATCACCGTGTATACTCGTACATATTATTATTAATATATTTTTTTTTATTATCACTTGCTTAAAAATCGGTGAAGGAAAACATAGTGAGGAAACCAGCATGTCTGAGAGATATTTCTCAACAGCATGTGAAGAGAGGGCCATGGGCAGCATAAAACTCTGACACCAGGTTAGTCGCTAACCACACGAAGAAAATATAATTACTTACGACATGTATAACATAAAAAAAATTACTTACGACATGTATATTGAGCGTTCCTTTCGTCTTGAAAACTTTCTCGCACTGCGGACACGGATGCTTCCTCGTATCCAGCTCAAAGTGTACCTCATCCACGTGAATTTGCAACGTCTCCTTCTTTTTGAAGCTGGCAACACAAACAAAAAGGAATGATTAAGAATCTGAATGGGCCGTGTCAGTCTTTAGGGCTTAAGCCTGGCGGGGAAGCGGGATTGTCCGAAAGGGTTACCGCTACCCCGGAACATAAAGGGCTAAGAAACAAATATGGATGCGTTTTAGTCAATAAGAGTCTGACAGTTTCTCCCGCGCCGCCCAGAGCGGGGTGGAGACATTTGATGACTTCACACCAAAAAAAAAAAGAATCGTGACGAGGCCCACGCGCCTCTTTGGATGGAAAAGCCTCCTATAGAGTACTTTGTCGGCGTCTTCGTTCGCATAGAAAAGTATTTTTCATTTCTCATACTTGGAAAGTAAGCTTATTACCTGACCAAAGGGACGAAAGAAGTACTTTTCGTTCCGAGGAAACAATTTTCCCTACCGTCAAAATATTTCATCATCTAAATAAAGAATTTGAATGTGAATTTTGGACCAAACACTTTTTGATTTATTGAACACAAGAGATTTTTAATGTTTAATTTAAGTAACTAATACATTTTTTTAGAACGGTTTTCATCGTTCTAACTAAAATAATAATATAAGCAGAGTACCCAAATTGATTATCAACGGCATTGTCCGAAAGGGTTAACGCTAGCCCTGAACAAAAACGGCTAAAGAAGAAACTTGGATGGGTTTTAGTCAGTAAGAGTCTGAAACTTCCTTCCACTCCACCCAGAGCGGGAGAAACATTTGATGACTTTCCACCCTCAAAGAAAAAACCCGAATAAATTGTCAAATTCTATAGTATGATTGTCAAAATTTTAAGTAACACAAGCGCAGCTGCGGGCTGAACCTAGAAATATCATTACAAAACTTACTTCTTTTTGCAAATAGAACACGGGTAGTCCTTAGATATCCCTAGATGTCTCTCCATGTGTCGTCTTATAGTCGAGTTGTCGCGACACGCGTAGTCGCAGTACTCACATTGGAATGGTTTCTCCCCTGAAAAGAACATATAAGAAATAATAAATTATTAGGTAGGAGGGCACGCATACATAATCTACTGCTGCCCCTTTAACCTTTTGAACGCCATAGTCACATATACGTAACAAGCAAGCGCATGCCCTGCACGCCAACGACACAAATGTGAGAATGCGGGTAGGTACACTACTTTTGTGTGTTTTTATGGATATCTTAAAATTTAAGCTCTCGTGCTTATTTAATGACATGAAGCAAATTAAAAGACACCATGGATATTGGGAAATTCATGATAACAAGAAGAAATAAATTTGTAGCTTGGCGTGGAGGGCACGCGCGTTTATGCTCTGGTTTTCGAAAGGTTAAGAGCTGTCAATGTCACAATAATTCTTAAGGAATATTGACACACTGCGTTCAACAACTGTCGGTTGTTGAACGCAGTTTAGATTTGTTGATCGCTTTGAGTTTCATCGGTGGAATTAATAATATCCTTGGAAATTTCACACAACGCCATATCGTCCCAAGCTAATCAACCTAATGCTTGTGTTATGGTAACGTGATGGCTAATAAACTACTTATATACATTTTTTTTTTATACATACATATTATAGATAGAAAAACACCCAGACCCGTAACAAATACTTGTAGGTCGTACAAATATT
Source organism: Hyppa rectilinea (assembly GCA_951799385.1). Taxonomy (NCBI): domain Eukaryota; kingdom Metazoa; phylum Arthropoda; class Insecta; order Lepidoptera; family Noctuidae; genus Hyppa; species Hyppa rectilinea. The sequence goes on along the minus strand of OX637330.1, from coordinate 8,704,060 downwards.
TGTTCCGTGCGGGAATCGAGCCTACTATTTTAACCTTTAACCTACTAATTGGCCCTAAGCTGTGTCAAACTCAAACTCAAAGCATTTATTTCAAACAAACCAATTACAGGCACTTCTGAATTGTCAAGGGGTCGGTCAGTCAGAAAGATGAAGCTAGTTAGTACTGTATCGGTATAATCTAAGTAGGTACTAATTACCGATCCATTTGAGGTTATTATACGATTTATCGTCGAAATTAACTTTTATAGCTCTAACTATTACGATGGCAGTAACTTTAACTCCAAGGAAACAATGTTGAGTGAGCCTTCAGAAAATGTTGTTAGTTTTCGTTTTGATGTACAAAATCTTAATTACAGGTAAGTAAAATGTATTTGTTAAGTGATCCTGGACTGCCAAGTCATTGGTCTCGAGTTCGAACCCAAGGCACACACCTCTGATTTTACGGATTCATGTGCGTATTGTCTAATCATCACTTGCTTAAAAATCGGTGAAGGAAAACATTGTGAGGGAACCAGCATGTCTGAGAGATATTACTCAACAGCATGTGATGCTAAGTCAGAGGCCCACGGGCAGCATAAAACTCTGACACCAGGTAAGTCACTAACCGCACGAAAAGAAGAAGTGATCCTGGCGCTGCTGTTGCGGCAGCGGAAAACCTCAAACCTCTTTGAGCCATTACCTTACCCCCCAAATCAGGCCTGCGGACGGTGAGTAATGGGTAGCTCACCGTTCGATCAGGACCAGTTCCGTGCCGGGGGGCGCGGAGTGTTGCACGCGCACCTCTAAGAGATGTCAGCATTAAGGAAGGGGTCCGTTAGGGCTGATGCCTGCAGGGTCAGCAGGACTGTCCGAAAAAGCTACCGCTGCCCCAGAACACAAAGGGCTAAGGGAGGAACATGGATGGATTTTGGTCAGTAAGAGTCTGACACTCCCTTCCGGTCATCCAGAGCACATTTGATGATTTCCCATTTTTTTTTTAAATATGGGGTCAAAAAAAAAAAAAGGGGTCCTCTTACGCCCCGGGCGTCGGGAGCCACGTGACGACTCCCGGCCACCGTAGGCGCGGGCCTGCGGACGGTGAGTAATGGGTGACTCACCGTCCGATCAGCACCAGACCCGTGCCGTACGGCGCGTATATGTTCCACGCGCGCCTCAAAGAGATGTCAGCATAATATGAAGGGGCCCCTCAGGGCCAAGCCTGCCGGGTAAGCGGGATTGTCCGAAAGGGTTACCGCTACCCCGGAACACAAAGGGCTAAGGAAGGAACATGGATGGGTTTTAGTCAGTAAGCCTGACACTCCGCTCCGCTCCACCCAGAGCGGGAGCAGTCATTGGATGATTACCCAACCTTAAAAAAAAGTCGTTACGGGTAGTCAGAAGCCCGAAAATCTGACAGCCAGCCTTACCAAGGGGTTACTTCAAAATCAACCGAAGATGGTGTTATTTGCAGATGACACTTCATTAATCTTTAAAATTAATAGACGCTCACAAAATCTTGACGACGTGAATAACTCTATTCTTCAGGTCCAAGATTGGTTTACGGTAAATAATTTGGTACTAAATGAAAAAAAAACCAAATGCATTAGATTTACATTACCTAATGTTAAAAGTAGCGATTGTGACATCATATTGAACGGAGAAAAGCTGGAATTTATTAAGCAGACGGTTTTCCTGGGAATCACGCTAGACGACAAGTTGCAATGGGGTCCCCACATAACAACTCTTGCGGGACGGCTAAGCTCGGCCGCTTATGCTGTTAGAAAGATAAGGCAGTTAACAGACGTAGAAACCGCGCGTTTGGTCTATTTTAGTTACTTCCATAGTATTATGTCGTATGGCATTTTACTGTGGGGTCGGGCTGCTGACATTGAATCCATTTTTATTTTGCAAAAGCGAGCGATCAGGGCTATTTACAATCTTCGTCGTCGCGAATCGCTTAGGGAACTATTTAAAAGGATTAATATTATGACAGTACCTTGCCAATTCATTTATGAAAATATTATGTATGTAAGAAAAAATAGACATCTTTTTAACAAAATAAGTGATAGGCATAATTTTAATACTAGAAATAAAGATAAAATAATTCAACCATTTTTTCGATTGTCAAAAGTACATACATCTTTTATGGGGTTCTGTGTTAAATGTTACAACAAAATACCTTGTGACATACTGCAATTAAATGAAAGAAAATTTAAAACTCATATTAAAAGTACACTTTGTAAACAAGCTTATTACAAATTAGAAGATTATATCAAAGATAAGGATGCTTGGAAACATGCTGGTCCTGCTCCACAGGACAATCTAGTGTCTAGACAAAATCAAACTGGTTGCTAAGTAAATTAGGTAATTTGTACCATATTATTTTATAATATTGGAATAACATCTCACACATTGATTAATTTATTATTATTAACTTTTAGAATGTTTGTAAATATGTGAGCACCATGCACTTATGACATAATTAAGTTTACTTGCCACTGCTACATGTGTTTTTCTTTTCACCTTTTGTGATGTATTGTTTTTATTCTGGGTGCATCGTCTTCACATATAATGTTATAATACATGTATACAAAACATTGTGAAACATTTTAAAAGAGTAACGGTGGAGTTTCTTGCCCATTCTTCTCCACACGAAACTACTTTTTGGAAGGGGCGACTAGAATCAGTTCTATTTCTTGTTCATTTTGACGTTCAAAAGTGCCATTCTTGTGCCTATTTGAAATAAATGTTTTGACTTTGACTTTTTATCGTATCACTCAGTTACTGACTTGGTTGTGATTGCTTTATGAAAATACCAGTATACAGCTGCAAAGCCAACCCCAACATAGTTGGGAAAAGGCAGGCAGACTGATTTTAGTGACTAACCTGGAGTCAGAGTTTTTATGCTACCCATGAGCCTCTGACCTAGCTTCACATGCTGTTAAGAAATATCTCTCAGGCATGCCGGTTTCCTCACGATGTTTTCCTTCACCGATTTTTATTCAAGTGATAATTTAAAGTACCTAGGTGTACTGTACTGCCTTACCCTACAGGGATGATTTTCATTTGCAGAAGCACGGGTCTACTGCCAAGACAGTAACGCATTATCCTGGAAACCTTTAGGACACCCGTGTCCTATCACATGCAGTACCATTAAATCGGCTGTGGATAGGTGAGTAACCAGATGTATCCAGTCCAGCCTGTCTCCTGCTGTCCTCCCCTAGCAACGCCCTAAGCAGTAGGTACTGTTATAGAGCTTGAGTGAAACCTTATGTTGAACCTGGCTGGTAATAATCTGACAGCATTCGAACCTTTAAATTATGAATTGAATAGTTTTTGTAAAAGTGCAAATCTGTCTTGAGCCGCGGGGCTTGGCAGATGTAAATTCAGTGCAAAGTAATATATTATAATTAATTATTCATGGTCTGTGTGTTTGCTTCGATAGCGTAGCAAATCGTAACGTGCAACGTACTGACGATGACGGTTCGCCAGCTTTTGATTAAGCACTTAGTATTAAAACAGCACACCATACTTACCTACAATGCTGACAATAACAAGAGACGGAATGATATGCACATCAAAACATGTCTTTGTAGAAAGATTTTTTACACTCTTAGGCCCATTTCTGCACAATAGATTAAATAAAAAACATAGTTTCTACAAATTAAATTATTATTGTTATGTACAGAGGCCAGCACATCAAGTTACCACAATCTGTCAAATTTCTTTGATAGTATTCAACTTTATTGCAAAGACATAAGGTTCATTTTTAATTGAGAAAATTTGACATTTAGCGATAGCTTGATGTGCCGGCGTCTGGACCTAAATATTTACTAACCATAGATTATGCACACACAGAAGATCTACTTGTTGTCTGCAAATAGAACCGCTAAGATGTTATTTTACTTTTATTAACCTACGTTTAAATTTGGTTTTTTCTTTATACTCATTGTTAATTTATTAGAATAAGTATTCATGCACTTTCTAGTCTGAAGCACAGGTTCAACCTAGTTCAGGCAAATAAGCAATTGTGCTCTATTTTAATTTATTTAAGGTATTTATTGTAAAAGTAAAACTTTTTATAAATAAACAAATTATTATTATTAAATTTCCTTTCCAGATTAAAACTACAAGACTACCGTTACCTAATCAACGATAAAGACTTCAAACAAATAAACATGTCAGCCACCGACCTCTACCTCATGGGACAGAAGCTACAAGACAATATCTATAGGAGGTCAAACTCCTTACACCCCGACACGAGAAAACACATCAAACTCTATCGAACCTACCATAGACTGCTTTCCAACCAGTATTTCGAACACGCTTTGAAAAAAGAAGCGGGAAAAATGACAGTTGAATTTAACAAGACGTGTTCGCATTTGGCGGGAAATAATTTGACTAAAAAGGTTGTTAATGTCAAGTGTACAAGAAAACTTAATAAGAGATCTGAAGTGTTGGAGAAATTTACGAAATTTCTGAATGTTTTTGCCGATCCTAAGTATCCATTTGATGAGGAGATGACTGGGGTGAGCCATGCCATCATTAATCATCATCATCATCGTTATTCTCCTTCAGAATGTTGACAGGGTAAAAAAAAATATTTATTCCGTTAGTCAGATAATTAAACACACACACCTAGATCTAAACTAAGACAACTCAAAAAAGGGCATTTTTCGGGAGACGAAAAAAACGTATTACTGCATTTTTTGTTAGGGAACTTATGAATCTGAATTTTATTTTAGATCATAAATGGGTTGTAAAATAACATTATATATAAACTGGGGCTAAGAATGAATCCTTTAATCGATAATCGTAATTTTTTGTGATGTTATACTTTAGGGTGGTGACTAAATATAAAAAATGAAGAACTTTTAGACTTGAAACAGTTTTATTGGACCATTTTGAGTTAAATTTATATTAAAACAAAAATTAAATAAACAATTCTTCAAACAAAACTGATCTAAATGAATTATAAAACATAAAATATTAAACAACATGCCATAAAACAAAAAAATATACATTTATGTATAATTCAGTTAATCATTTTGTTAAGTATACCTATACTTAATATTTTTATGAAACAAAACTATCTCCAAAAAAATGATGAAATTAAAATTGTGACACTATCATCAAAAACTCCGTAATCATACACTGATTAAACATACTTTGATTTTATTCCCAGCAACTTCGAAATAAAATGCTCTATTAAGACCTCTATAATCTTGTGTGCTAGAATACCTGTACTTTGGTTTAATTTCGTGAGTATGTCTGATTATATACTACCTCTGCCTTTGAAGATCGCCTAAGACCCAATAAGCGTCAAATATGTTTTATCTTGTTTCTTCGTTGATTTTCATATTACAATGTAGTCTGCATTTATCGCCGCAAGTTGTGCGGATCTTTCTTTCAGGAATGTTTTTTTTTGATCTTGATAAACAATTATAGGCTTTTCCAGAATTCCTTAGGACTTCACAAATACTAGACTTCCATGCCAATTCTTTCCTTAGCCTCTTTTTACCTCTTTTTACTTCTTCATTAGGCTGATCATTGTGATCTTCGTTAACAACGTCTTGACTTTGAGTCTGTGTATTAGTATCAGTAACAGCCCTGGTTTCTGTTTCGGAATCAGAACTACTGCTAGAACTTGAAGTGTTAGATGAGCTAGTATCACTTGACGAAGAAGAAGATAAATTAGTAATGAGTTGAGGGCACAGTTTCTTCTTTTTTTTGTCGGATAAACCTTGGATCAGTATCAGAGTCATCTATCAAACTGCTTTCTATTGGCCTATGATTTTGGTTTACCTGTGTCTCATAATATTGTCAAGGAAACGGCCTCGCTTCATTTTTCACTGAAAAGAAAAATGTATCTATTATAAATTTTATTTAACCAACAATAGTGAGTTAACAACTTAACACAAACAAACTTTATTAAAACTTAGAGGTGAATAATTTGATTGAAAATAGTATTATTTCAAAACAGACACTATAATAATATACATGTTTTTTTATGCGAAACAAGTAAAATATCACGTTTTGTATAGAAAAATATTAAGATAAATTTATTTCATCAAAAGTAAGTTAACTATAAATTTACATGTTGATCCATCAAAACAAAGTCAAGTCAAAATAGTACCAAAATATTTACTTACCTAATCAAACAAAACTGGAACAAGTCAAAATATCTCGAAGTAATATTGCTGAACAATTCACCAACACTGTATTAACTCAAATTAACTCGCGTATACTTTTTCAACTAAACTGTAACAATTCAAAATGTCCGGGTTTTTGTTCAAGTTAATATGTGCACTCTCTAAGACTAGCGAAGGTCAATTGATAATACACTTGTTTAGGTGGGGGGGGCTAACATGCGTTGATTCAACAAAAGAAAGCTTACGCCATCTAGCGCCGAGTCATTCAAGCTTTTGTTGAACCTGTATTGTTGAATAGTTGCGTATACTGACCGAGCGTCCGAGTATAATAATAACTCAAAATTGACAAATTTTGAGTTGTCTCAGTTTAGATCTAGGTGTGCGATTATTAAAAAATAAAAATGACTCAGATAAAACGCATTTAAGTTGGGGAGCGGGGCCCGATACGTCACAACTCAGAATAAAATCTATATAAAGTGACGTTATGCCCGATTTTATCACAATGTATCGACGTAATCTTTTGATTGCGTAAAATAAAGAAAAATACGTGTCCAATATTTTTTAATAATCTAGCTGATGGACTAAAATAAAAAAAAGTCATCACTACATACAAACATATCACTACATAGTATAAAACAAAGTCGCTTTCTCTGTCCCTATATCCCTTTGTATGCTTAAATCTTTAAAACTACGCAACGGATTTTGATGCGGTTTTTTTTAATAGATAGTGATTCAAGAGGAAGGTTTATGTGTATTACTAGCTGCTCCCGCACGGTTTTACTCGCTGCTCGGCTCCTATTGGTCGTAGCGTGATGTTACATAGCCTATAGCCTTCCTCGATAAATGGACTATCCAACTCGAAAAGAATTTTTCAATTCGGACCAGTAGTTCCAGAGATTAGCGCGTTCAAACAAACAAACGAACAAACAAACTCTTCAGCTTTATAATATTAGTATAGATAACATGCAATTTCCGTCATCCACGCGAGCGAAGCCGCGGGCAGGAGCTAGTCATATATAACCCTATTTTATTAATGTCATTCACCCGTCGTTACCCGTCTACAGCTGTTTGCGAAACAAGGCTAGAAGAAGCATTTATTTTTTCGTTGTTCATTTTCGTGCATTGAAAAGTCGTAGGTAACCTAATTAAAGCACCATTTCTTTAGGGCTTATGTTAAACTAACCACCAGATCCAAAAATAGTAAATGATCACCAAAATCAAATCCTTATTCCATCCCCCAATAAATTTTTTTCACTTGCGATCCTACTTAAAGCAACCAACTCTAAAATATCATGATAAATTTAATTCAAAAATAGTAATGACCACCAAAAATTGAACAGAATTTTAATATAAAATTACATTTAAATATGTCCTACTGTCCTTTTTAGCTGCATCCGGTTAGACTGGAAGCCGACCCCAGCATAGTTGGGAAAAGGCAGGCAGATGATCTAAATATGTCCTACTTCTGGGTGACCTTTTTTTTTCAGCCGTGGGGAAAGTCTTCATGGATGTCCTCCGCCCTGGGGGGCGCGGAGAGGTCTGTCAGACTCTTACTGACTAAAAACCACCCCAGGTGTTCCATCTCACACTGCGCCGAGGTCGCGGGAACCATAATACTTCGTATCCCCCGGCTGAACTTCTGGGTGACCTAACCTAACCTGTCCGAGTCGGTATGCCCCAAGACCCGAGCTCGCTTTCCTTGCTCTTGCATCCTAAATTCTCTTTGTAAAGTAATATTGCATTTGTGACATCCGCCAACCCGCTCAGGGCCCACGTGGTACACTATGCCCCACTCTCTTAGAGAGTAGACCTATGTCCCGGAAGTGGGAAGGCTATAGGCTGATTATTGGAACAACCTATCTTTCCAGGTAATCCTACAAAAACTGGAAGGCAATCTCAACCTTCGGTACGGCGTGGTCGACTACAAGAGAATACTAGCCTACTTCCGGAAGGCGTTAAAATTCCACAGGTCCCAGACTAATGGAGACCAGGTCGTAAAGCTGCAGTCGACCAACTGCTTGACTTTCTTCATGCCAGGATGCTTCTGCAGAATGGGGTATGTTATTGAACTAGCTTCTTCTTCTTCGTGTGGTTAGTGACTAACCTGGTGTCAGAGTTTCAATGCTGCCCATGGGCCTCTGACTTAGCATCACATGCTGTTGAGAAATATCTCTCAGGCATGCCGGTTTCCTCGCGATGTTTTCCTTCACCGATTTTAAGCAAGTGACAATTATACAATATGCACATGAATCCGAAAAATCAGAGGTGCGTGCCTTGGGTTCGAACTCGAGACCTATGACTTGGCAGTCCGACGGTCACACCACTAGGCTATCACTGCTACTGAACTAGCTGCTTCCGCGTGGTTTCACTCGCTGCTCGGCTCCTATTGGTCGTAGCGTGATGTTACATAGCCTATAGCCTTCCTCGATAAATGGACTATCCAACACAAAAATTTTTTTTCAATTCGGAACAGTAATTTAAGAGATTAGTAGTTTCAGAATATATACATTCAGTCAAAAAAGTATCGGGAATGGATGATTTGTTTATGGTTCCAAATTCAATTTTTTGTTTTTTTTGTAGTTGTTAGATTGGCACAACTGTTTTCCATTTTGGCGCGGAGTTTGAGTTGCATCTGTTATTTATATTAAATATAGTGCTGGTTTTAGTAATATCATATATAGTGTGTATTGCGAATTTCATAATGGACAAAAATATCGAACAAAGAGTTTGTCTTAAATTTTGCATCGCCAATGGAATTTTGTGTTCGGAGTCACTGAAAATGTTACAGAAGGCTTATGGTGAATCGACTTTATCAAAAACTCGTGCTTATGAGTGGTTCAAAGCGTTCAAAAGCGGTCGAGATGTGATGGAAGATTTGCCTCGCTCTGGTAGGCCGTCAACGTCTGCAACTGAAGTTAACATCGCAAAAGTGAAGAAAATAGTGACTGAAAATCCCCATTCAACTCTGAGAGAGATAGCCGCCGAACTTTCTGTATCTCACGAGTCGATCCGTACCATTTTAACTAATCATTTGGGTATGAAACATGTTGCTGCTCGGCTAGTCCCAAAAGATCTGAATTTTCTCCAAAAACTCAATCGCATGAAAGTCGCTGAGGACATGCTAGAACGAGTCAGTTCGGACCCAACATTCATGCAACGCATTGTTACTGGTGACGAGACGTGGGTTTACGAGTTTGACATGCAAACTAGGCAACAAGCTTCGGAGTGGCGCCTTCCAACTGAACCGAAACCGAAAAAACCACGCCAAAGTCGATCAAAAGTCAAAGTCATGTTGACTGTTTTCTTTGACTATCGCGGTGTTGTGCACTCTGAATTCTTACCGGAAGGTCTAACGGTAAATAAAGAATATTATTTGAGCGTTATGCGGCGTTTAAGAGAGCAAATTCGACGAAAAAGGCCAGATTTGTGGAAAGAAAATTCTTGGATTTTGCACCACGACAATGCGCCTTCGCAGAAGGCTATCATTGTGAACGAATTTTTGACCAAACACTCAACAAATACCATCCAGCAACCACCATATTCACCAGATATGGCTCCTGCTGACTTTTTTCTTTTTCCTAAACTTCGTGGCATCCGTTTTCAATCGATAGAAGACATAAAGGAGAATTCGCGGCGAGAACTGAACTCAATTCCGGAAGCAGCGTTTAAAAAATGTTTTGATGAATGGATTATTCGTTGGCGCAAGTGTATCGTTTCTAAAGGAGCATACTTTGAAGGTGATAAAATAAATTTGGATGAATAACAGACATTTTGTGTATTATTGATCTTTTCCCGGTACTTTCTTGACAGAGTGTACATTCACGCGAGCGATGCCGCTGGCAGCAGCTAGCAGCTATTAACCCCTCGAGCGTCCTGATGAGCCCCCGGGGGATCATAAGGAAAAATGCTTCAAATGTCGCGTGTGCACCCGTTGGATCATAAGGAATCGGTTGCCATTCTCAATCTTCATTTTTCTGAAAGTCTACTCGAAATAATTAAATACCTACCTACAAAATGCTTCGACATTTGAGGCATTTTCAAGCAATGTTTGCGGACGCGCGACGGGTTAAAATAAACGTATTTCATTTTAGGGTTCCGTACCCAAACGGTGAAACGGGACCCTATTACTAAGTCTCCGCTGTCCCAGCGTCTGTCCCCGTCTGTCAACAGGCTATATCAATACTCAATACTTTATTACATTCCATAATGTTAAATAAAACAGTTGGTATCTCATGAACAGTGATAGTTAGTTAGTTTTCACAGATGTGATGTGAAGTTTGTATTTCCATTTTCCTGTAATGTCCCAACTAAATTTATTTCTTTTCTTTATATGCATAATTTCTTTCAGATTTGTCGAAAACCAAGGACAATGTGTGAAACCAGAAAACTGTATCGGCTCCACATACGCAGAATATTTAGAAAGAATTATATTATATTGAAAAATATTGTTATTTTTAATACTTTGTTATCATTCCCAGTCTTAATATCAACAAGAAGCATACAGAGAGCAACTAGAATCAATAGGGATGATCCCTAATTTTTTTTTATTTAGTCGTAGTATTAGTAGATTATTAAAAAATATTGGACACGTATTTTTTCTTTTTTTACGTAATCCAAAGATTACGTCTATACATTGAGTTAAATGTGACATGACGTTTTTTTTTTGTTTTTGAAATGGCATAGCACGCAGTTCAACCTAAGGGTTGTCTACTGCTTAACCGGGCTTGAGACAGGACATGACGTCACAAGTGTGTCGTTTTTATACTAACTTGGGACGTAGCGAGCCCCACTCCCCAACTTCAATGCTTTTTATCTAAGTCATTTTCTATTATTATGATAAAGCAAAAAATACGTGTCAAATATTTTTTTGATTATCTGATTGACGGACTAAATATAACTTCTTTTTATTTACCTAGGCATCATTCCTATTGTGCCAGTGTCTTTCTTGTCCTATTTAACTTTTGACTTTCACTTTTGACGATGACTTTTGACTTTGGCTTTTGACTTTGACTTTTGACTTTGACTTTTGACTTTGACTTTTGACTACGGAACTCTAAAAAAAGGAGATGTGTTAAACTTACCAGTATGTATCATCTTATGTCCGCTCAATGAATAACGTGAATTAAACGCCTTAGCGCACACGTTACATTTAAACGGTTTTTCTCCTGAAAATAACAACATAAAATTAATAAAGGCATGATTTTTTTAACCTTGTGAACGCCAGAGCGTAAACGCACGCGCGTGCCCTCCACGCCAAGCTACAAATTGATTTCTTCTTGTATCATGAATTTCCCAATCCATGGTGTCTTTCAATTTGTTTCATGTCATTAAATATGTACGAGGTTGTCGTTGGCGTACAGGGCATGCGCTTGCTTGTCACGTACTGTCACATCTTATGTGTGTGTGTGTGTGTGTGTGTGAGGGTGGCAGGACTGGCAAAACGCCACGGGCTCCCGGCCTGAAGGGGCCCCCGGTCCTAGAGGCTGCGAGCTCAAAAGTTACCTAACGTTTTTAACAAAATTTAGTAAAAACTAGCTGGGCCTGCGACTTCGTCCGCGTGGAATAGTGACTTTTCGGGCAGCATATTTTGATATAACAATAATATATAGCCACAGACGCGCAGGCGCGAGGCGTGTACGTACTCTGATAGAATACCTTTACAAATGTTCGCTCTGATTCTTTAAATTGACATAACTTTTTTATTTATGAACCGATTGACATGAAATAAACACTAAATGTTAAGTGAAGATTACTACACTATATTAGTTTAAACCGCATCTAATTCGAATAAGTCGTTTCTGATATTAGCGTGCACAAACACACAGACAAACAGATAAACCGACAAACAGATAAAAAAAATTAAATACAATTTCGGATTCGGCATCGATATACTAACAACCCCTGCTACTTTTTTTTATATATTCCCATTGTACAGACACCACTTTTATTATATGTATAGATATAAATTTGGGGCCCTATGCAAAGGATTTGCCAAGGGCCTCAGATGATATAGTTACGTCACTGGATTGATTGACCCAGATTGACCCATCCATGTGTGTATGTTCCGGGGCAGCGGTTACATTTTCAGATAGTCCCGCTGCCCTTAGTAGTAACCTTTTTTTTAAGGATGTGTCCTCTTTACTTTATTTGTTTTATCACTACATAGTATACAACAAAGTCGCTTTCTCTGTCCCTATATCCCTATGTATGCTTAAATCTTTAAAACTCCGCAACGGATGTTGATGCGGTTTTTTTTAATAGATAGTGTGATTCAAGAGGAAGGTTTATGTGTATAATTTGTCGACATATTATGCGGGCGAAGCCGCGGGCGGAAGCTAGTATTACAATAAAAATGGAAGCATTTCCCGCACACGGGGCACTGTGCGGTTGCCTTAAGGTCACAGCTCATTAGAGCCACCCGGCACCCACTCAGCACCGCCTCACCTCCTGCGGCTAGTATTATTTATATGGACTTGTAAGGGTATGCGCTCACTACTTCGACTCCGTGGCGTCACCGGATCGCTTCGGTCGTAAGTCCTCCACGCGCGGACGGCGGGTGGACCACTCAGTGACAACTCGCTGCTCGCGTGTTTGCCTTGCAACTCTATTGCGAGTTACGAGGTCCACTGGTTGACCGCGCGACGTTTATTGGTTATCACCAACGGACAACGTGGCAATATTTGCCTGTTTCCGAAAGCAACTACGACTCCTGCTGGGAAATTCTCCACCATAGGTACAATAACTTACAGCTGCTCTTCACCAAACAAATTCAAGTTTTGATGAGTCAACATACAATTCAACATCAAAACGCTTACGAGTTGAAACGCCTACACGACACCAGTCTCGAAACCGTGCACGCGTTGCGTTACTTGGGCATAGACACGACAACGTGGGACCCGAGTTTGGTGCACATCCTGACGGGAAAACTGGACACACAGACCTACTCTGATTACATGGAGGCAAGGAAAAGTCCAAGAGGGCTTCCCGATTTCAAAGAATTCATCCAGTTCATCGAAGGGAAGTTCACGGCACTGGAATCAGTGGTGAAGAAAACAAGCAAAACAAACAAACAACCAGATGCCGACGCGTCCCCAAACAAAGGGAGCTCGACGACAACAGTACAGAAGGATGCGTACAACAAATACAGACGCTACCCCAAGGCAAACCATACAAGCTCCGAAAGAAATTGCCCTGTCTGTAAAACAAGCCACATCCTGCTCTACTGCAAAGCGTTCCAAGAGTTGACGCCAGACATAAAAATTAGGACAATTGAGCAATTGAACATTTGCAAAAACTGCATGTATCCGCACAACGGAAAGAAATGCAACTCGCAAAAAAGGTGCAAAATGTGCAACGGCGCACATCACACCACGCTACATGACCTAACCCGTGATACCTCGTCAGCAACTCTGTCGTCAAGCTAACTGACAGACAACGTGACTAACAACAACTCGCAGAGAAAAACGAATCACGTGTCAGGAAATTTTAACGAAGGTCTACTAGCTTAAAGTAAAGGCCGCAGATGGAACTTACACCGTACTCAGATGTCTCCTGGATCAGGGCTCCCAACTGAACCTCATAACAGAATCTGCTGTGCAACGACTTGGTCTTCCGCGACGCAACCACAACTCAACTGTGTCGTGGATCGGAACATTTGCCAGCCAGAGCAACGGGACCGTTCAGCTGGACTGTAAGTCCCTTTACGGAGAGTTTTCAACGCCGGAGCACAAAGAAGAGATTGAGATGGTACCAAGTCATACTCAACGGGATCTTCCTGGGAATAGACACACAAAGGCAGATACACAGACACTAGAAGAGGTTTCCGGACATCGTCCTAACAGCAACAAGGTGGATCGCGAAACTTCACCCGTATCAGTTAGCGGCTAGCGTAGAACCTTCTAATAGATTTCTTTACATACTTTACTTACTTTTGATAATGCACTTTACTTGTTATTTGTACTTGTATAGTTGGCAGGATGTACGAGCATCGCCACATGATATTAATTGTTTTAGTGTTTACCTGAACAAGCGGTTGCTAATTCACCGATTTATGTACATTAGCTGAATAGGCTATTACGCCCGCGACAAGTCACCTAATTTAGGTATTATATATTTTAATGTTTTACCTAATAAACTGTCAATCATTAACGGACACAAGACAGTGATTTTATTTCCTGTACACATCCCGTGTGATTCGTCCACCTACATACTACATCTCAGTGTGCGGAGCTGCTGCCAGTACATTTTTCAACAGGCAAATGTGGCACCACCTGTCGACAACGAGTAGACGCCGTGTGACGAGACGGTGCGGAGTGGGTGCCGGGTGGCTTTAGTGTGCTTTCCATTACACCGTCCTTGTCCCACAACTAACAAACTACAAATCCAAGATAGAGACGGGCATATATACATACCAGTATGCACTCTCATATGATTCCGTAGGTTACAATCGAAATGGAAGCACTTCCCGCACACGGGACATTGATGGCCGGTCGGTTTTGTGTGTGTCTTCTTGACGTGCCTCGTGAGGTACTTCTGGATCTTGCATTTGTAATCGCAGAGGTCGCAGTGGTACGGCTCTTCTGTCGAATGGAGTTTGGCGTGGCAATGCCAATTGGAGTAATTGTCGAATTTCTGGAAGAGGAGAGTTTAATATTTATTTATTATTTATCTTTTAATTTAGCCAGCCAGTCTTACCAAGGGGTGAATAGCCTGGTGGTGTGACCGTCGGTCTACTAAGTCATAGGTCACGAGTTCCAACCCAAGGCACGCAGTTCTGATTTTACGTATGCGTATTGTATAATTATCACTTGCTCAATAATCGGTGAAGGAAAACATCGTGAGGAAACCAACATGTCTGAGAGATATTTCTCAACACCATGTGAAGTTAAGTCAGAGGCATACAAACACTGACACCAGGTTAGTCACTAACCACACAAAGAGAAGAAGACCAAAGGGTATCGTTCATGTTGAAACTTATTTACTTCTGTAACACCTACATATGTACACATGAATGCAATAAAGAATTTAAGTTTGTGTTTATAACCCAGTTACTGACTGGGTTGTGGATGTTAGATAGGCAGTCGCTCCATATAAAATACTGGTATTCAGCTGCATCCGGTTAGACTGGAAGTGACCTCACCATAGTTGGGAAAAGGCTAGGCATGATTGATTGTCAATCTGTCAATTTTTTGGCAGATTGACAAGCTTCTGCCCGCGACTTCGCCCGCGTGGGTGGCGGAAATTGTCACATTAAGGGAGTTTTAGTAAGGATCCCCAATGTTGTGGCGGGATGGGAGAGAGAAAGATCCTCCCGTCCCAGCCGCCGCAGGAGACGCCCCGGGCGTCGGGAGCCACGTGACGACTCCCGGCCACCTTAGGCGCGGGCCTGCGGACGGTGAGTAATGGGTGACTCACCGTCCGATCAGCACCAGACCCGTACCGTACGGCGCGTATATGTTCCACGCGCGCCTCAAAGAGATGTCAGCATAATATGAAGGGGCCCCTCAGGGCCAAGCCTGCTGGGTAAGCGGGATTGTCCGAAAGGGTTACCGCTACCCCGGAACACAAAGGGCTAAGGAAGGAACATGGATGGGTTTTAGTCAGTAAGTCTGACACTCCGCTCCGCTCCACCCAGAGCGGGAGCAGTCATTGGATGATTACACAGCCTAAAAAAAAAAAAAAATTGGATCCCCAATGTTGTTCTAAAATATAATATAGCCTATGTCACCCGTTAACCCAACAGTTAAAGAACTTATCAAATCAGTTCAATAGTTACGGAACCCATTCAATGTAAATAGACAATCAAATCATTCCTCTTTATAATCTTCTTATATATAAAATTGTTACATAATGTTAGTTACCATACTCCTTCGAAACGGCTTGACCGATTTTTATGAAATTTTATATGCATATTCAGTAGGTCTGAGAATCGGCTACTATCTATTTTTTCATACCCCTAGGTAGGGTAGGAAGGGTAGGTAGGGTAAGTAGGGTAGATAGGGTAGGTAGGGTGGGTAGGGTAGATAGGGTAGATAGGGTAGGTAGGGTAGGTAGGTAGGGTAAGTAGGTAAGGTAGGTGGGGTAGGTAGGGTATTAGGGTAGGTAGGGTAGGTAGGAAAGGTAGGTAAGTATCATAGTTAAGACAGGACAACGTTTGTCGGGTCAGCTAGTATTAGTATAGATTACACGGCCTCTACACACTTTTATTTTTATCGTGACATCATCCAATACCCCCCCTACCCCTCCCGGGTGCAGCGGAAGGGAGTGACAGATTCATTGATTAAGTTAGTAGTAATCTAGGATTAAATATCAAATTTCTTACCTTACTGCAATGTGGACATGAATAGATAATTTTTTGTTGTTTCGGCTTTGGTTTGACAGCTTTCTTTTTAGTTTTCTCCTTCATTGTAAAATGTTGGTGTGAACTTGGTCAGTGGGTCACTTGTATAATATGTGATTGTTTCACCCGTTTATCTGTAACAAAACATTAAAATAATCATGCGTATGATGATAGCGTAAAAAAAGAAATTGTATTTAGTTTGTTAGTCAGATACTAAAAATATGTTAGATAGGTAACTACATATTTTTTGCTTATTATATTAATAAGAAAATTAGGAAGGGAGTGACTAACGAGATGACGACTAATAGAGAAGTGTGGAAGAAAAATAAATGTTGCGCTGAGCACTAATAAATTGGGATAAGGGCAGGAGAATGATGTGACTTAGATAAAATACATGAAAGTTCAGCAGTGGGGGTGCGCTACGTCACAACTCAGTATAAAAGCTACATAGAACGAGAATCTACATAGTGACATCATGCCACATTTTAACACAACACAACAACAACAACACCAACAACAACATCGCAACAACAACACCATGTACAACTTAATCTTTTGATTATGTGAAAAAAATAAAATATGAGTTGGAAATTTTTTAATAAACTAGCAGACTGACTAAATTACTATTTTAGTCATTATCTTTATTATAATAAGCCAACATAGTCTAAATAATATATTGGTTGACTGCTCCATTGCTCTTTTGGTCTCAAGAGTGACTGCTGAGCAGAGGTCCTGGGTTCAATTCCCGGGTCAGGAACTTTGGAATTTAAAATCATACAACAATTAAGTTAACAAGAGCTTAAACCTGGTCAAAAATATAATTTTATGGATATTATGAGGATACGTTTTTTATTTTGCGAATAGTCCAGCTCTTCACCTCAATTGCACCTGATGGAAAGCGATGGATGAAATCTGATGGAGCGAGTGTGCCCTGAAGATGCCTGTTCACTCTTGCTTTGAAAGCAGACGGGTTATATGTAGAAGGGAACACTGACTATACACAAAAATAAAACATATTTTCAGTCAGTTTCTCAGACTGCAAACGAGATACTTTGATAAATGGAAACAGGGCAGGTTAATGGTGTGTTTGTATGACCTGCACGCAAAGGCAGAGATCAATATCCACCTACATTTCGTCAAAAGCTGCTAAATCCCTTTGAAACGGCATATAAATCCAAACTCCTGGTTACTACTGAGAAATTCTAGATAAATAAGGCTTTATGAAACTGAAGTAATTTAGTCCGTTTTTATTTTTTTGAGGGTGGGATATCATCATGACTCCTTCCGCTCTGGGTGGAGCGGAAAAGAGTGTCAGACTTTTACTATCTAAAACCCATCAATGTTCCTTCCCTAATTCTTTAAGTTCCGGGGTAGCGGTAACCCTTACGCGCAATCCCGCGTAGAAGTAAGTTAGTGCCAGATAGGTAATAAGGGCTGCAGTTCGTAACTCCTCGTAATTGCGGGTATTTTGCGTACAGAATGAGTTGGGTGCTGGTTGAGCCTCTCCCAGGATGTGGCAAAAAAGGTCGCCTACCACACTTTCTATTTTCAAAGATGCTAAACGCATTTGCTATGCCATCTTGATTGAACCCGGAGACTGGATAATACGGAAATCCATGACAGTATCACAATATTCTTAAAAATAACACACACCCTCATAATTTAATTAAGAACTTACCAATATTTTAGCAGTTTTATGACTCTTAAAACGCAGGCGTAGGTAAATTATACACTATCGGAATAGTCGAAATAAAAAAACACATTATTATAATTGATAAAACCAAAATAATTGTAATGTTTCTAGTTTTCGCAATCTGAATACGAATCCAATTTTTTTTTTAGAACAGAAACGTTGACGTGACTCGCTCCGTTCTAAAAAGTACCTTTTTTTTTCTTGCCAAATCTGTAAAACCATCGCCTGAGATTAGACCATTGCCTAATTTTTTTTTTTAAAAGCTGCTCTTGTACAAAATTTACCAAATTATTCGGTGCCCGTAAAATGACCTAGAAACCTCACCAACCTTCGCATTCTGTCTCTACACCACTGGAAAGCTGACCAGGAAAATATTACTTGGTTGAATCTAAAGCGTAAGCCTGGAAATGGCTTGCCAGGACCAGCCGTGAATGAGGTCAAGACTATGACCACTCAGCAATAGTAAAAAAACATACATTTCTAAACGAAACATGAAAAGAATAAATACTTGCATTGTCAAGTTGACAGACAGGACAGTAATTGCCAACAGTTGTCAATGTCAATGTGAAATGTCATGTGCGGCACATTGATTTGATTTCTTGATTTTAATTTATTTAATTACTACTTCAATTAATATGTAAACATCTACGTAACGTAGTACAAACTATATTTAATTGTAATTCTCTGCATCGTAACCAAACATTAATATATGTCCTTGAATTTGACATTAACCTTTGAAAAACATAATGGGCGATTCGTTTTGGTCATAATTTTGTTTAATAAAAGGTGAATTGTTTTGAATACACGACTTGTAAGTCGTTTTCTCATAACTATCAACGAGACAGAGGTAAGTTACGTGTCCATTGTTCAATATTAGATGTATGAAAGAGGTTAAGTAACTATTATCTATAACAGTCTCACAGACTCATTCATTTTGCATTTTTGTATGAAAAAGGCCGAGTTTAGAGAATGTTGAATATAATCAAGGGCACCTTCACGCCCTAAAAGGCTAACAGTGTATTAAAAACTAGTTTTTATTTTAATACATACTGACTCATATTTTTTTTGCCTCATTTAAAACTCAAAGACGGAAGCTTAAACGGCACAAAAAGATTATTACGTAATAAATTTAATTACCTGTGCGTAGGTAAGTGATTTAAATATTTAAAGGACAAAACATGCATGGCATGGTTTCAAAAGTCAAAACATTTATTTCAAATAGGCCCAAGAAAGGCACTTTTGAACGTCAAAAATTAACAAGAAATAGAATTGATTCTAGTTTGTTTTTTATGTAGTGTTGTATTTTCTAACATAAACCTTTAGAACGCCAGAGCATAAACGCACGCGCGTGCCCTCCACGCCAAGCTACAAATTTGATGAATTTCCCAATAACCATGGTGTCTTTCCCAGGCGTGGATGTTGGAAATAATCCCTCTGGATCATACTAATGTGTTAAAAAGTATCCTATGTGTTAATCCAGGTTATAATCTATCTCTGTGTCAAATTTCATCCAGAACCGAACTGTAGTTTTGTGTGTAGTAGTAACAAACTTACAAACACCCATACTCACTCAAAAACTTCCGCCTTAATATTTGTGTGGTTAGTGATTGCCCGTGTCATATACTTTCTGACCACCTCTTGAGAAGCTAGTTTGTATGTATGTGCTAAAGATATAAGCAGGAAGGAAAAAGAAAATAATAAATATCGGAAAATAACAATACTACATACCTAATTGGTATAATGTCGACGTATGTAAGTAATACGTAATACCGGCTAGTGTCAGCAACTCCACAGTAAAGCCCGTATTTTGTGTATAGTTGGTTTTCTTTTCGTGTGGTTGGTGACTAACCTGGTTTCAGAGTTTTTATGCTGCCCATAGGCTGCTGACTTAGCTTCACATGCTGTTTAGAAATATCTCTCAGACTTGCTGGTTTCCTCATGATGTCTCAACAATACACACATGAATTCATAAAATCAGATGTGTTTTGGGTTTGAAATCAAGACCTATGATATGGCAGTCCCGCAGTCATACCACTAGGCTATCGCTGTTGTATGGTTGGTATATTAACGGTATACCTCTGCCTTACCTTGTCAAAATATTATATAAAAAAAAAAAAATTACTAATGGTTGCAAGACGTCCTGGATTTGATTTCCAAGTCTGGCGTTATTGGGCAAGTGTTATATGGGTACCCCAATAATACTTGCACAATCTGGAATTTCTCAGCAAGAGCCTGGAGTCTAAAGTTATGCTCCGTTGATAGCAATAGGCTCTCTCTCTATTACATGGGACTTCACATAACAGGCAATATGTGGATGTATTAAAGGTATACCTCTGCCTAACCATAATTTTTATTTTTCCAGAACCCAGTGCTGTGAAACTCCACCAAAAAATATGATAAATAATAGTCTTAAAATGTACAAACTCACACAAATAAATAATCTTCTACAAAAAACAATTATGCTGAATGCGAAACGAAAAATATATAATTGTCCTCCGAAAGCATATGCTTGTCTATGCGGACAGATATATTTAAAAAAACAAAACAATAGATTTGAAATCTCTAGAGTCTACTCAACACAAAGCGATCAGCATAGACAAAAAGTTGTTATTGAAACGACAACACCAAAGATTGTCTATGATAAGTTGGATAAAGTGTTGCCAGATCGAGATGAGATTGAAGCTAAAGCTGGGTTTTGGAAGGAGAAGATTGATCCTTATATAAAGTTGGCAAGATGGGATAGACCTATTGGTATGTATTCTTTAATTTTTAATCATTTCTTTAATTTTTAATTCTTTTTTTTTTTCTAAGGGGATCCTTATTATTAAGAGTCCGCTATCGGTCCGTCCGTCTATCATCAGGCTGTCAAACTCAAAGTATTTATTTCAAATAAACCAATTACAGGCACTTTTGAATTGTCAAGGTGTCTGTCAGTCAGAGAGATGAAGCTAGTGGCCCATTCCAAAGCAGTAGGTAGCTATGGAGAAGAACAGGCAAGAAACTCCATGGACACTCTTTTAAACAAAATATGGTTACAAAATATTGGTTACATAGTTCATATTAATAATATACATGTAAGAACGATGCAGAATGTTAAAAGCATCTGATATAAAATAAGTAAAAACTATACTGTATCTCATGAACCGTGGTAGTTAGACAGTTCAAATGTTCACAGATGATGTATTTCTGTTGCCGCTATGACAATGGAATAAATATTTAAGGGGCACATAACAGATATGATTTTGTTGCCGTTTTTATAGATAATGATATGGAAACCTTTGTGCTCGGGTCCGACTTGGCCGGTTTTTATTAATATAATGAAGCAAAAACGTGTTTCAATTTTTTTTATTTTCTGACTGACGGATTGTTTTTTACCCTGTCAACATCCCAATTTTCGATTTATATTGATTTTGACACAAGTCGCAGCTTAAAAAAAAAAAAAGAAACAATATCAGTATTGCCATCCTAAAATATAATTGGAGCCTTTTTGGCTTTACACAGATTTTTCACGTCATCACTATTTTGTTTTTTTTTCTCAGGAGTATACCTCCTCTATTGGCCCTGTGCCTGGTCAATAGCCATAGCTTCAGTAGCAGGTACAGTTCCCCTCCAGTCTTCGTTGCAGACAGCTGGCTTGTTCCTCATCGGTGCTGGCCTGATGCGTGGAGCTGGATGTACCATCAACGACCTTTGGGACCGCGATGTTGATGCTAAGGTAAAGGAGGGGTTTTTTTTGGAACGAATTTCCTTATCGCGCGTTGCGAAAGGGAGCTAGACGGAAAAAATTAAATCCAAAGGTTGTAACGACACTTTTTGCTATAGTTGTAAGCCGTGCAGCGTGCGCGTGAAAGATAGCAAGATATAGAAAGCAAGCCAGTTATTTTCGTTTCGTCTTTCTATTTCGCATCACATTTTTTTTTTGAGGGTGGTAAATCATCCAATGGCTTCTCCCGCTCTGGGTGGAGCGGAAAGGAGTGTCAGACTAAAATCAAAAAGCATTTATTCAAACTAGGCTGAAAATCAGTACTTTTTGAAGGTCAAAGTTACATAAGACAGTCCCCCAAAAACGCCCACCCTTCACCACTTCCTAGTGCTTTAGCTGGGAAGAAGTGGCGCAACAAACTCCCCAGCAGCACAGCTGTCTGTTTAGTTGGAAAAACTTGACTCTACACATTTATCGTATGAGAAGTAATTAACATTACGAAACACATCACATTAAAATCAAACATTTGCCACATGTCAGCTAGCACACGCCAATATTACTCTTACTGACTAAAACCCATACATGTTCCTTCCTTAGCCGTTTGTGTTCCGGGGTAGCGGTAATCCTTTCGGACAATCCCGCTTGTAAAGGAGGGATGGGAAATAGAATCATGTCAGCTATAGCTAGCTACGCTAAATCTCCTAAGCGTTTCGATAGCAATCTAAACGGACTCGGCCCAGAATTCGGCTACGTGTTTGGCGCCATCACATGCGTCCATCAGTTCCTGTAACGTGCAGACGCCAGGACACGTTAATCTGCCTAGCCTTCTCCCAATTATGTTGGGGTCGGCTTCCAGTCTAACCAGATGCAGCTGAATACCAGTATTTTACATGGAGCGACTGCCTATCTGACCTCCACAATCCGGTCACTAACTTGGTGAGACTGGCTGTCAGACTTTCAGGCTTCTGACTACCCGTAACGACTGTCAAAGATCCACGAATGACAGCCGGGACCAATGCCTTAACGTGCTTTCCGAGGCACGGAGGAGTCTCGATATATAAACATGGTCACCCACCGACAGACCAACCTCGGCGTCCCACAATGGCTTACAAAGTCTCTAACTTCAACATCTTTTTCCTTCCAGGTAGAACGCACTAAGTCTCGTCCTCTAGTGACGGGGGCAGTGTCTGAGACGCAAGCCATGGTGTTCTTAGCCGCTCAGTTGAGCTTAGCTCTCGCGGTTCTCCTACAGCTCAACTGCTACAGCATAGTCCTGGGAGCTAGCAGTATGCGTGAGTCTATCACATACTTTATTTCCTTAAATCTGCTGAATATGTGGCCATGGGCCGGCCATATTAGCCGTAGAACTGATGACTGTTGAAATAGAAAATAGAAAAACCGGCCAAAATGCATTTGTTGTATGGAAGCCCCTTTAAATATTATTTGATTCTGTTTTTTACTATTTGTTGTTATAGCGACAACAGAATACAACTTCTGTGAGAATTTCAACTGTCTAACTATCACGGTTCATGGGACAGCGGAGTCTTAGAAATGGGGTTCCGTTTTACCCTAAAAATGTTTATTCTGCACAAACAAGACTCAGCATAAAAACAACTTGAATCGTTTTTTTTTTAAACTTTGACGTTCAATCGTGACTTATGTGCCTATTTGAATAAAATAATTTGACTTTAAGTTAGGTGTATAATTGAGAAGCTCGTAATAACAGTCGCCGGATCGATCCATGAGGTTAAGCTACGCTTGCCGGGGTTGGTCCGTGGATGGATGACCATCTTTACATACTAAGACCTCTCCGTGTCTCGTAAAGCACGTTAAGCCGTTGGTCCCGGCTGTCTTTCGTGCATCTTTGACAGTCGTTACGAATAGTCAGAAGCCCGTAAAGTCTGACAGCCAGTCGTAACAAGAGGTATCGTTTTATCCAGTCACTGACTGGGTTGTGGAGGTCAGATAGGCAGTCGCTCCATGTAAAATACTGGTATTCAGCTGCATCCGGTTAGACTGGAAGCCGACCCCAATATAGTTGGGAAAAGGCTAGGCAGATACATTCAATACTCAATTCTTTATTGCATTCCACAATGTACATGCTTATAGGTGGTAGGTGAAAATTTTTGAGACACAATTATGGACCCTATGCATTTTTTGGGTGTCAAATTGCTTTACATACATACTGCAAAAAATGCATTTTACTCACATTTTTTTCGTTTTCTATTTCAGTTCTTGTAGTAACATACCCACTAGCGAAGCGGTTTACGAACTATCCTCAAATATTTCTGGGCGCCACGTTCAACTGGGGCGCTCTGTTGGGTTTCAGCGCTATACAGGGGACCATAGACTTGGCTATATGCGCGCCGCTCTACATCGGGGCGCTAGCGTGGACTGTTGTCTATGACACTATTTACGCTCATCAGGTGAGTTTTCTGCCTTATTGTGATTTTTTTTAATTGAAGTAGGTATAGTGCTTCATATGGCTTTTATAATTTTTTTTTATGCCCAGTATAACAATAAGAAGCCCCGATAATTAGTTTTTTCAACGACGTTCGCGCGACGGAGCGCTGTTAGTATACATCGTGTTCAAACGGGGCAAAAACTTAATAAATCATTTGCGACTAAACTACTGCTCCTATTTAATTGATTTTTGGTACAGAGCTTGAAAATGGTACCTAGTATAGGCAGTTTAAAAAAAAGCCCCTCTGTCGTACCAACTCTGTATAGCTTCGCATCGCGTCAGTCGGACCCGCTGCTGTTGAAAGATGTTACACCTCAACAAGTTCATCTTCTTTCTTTTTCGTGTGGTTAGTGACTAACCTGGTGTCAGAGTTTTTATGCTGCCCATGGGCCTCTGACTTAGCATCACATACTGTTGAGAAACATCTCTCAGACATGCCGGTTTCTTCACGATGTTTTCCTTCACCGATTTTTAAGCAAGTGATTATTATACAATACGCACATGAATCTGAAAAGTCAGAGGTGCGTGCCTTGGGTTTGAACTCGAGACCTAAGACTTGGCAGTCCGAC
Source organism: Hyppa rectilinea (assembly GCA_951799385.1). Taxonomy (NCBI): domain Eukaryota; kingdom Metazoa; phylum Arthropoda; class Insecta; order Lepidoptera; family Noctuidae; genus Hyppa; species Hyppa rectilinea. Next base: position 8,679,161 of record OX637330.1, on the reverse strand, counting down.
GGTCATCCCACTAGGCTATCACTGCTGCTCAAACAAGTTTATCCTCCTTCTTCATCAAGTTCCTCATCCCCCAGGACAAGGAAGACGATATGAAGGTTGGCGTGAAATCAACTGCCCTAACATTCGGTGAGCACACGCGCCCCGCGCTGACTGCTTGCTTGGCAGTCAGCTCTGTGTCGCTCGCGCTCGCCGGCCATGCTGCTGGGCTGGCGCTGCCATATCAGCTAGCTATCGTGGCTTATACTGCGCATGCCGCTCAACAGGTAATAATAATATATCATGTTTTTGCATATATGTTTATACAAAAACATAATATGCTACAGACCACCAAACTGAACAACTTTTACTATCGTGAAAAAAGAACTGCTGTTCTATACATTTTTGGTCACGTGACTCGTCGAAATCGAAATGTAACGAACAGCTGATTTTTTGTTTCACGATTTCCGAGTTTGTCCCCTTCTATGATAGTTTCGGATGGCAATACTGCTATTATTGTTATTCATTTTACATCTGCGTCTTGTGTCAAAATTATGTTGATTTTAGGAATTTACTTTATGTTTCGAAACTACTATGTTAGCTACATAGATTCATTATAATTCATTAAATCTTTTTAAGTACCCTTTTCATTTGCTATTACAGATATACACGCTAGACACAGAAAATCCAGAAGACTGCGCTTCGAAATTCAAATCTAATTCCCAAGTAGGTGCTATAATTCTAATGGGAATCCTCGCTGGAGGGTACAAACAGTACTTGGATAATGTAGCAGATAACGTCAATCATGAGGACACGACAAAAGGCTGCCTGTTTAGCTAAGTAACCCGAGTGGTACTTTTAGTACCAAGTGAGTTTTTGCACAAAATTGTGTTGAGTCGTGATAATGGTATGGAGTGATGTTTTTTTTTAGTTGATTTGAGATGTGGTTTGAAGTGGTACTTTTAGTACCAAAAGTGAACTAGTACGACATTTGTTTTCAAAGATATCTAAGGAGCTTAAACTGGCATTTTTAGAAACACGATTGGATTAAAACAATATCTGTTGGAATTCTTGTTTGATGCCGTCAAACAATCTCTTGGAGCATATTTAAAAAATCTGCCTCCGAGTGGTACTTTTTAGTACCAACCGCCATTTTAATAATAAAAATACCTCATGATATTTGTAAATAGTGTTACCAATCCCTAGCCACTATAATAGCATTTATTAATAACAGGAGTGAATAATAAAGTATATTGCGCCGAGCACAAATCGTAAGGGCAGAAGAATAATAATTATAGTTTTACCAAAATTTGCAAATTTTGAACCTGGATTTGTGCCCGGTTGATAGCAATAGGCCTAGCCTTTTCCCAACTAAGTTCAGGTCGGCTTCCAGTGTAACCGCAGCTGAATACCAGTAGTTTACTTGGAGGGATTGCCTATCTGACCTCCACAACCTAGTCAGTAACTGGGTAATACGATATCCCTTGATAAGACTGGCTGTCAGATTTTCGGGCCTGTGAGACTTTCGAGCTTCTTACTTTCAAAGATCCACGAATTACTGCCGAGACCAACGGCTTAACGTGCTTTCCGAGGCACGGAGGAGTCTCGGTATGTAAAGATGGTCACCCATCCATGGACCAACTGTCGAAATGTAGGCATACTGTACAGTGTGTTAACTTAAACGAGGGACATACTTTCAGGGGTTACAATACTCATAAAAATCAACAACTTTGACTATGGAACTATACCTGAAATCACCAAAAAAAAAATCAGCTGTTCAGTACATTTATGTTCGAATAATTCGTCAAAATGTATGGAACAGCTAATATATTTTTTTTATATTTCAGATTTGGTCCCTTGGACAAAGTTATTGATTTTCGTGAGTACTATATAACCTGAAAGAATGTCCCTTGTTTAACCTAACACACTGTATAGGTACACCTCTGTCTATCTTCTGGGAATACAAAGGCCTGATGTTATGTTATATAATTTAATTTTGTGTGCTGTGACTATTCTTAAAAAGGTGCACTATAGGGCAAATTGTTTTGCTCACCAACACAACAAAAATACGCTTGACTGTTCCATGCACCCTTTTTTTTGAGGGTGGGTAATCATCCAATCAAATCAAAGACATCTCCCGCTCTGGGTGGAGCGGAAGGGAGTGCTCGTGGAACATGTACGCGCCGTCCGGCACGGGCCTGGTCCTGATCAGGCAGTGAGCTACCCATTACTCACCGTCCGCAAGCCCGCGCCTATGGTGGCCGGGAGTCGCCACGTGGCTCCCGACGCCCGGAGCGTGTCCCGCGTTCCATGCACCCTTGGATTTCCGCCTAGGCCTGCAACTAAAAGACCCTTTTTTTTTACCCCTCCCGGTGTGGGTGGAGCGGATGGGAGTTTCAGACTCTTACTGAATAAAACCCATCCATGTTCCTTACTTAGCCCTTTATGTTCCGGGGTAGCGGTAACCCTTTCGGACAATCCCGCTTACCCGCCAGGCTAGGCCCTAACGGGCCCCTTCATATGCTCACATCTCTTTGAGGCGCGCGTGGATCACGTACGCGCCGTCCGGCACGGGCCCTTCAATAGACCCACCAGCTAAACAACTTTCTCAATGTAACCAACATCGTAATCGCGAAAAAAATATCAGCCGTCTCATACATTTGGGTACAGAGGCCAGCACATCAAGTTACCACAATCTGTCAAATTTCTTTGACAGTATTTCAACTTTATTGCAAAGACATAAGGTTCATTATTAATTGAGAAAAGGACAATGCTCAAAAAAAACCCAGGCTTGGCGCAAACGGAATGGATCTCATTTTTTTTGTATAAATGTGAAATGAAATATCACACAGGTGGCATCATTAAAATCGATGGCTAAATGTAAAAAAATGCTATTTGTGTAGTGGCAGGGATTATTTTTACTTAATTGTTTTTCTGTGTGAAAGTACGTAAAACCACATGACTTTCTTTTATTATTGGTACGTATTCATCGTACGCATCACTACAGCGCTCCATAAGATGTCTAAGTAAGAAGCGTGAGCGAGAGAGAGAGCGTGTGCGCACCGGCAACAGGAGGTTATCTCCTTCATTCTTCAAAATACTGAGTATTCTCTTTCTGTTTTATACTTGTCGCATACAATCAAGCCTTTTTTTTTTTTTTTTTTTACTCTAAGTACTTTATCTAAGAACTTTATCGTTCCCGTTATTTTTGATGGTGCCCATGAACTCGACGAGTAAGTATGCCGGATGTAACTGTTTTTAGGTACCTTAAAGTTACCCCTGCCATAAAATAAATAGCATTTTTTTGCATTCAGTCATCAGTTTAAATGTAAAGAGTTTGTTTTTGTTATCTAGTATATGCTAATTGTAAATATTTCAATTACATTTTGAAATACCTGAACGTTAACCCTGCCACTAAACAAATAGCAATTTCTTACATTTAGCCACCTATTTCGATGATGCCACCTATGTGGCATTTTATTAAACAGTTATACTAAAAATCTGAGATACGTTTCATTTGCGCCAAGCCTGGGTTTTTTTTTCATACTTCGTGAGCATTGTCCTTTGACAGTTAGGGATAGCTTGATGTGCTGGCGTCTGTACGTATTGAAGTTTTGTATGGGATAGTAAATGTTTTTTTCGAGATTACGACGATACCCCTTTTTGTTATATCATGAATGACCAAAATTTTATTTTTTTATTTGAGGGTAGTTGAACTACTACTAACTAAACACTGTTTTTAACATGGATTCAAGCATTTAGAAGTAGGTCGCCAAGCGAACCAGATTATTATTGAAATTTTGTTTATTTATCGTTACAAAAAAACTATGTATAGTTTGTTATGTTAATAAAAATGATCTTGCCATTTATATACTTGTTTTTTTATAGTCTATTCATCCATATATACTTTCACAATAATAATATGGGGATGTGGAACTCTCAGACTTTATACTAGGAAGTGACACCGGTGACTGAAAAGTTGTGTGGAAATCGGTTGTCATGGTATGGGCATGTTATGCGGAGGAATGAGGAAAATGTTGTCAGGAAAGTTGTGAGTATGAATGTGGATGGCTATACAAGTAGAGGGAGACAAAAGAAACGATAGATGGATTGTGTGAAAGATGATATGGTTGGGAAGGGAGTGACTACCGAGATGATGACTAATAGAGAAGTATGGAAGAAAAAGACATGTTGTGCCGAGCGCAATTGGGATAAGGGCAGGAGAGTGATGATGAATATTGGAAGGTGGGACGGGAATATTAACCTGTATTGTCCAACTGCAGGGTAATAGCCTCCTTTTCCCACTCAACTTAATCTGAGTCAATATGGTGAAGGAAAACACTGAGGAAACTGGCATGCCTGAAAGATCTTCTCAACAGCATGTGAAGCTAAGTCAGAGACCCATGGGCAGCAAAAAGCAAAAACTCGACACCAGTCACTAAAAATGAAAGGATAAGTATATAGATCAATCCCTACCCGCCACCTATGTGTGGGTTTTCCGCAATACCATTGGACATGTGGTAGTCTTAACCCTACAAACTTTTACACAAAAAATAAAAACACCAATTCACAATACTTAACCAACTTAAATTTAATTTTAATAACATTATAAAGTTACCTAAAGCATATTAATTACTATTTTTTATTCTTATTCTGCTGTGGGTTCCGACCCTGGTTGCTGCCTCCTCTAGCGAGTGGCGCTGGTCGCCCGCGGTTACCGAAGGCACCTCGGTTGCCACCGCGGCCTGTCCTCATGTTTTGACCACCACCACGACCCTTGGAGACTTCACTTCGACTTCTAGATTTGACCTGGAAATTAAGATGTTTTTTCTTAGACCTTTTGAACGCCAGAGCAAAAAGGGACATGTGTGCCCTCCAGACCAAGCTACAAATTTATTTCTTCTTGTTATCATGAATTTCCCAATATCCATGGTGTCTTTTAATTTGTTTCATGTCATTAAATATGTATGAGAGCTTAAATTTTTAAAATATCTATATAAACACACACAAAAGTAATGATTTAATTGTTTATTTTCATATTATAGTAATAATAAGAATATATCCTTGGACATTTCACACAATTCTATATAGTCCCAAGCTAAGCAACCTAATGCTGGTATTATTGTAACGAGATGACTGATAAACTACTTATATCCATTTTTTTGTAAATAAATATTATAGATAGACTAACACCCAGACCCGAAACAAATACTTGTAGGTCATACAAATATTTGTTCCGTGCGGGAATCGAACCCAGGACATGCTACGCAGCAATCGCTCAACCACTGCGCCAACCGTGTTGAGTACCCATATTGTCACATATTTGTGTTGTTGGCGTACAGTGTGCTTGCTTGTCACGTATGTGACAATGGCATTCAAAAGGTTTAAGGTTTTATGGTGAATCTTGCTACACAAGAGTTTGTGTAGCAAGATTCACCATAAAACCTTAAACCTTTTGGAGGAAAATATTGTCATAATCTGAGTAGATTAGGGTAAGTACAGAATAATAAGTTATATTAATCAGATTATGACAATATTTTCCTCTAAAGATGCGCAAATTAAATGCATACAATCATCAGTTTACCAGGTTTTTACCAGTTAATTAAAAAAACAAGAAAGTACGAAGAGGCTGAACGCTAAACATACCTGTGTCTCTTCTTTCACCATATCAATAACTTCGTCTGGAATACGCAAATACTTGATAGTGCTGCCTCGTATGTAACATTCAGGCATCCTCCAGAACTTGTCACCGTCTCTGGATGTGCAAATAACTTCTCTGAGGTTTATATTCATCCAATTATCACAACTAACGAGATGACCGTTGTATGTTTCGCCATTTTTCAGCTCCACCAGCATTGGATGGTTCTGAGCAGTACGGAGCAGTGATAAAGGCAACATTTTTGCTATATAACTTTATTTCGATTGTGTTTTTAGATAAATAAATAACTTTCGCTTCTGTTTGTTTGACGCGTTTTATAGGTTAGGAAATTGGTTTTTTTTTTTACTTGACAGTTGACGATTCTATGTGTGACACAGACATCAGTCAGATAGTCAGATCAGTCTTATTATTTTACTCTTTGACACAGACAGACACTAGAATTTATGTTCCATCTATTTTGTTGGAATTTCTATGAGTATAGTTTTAATTATAAAATGCTTGGAAAAAAAGTTTGATGGGCGTATTAGATTCCAACTACGATTAATTTAGAAGAAAAAACAGTAAATGCTAAACTAGAAAAACCTTTTTTAGTTTAGTTTGAAGTGGTGACAACTGAAAGCAGGCTACTACTACTTTATCTGTGGTAGATAGATGAATGATGAGTCTTATTCATCTCAGCAGCTCCAAAATATTACAGTGAAAGAAATCAAAATGTAACTGAAAAGTAATAAAACAAGGTTTCTCGAGCGATTGAGTAATCACATGTGACTCTGCAAGCGTGCAGTTTATTGAAATAAAACCTTACCCGTTACTAGCAAACTGGTTGATAATTTAGACTTTAAGTAGAATACGCTCATAATCATCTGTCATTTCGTGATTTCGCACGTTCCAACACTTTACATTTTTATCATTAGTTTCTTGTTGTTTCTTTTTCGCAGTTAAAAAAAGGTATGAGAAAGAAGGTGAGAATAATAATTTATTAAGAATCTGACCTGATCAACTAATCAATGGGTCTTGTTTGTTGAACGGCTGATCAGGATTGTAGATTTTACTTGAAAATTCTGGATATATTCCGTTTCAACATTACTGAAACTCGTTAAATATTACGTGTGTACCATTAGGTAAGTTTTTCATGTAAATTTATTATAATTCCCCTGTATATCTCGAATTTCAGACCGCGTGTCTCAAATGAATGAAGTATATTTATGTTTCGCATCGTGTAACTACCGCAATTGACACTAAATCCTGCAGGATATGTCCTAAAAGTTATTAGAAATAATCCAATAAGAATATCTTTAGGGCTTTCAGTGCAAAACGTGGTAAATTCACAGTTATTTTGACCGGCGGAAAATTTTACACTTTACCGGTGGCGCGGCGGCGGCGTAAGTTGATCCTCAGTTATTATATTATTCATATTGAATTACCAAAGACCTAATGTTAAATTAGGGCCGCTAACACGTTATTCGTAAGTTAAACCAGTCCCTACTTTTGTTAAAACTCGTTTTAAAGTTTTTTTTTTCACGCTCCTTTTTACTTTTACGTCGATGGGGCGTTCTTTTCTATGAAACCTTGAACAAAAGAAACTTCCGCGTTTGTGATGTTGCTCCTCGGTGCGTTTCCTTATCAGAGAGCGAAAGTCCCCGAAGGAAAGTGGCACAATGGGTTCAGGTCCCACTGGTGCCATGTTGGCCCCTTCTGGCCAATTCGTCGGCTGCATCGTTGCCCAGCCAACCGCTGTGTCCTTTGATCCACTGAATGGTCATTTATTTAATTTATTTATAGTTAATTAAAACGTCACAGGTCCAATTACATTAATTAACATAGAATTGTCATGTTATTAAGGCCACCCATTTGAAGTTATTTATGTATGTTTTTTTTCCTAGCATTAATTTAAGATGCCGCAAGCTCGACGCAAGACTCCCTTCAGCGGGAAGGCTAAGAAGCAGCAGCTGCAGGGCAAGAAGCAGAATAAGACCCTTCTGATGTCAAGTAAGTATTCATGAAATAAGGATCATGACTCGCGTGCAAAGGGTTCTGTACCATTATTTGTAGAAACTGCACAAACATCTTGTCTGTTGTATAGGACCTTGTAATTTAATTATTTATTTTTAAAGTGAATATAATTATAACTAACGTCTATCTGTTGCCGTTATCAATATCGAGCAAAAATTTGCAAAACAATTATGTTTGTTGTATGGGAGCCGCCTTAACTATTTATGTTTTTTAGTATTTGTTGTTATAGCGGCAACAGAAATACATCATCTGTGAACATTTCAATCGTCTTACTTTCATGGTTCATGACATGCAGCCTGGTGACAGACAGACGGACGGACGGACAGCAGAGTCTTAGTAATATAGTCCCGATTTACCCTTTGGGTACGGAACACAAAAAAATCATATGTAGTCCCTCAGTCAGATAATAAAAAATATGAGACGCATATTATTTGCTTTATTATATGAATAAAAATGCTGTCATTCGTGGACAACCTTATGTTTTTGTAACAAAGTTGAAATACTATCAAGAAAAATTGAAGGGATAAGTGGACAAAGGGGTTATCTGACAAAACTGAAAAAATCTCGTTCTTGCATGAACATAGGTTTTAAGTGACGATAAATCGACCTGTGGACTGAAAATATCTAATTTTAATCATATCCAAAAATACAGAGTCGGTCAGAGGTGTAAACTATATATACATACAATACAACTATATATATTATTATACATTCAGTCAAAAAAGTATCGGGAATGGATGATTTGTTTATGGTTCCAAATTCAAATTTTTGTTTTTTTTGTAGTTGTTAGATTGGCACAACTGTTTTCCATTTTGGCGCGGAGTTTGAGTTGCATCTGTTATTTATATTAAATACAGTGCTGGTTTTAGTAATATCATATATAGTGTGTATTGCGAATTTCATAATGGACAAAAACATCGAACAAACAGTTTGTCATAAATTTTGCATCGCCAATGGAATTTCGTGTTCGGAGTCACTGAAAATGTTACAGAAGGCTTACGGTGAATCGACTTTATCAAAAACTCGTGCTTATGAGTGGTTCAAAGCGTTCAAAAGCGGTCGAGATGTGATGGAAGATTTGCCTCGCTCTGGTAGACCGTCAACGTCTGCAACTGAAGTTAACATCGCAAAAGTGAAGAAAATAGTGACTGAAAATCCCCATTCAACTCTAAGAGAGATAGCCGCCGAACTTTCTGTATCTCACGAGTCGATCCGTACCATTTTAACTAATCATTTGGGTATGAAACATGTTGCTGCTTGGCTAGTCCCAAAAGATCTGAATTTTCTCCAAAAACTCAATCGCATGAAAGTCGCTGAGGACATGCTAGAACGAGTCAGTTCGGACCCAACATTCATGAAACGCATTGTTACTGGTGACGAGACGTGGGTTTACGAGTTTGACATGCAAACTAGTCAACAAGCTTCGGAGTGGCGCCTTTCAACTGAACCGAAACCGAAAAAACCACGCCAAAGTCGAATTCGCGGCGAGAACTGAACTCAATTCCGGAAGCAGCGTTTAAAAAATGTTTTGATGAATGGATTATTCGTTGGCGCAAGTGTATCGTTTCTAAAGGAGCATACTTTGAAGGTGATAAAATAAATTTGGATGAATAACAGACATTTTGTGTATTATTGATCTTTTCCCGGTACTTTCTTGACAGAGTAGTATGCATACATTTATGCATTTAAAAACCTATTTTCAGTTTTGTCAGATAATACCTTTGTCCACTTACCCCTTCAATTGTCAGATTGGGGTAACTTGGTGCACTGGCTTTTGTACATCTGCCAAACGCTTTGGGATTCCAGGTGTGATGTTATTTTGTTTCCTTCAGCAGCTTCAGGTGGCACAACGGCATACGACGTGGTATCAGTGAACTACCAACCAGCTCGCGGTAAAGGGGGCGGCAGGGACACCAACCGGTATGCCCTCAAGTTCTACCGGGAGACGGAAGAAGAGCTGAGGATGAAGAAGGAAGATGCTTTGTAAGTACATAACTTTATAGCCTTCAGAGTATCCGCATATATTTTAATGCCGGGCCACCTTAGCGGATCCAAGAATTTTTAATATCGGGCCACCTTAGCTTATCCGTTAATTTTTATTATCGGGCCACCTTAGCGTATCCGCTAATTTTAATATCGGCCCACCGTAGCGAATCCGCTAATTTTAATATCGGGCCACCACAGCGTATCCGCTAATTTTAATATCGGGCCACCTCAGCGTAACCGCTTATTTTAATATCGGGCCACCTTAGCGTATCCGCTAATTTTAATATCGGCCCACCTGAGCGTATCCGCAAATTTTAATATCGGGCCACCTTAGCGTATCGGCTAATTCTAATATCGGGCCACTTTAGCGTATCCCCTAATTTTAATATCGGGCCACCTTACCGTATCCGCTAATATTAATATCGGGCCACCTTACCGTATCCGCTAATTTTAATATCGGCCCACCTGAGCGTATCCGCAAATTTTAATATCGGGCCACCTCAGCGTATCCGCTAATTTTAATATCGGGCCACCTTACCGTATCCGTTAATTTTAATATCGGGCCACCTTTGCGTATCCGCTAATTTTAATATCGGGCCACCTTAAAGAATCCGCTTAGGTGGCCCGCGAAATTAAAATTCTCTTACTATTTTAACATCTCACAGGTCTGTGTCAGGTAGTATGTTGATCAAAATATGATTCGCGGCCGGATGTTTTTACTTAGACATGTCGTAGCATCATTAACCATTGCTCTCCCTCGTCGCCATGGCAACCATTATTAAAACAACCTTAAGTATGTTTCCCCACAGACGAGAACTTAACCCAGTACCAGAGAAGGACTTGGAAGTAAACCCAGTGGATTACTTCCCTACTGACCTGTCCTTCCCCAAGAGGCCGCCATGGGACTTCAAAATGACGCCTGCGCAACTAGACGCGCAAGAGCAGAGGTATTTTAAGGTAAGGGTTGTTTAATCTAGAGGAGCTCGTGGCTAAGTACTAACAGCCCCACAGGTTAAGCTACGCTTGCCGGGGTTGGTCCGTGGATGGGTGACCATCTTTAGTTCCTCCGTGTCTCGGAAAGCACGTTAAGCTGTTGGTCCCGGCTGTCATTTGTGCATCTTTGCCAGTCGTCGAAAGCCTGAAAATCTGACAGCCAGTCTTTCCAAGGGGTATCGTATTGCCCAGTTACTGGGTTGTGGAGGTCAGATAGGCAGTCGCTCCATGTAAAATACTGGTATTCAGCTGCATCCGGTTAGACTGGAAGCCGACCCCAACATAATTGGGAAGAGGCTAGGCAGATTGATTTTGATTGTATGATCAATTTACTCATTCTATAGCAGTCCCTAGGACAGTACAGCGCCTGCAGACGGTGAGTAATGGGTAGCTCACCGTCCGATCAGGACCAGGCCCGTGCCGGACGGCGCGGAGTGTTCCACGCGCGCCTCAAAGAGATGTCAGCTTATGTTGGGAGTCAGGGCCGAAGCCTGCCGGGTCAGCGGGATTGTCCGAAAGGGTTACCGCTACCCCAGAACATAAAGGACTAAGGAATAAAACTGGATAGGTTTTAGTCAGTAAGAGTCTGACATTCCATTCGTCTCCACCCAGAGCGGGAGGACTCATTTGAAGATTTAACAACCACAAAAACAAAAAATAAAGTGGTGTGACTGATGACTGCCAAGTCTTAGGTCTCGAGTTCGAACCTCGACTTTTATGGATTCATGTGCGTATTGTATAACTATCACTTGCTTAAGTCATTGACTGCCACGCAGCAGACACAAAAGAAAAACTATTGTTCGCGGCTCACCGGTGACCGCGTTGGCGCTCAACGTGTTAAAAAACGGTGAAGAAAAACATCGTGAGGAAACCGGCATGCCTGAGAGATATTTCTCAACAGCGTGTCAAGCTAAGTCAGAGGCCCATGGGCAGTATAAGAACTCTGACACCAAGTTAGTCACTAACCACACGAAGAAGACGAAAAACTTCATTTTTCTTTGTTTCATCTCCCATAGAACTACGTGGACAATCTCCAAGCATCGGAACATTGGAAGCAGATGTCATATTTCGAGCTGAACCTCGAGACATGGCGTCAATTATGGCGTGTGTTGGAAATGTGTGACATACTACTACTCATCGTCGATGTGCGATACGCTGTGAGTATCTACAATAATGGGTGTTTTTCTATCTATAATATATAAGGTAACTGGTAATTAGTGACCGATATTTAAACACGTGATTGTACTCATGATTACAATCAACTTTCCCAAAGAAACTTTTTTTGTTTACTCAATAGCTGCTAACAGCTGATCGGCGCAAAGGTCATTGAACTTTGCGCGCGCCAATTGTTTTGTTAGTGTGATAAAAATAAAACTATTGAGTATACAAAAAAAGTTTCTTTTCGGAAAGTTGATTGCAATCATGAGTACAATCACGTGTTTATCGGTCACTAATTACCAGTCACCTTATATAAGTATTTACAAAAAAAAAATATAAGTAGATTATCAGCCATCTCGTTACCATAACACAAGCGTTAGGATGCTTAGCTTGGTACTTTAGGGTGTTGTGTGAAATGTCCAAGGATATTATATTGGATGGGTGACCATCTTTAGGTATCGAGGCTCCTCCGTGTTTTGGAAAGCACGTTAAGCCGTTGGTCCCGGCTGTGATGAACTTATGAAATCCAACACCACACATACACAATCTTGTTTTTGATTGAAATGACTAATAATCACATAGATAAAACTCCGCTTGTCCTAAAAACTTCCATCACCGTACAGAAATTAAATATATTGCGAAGATAATAATGTTAAATTGCATTTAATGCTAATAAGTATTCCATTTGATTCTAAAAATCTGTCACATTGTTATATTTCATACAAATCACGTACAAATCCCGTGTTTTGACAGTTCATAAAAAGTAACGTTATTGACTACCCAATTGCCCTCCACAGTCTGTTACTTAAATATTCATTTTATATGTGTAACTAGCTTCTGCCCGCGGCTTCGCTCGCGTGGAGGTCGGAAATTATCCCACAGGAATGTTCTACCGGGATAAAAAATATCCTATGTGTTAATCCAGGATATAAACCATCTCTGTGTCAAATTTCATCCAAATCTATACAGTAGTTTTTACGTGAAAGAGTAACAAACATCCATACATCCATACTTACAAACTTTCGCCTTTATAATAGTAGTAGGATATGAACTTAATGGCTACGGCCGCGAATCATGTTTTAATTAACACACAACCTGAAACTGACTTGCAAATTGCAAAAAAACGTAAGAAAATTTGAATTTTGCGGCTGTGTTTTTTACCCAAGCGTTTTGGCTTTGGAACGAAACGTAATCAATTCAGCGCCATCTATAGAGTTCTTGGAAACTATGTTTTTTTTTTATGCCGTTGGTCCCGGTCACTCACTTACTGACTGGGTTGTGGAGATCAGATAGGCAGTCGCTCCACGTAAAATACTGGTATTCAGCTGCATCCGGTTAGACTGGAAGTCGAGCCCAACATAGTTGGGAAAAGGCTAGGCAGACTCAAAAGAAAACCTCTCATTGCCTTGAAATGATTTTATTTTCTTCTACCAGGGTATGATGTTCCCGCCCTCACTCTACACATACATTCAAGAGCAGAACAAGGATATGATCCTTGTGTTGAACAAAATAGACCTGGTCCCGCCCTCTGTGGTGGCCGGATGGAAGCAGTACCTCACTACGTCATATCCGGCGTTAAGAGTGCTTTACTTTACCTCGTGTCCGGCTTATAATTTGAGGGGAGCCACTAGTGACAAAGCTGGTAAGTCGATTTTTTATTTGTCATTGCTTATTTATTTAACCACTAGCTGACCCGACAGACGTTGTTCTGTCTTAACTATGATACCTACCTACCCTGCTGACCCTACCTGTCCTACTTACCGTACCTACCCTATCTACCCTACCTACCTTTCCTACCTGCCCTACCTACCCTACCTACCCTGCTGACCTTACCTACCTTACCTACCCTACCTACCTTACCTACCTTACCTACCCTACCTACCTACTCTATCTACCTACCAGCCTGCCCTACCTACCCTACTTGCCTACCCTTCCTACCCTACCTACCTTTCCTACCTGCCCTACCCTACCTACCTTTCCTACCTGCCCTACCTACCTTACCTACCTACCTACTAATGCCCAGCGGTCACTATGCATGCGACTAACATGACCCGCCCAATCCCAATTTAGCTTGGCAGCCTATCTGCCATCGTCAAGGATCCCAGTTTTGGAGCGCAGCGTGGTATTTCGTATTCGGTCAGTTCGTTTAACGCCCAAAACGCTGCGCTCCATAGCTCTTCGGCAAACCCCAGAACGGAACTTTTGCGATTCGGTCTTCTTTTTTTCGTGTGGTTAGTGACTAACCCGGTGTCAGAGTTATAACAGTGATAGCCTAATGGTGTGACCGTCGGACTGCCAAGTCATAGGTCTCGAGTTCGAACCCAAAACACGCACCTCTGATTTTACGGATTCATGTGCGTATTGTAAAATTGTCACTCGCTTAAAATCGGTGAAGGAAAACATCGTGAGGAAACCAGCATGTCTGAGAGATATTACTCAACAGCATGTGAACCTAAGTCAGAAGCCCATGGGCAGCATAAAAACTCCGAGCAACCAGGTCTGAGCAGCGTAAGTTAGGTTAGGATGGGTAGGACACACATATCGATAGGTTTTCGCTTCAGGGACATCGGTAGACCTCCCTTCGTTAGCGTCTTCATGGACCAGTGACTCAAAGCATGGTTAAGTTAATGAGATAGAGGATTAGAGGAGCACGTGGCTAAGTACTAACAGCCGCAAATGTCGATCCAGCAGGTTAAGCTACGCTTGCCGGGGTTGGCCGTGGATGGGTAACCATCTTTACATAACGGGACTCCTCCGTGCCTCGGAAAACACGTTAAGCCGTTAGTCCCGGCTGTCATTTGAGCATCTTTGACAGTCGTTACGGGTCGTTAGAAGCCCGAAAATCTGACAGCCAGTCTTACCAAGGGGTATCGTATTACCCAATTACTGGGTTCAGGAGGTCAGATAGGCAGTCGCTCCTTGTAAAATACTGGTATTCAGCTGCATCCGGTTAGACTGGAAGCCGACTCCAACATAGTTGGGCAAAGGCTTGGCAGATGAGGTTATGTTAATGAAATTTTCTTGTAAATATGTGAGCACCATATACTTATGACATAATTAAGTTTACCTGCCATTGTTACATGCGTTTTTCTTTTCACCTTTTGTCGTGTATTGTTTTTATTCTGGGTGCATCGTCTTCACATATAATGTTAACATGTATACAAAATATTGTGAAACATTTTAAAATAGTAACGGTGGAGTTTCTTGCCCATTCTTCTCCACACGAAACTACCTTTTGGAAGGGGCGACTAGAATCAATTATATTTCTTGTCCATTTTTGACGTTTAAAAGTGCCTTTCTTGTGCCTATTTGAAATAAACGTTTTGACTTTGACTTCTTTCAGGCCTCCAGGTCCGTCGTCGCAAAGGTAAGCAAAAGATGTGTGCTGAAGGAGCCACCAAGATCCTGGAAGCTTGCAAAGAAATCGTGAAAGGAGAGGTGGACCTGTCTTCTTGGGAGAAGAAGATTAAAGATGAAACAAATGTTGAGTTTGATTATGATGAGAGCGCTGAAGTTGGTAAGTGAAATTTTATTAATGAATGATTCCGTTTGTTAACAATATTAAATGAATTTAACGATATTAAATGAATTATTTCATTTGTTAATACTGTTAAATGAATGATTTCATTTGTTAAGTCATTGACTGCCACGCAGCAGACACAATAGAAAAACTATTGTTCGCGGCTCACCGGTGACCGCGTTGGCGCTCAACGTGTTAACAGTATTAAATGAATGATTCAGTTTTAACAATATGAAATGAATGATTCCATACGTTAACAATATTAAATGAATGATTCCATTTGTTAACAGTATTACATGAATGATTCCATTTGTTAACAGAATCAAATGAATGAAGGCTTTAGCAATAACTTTATTAACCTTTTGAACGCCAGAGCATAAACGCACGCGCATGCCCTCCACGCCAAGCTTCAAATTTATTTCCCAATATCCATGGTGTCTTTTCATTTGTTTCATGTCATTAAATACGTACGAGAGCTTCAATTCTTAAGATATCTATATAAACACACACAAAAGTAATGATTTCATTGTTTATATCGTGCTATAGTGTACCCGCATTGTCACTTTGTGTCGTAGTCGTACAGGGCAAGCGCCTGCTTGTCACGTATATGTGATAATGGCGTTCAAAAGGTTAAAAGAGCTTGAGTAGATGGCGCTTTTATCTCTAGACATTTTCTCTCTCCCTCTCTCTCAGGCGAAACAATAATAGAGAAGGCAGACACCTCGTACTACTCGCACGAGCGGTACAAGTCCGGGGTCCTGTCCATAGGCTGCGTGGGGCAGCCCAATGTCGGCAAGTCGTCGCTGCTGAACGCGCTCATGGGCCGCTGCGTGGTGTCCGTGTCGCGCACGCCCGGACACACCAAGCACTTCCAGACGATCTACCTGACGCCGCAAGTGAGTGTTCGGAGCTGCCGGAATTAGGGGGTCTGTCGGGATTAGGGCGTCTGTCGGAATTAAGGCGCCTGTCGGAATTAGGGTACCTGACGGAATTAGGGCACCTGCTGGAATTAGGGTACTTGCTGGAACTAGAAACCTTCTGGAATTAGGGCACCTACTGGAGTTAGGACACTTGCTGGAACTGGGAACCCACTGGAGTTAGGACACTTGCTGGAATTAGGTCATCTGTCCGTGTCGCGCACGCCCGGACACACTAAGCACTTCCAGACGATCTACCTGACGCCGCAAGTGACTGTTCGGAGCTGCCGGAATTAGGGGGTCTGTCGGAATTAGGGCTTATGTCGGAATTAAGGCGCCTGTCGGAATTAGGGCATCTGACGGAATTAGGGCACCTGCTGGAAGTAGGGTACTTGCTGGAACTAGAAACTTTCTGGAATTAGGGCACCTACTGGAGTTAGGACACTTGCTGGAACTGGGAACCCACTGCAGTTAAGACACCTGTCAGAATTTGGAACTTGCCGGAGTTATGAAACTCCCGGAGTTAGGAGCTTGGCGGTATCTAGAATTAAAAACCTTTGAGTTAGGGCACCTACCGGAGTTAGGACACTTGTTGGCACTAGGAACCTTCTGGAAATAGGGCACCTGCCGGAGTTAGGGCACCTGTCACTCAGAATTAGGAACTTGCCGGAGTTAGGAATCTGCCGGAGTTAGTAATCTGCCGGAGTTAGGAACCTGACTATCTGAAATTAGAAACCTGCCGGAGTTATGGCATCTACCGGAGTTAGAACACTTGCCGGAATTAAGAACGGAAATTTTATTTTTAAATGTAATACCAAAAATTCTAAGATATCTGACATACTAGCAACCTGCACTGGGCGCTCGTGGTAGATTAAAGCCTACTCTCTCTCGCAGAGAGGAGCTCTGTGTCCCAGCAGTGGGATAATTATAGACTGATTATGCTTATGTGTATAATTTTATAATTCATGTATACAAAACATTGTTAAAGAGTAACCGTGGAGTTTCTTGCCCATTCTTCTCCACACGAAACTACCTTTTAGAAGGGGTGACTAGAATCAATTATACGACACGGTTGGCGCAGTGGTTGAGCGATTGACTGCTGCGCACTATGTCGCGGGTTCGATTCCCGCACGGAACAAATATTTGTACGACCTGCAAGTATTAGTTACGAGTCTGGGTGTTTTTCTATCTATAATATGTATGTATTTACAAAAAAAAATGTATACAGGGTGGAATTTTGTAATGCCCCCTGGAGGGAAAGTACTCTTAATACTGTAGATAGAACATTTTACTCAAAGGAAACATTCCTTTATTTTTGAATAGAAAGAAAACTGCATTCAAAGATTTCCAAAAAATCGCTTGCCACACCCGGGAATCGAACTGACTAAAATCTGCAAAAAGTACACACTGTACTTTTATTGCCGCGATCGTTAGTATCAATTATAAGGATGAAATCTCTCGAACAAACTTGATAATTTAAATGATAGGAAAACTATGAAATCTTTAATTATTTACAAAAAATTGTAAACTAATTACTTAGTTGCTCGAAATGCGCTCCATTTTCTTGGATACCCAAATGTATTCTTCTAACAAATTCATTTTTTGTAACCTTTAATAACGTTGTGGTGAATATTATAAATCTTATTCTGAACTTCAACTCTCAAACTCGTTTACATTCGCATAAGATTTAATGTAAATTTGGTTTTTAACATATTCCCATTTAAAAAAATCTAAAGGGGTGAGATCTGGTGATCTCGCAGGCCATCTGATTGTGCCGTTTGTACCAATCTAGGTATTAAAGGTATTTATTTAGAAGAATACATTTGTGTATCCAAGAAAATGGACCGCATTTCGAGCAACTAATTAATTAGTTTACAATTTTTTGTAAATAATTAAAGATTTCATGGTTTTCCTATCATTTAATTTATCAAGTTTGTTCGAGAGATTTCATCCTTATAATTGATACTAACGATCGCGGCAATAAAAGTACAGTGTGTACTTTTGCAGATTTTAGTCAGTTCGATTCCCGGGTGTGGCAAGCGATTTTTTGGAAATCTTTGAATGCAGTTTTCTTTCTATTCAAAAATAAAGGAATGTTTCCTTTGAGTAAAATTTTCTATCTACAGTATTAAGAGTACTTTCCCTCCAGGGGGCATTACAAAATTCCACCCTGTATATGTAGTATATCAGCCATATCGTTACCATAACACAAGCATTAGGTTGCTTAGCTTGGGACTATATGGCGTTGTGTGAAATGTCCAAGGATATTATTATTATTATATTTCTTGTTCACTTTGACGTTCAAAAGTGCCTTTCTTGTGCCTATTTGAAATAAATGATTTGACTTTGACTTTGCGTTCCATTGTTCCCAGGTTCGTCTATGCGACTGTCCCGGGCTAGTTTTTCCATCGACAGTGCCGCGGCCCATACAAATACTTATGGGATCCTACCCCATAGCGCAGCTGAGAGAACAATATACTACCATCAGGTAATATTACTATATCTTGTAATTATGAACGCTTTTTTACGTTCTGCATCGTTCTCACGTGTAAATTTCAACATGAATGATGTAACCCAGTTTTTGTAAACATATTTTGATTTAAAAGAGTGTCCATGGAGTTTCTTGCCCGTTCTTCTCCATAGGTACCTACTGCTTTGGAATGGGCAACTAGCTTCATATTTCTGACTGACTGACCCTTGACAATTCAAAAGTGCCTGTAATTAGTTTATTTGAAAATTTTGAAATAAATGATTTGAGTTTGAGCTTGAGATACAGCGGGATTGTCCGAAAGGGTTAGACCGCTACCCCGGAAAATAAAGGGCTAAGTAAGGAACATGGATGGGTTTTAGTCAGTAAGAGTCTGACACTCCCTTCCGCTCCACCCTGAGCGGGAGGAGTAATTTGATAATATATACTAGCTTCTGCCCGCGGCTTCGCCCGCATTGATGTCGGAAATTATCCCACGGGAACGTTCTACCTAGATAAAAAGTATCCTATGTGTTAAGAGGAAAATAGTCGCGAGGAATTTGAAAAATAGGTATTTAAATAAACTATTGCTGTCGCGCTGCAATGCACCTTTCCCTGTAAAGTGTGAAATTATAATAATAATAATTTATTCTCTCTTCACAAGCTGACTTAAAGTTAATGTGTACAGTATTATAAGGTCTAAGCTGTCTTCAGCCTTAGTGAGAGACTGGTGCCTGATGTAGGTTTTGGGAAAAACCTCACCAGGTCACCAGGCCCCTTCCAGGTTAGAATTAGCTTTAACAGAGATAACGTGTGATAGTAGGAGAATAAACAGAACAAAATTAAAACAAAGTATAAGTTAAACAATATGAATAAAACATGAAGTAATAACATTAAAAGAAATGCCTACCTATAATCTTGCAGAAGTTGTGGAGTCGTGTGTGTGAGTGAGCATAAATCTTGTGGAAAGTGTTAGACTTGTAGGAGATGTATGTGTAATTTGAATGAGCAGTGTATGAGTGAGGGTGACTTATGTGGAGTAAGTGCAGCGAGAGTTATTTTTAAATATGTAGTAGCAATTTATTGTAAAACGAGTGGGAGGTGAGAAACAGTTTGTATGTGTGGGAACGGCCAGAATTAGATTTATCTCAGTATGGTCAACAAATTTCCATTTTTTGGTAATCAAGGGTTTTTAAGAATTTAGGAACAAGTGAAAGGAACAACTACAGCTTAATCTAATTTTACCTACCTAATTTAACCTTGACCAAAAGACATTTTGTATTCCGCTGTTTTCTTCTTCAAAACTGGACTGATCTAAAATAATATTATTTTAAAATTTAGAAGAAAACTATATATATTCTTCTATTATTTTATTTTATGTTAAAAACTTATCAAATTTGTCTGATAGTCGTCAGAAAATGGGGCTATTTTTCGGGATTTTGGATTGTCATAATTCTTCTAGTGTTTATTTTTTGGAAAAAAGGAATATAGGGGCACGTACTAATTAGACCTAGATTTTTTGGAAAAAAAATCGTTGCATTATTCACGAAGAAAACAGTGGAATGCGTTTGTATGAAGAAAGGCCCAATAGTGTTCCCTTTTAATCCAGGTTATCTCTGGACCAAAGTTCATCCAGATCCGTTGAGTAGAGTTTGTGTGAAGAACGAACAAACATACAAACACACACACAAACTTTTGCCTTTATAATATTAGTGTGATTCTTGTATTCAGCTGCATCCGGTTAGACTGGAAGCCGACCCCAACATAGTTGGGAAAAGGCTAGGCAGATTTTTTTCTTTCTCTAAATTCCTGGTAAATGGTATTTCTAGAATAAAATGGTCCAAGTTACTTCTTATTTCAGCTATCGGTTTGAGAAAGTCCTGTCATAATTGCTCCAGGCGTTTGGGAGATTAGTCGGAACAAACAGACAGACAGATAAAATAAAATGCTTTTTTGTTATAAGTACCGTAAAAAGCTGTTATTTTATCATTACAAACATAAACCGCAATTATATAGATATACAATTTGTATGTACATAGTTGTAAGTATTCGTGTTCAGCAGCAGGCCGGCAGCGACATGCGTTGTGAGTCTTGGTGGCGCTTTGTGATTACTGTCACAAATACTTTCAAACGTTTTGAATTGTGGAGGGGCGGGGTATGTTATCGTAGTTTATCTATACGCACTCCAACATTTCCAGGTATCTAGCAGAACGCATGGACCTCCCCAAACTCTTGAGGATCGAGCATCCGGAAGGTGACAATACCTGGTCACCCAGAGACATTTGTGATGGTTGGGCCAAGAAACGGGGTTATTTAACTGCAAAGGCTGCTAGGTATGTATAAAAATAACATTAATTATTACCAAGAAATTATTATTAAAATACAATAATTATGAATTATTATTAATTATGTAATATATAATAATAATAATAATATCCTTGGACATTTCACACAACGCCATATAGTCCCAAGCTAAGCAACCGAATGCTTGTGTTATGGTAACGAGATGGCTGATAAACTGCTTATATATATTTTTTTTGTAAATACATACATATTACATATTATAGATAGAAATACACCCAGACCCGGAACAAATACTTGCAGGTCGTACAAATATTTGTTCCGTGCGGGAATCGAACCCCCGACATTGTGCGCAGCAGTCAATCGCTCAACCACTGCGCCAACCGTGTCGCCAATTAGGATCATATTATAATTATTACATGCTAAAACAATTACTTAATATATACAACCTAAAACTAAAAAATGTGTCCATTATGTACAAGTGGTAAAAAAGGGGAAGAGCTCATAGGGCGTCAAAATCGACGGATGGATCGAACCATCAGGTTAAGCTACGCTCGCCGGGGTTGGTCCGTGGATGGGTGACCATCTTTCCATATCGAGACTCCTCCCTGCCTCGGAGGAGCTCATGGCTAAGTAATAACAGCCGCACGGATCGATCCATCAGGTTAAGCTACACTCGCCGGGGTTGGTCCGTGGATGGGTGACCATCTTTCCATATCGAGACTCCTCCCTGCCTCGGAGGAGCTCATGGCTAAGTAATAACAGCCGCACGGATCGATCCATCAGGTTAAGCTACGCTAGCCGGGGTTGGTCCGTGGATGGGTGACCATCTTTAGGTATCAAGGCTTCCAGTATAACCGGATGCAGCTGAACACCAATATTTTACATGGAGTGATTGCCTATCTGACCTCCACCACCCAGTTACGATACCCCTTGGTAAGACTGTCATAACAGCCGCACGGATCGATCCATCAGGTTAAGCTACACTCGCCGGGGTTGGTCCGTGGATGGGTGACCATCTTTAGGTATCAAGGCTTCCAGTATAACCGGATGCAGCTGAACACCAGTATTTTACATGGAGTGATTGCCTATCTGATCTCCACCACCCAGTTACGATACCCCTTGGTAAGACTGTCTGTCAGATTTTCGAGCTGCTGACTACCCATAACGATTGTCAAAGATCCACGAATGACAGCCGCGACCAACGGCTTCACGTGCTTTCCGAGAGACGGAGGAGTTTCGGTGTGAAAGATGGCCACCCATCCACGGACCAACCTCGGCAAGCGTTGCTTAACCTGAAAGATCAATCCGTGCGGCTGTTATTTGTTAGCCACGACCTACTTGAGAATAACTCAGAATAATATTTATTTTCACAATTTAGGTTAGATACATACAGGGCGGCCAACGCTCTGCTAAGGATGGCTCTCGACGGAAGAATTTGTCTATGGCTGCGACCACCCGGATTTGCTGAAAATAGAGGTAAGTTTTACACACGGCGCTTACAGAGTGAAATTGAATTCTTGGGCAATATTTTAAGAGGTAATTTTTTTGAGGGTGGGAAAGCATCCAATGACTGCTCCCGCTCTGGGTGGAGCGGAAGGGAGTGTCAGACTCTTACTGACTAAAACCCATCCATGTTCCTTCCGTAGCCCTTTATATTCCGGGGTAGCGGTAACCCTTTCGGACAATCCCGCTTACCCGGCAGGCTTGGCCCTGAGGGGCCCCTTCATATGCTGACATCTCTTTGAGGCGCGCGTGGAACATATACGCGCTGTCATTGTACTCATCATTATGAATAACTTTCACTATGGGAACAGTACTTGAAATCGCGAAAAAAATGTCAGCTGTTCCATACATTTTGCGAGTATAGTGTATGGAACAGCTGACTTTTCTTTCTCGTCCTATAACACATTTAAGTTAATCCAGGTTAATTATAACCTGGATTAACACACAGGACAAACTTTCGCCTTAATAATATTAGAGTGATACCACGTGCCACTTTAACTTCAACATAGAAATAAAATTAACCGAACCATAAACAACACCAACTGTTTTCTAGGCTAGAACACTTTATTATATTATTAGCTTCCGCCCGCGGCTTCGCCCGCATAATATGTCGAAATTATACACATAAACCTTCCTCTTGAATCACTATCTATTAAAAAAAACCGCATCAAAATCCGTTGCGTAGTTTTAAAGATTTAAGCATACATAGGGATATAGGGACAGAGAAAGCGACTTTGTTTTATACTATTTAGTGATACCCCGTCGGTTACATGCTGTATATTATAGGAAAAAAAACCCGAACCATAAACAACACCAACTATTTCCTTTTCGCAGAAAAATACGAAACCTGCGACGAAATTAAATACGTCCGCTGGGTGCAGGCGTTGACTGACGCGAAGACAGACGAGGTTCTGACGTCAGACTCAGACGGCGACCAGCAGTCAGACAGCGGTGATGGGCAGTCAGACAGCAGCAATGAAGAGGAGACAACCGCTATGGCGAATAAGTTCGCTGCTTTAGCTGGAGACGGCGATGATTAATGGCTATTTTTAACTTCTTCTTTATTTGTCGTGTGGTTAGTGACTAACCTGGTGTCAGAGTTTTTATGCTGCCCATGGGCCTCTGACTTAGCTTCACATGCTGTTGAGAAATATCTCTCAGACATGCTGGTTTCCACACGATGTTTTCCTTCACCGATTTTTAAGCAAGTGATAATTATTAAGTTCGTTTTTTTAGTTATTTTTAACTAGAAAAACAGTATACAGTGTCAATTTTCTAGATTATTCTGGCCATTGTTAGCTTTGACCGGTTAGTGTTGCTCTCTCCAATCTCACTAGCGATTTAGGATTTATAACACACCACTATTATATTCCCTACTGACCTGCAAATTGCAAAAAAACGTAAGAAAAATTTAAATACGAGGGCGGGTCAATAAGTCCGTGACTTTTGGAATAAAACACAGATTTTTTGATACATAAATCATTTTATTTTTCAACATAGTCTCCCTTGAGCTCTATATACTTTATCCAACGCTTCTCCAATTTTTTTATCCCTTCCAAAAAATATGATTTGTCGAGGTCCTCAAAATAGGCCTTTGTTTGCGAGATGACTTCATCATTGGAGTCGAATCTTTTTCCACCAAGCCATTTCTTCAGGTTTGGGAACAAGAAGTAGTCACTCGGAGCCAAATCTGGAGAATAGGGCGGATGAGGGAGCAATTCATAGCCCAATTCATGGATTTTTGCCATGGGAACTGCACATGTGGGCACCCTTGCATTGTCTTGGTGGAAAAGAACTTTTTTTTGGCCAAATGAGGTCGGTTTTTTTTTCAAATCGTCATTGAATCGGTCCAATAAGTTGGCATAATATTCCCCATTGATTGTTCTTCCCTTTTGAAGGTAGTCAATGTGGATTATCCCGAGTGCATCCTAAAAAAACAGTCGCCATAACTTTATTGGCTGACAAACCCACCTTGGCCTTCTCTGGCGCCGATTCACCCTTAGAAACCCACTGTTTTGACTGTTGTTTGGTCTCTGGTGTGTTGTGATGGATCCATGTTTCGTCCACAGTTACAAAACGGCGCAAAAACTCCTCCATATTGCGATTAAACAACGCCAAACCTTCCTGTGAAGTTGTTACACGATTGCGTTTGTGGTCGACTGTGAGCAAACGCGGCACCCATTTTGCGGAAAGCTTTCTCATGCCCAAGCGATCATTCAAAATTGAAACCACTGAGCCATGCGAGATCCCTACGGCTTCCACAATCTCTTGCACTTTCAATCTTCGGTCGGCCAACACCATATCGTGAATTTTTTTTATTGTTTCGGATGAAGAGACCTCAACTGGGCGTCCAGGACGTTCGGCATCTTCAGTGCTTGTACGGCCACAACGAAATTCAGTAAACCACTTTTTTACCATTAAAATCGATGGTGCAGAGTCCCCATAGTATTTATCAAGCTTAGCTTTGGACTCGGTAATGGTTTTTTTTCGGAAAAAATAATGCTTAATAAGCACACGAAATTCACTTTTTTCCATTTTTTCCTCAAATTACTGGGTAGTCTGATAAAGATAGCTGTCAAACACAAACTAACTGACGCAGCAAGTTCAAATTTTGACAGGAGTCAACTGACAGATGCCTGTTGACAGGAGTAGTGTTGCTTTTTCAGTAAAGAGGTCAGAAATTCAAAAAGTCACGGACTTATTGACCCGCCTTCGTATAATTTAATTATTATTAAATTTATTATTATTATTATTATTTTTTTTTTATTTAATTTCGGTCTACTCTGGCGCATTCACCTTAACTACTATTAAAGTCATTGAGAAGCTAATTTAATAATGTTTAGTATGCTAGTTGATTCTTTGATATGGTCACATTCATACCTTTTTTTTGAGGGTATGAAATCATCAAATGACTCCTCCCGCTCTGGGTGGAGCGGAAGGGAGTGTCAGACTCATACTGACTAAAACCCATCCATGTTCCTTACTTAGCCCTTTATGTTCCGGGGTAGCGGTAACCCTTTCGGACAGTCCGGCTCGCTCATTCATACTAGCCCAATCACTGCCATGAACACAGCTGTGTGTTTTCTGTTCTATCTCACAGTGCACACATACGTGCTCAATACATTTTGATCCATTCTAAGCCATTTTTTTCTGGGTCCTTTTCTGCACTTCTTTAAGCCTGTAGCGCCCACAAGAGGGCGTTATCGCTCGCTTTGGGAAAGGCTAAAACTATTATAAAATATGTAGTTATTTTTAATACTAACTATATCATTAAGACAATAACATAATTATAATGCAGCTTTATAATATACCTCTGTATCCATGCAGCTAATATATTATTTTTAATTAATTTTAATATAAAACCCCTTGCCTACTTGGTATAGTGGTTGCGAGCGCTACTGCTAACATGGGTCTTGGGTTCGATTCTCAGGTCGGGCAAAGTGTGATACGGTTTTTCTGTCTGTGAATTTCGTAGTAGCAATTCGGAGGATTCGTGCCCGGTTGCTGGCAATAGGCTCGCCCCCTATTACATGGGACTTAAACATAACTGGCTGGTGTACTATATAGGTACACCTCTGTCTAACCTTACGCCTTTATAGCAAGCGTGATGGTACGTAGCATTATAATAGGGGATGATACAAAAACAATTTTTTACTCCGTAACCTAGATTATTGAAAAATATTGGACACGTATTTTTTCTTTTTTTACGTAATCCAAAGATTACTTCGATACATTGAGTTAAAATGTGGCATGACGTTTTTTTTTTGAAATGGCTCTTAGTTCATCCATAGGGTTGTCTACTGCTTAACCGGACTTGCCTGTGGATGCCACAAAAGAATTGTAGCCTCCAGCCAGGGCTTAATAAAACTAAAACTAACTTACAAACAGCGCGACTACACGCTTTTTTTTTTTTTTTAAGGCTGGGAAATCATCCAATGACTGCTCCCGCTCTGGGTGGAGCGGAAGGGAGTGTCAGACTCTTACTGACTAAAACCCATCCATGTTCCTTCCGTAGCCCTTTATGTTCCGGGGTAGCGGTAACCCTTTCGGACAATCCCGCTTACCCGGCAGGCTTGGCCCTGAGGGGCCCCTTCATATGCTGACATCTCTTTGAGGCGCGCGTGGAACATATACGCGCCGTACGGCACGGGTCTGGTGCTGATCGGACGGCGAGTCACCCATTACTCACCGTCCGCAGGCCCGCGCCTACGGTGGCCGGGAGTCGTCACGTGGCTCCCGACGCCCGGAGCGTCTCCCGCCGCGGCTGGGACGGGAGGACCTTTCTCTCTCCCATCCCGCCACCTCCTTCGCGAGCATAACTTTTTCGCAGAAGGAGGTGACTGCCTCCCACTCCCTCTCGCCCCGGACCATGGCTTGCACCAGGGCCGGGCGCGAGAGGTCGCCGCCGCCGATCGCCTCTACGAGGACACGGCGGTGCTCCGCCCAAGCGGGGCAGGTTTGCACCGTGTGCTCTACCGTGTCCTCTGGGCGCGACTACACGCTAAGGGCACCCCTTGTGGGGTACGGACCTCGGCTTAGGGCGGCGCTGGGGGAGGACAGCAAGGGACAGCTGGATCGGGGGTATTTAAAACTGGCTCAGCGGCAACGCGGGCTGGCTCGAGCAAGGGTCGGGGGGATGGGAATGGACAGGGTCGTCGCCACGGGCCTCGACGTCGAGTGGCATGACGTCTCAAGTGTGTAGTTTTTATACTTACTTGTGACATAGCGCCCCCCATCATCATTAATGCATCTTTAATGCGTTTTATCTCAGTATTTCTTTTTAATATGATAAAGCAAAAAATACGTGTCTAATATTTTTTTACTATCTGATTGACGGACTAAATACAGGGTGTTACTGAAAAGGTATATACATACAAAAGCATGTACGCGAAACAAAAATCTGCTGTTCTATACTATACATTTTTGGTCACGTGACTCGTCAAAATGTACGGAACAGCTGATTTTTTTTTCACGATTTCGCAGTTGGTCTCATATTAAAAGTTGTTCAGTTTGGTGGTCTGTAGCATATACTTTTGTATGTATATACCCTTTCGATTACACCCTGTATAATTTCTTTTTTTTATCCAGGCGGATTCCCTATTTCGCGGGCTACTTTATAGCATCTTAGTTAGTCCATTTTAATATGGAATTTAAATATATCTTATTGCATTTATTAAAACGCTTATAATATGATTAGGAGCGAATTGTAGGCTTTTAAACTTAATGATATAAATTAATGTACATTTTACGGATTACTTCGCGTGATTCGCCTTATTAATCTAAATTAATAAGTATGTCTATACAAATAAATTAAGTTCTTCTTCTTTTCGTATGGTCAGTGACTAACCTGGTGTCAGAGTTTTTTTGCTGCCCATGGGCCTCTGACTTAGCTTCACATGCTGTTGAGAAATATCTCTCAGGCATGCCGGTTTCCTCACGATGTTTTCCTTCACCGATTTTCAAGTAAGTGATAATTATATAATACGAAATACAGCAAACCCACGGATTCTGATTAAAAGTGTGTTAGAGATAAACTACGATAACACGGCGCGCCCCTCCAAATGACTGTTCAATGTTTGTAGTCACATCCTCACGAAACAGTTTGTATGTAGTTGTAAGTATTCGTGTTCAGTAGCAGGCCGGCAGCGACATGCGTTGTGAGTCTTGGTGGCGCTTTGTGATTACTGTCACAAATACTTTGAAACGTTTCGAATTTTGGAGGGGCGGGGGTTATCGTAGTTTATCTCTACAAAGGTATATATCGGGATCGATAAGTGGTTTGTTCTTGTTGTTACAAAACAAACAACTCCCAGTAATCCATAGAATTGTATTTTAGCTAATAGTTCACATAATTTATTATTGTCATACAATTAATGTTATATCTAATATTTTGTACGTCCAATGACATTTTTTCTTAATTAAATAAATATATGTTACTTTTGAATCTGTTTTTTTATCTGCATCATATTATACATGTCATACGTCTGACAATGTAGTATACTGTGGACCAGAGGGCCAACCGTCACCTATTATAGCAGTTTTATTTTGTCCTTTGGACGCCATTTTCACACATACGTGACAAGCAAGCGCATGCTCTGTGTGGGCTAACACCAAGTAAGAAGTACAGTACTCCCAAATTAATAATGCGCATGCAGATCTTCGCTAATTGTCATATTCCCGGAAACACCCGAATCATTGAATCGTTCGAGTCCCTAACAATGCACTTGCATTTTGCACCTTGTTCGAAAGAAATAGGAGTCAATATCATGTGTACACAATCGAAAACAATTCGGGCGGTCGGCGGGCAGTCAAAGGTCCGTCAGTCGTCTTGTTATATTGGTGGTGACTGCACGTGTTCTCTTTGTCTGGAATTATATAGAGCTGCTATTACACACCCTTCTTGGTTTTGTTTTCAAAGGTGAATTTAATTTCAACTTTAATTATCTTATTCAAATTTAAATAGTTAATTCTGTAAAATATTTAAATATACTAACATTTTTCACGTTTTTTCAATATTAAAAAATTAAAAATACCTAAGTACGTAAAATACATAATATTAAGGACTAGAAAAAACATATTAAAAATCAGATTTAGGCTTATATGAATTATAGCTCGCTATTTACTTACATGGAATTATTGAATCAAATTTCGTTACTGATAAATCAATATTTATCTCTTTTAGGACAAAACACATTATCTTACTAAATGATGCATGAAGAAAATGCACTTAACCACTCTATATACATATCGTCTTCCGACGCTCGGGGAATACGACCGTTGCCGAACAGTGGCGAAGATTTCTATGCGCATTATCACTTTTGGAGACCTGTACCTGCGGGAGAGGTCATCCCTCTCGCTGTGGATAGAGCACAAGGGAGGGTCAGACTCTAAAGCGATTCACATACTGCCCCGCAGCGCAGTGCCCTGCGCTCCAATGAAGAGAGATCAAGCAACGTAAGAACACGCACTCCATCGCTACGCTGCGAAATGCCGCATTAGGTTCGCAAAAGTAAGGAACATGAATGGAACTTTTGAACGCTATTGTCACATATACGTGACAAGCAAGCGCATGCCCTGTACGCCAACGACACAAATATGTGACAATGCGGTACACTATAACGCAAAATAAACAATTAAATCATTACTTTTGTGAGTGTTTATACAGATATCTTAAAAATTGAAGCTCTCGTACGTATTTAATAACATGAAACAAATTTAAAGACACCATGGATATTGGGATATTCATGATAACAAGAAGAAATAAATTTGTAGCTTGGCGTGGAGGGCACGCGCGTGCGTTTATACTCTGGCGTTCAAAAGGATAAATTATATCTGATAAATCATAGCATCAATAATTATCTTAACAAAAAAACAGTAAATGATGAGATTGAGGGTATTAGTGAAAAACTTGATAATTATTTTCATAATTTTAATACATTTATTATTTATTACAAAACATACAAATATAATAGTTTCATATAAACATTTGTTTCTATACAGCGATATACATTGGCCCATTGGGATAATTAGTTTTATATAACAGAGAAGTATAATATAAAAATTATTGCACCATTTGAATAAAAAAAAAATAGGCCAGCACATCAAGTTACCACAATCTGTAAAATTTCTTTGATAGTTTCAACTTTATTACACATGTATAAGGTTCATATTCTATTGGGTATTTGAAAGGGTAGTCAACAACGTTACTTTTTATGAATTGTCAAACGCGGAATTTGTAAGTGATATGTATGAAATTTAACAATGTGACTTCACAAATTTCTAGAATCATATGGAAGACTTTAGCATTAAATGCAATTTTACAATTAGATTTTGCATAATATTTAATTTCTGTACGGTGATGGGAGTTTTTAATACGGTCTTATTACCCGCATTAAATTAGCTCCACCTGTATGTTTGTTTGTTTGTAACCGACTCCTTTGGGCGCGATTTTGACCCACTTTAAACGGCCAGATTTCGTTCAAACTTTGCAGATTTATCGAGGACCGATGACAATACATTAATTTGATAAAATTATTCCATTTTTCAATTTGTTGTTCAAATTTTTATAAGTATTTTTTTTCTATGTGATTTCATATTTTATTTTTGACCGTTTCAAATAGTCATTTGGGAATATTTGATAGTTTGTGGTAGTTTAATATGCTGGCGTCTGCAATAGGCTTGATTAATCACGACCGGTCCGAACTTCGCACAAAAGCGTGCGCAATAACATTTTTAGGAAACAAAAATTAGTCTTTACTACGGACGCTTTTTACGTTCTGCATCGTTCTCACATGTATCAACATGAATGATGTAACCAATATTTTGTAACCATATACTGATTTAAAAGAGTGTCCATAGAGTTTCCTGCCCGTTCTTCTCCATAGGTACCAACTGCTTTGGAATGGGCAACTAGCTTCATCTTTCTGACTGACCGACGGACCGACCCCTTGACAATTCAAAAGTGCCTGTAATTGGTTTATTTGGAACAAATGCTTTGAGGTTTGAGTTTAACATGAAGCGAGTCTGAGTGAGAGAACATACGCAGAAGCTCACAAAGTCTATGTTCAGACCGGCCAGGATATATCAGCAGTGTTGTATTTTAAGTTTTTTTTTTTACTAATTAATGATTCATTTTTCTGTGGTCTCATTTGCGCAATCTTTCTTTCTTTCTCGTGTGGTTAGTGACTAACCTGGTGTCAGAGTTTTTATGCTGCCCATATGACTTCACATCATCTGCCTAGCCTTTTCCCAACTATGTTGGGGTCAGCTTCAAGTCTAACCGGATGCAGCTGAATACCAGTATTTTACATGGAGTGACTACCTATCTGACCTCCACAACCCAGTAACTAGGCAATACGATACCCTTTGGTAAGACTGGCTGTCAGATTTTCGGACTTAGCATCACATACTGTTGAGAAGATATCTCTCAGGCAGGTTTCCTCACGATGTTTTCCTTCACCGATTTTTAAGCAAGTGATACTTAAAAGAAAGATTTGCGCAATAACGTAATTAACTAACAACATGCAATGATGGTTTATTGTTTATATTTTTTACATAAATTGCATACCCTTTGCACTCTAGCGCAGTTGGGTAAAAAGTTTTAAAACATGGGTATATTTCATTTAATATATTTTGTATATTTCTCTTTATATGGCATATAATCTATAATGTGTATATGGCATTATTAGTTAAAATTATAATGATAAACAATTACAATAATTGTGCATCTGTTTTCTATGGCAGTTCTTATAATAATATATGTTATTGTAAATAAAAGGCAAGGCCAACAAAATTGATCCTTGCCTTAGTAGGAATACAGTTGAAAATAAATGAACTTATATCGTATGAAAGAGCAACAAATCAACGCTCAATAGATTTAGGAAACAGGGAAGATATTGCTGGATAGATCGAGCTATTCATAAATAAAGGTCACAGGTCATTAGAGCCACCCGGCACCCACTTCGCATCGCCTCCTGCGGCTAGTATTCTTTATATGGACTTGTATGGGTATGCGCTCACTACTTCAACTCTGTGGCGTCACCGGATCTTTTCGGTCGTAAGCCAAGCGCGGACAGCGCTGCTCGCATGCTTGCCTTAGTTGCATTGCGTTCACTACATTGCGAGTTGCGAGGTCCACTGGTTGAGCGCGCGACGTTTATTGGTGATAACGCGGCGTCCACACGTGGACCACCTGTCGATGCGATGAGACGGTGGGGTGGGTGCCGGATGGCTTTAATGAGCTGTGACCTTAAAGCTCATATCATTAATAACTATATTTCACACTCACATAATAATTCCGTGTACAATTGATATAATTATTACATAACATTTCATAGTTCAATGATATTATAAGTAAAGTTACATGCAGTCGGGGAAATTAATTGCTAAACAAATTGACATACAATTTCAATTTAAATTTGTAGTCAATTTGCTTAATATTTAATTTCCTTTACTTATTACTATTATGACAAACATATTAAAATTTTAATATGTTTGTAAAATTATCGTAAGTGTAATCAAATCATAGCTATTAATTGACGTTAATTTCACTTAAACGAATACAGACTCTGATGTCATAAAACTTAGCTCGATTTGAGAATGATAAAAGTTTTTATATATAATTCTATAAATACATAGGTTGTTACGGCCGCGAGTTATATTCTGATCAACACAATCTGACACTCACCTGCAAATCGCAAAAAAACTAAATAAAATTTAAATTTCGCGGCCTATACCCCATTGCCCGTTCTTCTCCATAGGTACCTACTGCTTTGGAATGGGCAACTAGCTTTATCTCTGACTGACCGACCCCTTGACAATTCAAAAGTGCCTGTAATTTACAAAAAACATTCCAAACTCGCTTCTTAGAACATAATTTCCTTCTTTCAGCAATTTCTTGTCTCTTAAGATACAGGCCCGCCTAGTTTAAGAGACAGGGTTCATAAATGATGTATGCCTTGAAATTCTATGAACTTACTGTGTATAAACCGAGCTATTATCATGCTCAACATATTGTACAATCTGTTTAAACTATGTCTGTATGCGTATTTCTTTCTTTGACTAATAAAAATACATTTTATCTATACTATAATAATATTATAAAGAGGAAAACTTTGTTTGTTTGTTTGGTTGTAATGAATAGGCTCAAAAACTACTGGACCGATTTTAAAAATTCTTTCACCGTTGGAAAGCTTAGTTTTCTAGGAGTAACATAGGCTACTTTTTATCCCGGGAAAAATAACGGGACCCACGGGAAAGACCACGGGAGCGAAGCCGCGGGCAAAGTGCTAGTTTATTTATAATTTACTTAAAATATCATTGAATTTCCGTTGGTATATTCAATCTTACAACTTAGCTTGAGGGAGTAGTCTATTCGCTTCCCTGAAGCCCGTATCAGTGGCTCCATGTACAGTTGAGAAATGAGTGTTATCCGTCGCTTCGCCCGCGAATAGGACTCGTGGGGCTCCGCTGCTATCAAGAAGGGGCTCCGCTAACGTAGCCCTAGCGTTGGGGAACTGAGGAGTGAGGATATTGTCGTAAGTGTAGCTACCTCGCGTGTAGGGATTTGAAAACCAGGACGATCTGAAAAAGACAGTTAATCATTAAGTAGATTAGATCTTTTTCTTTTGTTCGTGTGGTTAGTGACTAGCGCAAGCGCCAGCCCGAGCATTACATGTAATGTTCGTAGTCTCATCCACATGCAGAATTGGGTTACTTTACTCATTTCTGGAGCCGTCTTTAAGCTCGATCTACTATATTCATGAGTACTCGGGCTGTATCAAGACGTTTTAGAACTATAGGTCATCCAGTCTGCAATCCTACCCAATGTCGTACCTACTTCTTTCGCGGGCCACCACTTCGGCGTACTCAGTGTTAGAATTTATAATAAAATCCATCGTCTTCTCCATATATATCCTCTCACAAGAAGTACATTGATGACCAAACTTACCAATTGGCTCCAGGACTTATCTCACGATAGTACCGAACGTGTCCTTTTAGTTAACTCCTAGTCCTTTAAGTTATAATAATTATTATTTACAACTATTCCATATAACACCTATATCGACGCGTACAGTAATCTAACACCACACAAACACACATACACACACACACATACTTCATGTACACCTAATACACAGCCTCATATTACTTACCTCCCACAACACTGAACTTGCCGCAACTAAAGGTGCAGTATTGCTCTAGTACGACCTGACATTGTTACTCGGGGTGGGGACCTGGTGTCCTATAACACAGGCCATTAGCCTAGCTTAGGCACCAGTCTCCCACAATATATTATTAGAGTTTAACAATATTCCCATGTACATAATCTCTTTAAATATTGTGGTGAGAAATAAATGAATTTATTATTATTATTATTTTATAGTTATTCCATTGTGTGAAAGTGAGCTAATTAATACTTGGGCGGTCGTCCAGATGTGTTCAGACATGTCCGGGGTTGGCTCCCAGTCTGGAATTGTCCGGCCTTGTCATCACTTTCGACTTTTTAAACATTAAAAGCTACTTTTCGTGTCTAACCTGGTGTCAGAGTTTTTATGCTGCCCATGGGCCTCTGACTTAGCTTCACATGCTGTTGAGAAATATCTTTCAGGCATGCAGGTTACCTTACGATGTTACCAGTCATGTGAACCAGTAATGTATAAATAGCTACTGCCTATCTGACCTCCACAACCCAGTAACTCGTTAGAGATAAACTACGTTAACATACCCCGCCCCTCCCAAATCCAAAACGTTTGAAATGATTTGTGAAAGTAATCACAATTCACAAAGCGCCACCAAGACTCACAACGCATGTCGCTGTCGGCCTGCTACTGAACACGAATACTTACAACTACATACAAACTCTTTCGTAAGGATGTGACTACAGACATTGAAACAGTCATTTGGAGGGGCGCGCCATGTTATCGTAGTTTATCTCTACTAAGTTGGATCCCGAGAGCAGCGAAGGGTTCTAGATTAGAATCCTGAGCGTTGCGAGGGTTACAAGGACCATGTTTTTAACGAGTTGTGTGTGTGCGCCATGTTAGCGTATGACCTTACCCTGAAATATCCACTTACCTCAACATAGCTATGGGTTCCGGTATTGTCCTGTTTTTCCCCATGAACCTTCTGATCAGTTCCATCACTTTCCTCTTCACCACATCTTCGGGTAAGGTTTCAACCTAAAATGTTGAGAAAAATATTCAAAACTCAGGTCCTTAGGACCAATTCCACCAACGAAACTGGACGCGAATCTCTATCTGTACATCTAAAATACGTTCAAGAGCTGTCATCATCATCATTCTCCTGCCCTTATCCCAATTTATTTGTGCTCGGCGCAACATGTCTTTTTCTTCCATACTTCTCTATTAGTCGTCATCTCGGTAGTCACTCCCTTTCTAGCCATATCATCTTTCACACAATCCATCCATCGTTTCTTTGGTCTTGCTCTACTTGTATGACCACATTCATGCTCACAACTTTCCTGACAACATTTTTCTCATTCCTCCGCATAACATGCCCATACCATGACAACCGATTTCCACACAACTTTTCAGTCACCGGTGTCACTTTCAGACTTCCTCTTATACGTATTCCGTATTCTATCCATTCGCGTAACACCACACATCCCTCTTAGCATTCTCATCTCAGCTGCATGCAATTGCCTGTCAGCGACAATATTCCATAAATAAAATAATGATACTGATGGCTCTTTAATGTAGTTTATGCGGTCATCGCGTTCATTTTCATTGGTGGATTCTGCCTTTAGACACAAAACTGACACATTATGACCCCAGCGTTATAATTAATAGGTACTACCCAGTGACATGACACAAGCGATACTGAGGGAGAACTTCACCAATGAAACTAAACGCGATCACCACATCTAAACCGCGTTTAAGACTTGTCAGTGTCAATACTGGTGAGGAATATTGACAGCTCTTGAACGCAGTTTAGATGCCCTGATCGCGTTCAGTTTTATTGGTGAAATTTAGATAAATATTGCACATCGACCTCTGTGACTGACCTAGTAAAGGCTTCCCTCTTTTTCTTATAGATGCAATAGTACTTTAAATTATTGTAACAACTGTGTATTGTGGGTGTTAGCAACTCTAAATATATAGTTTTAGAATGAACGTCAGTAGGGACTGGTGACCTCTTAGCTGCCACAGCTGTTTTAAAATTTAAAATAATTTTGAATTGTTTTTTTTTAAACTTGTAATTATGGACGCTTTTATTAAGTTCTGCATCGTTCTCACGTGTACATATTTCAACATGAATGATGTAACCTAGTTTTGTAAACATATTTTGATTTAAAAGAGTGTCCATGGAGTTTCTTGCCCGTTCTTCTCCATAGGTACCTACTGCTTTGGAATGGGCAACTAGCTTCATCTTTCTGACTGACCGACCCCTTGACAATTCAAAAGTGCCTGTAATTGGTTTATTTGAAATAAATGCTTTGAGTTTGAGTATATTTTGAACAGTTTGACAAGTAGCCGATTGTCTCTTTCCAGAGGTCCATTTGCAATATTTATCGCCGGGTATTGTAGTTTATACCTTAAAAATAACCACCACATGCAAATTATTAAAATGTGGCGCCAATGCTGCCATGCTGGATATTTGTCAGAGAAAAAGTGGTTTTACGGGGTTTCCTGCGGGAGCGACAAATACGACGCGACGAGCCGCGACACGACACGACTAGGGTTGCCAACTATACTGTTTTTCACTAAGTTATACTTTCTAATATTGAGCAAAAAAAAAGTAAACATAATACTGTTTTACAACGCATTCAAAAGATTGTTTCCTATCTACTATTTGTACAGAGGCCAACACATCAAGTTATCACAATCTGTCAAATTTCTTTAATATTTCAACTTTATTTCAAAGACATAAGGTTCATTTTTAATTGAGAAAATTTGACAGTTAGGGATAGCTTGATGTGCTGGCGTCTGTACCTGCCACTTCAGCAAGGGGTTTTATTCCTCATGAATGCGAAGAAATAGAGCCAGCACTCTACATCCAGATAAAAAAAAACTTCTCATTTATTTTAATTGTAATGAAGCTTATGAAACCTTAAAAAATGTTAGTAAGTACATTGATTATCTATGGAAGAAGCTCTAAAACTAAAAAAAAAATACTGTCCATTTCTCTAAATTACTGTTTATTTTCTTTCCCAGACCTCATTATACTTTATTTCTTGTTTAAAAAACTTGGGAACCCTAGACACGACGCAATGCGACGCGATGCTACACGCGACAAATGTCCTACGTTATTTTGGTCATTACTTCAGCAGCTTCAGGAACGGTCTCAGTTAAGCGGTTCGGGCTATAGATAATACGATTTTAACGACCCCAAAAGTTACGCCACTTTTGCTCTGAAGAATGTAATCCACATATTGGGTCTACGTAGTCGACAGAATTTTTGACATACAGGCAAATCAACATGACACATAACTAATAGACTGTCAAACTAAAAAAAAAAACAACAGTTCCACATCATGAGGAAAATGTTGTCAGGAAAGTTGTGAGTATGAATGTGGATGGCTATACAAGTAGAGGGAGACCAAAGAAACGATGGATGGATTGTGTGTAAGATGATATTATGGCTAGAAAGGGAGTGACTACCGAGATGACGACTAATAGAGAAGTGTGGAAGAAAGACATGTTGCGCCGAGCGCTAATAAGTTGGGATAAGGGCAGGAGAATAATGATGATGATCTGCCTAGCCAGAAGCTAGAAATTTTGACATATTGGATTAGCTTGATATGCTGGCCTCTGAAAGACCGATTTTCAATTCTTAAAGTGTTAAATAGTGTATGCATAATGGGTAGCTTTTCCAGTTAACATAACTATTAAACTTACAGTATCATCAAAATCACACTATGTAATAAGGGAAATCATCCAGTGACTTCTTCCGCTCTGGGTGGAGCGGAAGGGAGTGTCAGACTCTTACTGACTAAAACCCATCCATGTTCCTTCCTTAGCCCTTTATGTTTCGGGGTAGCGGTAACCCTTTCGGACAATCCCGTTTACCCGGCAGAATGTAATCGATACTTGGACTTTGAGTTTTACAGTCTATAAGCTTTATGTTGATTTGCCAAACAAAAACGTGATACAAAAACGAAAGAACTGCAGATTACTGATTTTCTACGTAAACCCAATCAAACAAACATTCTGATATACGAACCAGTTTTGCGCCATCCCCACTAGTCCAAAGTGTCAACGAGGTCAACGACCCCATGGGGGTACTCGCCCCAAATATCTGAGTAGTCCAACGATCCTCTTTGGAAACTCTCTTTCGGTCAAACCCATTCCAAACGAAGCCAAAAAATGTAGCAGTCTTAGGCCACCATGCTTTAGGGAAGTGCAATATTAATTTGTCGACCACTCCTATCGCCAGATTGTCTATGGCGACCACTTTGTCTTTCGGTAGACTTGGCGAAAATATCGATGTGTGCCTGGAATTTATTTTTGTGGTTCTATAGATAACAAGTGACAACCTGTCAAACATTTATATATAAAACGAGCAAGCAGACCCTTCAAAAAAAATTAAATCTTATCACATTATAATTCATAAAAATACGTAATAAATAATCATTACATAAAATAATTCAATTAAATTTTCCAGAAACGTTTGATATTTAAGCCAGAATGCAAATGTAGAAGAATATGAGCCATAGACAAGCAATGGATGTTGTATGATCCCGATGTTTTTTTTATAACCATAAATGCTTATAAATTGCCATGCAATGACTGGACAGTTATGTAATTTGATCCCCGTAAATAATAATAAGACATCCTATTTCGTCTTAGTCATTTAAATATTAGTGTTTTTAAGTATCACATAAAATTAGTTAGCAAAATCCCGCAGAGTATCGATGTTGTAATATTATATTTTAATATATATATATCTGATGTTTTTTTTGGAGTCAATAACCAATTTCCTGTAATTACTTGAAATGTCAATGGAAAAAAAAACTTTTTTTTTGCGTTAACTTCACAAACCTGATGGATATTAATACCTTGTGGTGGTTTGTGTCTTTTTTTTGTGTTGTCACACAAAAAAAAGATTTTGTCAATACATATGTACTTCCCAGTAATTAACGACCAGCGCTCGTTGAAACATATTTTATTTCGTTTATTCATGTTTAGATATCGACACCCATCACGTCTATGAGTTTCGCTAGCTATTTTAATTTGACCCTTTTTTTGTGAGAATGGGAAATCATCAAATGATTCCTCCCGCTCTGGGTAGAGGGAAAGAGAGTGTCAGACTCTTACTGACTAAAACCTATCCATGTTCCTTCCTTAGCCCTTTGTGTTCTAAAGCAGCGGTAACCCTTTCATCCAGTACTTATACTTCAGCTTTACTGCAAATACATATATGTATTATTTAGATTAGATATTACTAAAGCATTGTCATACTTTTGAAGACTTAATGACGAGATAGCTATTCGATGACTTTCGTTTTTATTCTGATTATACTAACCAGCTGTTTCCCGCGACTTCGTCTACTATCCAGGATGAAAAGTATCATATGTCCTAACCAAGGTCACCATCTACCCATGTGCCAAATTTCATCCAAATCCGTTCAGCAGTTTTAGAATGAAAGCGTAACAAACTCACTTTCGCATTTATAATATGACTAACTTGTGCCAGCGGCTCCGGGTTATTCCCGCTCGGTAACACCCTTTCGTCAACACTGTTGACGATCGGGAAAAAAAAGTTTCGTTCGTTCACAGTGTTGACGAACGCTACTTATTATTTCTGGTAATTCCCGTTCGGTAACACCTTTCGTTCCTGTCGTCAACACTGTTGACGATCGGGAAAAAAAAGTTTCGTTCGTTCGCAGTGTCCATGAATGCTGGTTTTTATTTTTAAAATATGGAAATAAAAATAAAACATTTCATGGATTTTCAAATGTTTAATTACGACGAAAGTCTAGTTTAATTGATAAAAAATGTTGGATGTTGTTCCATTTGTAGAATTTAAGTTAGTAGATTGCAAACTTCCCTTTGCAGTAGGCAGGTATAGCGATGCCGCGCTGGTAGCCGGTAACAGACTAACAGTAGATAAAACAAACAATAGATTCGCACACTACCCTACCCTACACTACCCCCAACCGGCCTATTCTAGTATGCAAATCAGGATTAGCTACCCAAAATGATCGATACTTATTATTGCAGTGCTCTGATTAGCTAATTCAAGGTCACGGTGGATAAAGTACTAGAATAGGCCGGTCGGGGGTAGTGTGCGAATCTATTGTCTATTTTATCTACTGTTACCGGCTACCGGCGCGGCATCGCTATACCTGCCTGCTGCAAAGGGAAGTTTGCAATCTACTAACTTAAATTCTACAAATGGACCAACCTCCAACATTTTTTATCAATTAAACTAGACTTTCGTCGTAATTAAACATTAGAAAATCCATGACATGTTTTATTTTTATTTCCATATTTTAAAAATAAAAACCAGCATTCATGGACACTGCGAACGAACGAAACTTTTTTTCCCGATCGTCAACAGTGTTGACGACAGGAACGAAAGGTGTTACCGAACGGGAATTACCAGAAATAATAAGTAGCGTTCGTCAACACTGTGAACGAACGAAACTTTTTTTCCCGATCGTCAACAGTGTTGACGACAGGAACGAAAGGTGTTACCGAACGGGAATTACCAGAAATAATAAGTAGCGTTCGTCAACACTGTGAACGAACGAAACTTTTTTTTCCCGATCGTCAACAGTGTTGACGAAAGGGTGTTACCGAGCGGGAATAACCCGCGGCTCCGCCCGCGTGGATTTCGAAATGTATACCAAGAGGACGTACCACCCGGATAAAGAGTATCCTATCCGTTAATTCAGATCATAAACCATCTCTGTGGCAAATTTCATCCAGATTTGGTGCTGACAGCCGAAATACAGGCCATGCCTAGTTTGGTTACAGACGCTAAACTCTTTACTTTAATTGAAATTGTTGCCACATTGCCATTGTAAAGTAGTACTAAGTTTTTGGAAAATAAACTATTATTATTATTATTATTATCCGTTCAGCCGTTTGAGCGTGAAGAAGTAACAAACAAAGAAACATAAACACACACGCTCACAAACTTTCGCCTTACTAATATTAATGTGGTGATATAAGAATTCTCGTACCATAAGGTTAGTACAGAGGCCAGCACATCAAGTTACCACAATCTGTCAAATTTCTTTGATAGTATTTCAACTTTATTGCAAAGACATAAGGTTCATTTTTAATTGAGAAAATTTGGCAGTTAGGGATAGCTTGATGTGCTGGCGTCTGTACATTTTTTTTCTCGGCCTATCTTACATTTATATAATCATGTTTACGGTTAGATAATCTAAAAAAAAATGTCATACTCCCTAAGTCCCTATTAAGAACAAAATCTTGGAGATTTTGTTTTTTGAAGATTTTTTTAATCCGCCAACTAGATTATTAAAAAATATTGGACACGTATTTTTTTTTACGTAATCCAAGGGTTAAATGGATACATTGTGTTAAAGTGTGGCATGACGTCACTCCTCTCCTGTCACTTACCAATCCGCTACTCCCGTTTTATCTAAATATTGTTAAAAGCGCAATTGCTAATTGATGTAGCAAAAAATGCGTGTCTAACATTTTTTAATAACTTAGGTACTGACGGACTAAATATATTTTCTTTTTTTTTTACCCAGACATACCTACTGGTTTAATTGAAATAAACCACAATAACAGCACGAGAAGACTGAAGAAACGAATGAAAAGATAGATGTACTGTGTAA
Source organism: Hyppa rectilinea (assembly GCA_951799385.1). NCBI lineage: Eukaryota > Metazoa > Arthropoda > Insecta > Lepidoptera > Noctuidae > Hyppa > Hyppa rectilinea. The sequence continues at coordinate 8,637,387 of OX637330.1, read as the reverse complement.
AATATCATAGACAAACGTGACACCTATAATGGCGGATACAGACATAACATGCTTCGCAGACATACAAATGCATAGGATGAAATATAATTATGAAAAATCTTGCTTGAGACATCATGCCCTGCATTCCGTCTTTATTTTATTTTACATTCATGAACCTTCTTGAATCCAGGATGCATTTTATACAAACTCATACACGGCAAACAGGTTTCTGCGTGTTGTCGACACCCAGAACTTTTGATTTTGATTTAATCTTTTGAACGCCAGAGCATAAACGCACGCGCGTGCCCTCCAAGCCAAGCTACAAATTTATTTCTTGTTTTTATCATGAATTTCCCAATATCCATGATGTCCACGTTCAAGATTTAAGCCTTAATAAATTCAAATCGTCCATTAAACGCAATTTGTGCCAGAAAGCTTTTTATAAGCTCAAACTCAAAGTCTTTATTTCAAATAAACCAATTGCAGGCACTTTTGAATTGTCATAGGATCGGTCAGTCAGAAAAATGAAGTTAGACGCCCATTCCAAATCAGTTGGTACTTATGGAAAAGAACGGGCAAGAAACTCTGTATGGACCCTCTTTTAAACAAAATATGGTTACAAAAACTAGGTTACATCATTCATGTTGAAATATACATGTGAAAACGATGCAGAACGTAAAAAAGCGTCCATAATTAAAAGATTTGAAACCTCAATTCAAAATAAAATAAAATTTTATAAGAGCAGCTTAGAGATGACCAGTCCCTACTGACCGTTCACAAACATGACGCATGGATTAGCACCATTCAGCTCAACCGGATTTAATTGATTATTTCGTATTATAGTGTTGTTGCCACTGTCACATATTTCTGTCTTTGGCGTACAGGGCATGCGCTTGCCTGTCACGTATACCGGGTTATTTTTCAATGACCGGCCAAATTTTCGCAGGGTGTTCTACCCATAAATATGAACAACTTTCACTATGGGACCAACTCTGAAATCACGAAAAAAAAATCAGCTGTTTCCTACAAAATATCAATACCTACTCGACTAAAATGTATGAAACAGCTGATTTTTTTTTCGTGATTTCAGAGTTGGTCCCATAGTGAAAGTTGTTCATATTCATGGGTAGAACACCCTGCGAAAATTTGGCCGGTCATTGAAAAATAACCCGGTATATGACAATGGTGTTCAAAAGGTTAGTCAACATCCCTATTCAAAAGAACGTATAAAATATTTAATTTCGAGGGTTACTCTAGAGTTTGACATATTCTCAACATCAAATTCTTAATCCAGAAACCGGATGTATGGCCTTGTATAAAAATAAACCTCACAATTACCTACCATTTTAGCTATATCTCCACAAGACCAAAGAGTCATAGACTGCGAGTTCCCCATAGGATTGGTCGCGTAGCTGAGGTTGGTCACCCATTCATCCTCCTTGCTTAACGCCTTCCTATCCTCACCCCTCCATATAAAAGGGTACGTGATAGATCCGTTCCACCACGGCTTTTCAAATAAGAATATGACTTTGCCTAAGACGCCTATTGACATCTTGTCTATGGCTGTGACTTTTTCTTGTGTCAATGCTGGCGAGAACAGTGTGGTGTGTCTATGGAAGGAAATAAAAATTGAATAGTTAATCTTTTGAACGCCAGAGCATAAACGCACGCGCGTGCCCTCCACGCCAAGCTACATTTCTTCTTGTTGTCATGAATTACCCAATATCCATGGTGTCCTTTAATATGTTTCATGTCATTAAATACGTACGAGAGCTTCAATTTTAAGATATCTATATAAACACTTTCAAAAGTCTTGATTTAATTGTTTGTTTTGTGTTATAGTGTTGGTGCCATTGTCACAATTATTTGTGTCGTTGACGTACAGGGCATGCGCTTGTTTGTCAAACTATGTGTGACAGTCGCATTCAAAATTTAAATCGTGGGTCATAGCAAGATCAGCCTATAATGTTCTCACTGCTGGGACACAGGGCTCCTGTCTAAGAGAGGCAGTGGGCTGTAATCCAGCACCTGGCCCAGCGCGGGTTGGTACATGTCACATATCTTCGAATTTTTGGTTCTAAGACATGCCGGTTTCATCACGATGTTTTCCTTCACCGTTTTGAAATTGGGTTTCGCTTTCTGTAAAATACTGGTATTCCTCTGCATCCGGTTAGACTGGAACCAACATAGTTGGAAAAATGCAAGGCGGGCTATGAAAATCGTGTATGACTTTTAAGGTTTTTCTTTTTATACCTACTCCTAAATTAATATTTGACAAAATTGTCTCGCGTTTCGTTAGTAGCCAAAAAGGTTTTAAGAAATAAAATATTTTTAATTTGAAAAAGCATGTAAATATTTGCCAAAAACCGAAGTGTCAAGCGATTTAGATTTTTGAACCATGTGTTGTGCAACAACTACTCTCAACTTAACTTGCCCTGCAAATAATTATGGCACGGGCCCTTACCATAATTATTTACAAGGTATTTTAAGATGAGAATTTACAGTTGGTCCTCACATGGTGCAAAATAGCACGCATTTAAACCATAAAACGTTGACAGTTAATTTAAAAATCGATTGAGAATATTTGACGCTTTGGGATAGCTTGACGTGCTGTGGTTTGTACATTGAATTTAAGAAAGTAATTTGCTACAAGGTTTGTTATACCAAAAATATAGTTTTCAGAATATTTGTTCGTTTGTCTGCATCTCTGGATGTACAGAGGCCAAGCACATGAAGCTACCCGAAAATTCCATTAAAAGAAGTCAAAGTCAAATCATTTATTTCAAATAGGCACAGCAAAAGCACTTTTGAACGTCAAAATGAAGAAGAAATAGAATTGATTCTAGTGGCCTCTTCCAAAAGGTAGTTTCGTATCGTTTCGTATTCGTAGAAGAATGGGCAAGAAACTCCACCGTTACTCTTATATTATCAACCTTATTACAAAACGACAAGGTTCGTGTTCAATTGGGAATACATATTTGAGTTTGGGATAGCTTGATGTGCTGGCGTTCGTATGTTGACGATTCGCTTAAAAACGGCTGAACGGATTTTGATGAAATTTGGCTCACAGATAGTTTATAAACTCAATTAACACATAGGATACTTTTCATCCCGGTAGTACAGACGCCAGCATATCAAGCTATCCCTAACTGTCAAATTTTCTCAATTAAAAATGAATCTTATGTCTTTGCAATAAAGTTGAAATACTATCAAAGAAATTTGACGGATTGTGGTAACTTGATGTGCTGGCCTCTGTACGTTTCCGTGCGATATTTCAGACATCCACGCGGTCAATAAAGAAACGAATCGAACGACTGTGAATAACTAGCTAACTTATCGTTTGTTAGTCCCAATATTCCCGACACCAGACTATACCGGGTGTAACCGAAAGGGTATATATGTCACCGTTAGATTGTAAAGATCGTTATATTACAATCTATCTAGCGAAATTGTAAACTATCGATAGATTGTGAACCGTATCATTATGATTGCAATTTGACTCATTATTCTTCGCTATATTGTAATCTACCGAAGTGAAACCGTTAAATTACAATCTGAATAAAAATAATCTCTTTTTTCCAAAATTTTTTTAATATATAATCTAGTCGTTTCTGGCGTAGGTGGTCACAGTTTTAACCTAACCTAACCACTTTTTTAAACGTCCTACGCCGGTTCACAATTTGACCGCTTCCCATCGATAGATTACAATCAAGCGAAAAATGATGCGTTAAATTGCAATAATAATGATACGGTTCACAAATCTATCGATAGTTTACAATCTTACTAGATAGATTGTAAATAACGATGTTTACAATCTTACGGTGACATATACATACACAAGGATATGCTACAGACCACCAAACTGAACAACTTTTACTATGGGACCAAATCCGAAATCGTGAAAAAATTAGCTGTCCCTCGACCCCACATTGCGACGAGTCACGTGACCAAAAATGTATGGAACAACTGCTTTTTTTTTGCTGTTTCGGAGTTGGTCCCATAGTAAAAGTTGTTCATTTTGGTGGTCTGTAGCATATGCGTTTGTATGTATTTACCCTTTCGGTTACACCCTGTATTATTATATTTCCCATATCACCAAACGCCATATTAAGAAAAAAAGAACCTACCAGCTTAGCTCTGTCACCACTAAGCCATACAGTAACTGCATTGCCACAACCCATTGGTACAGAGGCCTCATCCACCCTTGTCACCCAATAATCCTCTTTGCTAATATCTTTCTTGTCTATACCTTTCCATAGATATAGGAACCAGGTGACATTTGAGTGCCAAGATGGACTGTCAAATAGTAATACGACCTTTCCTTCGACACCTATAGATATATTGTCTATGGATGCAGTCTTTTCTTGTGGTAGCGACGGGTTGAATAGCGTCGTGTGCCTATAAAGCATAAAAAGATGTGAAAGAAAGAACACTATCTGTCCACTTTATCATAGTTGCATATAGGAGGAGAAGCTCGTGGCTGAGTACTAACAGCCGCACAGGTCGATCCATCAGGTTAAGCTACGCTTGCCGGGGTTGGCCGTGGATGGGTGACCATCTTTACATACCAAAATTCCTCCGTGCCTCGGAAAGCACGTTAAGCCGTTGGTTGGTACCGGCTGTCATTTCTGCATCTTTGACAGTCGTTACGGGTCGTCAGAAGCCCGGAAACCTGACAGCCAGTCTTATCAAGGGGTATCGTGTTGCCCAGTTACTGGGTTGTGGAGGTCAGAGGCAATCACTCCATGTAAAAATACTGGTAATTAGCTGCATCCGGTTAGAATGGAAGCCGACCCCAACATAGTTGGGGACAAGCAAATTACATTTTAATTATACAGGATAAAATTGAATTCACGAGCAATATTTTAAGGGGTCTTTGTACTCGTCATTATGAACAACTTTTATTATGGAAACCACACCTAAAATCACGAAAAGAAACAGCTATTCCCTAAATTTTGACGAGTTATGCTTGCCCATGAATTCAATTTCACCTTGTATAATCAAAATGTAATTTGACTTAATATCGAAACATCTATGGTGATTCTTGACCTACATCGTTGCCGTTTAACTTTTTTCCATAGGACTTCTAGTTTTACTGGAAATTGAGATAAACCATTTTTTACCCTTAGAAACGCACCCCCATCCACTTCCCGACCTCAGACCACCCGTAAATAATTTTTACTTTAATTTTTGTTATATGGGTTTCATCCTACTATATATTTTTTTTCACTTCATACCATTTTCAAAGGCTTCGGCACTGGTCTTTTTAGACAAAAAACAAAAACAAAGAAAAAGTTTTCTTGTCTTTTGACAAGAAAACTTTGTGGCTTGGCGTGTGAGTGGACGCCGCGTTTACGCTCTGGCGTTCAAAAGATTAAACAGCAAGCATTTATGTGTGTGGAGTACACACATAGATATGAACAAAGTCACTTGATGATACCTACATTTTGACGAGTTACGCGAGCATATGGAACAGCTGTTTTTTTGTCAGTATACCCCTTAAAATATTGCCCATGGATTAAAATTCACCCTGACTACCATGGTGGCGCTCAAAAGGTTAAACAACAAAAATTATATTTCTTAGTCGTATTTTCAGAAAACGAAAAACCTGTCAGATCTTGTCATACGTTTATTTCGCGCGTTCGTGTTACGGCTTCAAGCAACAAAATAGCTTTAAAAGGAAGATGAAAAAAAGCCGAGGTCTGTACCCCACAAGGGGTGCCCTTAGCGTGTAGTCGCTTAGTTTGTAAGTTTTTTAAGCCCTATAGCTGAAGGCTTTAATTTATTGACGCATCCACAGGCAAGCCCGGTTAAGCAGTAGGCAACCTCCTAGGTTGAACTGCGAGATGCCATTCACAAACAAAACGATATTATCCTAGCTTATTTGGTGACCTTCCTCAAGGAAGAGTTTTGGCCGAAGGGTGTGCTGTATCGGCGTTTCCGCGGCCGGCTACGCGACTCGCAGCGTAACTCGACGCCGTCACAACTCACAACGAGTGTAGTCGTTTTAAAGTTTGTTTGTTATAAAATATGTATTAGTTTATAGTTATTATTTTATGCTTATAATAGGTACTGTATTTTATGGGCCTTCGTTGCCTGATGATAATAAAGGATAAATAAAGCGGTGTCATAACCCCCATTTAACTTTCCCCCATCCCGTTATTATGATGCAATAATAAAACTGACATTTGACTATGTACTGACCAATTTTCCTATATCCCCTTTTGTCCACACTGTCATGACGTCATCCGCCCCCATAGGGGATGAAGCTCCCGCAATTTGAGCGCTCCAATCATCCTCTAGAACCTTCTTATCCGCCGGATACCAAATAAAGGAAACCGAACTGTTTTTGTTTGTACCCCACCAATCTTGGGGGAATTGTAAAATAATTTTACCTATTAAACCCATCGATAGATTGTCTATGGCAGATATTTTTGTTTGAGGCAACACTGGCGTAAATAGTGTTGCATGTCTGAAAAATGTTTATTTTATTGAAATGTTGGTAGTTTTATTGAGTTATTAAAATCTTGCACTAAAACAGTTGCAGTGGAGCTTTTTTATGAAAGAGTTCTGACATCAAGCGCTGCTTTTTTTTTAGGATAGGAAATTATCAAATGACTCCTCCAGCTCTGGGTGGAACGGATGGGAGTGTCAGACTCTTACTGACTAAAACCCATCCATGTTCCTTCCTTAGCCCTTTATGTTCCGGGGTCGCGGTAGCCCTTTCGGACAATCTTGCTTAACCAAGCGCTGCTGTGTTCCGGTTTCAAGGGTATGGATGCTGTGTTACAGGCACCTGAGACATTCCAACAATGTCATTCAATCTAGGAATCGAACCCAGATCGAAAGAGGTCCTTAACTCGAAGGAAGGTCGGATTTTAGCTGCAAACAACGTGTTTTTTTATATCACATAAATCTAGGGTTTTTGAGGTTGGGAAATCATCAAATGACCCATCCCGCTCTGGGTGGAGCGGAAGTGTCAGACTTTTACTGACTAAAACCGACCCATGTTCCTTCCTTAGCCCTTTATGTTCCGGGGCAGCGGTAACCCTTTCGGACAATATTGCTTACAGTGCATGGGTTCAGCTATTAAAATCAGGCGGAGCTTTGAAAAAAAAGAATAACTCACCTCTCCTTCAGAACGCCCAAGGAGACCGTTACTATAACATTCTTGGCTCTATAGGTGGTGCCATCTTTGCAAGTCACCACCACGTCCTGGGCAGGATCCTGCGGCCAGGATATCTGGGTGACCTCCTTCTGCAGTTTGATGTCAAGGTTCGGAAAGCCGGGACCGTTGTTGTATGTGTTCTAGAAGTTGAAAAGGAAATTAGAATTTCGACAAAACAAAATATGAAATCACATAGATAAAAGACCGCTCGTTTTAAAAACTTCCATCGCCGTACAGAAATTAAATATTATGCGAAAATATAATTATAAAATTGCATTTAATGCTAATAAGTATTCCATTGGATTCTAAAAATCTGTGACGTCACTTTGTTATATTTCATTAATACAAATCACGTACGAATTCCGCGTTTTGACAATTCATAAAAAGTAACGTTATTGACTACCCTTTCAAATACCCAATTAGCTTTTTTTTTTGAGGCTGGGAAATCATCAAATGACTCTTCCCGCTCTGGGTGAAGCGGCAGGGAGTGTCAGACTCTTACTGACTAAAACTCATCTATGTTCCTCCCTTAGCCCTTTAGGTTCCGGGGCAGCGGTAACCCTTTCGGACAATCCCGCTGACCATTATATTCAACTCATGTTCCCGTTTTGCTGGGACACACATGTTTTTCTGTTCGTTTCATGTTGTCTGTTTGTCTGTGTGTGCATTATCTATATAAGGTGTATCTGTTCCAACACTAAATATTTTCAGAGCAACATCTAACGGTGGTAAAGATTCCATAGAAAGGAAAAAAAAAATATCTAAGGATATATTATTTTCAAAATTTAATAATTTCAAATTATTTGACTTACATAAAAATACTGGCTCCTTCTCATTTTTTATATCCATGACGCTAAACCATACGTTGTATTTACCTACCGTCATTGAAGCGGGCGGCGAGACTAGACGGCGCGCGGAACAATAGAATGCGTTGGCGCCGCGGCGACGGCAGGCGAGCCGCGCGCGCACCTGACTCACCGAGTTCAGTGCCAAGCGACTCTTGTATTGCAACGCAGTCGCACGCGCATTAGTTAACACGCGTCGGGCTTCGGGCAACGAACGTAACAATGATGGGTATACCGGCCGGATCACTTCCAGACACGGTTCAGTGTTCATGTGTGGTGTGTGTGTGTATGTGTGTGTTAAGTGTGATGGGGAATAAGGATCAATAGGTAGGTACCTAAGTAGTGTAGATTTGTACCTAGACCACAGACCTAGACTGCAGATAGTCCGTCGGATTACGCCTAGTAGATACTACTTAGGTTCGGTATTAATAAATTAAGTTAAACTCTACCAATCATTAAAAGTCTTGAGTTCAATACCTACACAGAACACTATTATCCTAACGGGTTAAATAGCATACCTACCATTCAACCACGGATCTAATAAAAATGTTGTTTGCCTGTAAAAAGACTACTCGACAAAACTTATAATCATAACGTAATGTAGTTATTTAATCATTCAATAGGTTTTAATGCCGTATGTTATTCTACAATAACATGGCAAGCTATTTATCTCTCGAGAGAACCTTAAAACGTTCACGTCTGCCTATCGATCAAATAAATCCGATCTACACAAACAGGTCATTAACCGTTGTGAACTCAAGATGCACTCACCCGTCAGCTGTTTATTAGTATTTAATTTACCTAGTTTCCACATGTGTGTAGGTATTGTTTTAATCGCATCTAGGCTCTTTTTCGTATAAGTTTAAGGAAGGAATTTATTAATTTAGGTTTTGTATTTTAGTTTGACATTTATTATTATTGGAAGCGATAAGCTATTTAAACAAGACCAGCTACGAAGTATACAATTGGTTTATTTTTAACATCACCACGCCTGCATTCCGCGAAGAGATAGGCAGTGCTGTATTTTTGTACGACCGACACAGGTCACCAGTGATATTGTTAGATCCCATGTAATACGAGGTGAGGGCATTTGCGTCCGGCAGCACACAGTATGTGGAGCACGGTAACCGTCAGTAGGACGCGAAATGATTACCAAACTCGCGCGGTCGCGCGCAGGCCGGAGACATGCATGCGAACGCTACCGCCCTGACACGCTGCTCGACACAGAATAGATAGCCGTTACCGGTCAGGGTCACGAGACGCACCGAGCGCGCGTGCGGCCGCTGAAGGTTTCATACCAAAAGGGTCAAGCAGTTTTAAAATTAAAATAATTACGTAAGATAAAAAATACTTAGATAAATTATTTTTTTTCGCTTCTATGGAATCTTTACCACCGTAAGATGTTGCTCTTAAAATATTTCGTGTTGGAACAGATACACCTTATATACATAATTATAATAAAACAGTAAAAAAACTGTGTCTGTACATTGAATATACATATTTTTAAAAAAATATTGATGATTCGTGCTCTATTACTATTTCTAAAGCCCCCGGTTTAGAAATAGTAATAGAGCACGAATCTAAAAAAAAAATTCTGTCTGTTTGTCTGTTTATTTGTACACGTTAATCTTCGGAACTACTGGACGGATTTGAATGTTTTTTTTTGTTATGTAGGTATTAAGTCTGGGCTACAATTTATCTTGGAAACTTTAACACCTGATGCAGAACCGCAACAGACCAGCTAAACTGTAAGAGATACAAAAATGGTACCATAGCAAAAATTGTTCCACGTGATGAGCATTTTCTGCTGAGACAGTAAATTTGAAGATCTGGAACACCTAATGTGAAACTTCAAGAGCCCAGCTACACTATAACATTTATATATAGGAATGACGTCTTAGCAAAAGTTGTTCAGCCTGATGAGCACTCTCAGTTGACGTATAAGAATTGAGGATCTGGAACACCTGTTGTGGAACTCCAAGAGCCCAGTTACACCATAACACATATAGGAATGACGTCTTAGCAAAAGTTGTTCGGTCTGATGGGCATTTCCTGTTGATTTATAAAAAATCGAAGATCAGAAACATCTGATGTGAAAATCAAAGCTATTACCAATTTCACTGTATAATTATAAAATAACATAAGCTGGGAGTACTTCCACGCGGTGAAGGTGGTAACATTTTAGGAGACAAGTGGGGAACGTGATGCGCGACTGACCGCTGATCGTGATTCAGATCTTCGATTTTGACGACCCCGTTGTCGCTGGCAAAAGCAACAGGATCCGCGTACGAAGTTGCGGGCAGAAGCTAGTAGTTAAATAAATAAAATATATATAGACGAATATGTGAGCTAGGACCTCGTGGCTAAGTAGGTAATAACAGCCGCACGATTCGATCCATCAGGTTAAGCTATGCTGCCGGGGTTGGTCCGTAGGGTGACCATCTTTACATACCGAGACCCCTCCGTGCCTCAGAAAGCACGTTTGATCTTTGACAGTCGTTACGGGTCGTCAGAAGCCCGAAAGTCTGACAGCCCGTCTTACCAAGGAGTGTCGTGTTATCAGGTAACAAGCAATCGTAGCCTAGTGGTGTGACCGAAGGACTGCCAATTCCTAGTTCTCGAGTTCGGACCCAAGGCACGCACCTCTGAGTTTTCACATGTGCCTATTGTATATTTTCACTTGCTTAAAAAATGGTGAAGGAAAATATTGTGAGGAAACCAGCATGCCTTTTTTTTTTTTTTTAGGGCTGGGAAATCATCCAATGACTGCTCCCGCTCTGGGTGGAGCGGAAGGTAGTGTCAGACTCTTACTGACTAAAACCCATCCATGTTCCTTCCGTAGCCCTTTATGTTCCGGGGTAGCGGTAACCCTTTCGGACAATCCCGCTTAAAACCAGCATGCCTGAGAGATATTTCTTAACAGCATGTGAAGCTAAGTCAGAGGCCCATGGGCAATTGGGCTGCATAAAAACTCTGACACCACTACACGTAGGAAGAAGAAGGTAACTAGGTTGTGGAGGTCAGATAGGCAGTCGCTCCAAGTAAAATACTGGTGTTCAGCTGCATCCAGTAAGACTGGAAGCCGTTCCCAACATTATTACGTAGTCAGTTTTTTGTCTGTGGTCCATCCATTATCCATGACCGAGATACTAATTGTCAATGGTTTTAATGTTTCTGGATACGAGGTTTTTAGCTGCTTTGCACGGGTGTATTTAATGACTTTTTAGTTTCTTTTTATAAATGTGCGTTTTGTTGATGCAGAATTAAATTTCTTTTCTTTCTAAACATAGTTGGGTAAAGGCAGTCAGATTCATTGCCATATAGGCCAATATCACGTTGCCTGTCCAGAGTACTTTGGATAAGGTTGTCGTGACGTCCAATTTTTTTTTTTCGGCCAAACTGTTTCATTTTATGTACTTACAAAGAATTTACAAAAATGTTCAATAAAAATTTGAATTTACTGAAATTCATTGTCTACAAAACCCCATTCAAAAGGAACAGGCTCGTGTATTACCGATAAAGCACGAACGTCACAGCAGCAGCCAAAAATGCATTATATATAATGCATGGACAGGCAACGTGTTATAAAAACTCCTTCTCTGACGTCGATTTAAAAAAAAAAAGTTGGGAAGTACTTACCAACAAAATCTGGAACAGCGTCTTATATCCATGTCTATGCCAACTCATATGTTGATGACCACCCAGCTCTTCATACCTAGACTGTGTGGACACATCGTTCCAGCTGTTAGAGGACTCGTAGTTGTCTATGACCAGGTCTAGGTACTGCAGCAGATTGTCCATGAAATCCTTGTCGTTAAGTAAGTGAGGGTACTTCGTTTTTATATAGTCTGTTAAGCTGGAAGTGAAATTATACACGCTTAAATTTTAGTTGTTTAAATCCCTTTAAGGGGTCATTGTAATCATTATAACGAGTAACTTTAACTATGGGACCGAACCTGAAATCGCGAAAAAAAAATCAGCTGTTCAGTATATTTTAACGAGTTAGGCGAACATACATTTAGGTACTGAACAGCTAATTTTTTTTACGATTTACGACTAAAATTTAACCATGATTGTATAGATTTTATTTATCGTATTAAGCCTACGCTTGCCGGGTTTAGTCCGTGGATGGGTGACCATCTTTACATAACGAGATTCCTCCGTGCCTCGGAAAGCACGTTAAGCCGTTGGTCCCGGCCGTCAATTTTACATCTTTGACAGTCGTTACGGGTCGTCAGAAGCCCGAAAATCTGACAGCCAGTCTTACCAAAGGGTATCGTATTACCCAGCTACTGGGTTGTGGAGGTCAGATAGGCAGTCGCTCCATATAAAATACTAGTATTCAGCAGCATCCGGTAAGACTGGAAGCCGACCCCAACATAGTTGGGAAAAGGCAGGCCGATTGAGTGTGAGGAGGGAGGGATGGATCATAAAAAAAATGGCTTTGATAATATACATATTATTGACTTGTTCTGATAATAACTGATTGCTCTTATCATGATTTGAAGAGCAATTATATATCCAAATATTAGTTTTTATCGCAGTAATGGCACTAAACCTCAACCTTTAATGTCTCGTTGGTCTAGTGGTCGCAAGCGCCACAACTGAGCATGAGGTTCTGGGTTCGATTCCCGGGTCGTGGAAAGTGTTATCGGGTTTTTCTTTCTGGAATTTCTCTCTGAGTCTGGATTTGTCGCAATAGGCTCGCCCCCTATTACATGGGACTTAAGCATAACTGGCGAAATGTGGGAAAAACCAAAAAATGATAATTGAAAACTATATCATAATTCATATGTCAGTTGATTATCCTTCGACATTTCACACAACGCCATATAGTCCCAAGCTAAGCAACCTAATGCTTGTGTTATGGTAACGAGATGGCTGATAAACTACTTGTATACATTTTTTTTTTGTAAATATATACATATTATAGATAGAAAAACACCCAGACGAAACAAATACTTGCAGATCGTGCAAATATTTGCTCCGTGCGGGGATCGAGCCCGCGACATGCTGCGCAGCAGTCAATCGCTCAACCACTGCGCCAACCGTGTCGTCGATGATTCTTTGAAATGGTCTAATTCATACCCTTAGAGCAGGGGTTCCCAAACTTATTCGGTCTACTGCCCACTTTGAGAATAAATTATTTCTTAGCTCCCCCATTTTTTCACCTAGTTAAAAACCAATATCTAGATGAAATTACAAATCGCCTCATTTTCATTTCTGGGTCTTTTACTGTCCCCCTTTAGACCTGCAGCGCCCACAAGGAGACGTTATCGCCCACCTTCGGAAAGGCTGCCCAAGAGTTATGGGATGTGAAAAAACACATTGTATAAAGCCCGGTACACATTGGCTGCAAGGCAAGGCAGGGGATCCTTTGGCATCGCAACATGTAAGTGCATTCTGACGGCAACGCTGCCGGGGTATCCTTAGGCATGCATCATTGAAATTTAAATTTTATAGTCACACTATTATGTTTTGTTTGTCGCATTCAAATCCGTTGCCGTGCCGTGCCGCCAGAGGGCGAAGGCGCTAAAGCTCACTTCTTCTTCTTTTCGTGTGGTTAGTGACTAACCTGGTGTCAGAGTTTTTAAGCTGCCCATTGCATGGGCCTCTGACTTAGCTTCACATGCAGTTGAGAAATATCTCTCAGACATGCTGGTTTCCTCACGATGTTTTCCTTCACCGATTTTTATGCTAAAGCTCACTCACCGCCTCGTTATATACTGTCCCAATGGCTCAGGAACCGCAGGTGGGTCATCAACAACTCCCAAACTGAAGGTCATGAGGTCATTCAGAACTTCCTTGTCACCAGCGCTTCCGTCTGACCGGTAGACGTCAAAGTCCAGGTCTTGAGGGAGGATGGACACGTTGTTCTGTATGGCTAGGTCGTAGACGCGAGAGGGGAACTGGCCGTGGATCCTGGGGAGGAAAAGACTATTTGAAATGGTCAAAAATAAAATATACTCGGTTAAATTTTAGTCGTTTTAATCCCCTTAAGGGGTCATTGTACACATTATAACGAGCAACTTTTACTATGGGAACGAACCTGAAATCGCGAAAAAAAAATCAGCTGTGCAGTACATTTTGACGAGTTAGGATAACATAAATGTACTGAAAATCTGATTATTTTTTTGCGATTTCAGGTTCGGTCCCATAGTAAAAGTTGCTCGTTATAATGTGTACAATGACCCCTTAAGGGGATTAAAACGACTAAAATTTAACCGAGTAGATAGAAGACCGCCCGTCTTAAAAACTTCCATCACCGTACAGAAATTAAATATTGTGCGAGGATATTATTGTAAAGTTGCATTTAATGCTTAATAAGTACTCCATTTGATTCTAATAATCTGTGAAGTCACATTGTTATATTTCATACACATCACGTACAAATTCCGCGTTTTGACAATTCATAAAAAGTAACGTTATTGACTACCCTTTCAAATACCCAAATGTGGCTAGAACATTGTGGTTCAGAAAACTCATCATTAACTGAATCAAAAGTAATTTATTCAAACTAGGCTGAAAATCAGCACTTTAAATCGTTAAAATGACATAAGACTGTACCTCGGCACGCCCGCCCTTCGCTTCACATTTGTGTCGTTGGCGTACAGGGCATGTGCTTGCTTGTCACGTATATGTGACATTGGCGTTCAAAAAGTTTACTCAAGGTATCGATGTAATCGTTTGATTAGGTGAAAAAAGAAAAAAAAACATGTCCTATCTATCATCTATCTATCTATATAAATAAAAATCAATTGCTGTACGTTAGTCTCGCTAAAACTCGGGAACGGCTGGGCCGATTTAGCTGATTTTGGTGTTGAAATGTTTGTGTGAATACTCACAAACTGTAAAGTGACATTGTCTAATTGTTTTTATTACTATTATTATTACTATTATATTCTATAGCATGTATAATTAATAATTTGACATTACCTATTATATTACTCATTTAATTTATATTGCATGACAATTTGATATTTATGTTTTTTTTTTTAATTAGATTGATGTGCTGAATTTTGTATGCCTAAACGGCGGGACATAGCAGATTTACCTGTAACCAACTTAACATCCTATGAACCTATGATCCACAATAAATTATTTGAATTTGAATTCGTCGTCCAGGGAAGTTTTAAAAGGTGAGAAATTTAGGTGGGTAGTTAGGGTAGGTAGAACAAGAGGACAACAAGACAACGTCTGTCGGATCAGCTAGTAAGTAATAATCTAGCCGACGGACAAAAACAAACATTATTAATACTTTTAGTCATCATCCCTATTACGTGCGTAAATTAGTTAGCAACGAAAACACGTGATTTTATGCTGGCAAATCAGCTTAGCACATTTATGTAAACCAGCTGTAGATTTGTGGTAAGCTCTTAATCCAATAAATGAGACTTCAATAGTACGGCTTCTGAAAATCGGCCTTCTTCTTTTCGTGTGGTTAGTGACTAACCTGGTGTCAGAGTTTTTATGTTGCCCATGGGCCTCTGACTTAGCTTCACATGCTGTTGAGAAATATCTCTCAGACATGCTGGTTCCCTCACGATCTCTTCCATCACTGATTTTTAAGCAAGTGATAATTATACAATGAAAATCGGTAAATTGATACCTTATAACTACGAACTCTAACCCACTCGACAGACTCGACACTAAGTACAGACCGGCACATCAGGTTACCCCAAATCCCAATCTATCTTTCTTTGATGGTTTTATAACTTTTGTACAAAATCATAAGGTTCATTTTCAATTGGGAAAATTTGACAGTTATTGATAGGATGTGCTGGCGTTTGTACCAAAAACAGTTTCAGGACACTTTTTATAACCTTTTGAACGCCACGTGCCCTCCATGTAAAGCTACAAATTGATTTGTTCTTGTTATCATGAATTTCCCAATATCCATGGTGTCTCTTAATTTGTTTCATGTCATTAAATAAGTACGAGAGTTTCAATTTTTAAGGTATCTATATAAACACTCACAAAAGTAAGGATTTAATCGTTTATTTCGTGTTATAGTGTTGTTGCCATTGTCACATTTTTGTGTCATTTGCGTACAGGGCATGCGCTTGCTTGTCACGTATATGTGACAATGGCGTTCAAAAGGTTAATACGTAAACACACTCAGATAGTGCAGTTCATCTTTAGCATATTCTTTGCTGTCAACACAGGCCTTGTGGAATCATCTCTTGCACGCCATGTTAAACTCTATATTGTTTATGATTTCGTTAATTTTGCAATTTGCTCCCTATTTTGCATTTGAGCAGTGAATTGGGCCCCTGGTTTACGAGTTATAGGTCGTGAGATCAAACCCACACCGGCACTATACTTTGTGTATTTAATTTCATCACTTCTACTCCCAATATGGTAAAGGAAAACATCTTGAGGGAACCGGCATGTTTTAGACCCAAAAATTCGAAGACATGTGACATCTACCAAACCGCTCTCAAAAAAAAACCTTCTCTCAGTGACAAGGAGGGATAATCCACTCGCTTCCTCCCACTGAGAGAAGGCTTTTTTTTTGTGCTTGGGAATTCATCCAATGACTTCTCCCGCTCTGGGTGGAGCGGAAGGGAGTGTCAGACTCTTACTGACTAAAACCCATCCATGTTCCTTCCTTAGCCCTTTATGTTCCGGGGTAGCGGTAACCCTTTCGGACAGTCCCGCTTATCCGGCAGGCACTGAGAGAAGGCTTCTGTCTGTCCCAGCTATGGGCACATTATATGCTGCCCCGTTTAACCTGACCCTCAGATCCATGGTCATTCTGAAGAGTAAAAAACAACCACAAATCAAACTCACCATTCCGCGCCCAACTCGACGACTCCATCGCCAAAAGGCACGGTGTTGACCCTCCCACCGAGTCTGTCCATAGCTTCTAGAGCTAAGACTTTCTTTCCCGCCTTCGCGAGTGTGGAGGCGGCTGTGCAGCCCGCCGCTCCCATGCCGACTATGATCGTGTCATAGGATTCGGCCATTTTTGTGCTGGAAAAGAACAGAGTTTTATGTGACTAGCTTCTGGATGTCTGAAATTATTCTAGGGGGACGTACTAAATGGATAAAAAGTATCCTTGTGTTAATTCAGGTTATAATATACTAGCTTCCGCCCGCGGCTTTGCCCGCATAATATGTCGACAAATTACACACATAAACCTTCCTCTTGAATCACTATATCTATAAAAAAAAACCGCATCAAAATCCGTTGCGTAGTTTTAAAGATTTAAGCATACATAGTGTGTAATTGCAAGACGATATTATTCATCTTAAATAACTTTTTTTTTTGAGCTGGGCGCTGTGGGCACGGCAATTGATATGAAACCAAGCGGTCAATAGGTTAAATAAGAGTTTGAGAGGCTTCTGAGTCATGGAGCACTTGGAATTTTTGATAACATTTAAAGAAATAGAACAGAACACTCATTATTAAGTACAACATAAAAATGACAGATATTAAAATCAAACATTTTACAATGGGTGGTCTTATCTCAAAAACTTATCTTTTGAACAACTTTTAAAGAGACTAGGTGAGACTATACTGCAGGTCTATGGTGTACAGACGCCAGCACATCAAGCTATCCCTAACTGTCAAATTTTCTCAATTAAAAATGAACCTTATGTCTTTGCAATAAAGTTGAAATACTATCAAAGAAATTTGACAGATTGTGGTAACTTGATGTGGCCAGCACACTGTACCATTTACAATGGAACTTTAAACAACCGGCCTAGTTCGCGTCAGACTCACGAACAAAAGGTTCCATACCATCTATCTATAATATAAAAATGAATCACAAAATGTGTTGGTAAGCGCATAACTCAACAACGCCTGGACCAATTTGGCCAATTCTTTTTTTATTGTGTTTGTTATTGTCAGCAGAAGGTTCTTACATTAAAAAAAAGTAGGTAGGGTAGGTAAGGTATGTAGGTAAGTTGGTAGGTAGAGTAGGTAGGTAGGTAGGGTGGGTAGGTAGGGTAGGTTAGGTAGGTATCATAGTTAAGACAGGACAACGTCTGTCGGGTCAGCTAGTCTTATATATAAAAATGAATCGCTGTATGTGTTGCTAAGCGCAAATCTCGAGAGCAGCTGAACCAATTTCTCTAATTCTTTTTTGTTGTGTCTGTTAAAGTCAGGAGAAGGTTCTTACATTAAAAAAATATCTGTAGGTAGGTAGGTAGGGTATGTAGGGTAGGTAGGGTAGGTTGTAGGGTAGGTATCATAGTTAAAACAGTATAACGTCTGTTGGGTCAGCTAGTTATCTATAAAAATGGCAAAAAAATCTTGACTTTTGTATGGGAGCCCCCTTAAATATTTATTTTGTTTCCGTTTTTTAGTATTTGTTGTTATAGCGGCAATAAAAATACATCATCTGTGAAATTTTCAACTGTCTAACTATCACGGTTCATGAGATACAGCCTGGTGGCAGATGGACAGCGGAGTCTTATTAATAGGGTCCCATTTTACTTTTTGGATATGGAAACCTAAAAAAACTAATATCTGACCAATTGACTGTCTACAGATAAAGATGTAAGAATAATAAATTAAAAGTGACATGGCAACTAATACATGCAAAGATTTAGGTTCTTAAATTACATAATTAGTTACAAAGATAATAAGTAAATACCTATTATTTATTCAGAAACATAATGGATCAAAGCCTTGTGTCATGATTCTCTGTGTAATGTTTTAATGTAAACAATGTAATAACAGCTGTGTCAAGTCATAAAAAATGTAAACAAAATGTCAGCTGATCTTGTGTAAACTTTTAACTTATTATTAAAAATCACACGAGAGGGAGTTAACTCTCGAAGCATTCTGTTATATTTTTGGAAGTTTTCATTCAACATTGCAAGAAAAAAAATATGGGATAGAATTTAATGTGGGTTGTCCACATTAAATTCTATCCCATATTTTTTTTCTTTTAAGTTTAAAAAAGGAATAAATTTAGAGTTAGGTACTCACTCAATTTACCGTAACGTCACGAAAAAAAAAGGAGTCGATTTGCGACCTTCCAACAAAGTTATCACAATAAAGTTTCGCGGAGCGCACCTTTGAACCGACTGAGATTAAATAACGTAGGTTATATATTATGTGCACTGTCCACGTGTAGAACAACAGATATATATAAATAGAAGAGTCAAGTAAATTATTGTATATTTAACCACATAACTAGGGCTTTCTAGTCCAGTTACGGCTATTTTTGAATTATCGCCGATTCTGGGAAATAACAAATTGTTGACGTTTAGTCACAACACATACGGGGTTAAGCCTGCCAGCACTAGAATTTTAATTTGCCTAATATTATTTTTTTCTCATACAGACTTGGGAAGCATGGCACAATTTAAAGAGCTTTTTAGTCAGCACACAGTGGCCGATGATGATGAATGTCATTTGATAACAGATTATAAGAAGATTATCCGAAGATATCTTTATCGGAAAGGATTTCGAAAAAAAAAAACTGTCACTAAATAGTATAAAACAAAGTCGCTTTCTCTTTCCCTATATCTCTATGTATGCTTAAATCTTTTAAACTACGCAACCGATTTTAATAAATAGTGTGATTCAAGAGGAAAGTTTGTGTATAATTTATCGACATATTTTTTGGGCGAAGCCGCGGGCCGAAGCTAGTTTAAAATAAATAGTTCATTGTTATAGGTATTGTATCCTTCATAGAATAGCTAGTACCTATAGACTTATAAAAACAGGCAGTGCGTCGTCTTAGGGGCGGAATAAGTTCATAAAGTGTATTCTTTTCTCCTTTTAAAAAACATCGTTTCTTTTCAGATAACAATCACATTCTAACCACAAAGATTAGTAAAAACAATACGTGGCAACACTCTACCTGTCAAAAAGAATTATGCGTTCCATGTCATAAAAATGTCTAAGTTTTAGCATTTTATTTATTTACTGGATTTTTCCAGTGATAGAGGTTGAGGTTGTCTATTGGCCTACCCAGAGCGGTTGTACTTTTGAAAAAATCCAGAAAAAGGATCCCATTTCAGCTTTTCTATCTTCAGTAGAAAAATCTACAGACAACTAAATCAAACTCGTCTTAGAAAGGAGAACCAATCAAGCCAGGCTATTGCGTCCCAAATCATTAAACAAAAGCCTGCTTTTATAACGGTCATTACCCTTGTAGATCCACAAATGAGCCGTTTGGATTGGGCGGATAAACTGCATTCGGCCAAATGACGGGCAGGATTGTGGTGGCGCCGTTGGTAGGTGAAAAATGACAAAATCCAATACATTTAATGTTAGTTCTTTATTTCACCACATGCCTTAGTAATTTTGCCATTTTATCGTTAGTTTTTATTTGAATTAGAGAGTGCCCCGTTCAGTCATATAGAATATAAGTACTTCACTAAAAATAGTTAATTGTTATGCAAGACTACAAAGTTGATTTTTGGCGTGAGTACATGTATTTAAACCTGAGCAAGCGAAGGAAGCCTTTTTCCATAAACCGGGTACAGGGAAAACCCGTATCTCGTCCTACAAATTGAAACCAAGACTAACCTGTACAACAGTAGTAATTGCTACCAAAGAAGCTGCTATTAGTAAAACAATGACACGTTTTCTTTTTTTGTTTGGTAAATCGACAAATGATCCCTCCCGCTGTGGATGGAGCGAAAGGGAGTGACAGACTCTTACTAACTAAAACCCATCCATGTTCCTTCCTTAGCCTTTTATGTTCCGGGCGGGTTACCCTTTCGGACAATCCCGCTGAAAAACTGACACCTGCTCATTTATTTGGTCGGGTTTACGGCCAAGGGTACAGCGGTCAACATTAATCTTCCACTGTAACAACAAGGGGACAGCCAAGGGTACACAAGAAAACAACCGGTAAAATCTAGGTTCTCGTAATTTACTGGTCACACGGTACATTATTGTAGTAGGATAGTGCTTGCTCCAATTTAATAGTAATTTAGATGTTAACAGGTAAAGTACGATCTTCCGTTCTTAGTCAATTTATTGATGACTTCAATCATCGTTAATAGCCGGTCTGAGGTCATTTGTCAAGATGTGTAGGTGGGTCGATCTCCAGAGGCCTTTTTTTTCGTGTCGGGCTGGATAAACCAATGCTAAAATCGAAAAACGTTTTAAACATATTTTTTTATATACAGTTCGGTGTCTAATCTACGTGATACAAGGCTAATATTACGAATAAGTTTATTTCAAACATAAAAAAAAAATCTTAAACCCTAAAATCCTGATCGCTCTGGGATGACCCAACTCCCGATTGAATGAAAAAAATATTCTTTAATTTTTTAATGAGAAGGTTCATATGAAACAACTTATTTAGATTACATAACAAATAGTTAATCTTTATGGTAATAAAATATTTTTAGTTATATTAACAATACTTTTGCCACAATTTGAATTTAAAATCGTGACCGGGCGTTTTATCTCATCGCTCTGCGCTGAGGTAAAACATCGCGCTCATCCCTAGTTACGCGTTATAGACACTCTATTCAACTCCCGCGGGGCAACGTCTGTAGTGGTCTAACCGCCGAGGAGGATACCAGTGTGCCATGTTCCCGCGCTCCAACATTACGAAGTTAAGTTTATGATTGCTCTGGATTTGGTTCTCGAATTTTATGATTGCTATGGCACGTTATTTAAATTAAATAGTAAGCTTGTGAATGTGTTTGTTACGTGAATTAAGTGATCGTTATGATGTTTTTTATGAGACGTAATCACAACTTTCTACTGCTTTTAAATTCGGCTATATTTATGATTTTGTGACTTTTTCTGATCGCTATGGCTGTGATTGCTCTGTCCAAAAAGACCAGAGCGAAGATATTTTGTAATTATTGTACGTTATAAACCTATTTTTAGTAGTAGTGCCGGACTGTAACAATGACAAACGATGAACTATGCATATAACCATTAATTTATAACCTTTCCTGGGTTTCTTTGTACCCTAATACCTAAATCCATATACAGATTTTGACGTATTTTACCTTGATGATATTATTATATTGGCATTTAGCTAACCACAACTGTAAGGGACCATCTCCACGAGCGAGGGAATCGCGACGGATCCACGCTTCTATCGTCGGGTCGTCTCCACGAACGAGCGATTATTCCGCCAACATATCGCCGCGACTGGTTACGGAATCGCCGCGTGCCCGTGAAGACTCGTAATGGAATCGCCGTGTTTCCGCGACGAGGGGGTGTGCAATACTTTTGTAGAAACAGTTTAGTTAGTGCCAGACGAGTGCAAAATAAGTAGTGTCTCAGTCAATAAATTAATTATTTATACTGGATGTAGGTATTCTTGGGTGCTTGTGCAAGTACGCTAGTGAATATGCAGTTATTTGCGTTTGCGTTTGCTGCGTTTGCAAGCGCGCCCGCCGCGCGCCCGCGCCGCGCTCGCTGCTCAGCGCCATGTTCTGCGGCGAGCGCGCGGCGGGTGCGCCACAAGTAGCGACGATACCGCGGCGATACGACGACGTTACGCGCGCATATTGCCACTCAATTCTCTCGCTCGTAGGGATAGCCCCTTACCTATTCTTCTCTAAAATTTAATGGCAATTGCAGATTGAAAAACTATTGTCGAAGAAAAACGTCTTAGGAAGAAATTGGCTGAGCGTCGTAGAATGGCCAAGATAAAAAATGATCCAGATCTATACGCACAATGGCTTGTAAGGTCAAGAGAGAGTTACCAAAGAAAAAAAGCTCGGAGCACAGTACTACCAATGAGTGATTTGACTCCGAGCCAGCAAAAGGTTCGTAGGAAGAAAAGTAGGCAGAGTTCTCGACCAACCACGACGATTCGTCGAGTTCGACGAACCAAAACACCTCAAGGACAAACATGTCACGGGCATCAAGGAAGACAAGCAGACCTTCGCTGGTTAAGCGTTCAAAAAAATGCAATCAGGAGAAGCAAATTCAGCTCCCACAAATGCTAAATAATACTATAACTGCAAATCAAAGTCAACAATCATTAATATTATTTAATTTAATTATTTATTTAATATTCAGTGTACGTGTACGTACACTGAATATGACTGAAAACGTCTAAATAAATAATATTTTATCAATATATTCTTTTTTGTTTCACTGATTTCACCATTTATGATCGCTCTGGCACCAATTATGATTGCTCTGGTCGCGAAATTTTTTGAACTTAAATATTTCCATAACTGTTTGTGTAAATTGAAGGCCAATAGTAAAAATGTACTATTTGAATATAATTATTTTTAATGAGATACATAATTACCATTAAATATCAATATCTGAAAAGCACCAGAGCGATCACACGAATACGCCCGTTTTGGAGATTGACCCAGGTACAGTCAACGACAAAAATAGAATCATCGAACCGTAATTTAGTAAAAAAAATAATGTAGGTACAGCCCCATTCAAACTTTATGGCGGCTCCAAATATGTAACTATAAATAGGACGTTCTAACGATCCTGTAGTTTTAAATTCACCCCTAAATAATTTTCAGTCAACTAATCCAGCCTGTCCCTTGCTGTCCTCTTCCAGCGACAACCTAAGCCGAAGTCCGTACCCCAAAGCGTGTAGTCGCTTAATTGATAAGTTTTTAAGCCCTAGCTGGTTGCCTTAATTTTATTGAAATATCCACAAGCAAGGGCGGTTAAGCAGTAGACAACCATCAAGGTTGAAACGCGTGATGCCAATTAAAAAAAAAAAATGTTATGTGTATCTCAACGGGATGGGCAGAATAGTACTTATCTATTGCCAACCATTTTCGGGTGATTTGTAAAAGTTACGGATTCGATATTGTTCTATACTTCTGTGTGATCCCGTCAACAAGTTTTATTTTGAATTTATTGTAATGTTGTTACTGATTAGCGATTACAAATTGTAAGGTCAAGACCAACAAATAAGTGTGAAGATAAATAATTTATCTACCTACTAATAACGTTGTCGTTCGTTAGATGTTTACAATAATATTGAATAGGCTCAATAGGTATTTAGTTATGTACTTAAAAATATTGGAAGCTCGTGGCTAAGTAATAACAGCCGAAGGTCGATCCATCAGTGCTACGCTTGCCGGGGTTGCCCGTGGGATGGGTGACCAATTTTACTTACCGAGACTCCTCCGTACCTCAGAAAGCACGTTAAGCCGTTAGTCCCGGCTGGTATTTGTACATCTTTGACAGTCGTTACGAGTAGTCAGAAGCCCGAAAGTCTGACAGCCAGTCTTAACAAGGGGTATCGTATTAACCAGTTACTGACTGGGTTGTGGAAGTCAGATAGGCAGTCGCTCCAAGTAAAATACTGGTATTCAGCTACATTCGGTTAGACTGGAAGCGGACCCCAACATAGTTGGGAAAAGGCTGGGCAGATTGATTGGCTTAAATAGATTGATAGGAATATAAATGTGCTTTCTATGAAATGAATAAAAAGACAGTCGACACGTATAAAATAATAATAGCCTAAAATTTACTTTTCCATGTTCTGCAATAGTCCGGACTGCACCAACCGGGGCCGGGGTTGCCATTAGGTGCACTTGCATGAGCCGGGGGTTCAGAAAGTACCATGCGTTCCCGCGAAACTCACGTCCACGCCTGTGTGATAGGCAACACTCGGGGTGAATTTTAGTCAGTAATTGTCTGACAGACCCCTCCACCTTCCACCCCCAGGGCGGAGGACATCCAGAACAATTTTCCACCAAAAAAAAAAATGGTTGCACTTGCATAGTGCATTCAGGGATAATAATAATTGCCTTAAGAAGGTCCGGGACTCCAGGTGCCCGAGATATGTCAAAGAAAATAACAATAATGCTATAAGGTCGTTACCCCATTTTATAAATACATATTAAAAAAATATAGGTACATAAAAAAGTTAAAGATACTTACGGCCCCGCGTTCCCGCGCGCGGCGATTGCGCAAAACAAAACAACACTAAACCACAACATGGCGGACGGTAGTGCTGTCCTAGGTTGACCATTCCCGCGTATTTATACTCATCGGCGAGATAACTGACCACTTAGTTAACGTAAACAACGAAAAGCTAAAATAATAATAACTAATAAAGCGATATTATTGTAATCTTATCTTCCGCTTAGCAGTTTTTGTATAATATATCGATGATGGCTCTTTTGTCAAGTCCATACACTGCCATGAACACAGCTGTGTCTTTTCCGTTCTATCTCACAGTGCCACACACATACGTGCTCAATACATTTTGATCCATTCTAAGCCAGTGCCTACAACACAAAATTATTGTCCATACATTTCAATGCATGTTGAAGGCACTCAGTAGGGATTTTGGTGACACGTATGCGTGTGACGTGAGGTTAGAATAGCAACTGACAAAAAATAGAGGCAGTGAATGCGCTATACTTAGCAACTGCAAAAAAAAAGTTAAGTAAGTTGTAGGTATAGCCGGGCTATTCTGTAAAAATCTCACCGTATGTATATGAAGTGAGCACAATAACGAACAACGAACAACTGAACACACAACAACAACACCAACAACAACTGAACTGTCAATAGCGTTAATTAGGTGGAATGACAGCTCGCTTCACATTTACTTCATCTAAGTTTACACGGTCAGATTTCTACAGAATCGACTGGCTGATGCTATGGATTAACACTACTTTTGGAAATCATCCAATGACTGCTCCCGCTCTGGGTGGAGCGGAAGGGAGTGTCAGACTCTTACTGACTAAAACCCACTTTTTTTTTTTTTTTTAAGGCTGGGAAATCATCCAATCCACTTAACACTACTGTCAGCTCAATTTAACGTCACTTCCTCAATATTTTTACGGTGACATTTTTTTTAAATAGATTGTCTTCCGACCATTCCGATTCATACCTACTTACTAGGTACATTATGGTACACACGTATCAAGCTATCCTTTACTGTAAAATTTTCCCCATTGCAAATGAACCATAAATCTTTGGAATAAAGTTGAAATACTATCAAACAAAGACAGATTTGTGCAACTTGATGCCTCTCATCATGATGTTGAATTGAAGTAGTGGAAAAAAAACGGTTAAGTGCGAGTCTAACTTACCGCATTGGTGCGTATACGCACGCGTTGTTATTTATAGCGGCAATAGAATCTTTTACACAATCTGTGAAACTTCAACTGTCTTCCTATTACGGCTCACGAGAAACAGCTAGCCGACAGACAGACGAACGGAGGCTTAATTATTGGGTTCCGTTTTGTGGGTTTGGAATCTTAATAAAACAACAAAACATGTTAATACTTAACACAATTATATTTCTTTTCAATTTAACTATATGTTGTAAATTACAGTTGCCTTTGTTGGCAGATTGATAATTTAAAAAAAAATCTATACAATTTTACCCAATTTGTTATCTTTTAACCTTTTGAACGCGATTGTGACAAGCTTGCAAGCGCATGCCCTGTACGCCAACGACATAAATGTGACAATGCGGGTAGACTATAACACGACAGAAACAATTAAATAATTAATTTGTGTGTGTTTACATAATATCTTAAAAATTGAATCTCTCGTTCGTATTCAATGACATGAAACAAATAAAAGGACAATTTATGATAAAAAGAAGAAATAAATTTGTAGCTTAGCGTGGAGAGCGCCAAAACGCCTTCAATTTCATTCAACCGAGGATGAATCCTTGAACCCTATTTATTACGATGATTTTGACCCAGCGTAACACTTCGACTATCGATATGATACATAATCAGGGATGTCACGGAGCGACGAAAGGTCCTTCCTAATGATTATGCACCTTCAATTCTGAATTCGGTTCTGGAAGTTCTAACCGGAGGTTGACAGTGAGTGTTATAATCCATGTATACAAAACATTGTAAAACATTTTAAAAGAGTAACGGTGGAGTTTCTTGCGCATTCTTCTCCACACGAAACTACCTTTTGGAAGGGGCGACTAGAATCAATTCTATTTCTTGTTCATTTTGACGTTCAAAGGTGCCTTGCTTGTGCCTATTTTAAATAAATGATTTGACTTTTGACTTTGACATCAAGTTTTTTTTTTTGAGGGTTAAATCATCAAATGACTCCTCCCGCTCTGGGTGGAGCGGCAGGGAGTGTCAGCTTTAAGATCACCTGCCACTACAGTTTTAGGGCATACTTTGGTGTTGTGTGATTCTGCGTATTTAAAAAAAAAAACTTTATTTCAGACCTTGATCCATATGTTGTTAGTAATACACACTACTTAAACGCTATGTTAGTTTTAAAAGTAGTTAAAAATAATAACAAATGCACTAATTCATATATTTGTTGCACTCACCTGACGCGCCGGGTGCGTGTACATGAGCATGTTACACGCACCCAATGCGCCATAAATTGGAAATTAGAATACCATTGGGGCTCCCACGCACTCTGCGCATCATGGACGCAGTCCTTTAAGATAGCGGTAGGGTCTTCTTTACTGTAATTTTTGGATGTCCGTACTGCTGACATCTTTGGCAATGTCGGCTGTCCTCTTTTTGGGATCTTCTATAGCAACTACCTGGTTTAAATAACTTTCACCTGTTTTGCTGCTTTGTTGTTTGGTCCTCCGATTGCAAATTAACAAAGAAGATGGAGGTCGGTACTTTATCAGGTCCATAGAGTTTTCGAAAGCCTCTCTAACAGCTTTTTTTTTGCGGGTGAGTAATCATCAAATGACTCCTCCCGCTCTGGGTGGAGCGGAAGGGAGTGTCAGACTCTTACTGACTAAATCCCATCCATGTTCCTTCCTTAGCCCTTTATGTTCCGGGGTAGCGGTAACCCTTTCGGACAAACCCGTGAAGCACAGGGTTGCGGCGGCCGCGGAAAATAAGTTTATATTTATCGCGTGGAGAACTTCCTCCCTGCATGCTTTCTGTCGATCACTCTTTTACTTGTTGTTGCGTTCCGCGTTTAGTTTCTTGTAATTTTATTTTATTACACTTGCCCTTAACCTTTGAACGCCAGAGAATGAACGCACGTGCGTGCCCTCCACGCCAAGCTACAAATTTATTTCTTCTTGTTATTATGAATTTCCCAATATCCATGGTGTCTTTTAATTTGTTTCATGTCTTAAATACGTATTCATATACGTTTCAATTTTTAAGATAAACACACATAAAAGTAATGATTTAATTGTTTATTTCGTTTTATAGTGTACCCGCATTGTCACACATTTGTGTCGTTGACCAAGAGGGCTTGTTTGTCACGTATATGTGACAATGGCGTTCAAAAGGTTAAGACATCTCTCTTTTGCATCCGAATCCGGTTCCAATTCCGGTTTCGATGCCGGTTCTGAAAACCCAAATGAAAAAAAAAACCGATTGACTTTAAGTTTCTTTTTTAAAAACGTGACTTTTGTTTGTACAGAATAAACATTTTGTCTTTCTTTCTTTTTCTTTCTATTCCGTATTGGGTTCCGATAGCCACCTCACCTCAGTAACAACCCTAGTAATAATGAATAGATAATCAAAATAACATACAGACAAACTGTTTACTAACAATCTGAGGACAATCATTACTATATGTACGATTTTCAAAGATAATTTGATATAATTATTTACCGTTATCTATAAACTTTTGACCTCTGATAAACAAACTGACCCACGTTTACGGTAAACAATGAAAATTTCGGTAACCATTTCTTTAGCTGTCAATAACAAACAATGTAGGGGGTCAAATAAAATTAGTTGACACTAGCTGTTGTTCCCGCGCGATTTCACCCGCTGCTAGGTCCTATTGGTCGTAGCATGATGTCACATAGCCTTCCTCGATAAATGGACTATCCAAAACAAAAATATTTTTTCAATTCGGACCAGTAGTTCCAGAGATTAGCGTGTTCAAACAAACACACTCTTCTACTTTATAATATTAAAGTATAGATGAGGATGTCGATATAAAATCATGAAAACAAAAAATAAATGTGTAGACTATGTTCAGAGGCCAACACATCAATCTACCCCAATCTGTCAAATTTCTTTGATTGATTTTCAACTTTATTACAAAAGAAGAAGGTTCATGTTTAAATGGGAAAATCTGACAGTTTGTGATAGCTTGATGATCTCGCGTCTGTACAAGTGACCCATAATGGATAACCTCATATAAATTAATAAGATGAGACAGTATTGTATAACGTGTAAACAACATCAATAGATCTATATTCAGGGTTAAGGTATCATATCTTAGATAATACAGCCGGATCTTCTATTCTGTAAAAAATATCATCGTGAAAACTTATAGTGTATTTTTCTTCAGTTGTCTCATTTGGTAAAGAAATGTCGCGACTAATATTAAGATTTCTAGGTATTGTATGTGTCTCTGAAGCAATATTTTTTTATAATTCTTGCCATATGTGTGTGTATTATACAAAGATCAAGACGTTTATGCTCAACTTAAAGTGTATGATTGATACGATATATCAGAATTTTCGTCCCGTGTTTGTTTACCAAATTGGACACTGTTAAAGAAATACACTAAAGGTGAAGTGAACTGTCATTCTACCTTATGCTATTTGGATTGACTATAATGACAGCTCATTTCATCTAAATAAACTAGTCACAAAAATTAAAGTTAAAAAAAAATCCCAAATTTTTGGGTGATTTTCAAGGAGCTGTAACTCCGAGGCAAATGATCGTACAGCCAAAAAGCCCGTAGACCTTTTTCAGACGAGAAAGATTTTGAATTTTTTTTTTGAAGTTTCCTTTGTATTTCTCCAGACCCAATCATGTTAAAAAATGTTCATGGTCATATCTGAAAACTAGACCCTAGTGTACTATACTGGGTGTAACCGAAAGGGTATATATGTCACCGTAAGATTGTAAACATCGTTATATTACAATCTATCTAGTAAGATTGTAAACTATCGATAGATTGTGAACCGTATCATTATGATTGCAATTTAACGCATCATTTTTCGCTTGATTGTAATCTATCGATGGGAAGCGGTCAAATTGTGAACCGGCGTAGGACGTTTAAAAAAATGGTTAGGTTAGGTTAAAACGGTGACCACCTACGCACGAGCCGAGCGAGCGAAGCGAGCGGTGCCGCGGCTGCGGCCGGCGAGTGCCAGAAACGACTAGATTATATAGAAAAAAATATGGAAAAAAGAGATTATTTTTATTCAGATTTTAATTCAACGGTTTCACTTCGGTAGATTACAATATAGCGAAGAGTAATGAGTCAAATTGCAATCATAATGATACGGTTCACAATCTATCGATAGTTTACAATCTCGCTAGATAGATTGTAATCTAACGATCTTTACAATCTAACGGTGACATAAGGATCGTGTACGTACAAAAGGACCACCAAACCGAACATTTTTCCCTATGAGACCAACTCCGAAATCGTGAAAAAAAAAACGTGTGCTGTTCCCTACATTTCGACGAGTCACGTGACCAAAAATGTAGAGCACAGCCTAATGTTTTTTTTGCGATTTCGAAGTTGGCCCCATAGTAAAAGTTGTTCAGTTTGGTGGTCTGTAGCATATCCTTTTGTATGTATAAACCCTTTGGTTACAACCTGTATACACTAGTCTCTGACTAGTCGCAGAATGAATTTCAGCAATAAAAAACTCATCGTGAAATCTCAGGTGAAGTGAGCTGTCAACAGTGTCCATCGTGTGTAGCGTGTGTGTAGCGCCAGATGGAATGACAGCTCAATTCAAGTTCACTTCACCAAAGCTTTCACAGTAAGTCTTTCCAGGATGGAATACATGGTACTGGTTGCTACGTTGCAGCCGATATTTTCCTATTTATCCCCTACTAGCTTCCGCCCGCAGCTTCGCCCGCATAATATGTCGACAAATTATACTCATAAACCTTCCTCTTGAATCACTCTATCTATTAAAAAAAACCGCATCAAAATCCGTTGCGTAGTTTTAAAGACTTAGGGACTTTGTTTTATACTATGTAGTGATGATACATCTTCGTAGCTGTTGATGGAAGATCCCGTGTTTGTGCAGCATCCCCAAGTGACCCCACAATAATCATTCCATATTAAAAGCTACAACGGAGATCTTATTAAAATGACGAAGTAAAGAACTAACATAAATTGTAACAGATTTAATAGGTATTTTACATCTTACAAGCAGCGCCGCCATTTTAACGCTTCAATGTTCTTTTTGGCGCCAAATTCAGAGCTAACACCGCCATTTTGTTTTTTCAATACATTTCACGAAACACCCGCACAAATATTGAATAACAGCGCCCGGTTTCCACCACGAAAGAGTATTGAGCTGGAAATGGCCGTTGAAATAGGTTTACCAAGAAAGAGTTTAGTCGTTCGAAAAAGCAAAAAAGAGAAATAAAACCGCAAAAGAGAAATGAAACGAAAATCATTTTCGCTCGACACTTTTGGAAACACATGTATGCAGTATACTTTGCGAGTTAAACGGAGTCCTTAAGGCGCAGATTTATGCCAACAGCCTTGAATGTATAGCTTGCGCGTTCTGTGCTGAGCTCACTCAACGCATTGTACATAACGCTTTTTTTTTAAGTAACAATTTAAAACCAAATCAATTTCTTTTGTATTGCAAAGCAGTAGATATTTTTCTTTACTCATTTGATTAAAAATGAAAGAGTAAAATGGTTTTATCTCAACGATTTAGAGGTGATTCGTTGTTTTTTTCTTACTGATAGAAAATTGATGGCTAAACCAAATTACGTATCATATCATGTAGATTACTAACTATTTTTATCAAATGTAATTTCTCTGTAAATGCTGACGAAAAGCTGCTTCACTTGCACGCGTTTTACATGATATGATACGTAATTTGGTTTAGCCATAAATTTTCTATCGGTAGCACGTGGTAAGAAAAAAAAACAACAAATCACCTCCAAATCGTTGAGAGGAAACAATTTTACTCCTTCGTTTTATCTCTAAAGAGTATAAAAAAAATATCTACTGCTTTGCAATACAAAAGAAAATAATTTGATTTTGTGACTTTAAAAAATATACATTATTTTTATTGCAATAGGTTAAAAAAGCGTTTAATTTGGTACAACGCTCCTTGATGGGCGAGTCCTATTACAGGGTAGACGTACGACGCGTTGAGTGAGCTCAGCAAAGAACGCGTAAGCTATGCAGTCAAGGCCGTTGGCATATACACGCGCCGTAATAGGTCCTCTCCGCTCTCGGTGGAAACCGTGTTTGATAGTTTCAGTCAGGCGCCAATAGATCTTTGAAGCATGTATTAATTCTACACCTTGGCCTTCTACATATCTGAAGGGGGTTGCCACGTAACAGCAGATATTTTCCTATTTATCTCTTGTAGAATCAGCCGACATCTCGCCAGCTGAGGGGGTCGTAACTGTGGAGTGGGGTCTCGTGTTCTTTCCCCGCTACTGTTGCCAGGTGGAGGGCGCTGTGCTCGACGGAGGGCGCGGCGGCGGCGGGCGCGGGCTGGATGGAAAGACATCATTGTAACTGATTGGAAAGGGGAGAAAAATCTACAACTACTTTGTGATACCCTGGCTAGAGTGATCTTGGTGCTTTGTTTATGATGTACAGTGGCCGCATTAAGAAGTCTAAAAGCCAGTA
This sequence comes from Hyppa rectilinea, assembly GCA_951799385.1. Classification (NCBI taxonomy): domain Eukaryota; kingdom Metazoa; phylum Arthropoda; class Insecta; order Lepidoptera; family Noctuidae; genus Hyppa; species Hyppa rectilinea. The sequence goes on along the minus strand of OX637330.1, from coordinate 8,604,953 downwards.
TGTCCCTTTATGAAAAAAAACCGGCCAAGTGCGAGTCGGACTCGCACACCGAGGGTTCCGTACAAACCTGTAGGTATATAAGTAAAAGTTCACCCATAACGAGAACCGAGTGGTATTTTTATATTTTGAAAAAAAAAACATTTTTTTTTTATTATATGATGTAACTAAAAATTTACGGTTTTCGCAATTTTTCCTTTATCTGCACTGTAAGACGTTACTTTGTACCAAATTTCAAGATTCTAAGTTCACGGGAAGTACCCTGTAGGTTTTGATACCCGTGCGAGTTTCGAAAATTTGCGGCATAAACAGCTGTATCTTTTGATTGCTTTGGCTTAGAAGATTTTTTCACAGCTCCAAGGGACAGTAGACCTGAGTATTAGATATAAATTTCAGTTTAATACCTCCACGCGTGCCTGAGGAAAACGGTCTTGACAGACGGACGGACGGACAACAAAGTGATCCTATAAGAGTTCCGTTTTTTCCTTTTGAGGTACGGAACCCTAAAAAAGGCGCTATCCGTTCTGAATAGAAACTTTTTGTAATTTGAAAATTCGTGATAAAAATCTCTTTAAGTATTTTTTTTTGTATATTATTAAATAAAAAAATCTCTTTAAATAACTTTTTTTTTTTCACTATTAATTTGTAAAAAATCGGTGAAGGAAAACATCGTGAGGAAACCAGCATGTCTGAAAGATATTTCTCAACAGCATGTGAAGCTAAGTCAGAGGCTCATGGGCAGCATAAAACTCTAACACCAGGTTAGTCACTAACCACACAAAAAGAAGAAGAATGAGAGTGCTGGCGCTCGCGCTGATCCATCGGGTGTCGGTTTTCGGCGCGAACACCAAGGCAGTCGGCCATTTTGTTGTATAGAATCAAGTTCTTCCAACTGAACAGACAGCTGTGCTGCTGGGTAGTTTGTTGCGCCACTTTTTCTCAGCCAAAGCACTAGGAAGTGGTGAAGGGCGGAGGTTTTGGAAGCCTGTCTTTAATAACTTTGCAGTTCAAAAAATATTGATTATCAACCTAGTTTAAATAAATTACTTTTCATTTAGGATCAATTACGCTTGCCGGGGTTGGTACGTGAATGGGTGGCCTTTAGATATCGAGACTCCTCCGTGCCTCGGAAAGCACGTTACGCCGTTGGTCCCGGCTGTCATTCGTGACTCTTTGACAGTCGTTACGGGTAGTCAGAAGCCCGAAAGTCTGACAGCCAGTCTTACCGAGGGGTATCGTATTAGTACTCGGTTACTGACTGGGTTGTGGAGATCAGATAGGCAGTCGCTCTACGTAAAATACTGGTATTCAGCTGCATCCGGTTAGACTGGAAGCCATTTTGGTATCAAACACGTGCAGGATTCGCGTTGAGTTTATTTGCCGTCCACATTATTCATATTACTTTACATACGTCTGGAGTCGGCTTACGCAAGCGTTTTGGGCGAGTCACCTATATGCACACAGGTGCATCGGCTATGAACATTTAAAACCGGCTAGTACGAACCATAGACAATCATTTCCATAAACAAAGTTGCAAGATCATTCTGGCGCACCCAATTCATTCGTATTTTTTTTTTATTCAAACAAAAAGGCCAATGCGGAAACAGTGAAACAATTCACTGTTTCCGCATATTTCACTGTTTCCGCATACGCCAATGTAACAGATAAAAAAGAAAAGGCTTTAAATTAAATGCCGGAGGGGTGAAACAGGGCCAAAAGTGTAAAGGTATCTCGTTTTTTTTATCCTGTTATAAGGATCTAATGAATAGTCAATGAGCTTACGGCAGTCGTCCGGGGCGGACGAGCTTGCAGTCGCTCTGCCCATACGGACAGTGTCTGCAATGTTGGACGTAGTTGAAAATATTAGTCATACACAGTTAGTAAAGCATGCCAAGCGAGGATGTTAGAAGTCGAAGGGATGAAGAATGGAATTAAAAGTTACACGCATAGTTCGGCCACCTTTCGTCACTACTGTTATGGAATTAGTACGTACTATATGACGGTCGAAAGGGGATGAAGATGCGATCAATGATGTCAGTAGGAAGACGGATGAATTGTGAGAAAGATGACATGAAAAAAGACGCGACTCACGAGATGAGGGCTGTACAAATTTGTACCTAGATTTAGTATTAAAGTGCACATTTCGGTCACCGTTATGGAATTAGTATGTACTATGTCACCATTCGAAATTAGAACCTCAAATGAACTGGTATAAGGACAGGGGAATAATGATGGTCTGCCTAGGTCCATATATATAAAGCATATTAAGCTGCATAGTCAAATCCACATGATCTAACAAACTACTATCAAGAACCCATTAAAAAAAAATCCTCGCGTACTCAGACACAGGTCGCCAACTGTTTAGTGGGTGATAGACGTGCGAACTTTAAGTAGATACGCGGTTTTTAAGATCGCGAACTTACTCGTCTCGACGTCGGTGACACACGAGAAGCTGGCTCACACTGTATTACCATGTCATCGACGGAAGAAGCTTTGTGTTACTTAGGAATTGTATCCTTATCCCTCCTCGTGCATCTGCATAAACTGACGAAAAAAAATTGGCGGCTCGCAGTGCTGCCACACGTACGAGCCGAGACAAGCTACAAGTAAGGTTTCAAACCGATTGGATCGGCGGCGAACTTGCGCGGCAATTTTAAAGTACGCGTTTTTAAGGTAACACACAGGCGGAAAAGGTCGTCGAGCCACAAGTCCGCGTAATTACTCGCACGTGTATCACCCACTTTTGAAAACTTTCCCCCTAGACCAATTTCAAAACCCACTAAATTCAAACTAAAACTCCCCAACTGTGATACAAGTATATCATTTTCAATATCAGCACCATTTAATATCCATCAATGACAGTAGTATCATTTGATCAATTCAAATGTTTTTATAAACTTTTATTGAATACAAGTATGGAGTATGGCGAGTATTGCAATAAAAAAATAAAACACAATTGAAATTTTATCCCTAATAATACCCAAAAAAATAATTTCTCCTTAAAAACTCGCTGCATTAAAATTTATCCATCTAATTTAATCAGACCTTATATAATGGTTTTGTATAAAACATTTTTGATTAGTGTTAGACCCGGTAATTTTAAGAATCACTTACGGCACTTACCACTTTCATTTTTATCCTTTGGTTTACTGTCTTCGTCCATTGAATGTGATAGGGACCTCTTTTTTGGTGACTGGAAACAGGCAATAAAACGAGATTATTGGTAATGAACTGAACAAGATATGAGCAGACCAATTGTAACCCACCAGTATTGAGAACAAGGTCCAAGTTACCGTTAACATGTTTCTGTTTAACCTCATGTGCGTATTGTATAATTATAACCTACTTAAAAATCAGTGAAGGAAAACATCGTGAGGAAACCGGCATGCCTGAGAGATATTTCTCAACTGTATGTGATGCTAAGTCAGAGGCCCATGAGCAGCATTAAAACTCTGACACCAGGTTAGTCAGTAACACGAAAAGAAGAAGACCGTTAACCTCATTATTGTTACATCAGTGATAACCACAGAGTGGACACATTAGAAAAGCTATTGTTTGCGGTCACTGGTGACCACATTAGCATCTAACATGTTAAGCTACCGCTTAAGAAAGCCTTTCTCAAAGTGTGCAATAACGCTCCCTTGCCCTGCAGGTCTAAAGGGGGAAAGAAAAAGACCCAGACCAAAAAAAGGGGGCATCGTCTAGAGGCTCCTGGGGTGATTTTTAATGTCAACTAGATAAAAATCAATCTGCCTAGCCTTTTCCCAACTACGTTGGGGTCGGCTTCCAGTCTAACCGGATGCAGCTGAATACCAGTATTTTACATGGAGCAACTGCCTATCTGACCACCACAACCCAGTAACTGGGTAACACGATACCCCTTGGTAAGACTGGCTGTCAGACTTTCGGGCTTCTGACTACCCGTAACGACTGTCAAAGATCCACTAATGACAGCGGGGACCAACGGCTTAGCGTGCTTTCCGAGGCACGGAGTGGTTTTAAGTAGGTGAAAAAATTGGGGGTGCTAAAATATAGTAGATTGCGAAACCCTGGCTTAAGGGAAGAGTGAGACAGCTCCGACACAAATACTATTGTAACTGGGGGCTGCTTCAACATATGTACAGACGCCAGCACATCAAGCTATCCCTAACTGTCAAATTTTCTCCATTAAAAGTGAACCTTATGTCTTTGCAATAAAGTTGAAATACTGTTCGGGCGTCTCCGGCAATCATCGGCTTCGGCGACTCGACGTGCGGCGCGCGGGACGACCAACGACCACTTCGCAACCGATCTCCATCGACGGCACGCGCGCGCACTCCTTATTGTTACCAACACATATTGTGAACACTATTTTAGAGATTTTAATTATACTTTTAACTACAGTCCACTGTCTTAATTAAAGTCCTGAGATAGGTCCCCAACAAATGGTACTTCGAGCCTCTTAAAAGTCGCGGATACATTTCGTTTCGACGGCTACTGGCTATTCTACTCGACGTTGGTGAACTTTGGACTCCTAGAAGTTTTAAATTCGCTGCGTCACCGGAGCAACGGTTTTCTGCCGAAGTCACTGGAAGAAAAAGAAAAGGAGAACAAGAACTGGACCACACTACACTTCATCAAGTCTTATTACGACGCCGGCGCTTACTACATCGACTGCAATAGACGATTTACGCCGAGTCATCGCTTGGAAGAACTACTGGACAGGTTTCTTGTGGATAAAGGATCGGTATTTTGTGAGTTTGTTCCAATTATTTCCTTTCTATATCTTTCTTTTGCTTTTTAAACAGATTTAAAGTGTTTTTATCCGTTTAATTCAAATTATTCTCCGTTTTCACGTTCATATTTGAGTCAATACGTGTACCTAACGGTAAACATTATAGCCGTTTCACTATTCTGCACTGCTTACACTTGCGCACTGCTTCGTCGCTATTTACCGTTATCTAAAACGTCTGCGCGCTTGTAACAGCTGATCGGTCATTGATCGGTATCGTTCGCCGGCTCCCGTGACATTCGTCAAGGTCAAGCGGCATTCAAATTGTAACTGTCAACTTTTTTTTTTCCTTGTAATATCTTTGTTACGCTTGCAATTAGTGATCATTATTAAATATAGCTTGATCTTTCCATTTATTTAGAGTTATGGCCTCATTGGATTTATTGTTAAGAAAGCGAAGTGCTATTAAAGCAAAGCTCACGAATTTCACCAACTATATTAATGTACTAAATAGTTGTAAACTTGTTTCCGACATTCAACGCTTAGAGCTGGAGGGCCGCTTTAAAAAATTTGAAGCAATATACAATGATTTTGATAGTTTACAGATGGACATCGAGGTGCTTTCGGATGATCCTGACGAGGCATATGCGGAGCGAGCAAGGTTTGAGGACCGTTACCACGCACTCGCAGCACAGGCGCAAGGCCTGCTTGCCAGTGGCGAGAGCGGTGATAGCGGGTCTGTGGCAGGGTCGGTGAACAGATACTCAGGTGAATCGTTCCAACAACGTAACTTTATTCGCTTACCTAAAATTGATTTGCCTAATTTTGATGGTGGTTATCAGTACTGGCTAGAGTATAGAGATACATATTTGTCACTAATTCACAATAGTAGTTGTATAGATGCAATTAGTAAGTTCCACTACCTTCGTGCGTCGCTGAAAGGCGATGCTTTAGAAATCATTAAAAATATAGATTTTAAAGGTGATAATTATGAAATGGCGTGGAAGTTACTATGCGAACGCTTTGATAATAGTAGGCTTCTAGTAGACAACCACGTCAAGGCCTTGTTCAATGTAGATCATATTAGTCAAGAGTCATCCATTTCTTTGCGTCGTTTAGTTGATACAATAAATAAAAATATTAGAGCGCTTAATACATTGAACGAGCCCACGGACAGTTGGGATACTTTGATTATTTACATAATGGCAATTAAATTAGATCCTATCACCAGCAGGGAATGGGAAGCTTATCGTAGTACTATGCCAACAAAACCAACGGTTTCACAATTTTGTTCTTTCATTAGTAAAAAAGCTGATTTATTAGATACAGTAGAACATAATACAATCACACGTAATATAGAAAATAATACAAACAATAATAACAGTAAAGTAGAAAGTACACATAAATCATTAATAATAGCAACTAATCAAACCGAGTATTCTAATCAAAAATATAAAACAAAATGTCCCTTATGTAGTCAAAATCATCTATTATACACTTGTGAAGGGTTTAGAAAATTAAATGTAGAACAACGTATTTTAAAAGTTAAAGAATTTAGAGTTTGTTTTAATTGTTTACGTAGTGGTCATTTAACTAAGCGCTGTAGATTAGCTCGTTGTAAGTATTGTAAAGGTAGTCATAATACCCTTTTACACGTAGAACAACCAACCCCTTTTGAAGATCCAATGCCCAGTAGTGTAGCATTGCCCACTGATGTTTCAGAAAGTTCTGCTTCACATAATGGAACCTCAGAAAATGTCTCCTTGTCAAGTGACACTCGGTCGCAACATACTACTTCTCATATTTTCCTGTCCACAGCGTTGGTGAAAGTGGTGAACAACCGAGGCATCAAGGTCGACGCCAGGATCCTGCTCGATAGTGGTAGCACGGCTAATTTTATTACGCAGAAACTAAGTAGTAAGCTAGGACTACCTCGACGTAGCACGAGTTCCACGGTGACAGGTATAAATAGTCATACTACATTAAGTACACAGTCTTGCAATCTAACCATCGAATCGTGCAACGGCAGCTATAAGACCGATTTAAATTGTTTTATATTACCCACAATTACCAAATTAATGCCGTCCACTTTAATAGATATAAGTAGTATTCCCATACCATTAAATCTGAATCTGGCCGACCCGTCATTCAATGTTCCATCAGAGATTGACATACTAGTTGGTGCGGAAGAATTTTGGAACATTTTAGGTAGTGCATCTATTAATTTAGGCAAACGTCAGCCCAAGTTACATGAGACAAAGCTAGGATGGATTGTATCAGGCTCAGTGGCTCTTCCAAAACGTCCATCCAAGAACATTTATTCTCATTTTTGTAATGTTTCCATGAACGACTTAAATGATAGCCTGAATAAGTTTTGGGAGCTCGACTCCGTTTCTTCTAAGCATTCTTTGTCACAGGAAGAAAGAGCTTGCGAAGAAAGCTTCAATGTAAACACTGTGCGTGATCAGAACGGGCATTTTGTAGTCACAATGCCTCTTAAAGATGATCCCAGTGTGTTAGGCGAGTCTTACGAAATGGCTAAACGTCGTTTTTTTTCTTTGGAACGTCGTTTCCAACGTGATCCTGCTTTTAAGGATAAATATGTAGCATTCATCGAGGAGTACGTGAGCTTAGGTCACATGACTGAAATTAACTCCCCAATGAAACCACATTCCAGTAAAAATATTGAGTATTTTTTGCCACATCATGGAGTCATCAGAGAATCTAGTACCACAACTAAGCTCAGGGTAGTCTTCGATGCATCAGCAGTAACTACATCTGGAGTGTCGTTTAATGACATCCAAATGGTGGGGCCCACTGTTCAGGACGACCTCTTTTCTATATTGCTGCGCTTCCGCCAGCACAAGTTTGTCATTTCGGGTGACATAGAAAAGATGTACAGGGCCATTCAAGTGACACCATCACAGCGTCCCTTGCAAAAAATAATTTTTCGTGCTGACCCTGAACTACCACTTAAAACGTACAGTCTTAATACTGTGACTTATGGTACAGCGTCCGCCCCTTATTTAGCAACTAAGTGTTTAGTCAGTCTAGCAACGACCGCCTCCAGTGACAATGTAAGATCGTCCATTGAACGAGATTTTTACGTTGACGATTATTTAAGCGGGGGTGACTCGGTTTCTGAGGTTGTTCAGATGGGCAAGGACGTTGCATCTATTTTAGCGTCAGCTAACTTCAATTTGAGAAAGTGGCAATCTAATAGTTTGGAGATTTTAACAGAAGTAGCCAGTTTGTCAGGGCATTCTGATAGATTGAACTTGTCGGAGGATAGAAACGTGTCATCTAAAACGTTAGGCCTATATTGGCTATGTAAATCAGATTCTCTCGAATTTTCAATATCTGTCGATGGCAACAAACCAATCACAAAGCGCCACATATTATCTGTTATTAGTCAGATATTTGACCCGTTAGGTCTGGTAGGTCCTTGCATTATCGAGGCTAAAATTATCATCCAAAGTCTATGGATGGCTAAGTGTGACTGGGACGAGCAAGTACCAGAAAATATACGTAATTCCTGGTTAATGTTTGTGAATAGCCTACCATGTTTAAATACCCTTAAAATACCCCGGTGGGTTTCATGTGATAATTGTACAATAAATGAGATTCATGTTTTCACAGATGCATCCGAAAAGGCCTACGGTGCATGTATTTATATTAGGTCTAGTACTAAGGATGGATTGGTAAAAGTACAGCTGTTGGTGTCTAAAAGTCGCGTAGCACCAATCAAGCCAACCACCATCCCTAGGCTGGAGTTATGCGGGGCTTTATTAGGAGCAAGACTGTGTCTTAATGTACAGAATTCCTTCACCAAACCCATTAGTAAATGTTACTTGTGGTGCGATTCGACTATCGTGTTAAGTTGGCTTTCCATGACACCTACCTTATTAAAACCGTTTGTTCGTAATCGCATCAACGAGATTCAAGAATGTACTATAGGGCACACGTGGAGCTACGTGCCGTCGAAGGAAAATCCAGCGGATCTTGTTTCTCGCGGGCTGAAGGCTGACCTTATCAGCGAGTGTTCCTTATGGTGGTCAGGTCCTCAGTTTTTATTAAATGATCAAATATACTGGCCAAAAATGCCAAATGAGAACTTGAAACAAGATCTACCTGAAGTTGTATCATCTCATTTCAGTGAACACTCATCTCATCATCAATCATATAATATTCATAACCAATTGTCACACAATGAAAACAATAATTCATTCATTAAATCACTTTTACACAAATACTCCAATTATAATCACCTACAGAGAGTTGTCGCATATATACTAAGATTTATTTACAATTTAAAACATAAACATAATAAATTCCTTGGCTCCCTTTCCTGTGAAGAACTTACCTATTCAACAAATTATATCTTACGTCACGCTCAAATGGACATGTTTCATAACGAATATAGTTTGCTACAATCAGGAAAGTCGTTACCTAAAAAAAATAGGCTTAATTCTTTGACTCCATTTATAGACTCGAACGGGCTCATACGTGTAGGAGGGAGACTTGACAACTCACCCTATGATTACAATGTCAAGCACCCGGTATTATTATGTGGTAAGCACCATGTAACTAAAATTATATTTCGTAAATATCATCTTGATTGCTTACACGCCGGCCCTCAGCTACTATTGGCAAATATACGCCAAATGTATTGGCCTCTTGGTGGTAGAAATCTATCAAAAGGCATCGTTAAAAATTGCATTAAATGTTTTAAACACAAGTGTCAAATCGTGCAACCTACAATGGGTCAGTTGCCCTCTTCAAGGACACATTTAGAACACCCATTTTTAAATTGCAGTGTGGATTATGCTGGGCCAGTTCTGATAGCTGATCGCAAAGGGCGAGGGTGTAGGCTTATAAAGTCGTACCTGTGTATTTTTGTTTGCCTCGCCGTTAAGGCTACTCACATCGAACTTGTTACAGACCTGACGAAAGAAGCCTACATGGCTGCTCTGAACCGTTTTGTGGCTCGCCGTGGTAAACCCGAAAGCATCTTGTCTGATAACGGGACCAACTTCGTAGGTACTTGCAATGAGCTGCGAAGGTTTTTACAAGACTCGAATCTCGTGTCTGATGTTGCTCAACAAGGCATCAAATTTTCTTTTGCGCCTCCATACTCTCCCCACTTCAACGGCATTGCTGAAGCTGCCGTCAAATCCACCAAACATCACCTAAAGAGACTTTTAGGATTAACGCACTTTACATATGAAGAAATGGCCACGTGTTTGACTCAAATAGAGGCCGTACTAAATTCCCGTCCTCTTACCCCTCTTTCCACTGATCCTCTAGATTTTTCCGTACTCACTCCTGGCCACTTTATAATTGGACGACCACTTATATCTGTTCCGCATCCACAGGTTACTGACTTCAACATCGGACGACTGGAGCGTTACCAAAGAGTGGAGCACATTAAGCAACATTTCTGGAACCGCTTCCAATTAGAATATGTTTCTCTGCTCCAGTTAAAAACTAAATGGACAGCCTCAACAGGTCAGCTTGCAGCGGGGTCACTAGTTCTCATCAAAGAGAAAGGACAACCGCCCTTGGTTTGGCCACTGGGCCGTGTCATCAAGGTCTTTCCTGGCAGCGACGGGATCACACGGGTGGTGGAGCTGAAGACGAAGAGAGGAACGGTACTGCGGGCGTTCAACAACGTCTGTCCACTTCCTCTCAATTGAATCCTTCAACCCGGGGAGGATGTTCGGGCGTCTCCGGCAATCATCGGCTTCGGCGACTCGACGTGCGGCGCGCGGGACGACCAACGACCACTTCGCAACCGATCTCCATCGACGGCACGCGCGCGCACTCCTTATTGTTACCAACACATATTGTGAACCCTATTTTAGAGATTTTAATTATACTTTCAACTACAGTCCACTATTTTAATTGAAGTCCTGAGATAGGTCCCCAACAAATACTATCAAAGAAATTTGACAGATTGTGGTAACTTGATGTGCTGGCCTCTGTACAATGGGATTTTTTATGTTTATTTTTTAACAACCTTAAACCACTCACCCTCCTTTTAATCTGCTTCTGGTAATGCTGTGCATCGTAAAACTGAGGCTGTGACCTCCGTACCCTGCCTGTCCGTCTCTTAATATCCTCTACAGCAGGCAAGCAGTCCGCACCGCGACGGGCAGCGAAGAAAGTATGCCCGCATTTACAGGACTTTGAGGCGACCGCTACCTGTGAGTATTTCTTTGTTATAAGGAAGATTTGAGATGAGTTGGGTTAAATGAGGTGTATTACGTTCGTTTTTTGAAAGGCACGTAAATATTGTCAAATTTTGTGCATTGTATGTTAATAATTAAATAATCAAAAAACATGCAAAATATTCATAACGACGGGCCCGTAGAACAAACACTTACGTAAATATGAGGCGATTTTTAGTTTTTTGATCAAATGTAAACATATTTACAATATGACATTAGCAAGCAAAAACAAGTAAAACTAAATAAACAAATAACTTTCACATGAATTTTCTACAAATTATATAAAATTAATATTTTTTTTGCAAATATTTGATTCGCGTAACTTTAATGCTTCGCGTTAAGACAATATTGAAGATACAACTTTGTTCTTGGGCCCCGTCGATAAGGAAATATGAAATGAGCTAACACGAAAATATTTGCTTAGATAATAACAGTTTTTAAACATAATTGCAAGATTATGATTACTATTTGTACATTAAATCAGTAAATTAAAAACTATGTTGCATTTTTTTCATTACTAACCTGAAGTTCGCATTTAGGGCAGCTTTTAGCAATCATTTTGTGTTTACCCATCTTCCTCATTTGTAATCGTTCACAGCCAGTTATTTATTATCTAAGATTAATTAACTATTATGTCTCTATTTAATTAAAGACAAGAAACAAATGAAAGTGATTTTTTGTTGATTCTTTTTAGTTTTCTATATTTGACATTGACACTATTGACAGTCACATAAACAACCAATGACATTGACAATTAATAGGTTATGAGTGTGTTCATGTTCAGTTGAATATTTTTGAAGTCAATGGGCCTGAACTACTAGAAAAAAAAACCTTGACTTCTTGAGAAATATGCCACTTAGAAAATAAAAATATCCTATCAAAATGCAAAAATATATACGTGGTGAGAGTTTCGGAATGTGTAGCAGACAATTACCTCATTTTTTGAATAAACTTCCAAAAGACTTGAAAAGGAGTACGAATTTTCCAAACTCAAATCTAAACAAAGACGCGGCGCTACAGGCATGTGTGACATGCGAGGGGTGAGCGGGTCGACTTAGAAGTATTTTGGAGGAGTCTTCAATATAAAACAAATTATTGTTTCGGGTTAAATTATTTGGAAATAAATTTTTTCAATTCAAATAAAATGGAATAAAGGCAGGAAAATAATGAATGAGGATGAAAGTGAAAAGCGCTGCCACTTGCAAAAAATGAAAGAAATTATTTTTGCGACCTACATGGAGAAATCACCTAACGCGTCCACCAATTGTTTTTTTTTCAACAGTTCGATTCAAGCTACAGTATAGCCTGCAAAATTATATTTTTTTGCAACTTGCAGGTCATTATCGGATTGTTTGTTGATCAATTAAAAGTCGCAACCGTAATTTTTTTTTATTTAGAGAATAGCCATTCAAATCTTCAATATAATAGGTACGACCATCTTCCTAATAACAGGTAATTTTCATACTAAATCCATGTAGTACAAGTACCGAAAATTACTAGTACCTGTGAAGTCGTTTTCAAATTCTCGAAATATCTTATGTTATGGTCCTTTGTTCCGTTCCTTTACCGCATAGTCCTTTCCATGGCGTTTCAATTACAAAACATAATCACTCTCATGCAACACAACACCTTCGATTAAATTTTATATACTCATATTTCTTGTACAGAGGCCAGCACTTCAAACTACTCCAATCCGTCGAATTTCTTTGATGAATTTTCAAGTCTTACTTAAAAACGAGTAAGGTTCAATTGGGAGTATTTGACAGCTTGCGTAAGCTTAATGTGCTGGCGTCTGTACATCCATCTAAGATTCTTGAAATAAACAACTTAAGTATTAAGTCCAAGTTAAATCATCATCAGTATTCTTCAATTTTAAATTAGACGAGATAGCACTTTGCCCGCGGCTTCGCTCCCGTGGTCTTTCCCGTGGGACCCGTTATTTTTCCCGGGATAAAAAGTAGCCTATGTTTTTCCTAGAAAACTAAGCTTTCCAACGGTGAAAGAATTTTTTAAATCGGTCCAGTAGTTTCGGAGCCTATTCATTTCAAACAAACAAACAAAAATCAAATCTTTCCTCTTTATAATATTAGTATAGACATTCGTTAGGTTCATTTTTTGTGACATGAATATACAGGAACAACTAAGTAAATACTCGATACTCGATAGCCATACGCAATGAAAGTACTTCGCTAAATACTTCAACAGACAGCAGATGGCGTCCCGCACGCGATCCATTGAGTCTGTATTTTAATCACAAAACTGTCTAATGTTTAAGGATTGACATTGTAAAGCGTTGATAATAATAATTATGAAACAAGTGACTCATTATTCATCTAATTCCCGCTTAGGTAGTGAATACTAGATGAAGACTTGATACTTCGTACTTTACGCGTCTTACTGGGTGCGGTCTAGTTTTGAATACCTATTACGTATACCTGGTTCTGTTCTCGTATATACGTCTCTTTCTTTATAGTCTATACTATAAAATGGCGGCCAAATGTCTATGGCACAATATTTTAAATAACAAAACAAAAAGAAAATTATGTTTGAACTAAAATGGAGTTAGTAATTATAGTACATACTCATAAATCACCACATCGATAAAAAGACCCACGACATTGAATAATAAAGATGACGGGGGCAAAAAGGTAAGCACTAATAATAATCTTTTTTTTAAATATGTTTAAAAAAAGAACCACATTTTATTATTTTTACGTAAACAAAAAAAATGCATTCTTATTTTAAAATTAGCGAATGACGAAATATTATATCTTGTTTCAAGTCGTTTTTGATAAAAAATGGCAAACATAGTTTCTGTGGAATTTAATAAATAAACCAATAAATATTATTTCAGTAGGCCCCATAGGCCTCAGAGTCCATAAACTTTGGTTACTTATGTCAACACTAGCCATAATGGTTTGCTCATTTAAAATATATTTCAAATAATAAAACAATTTTATAAACAATTTCGTTCATGTTGGAATCTTTCAACTGTAATTTAAAGATGCGACTGCCCCGTTGGTCTAGTAGTGAAGCGGTACTGCTGAGATGATGTCTTGGGTTCGATTCCCAGGTCGGCCAAAGTTATTAGGTTTTTCCATCTGGAATTTCTTAATCCATTTATGTCTGGTTCATGGCTTAGGCTCGCCCCCTATTACATGGGACTTAAAAACAACTGGCAAAATTTGGGTGTACAGCACTGCCTGAAAAGTGTTTGTTAAATATTTTATTCGCTTTTCAGAAAAAGAAAGAAGGTTGTCTCAGAGCCGGAACGCAAGCAGATATGCATTGCTTGCAAGGAATCATTTCAGTATTATTGCCAACTCAGGCTCCACATTAGACAGCAACATTTCAACCGTATTGGTCTCGTACCTTACGCTGACAGTCAACATGTCAATGATGTTTGGGTAGAGAAAGTTGAAAACTCAGACGCTTTAGTTGAAATAAAAAAGGTTAGCAACAATGAGTTGTTAATACAGAAAGTAAAGGATGACACTGTACAACCTACGAAGTTGCAACGTGTAGTCATAGATGTACGGAAAGAGTACTCATTACGTTACGGTGTTATACGAGCGAAGCCTACTAAAAGCAGCTTAGTAGAGTGTAAAGCATGCCAAAGAAGTTTTGTACGAAGACAATTGGGTAAACATTTTGAAGTGCAGCACGCACATGAAGTGAAGAATTGTTGTAATGCTTGTGATACCGTATTCAAAAGTGTGTTCAGCTGTGCAAGTCACTCATGTCCAGTGAATACAATTAAGTAAGTGGAACAAGATATTTTGTTGTTACGTTTTTATTGAGTAGCTATATGTTATTTATTAATAGGGGCTGATATTTTCAACGTCAGATAACCAAGCAAAAAAACTAGTTTTTTTTTTTATACCGATATACTTAGATATTTTCAACCCGTGACTCTGACAGACCCTTGTCTGTAAATATGTTTTAAATCCGTGACTCTGGGTTACTTACAGACCCTTGTCTGTACATAACCCTGCAATAACTAAAAAACAGATGAAAAATGAAAGCAGTTTTTCACAATTATGTTTACTCTCAAACAACAATTTTATTTCACCGAATTAAGAAATCTGTTGTTGGAAAAATCAGCCGTTAGTCAGAAGAATTAAGCATCATACCTTGAGTGAAAATAATATTGTGATTTTTCGGGTCCAGTTTTTTTGGCTTGCGAAGTGAAGTCATTTGTGTGGATGTGTGTGCATATGTTTGTGTGTGTGTGTGTGGGTGTGGGAAGTGTGTGGGTGAGATAAAATACTGGAGATTAAGCCAATCTGAATCCTAAAACAATCTTTTATATTTACAATGGTCATTCAATTCTGTGTTATAATGATACCAAAGTATTTATTAGAGATGTGGGTAGTTGCTTGTTTGTTATAAGATTCGCATATAATACCTAAGTTGTGCTTTGTTGTGTAGAAGTAAAGTTTTAAGTGTTGTATTCGCTTACATTATGACCAACGTATTATGAATTCCGGTGTTATGTTTTTTTTTGTTCATCTATACTTAATATTATAAAGAGGAAAACTTTGTTTGTTTGTTTGGTTGTAATGAATAGGCTCAAAAACTACTGGACCGATTTTAAAAATTCTTTCACCGTTGGAAAGCTAAGTTTTCTAGGAGTAACATAGGCTACTTTTTATCCCGGGAAAAATAACGGGTCCCACGGGAAAGACCACGGGAGCGAAGCCGCGGGCAAAGTGCTAGTTTATAATAAAAAGGAGATCATTTTCAATCAAGGCCTTTTCTGTAAGTGCCAATGATAAAGAATGGTATGTGTGGTTAGTGCTAGTCATGGGGAGTCATAGTTAATACGGTACAAATATTAAATAAAATAATAATAATAATAATATTATTAAATATTTTAATAATGAATACAATATACTAAAAAAAATACTAAAAATAAAAAAAAATACTTTTTAGTTTCAGGTTGTATATATTGTCTTCTAGATATGTGTTTAATTATTATTGTTAGTCTGAATAAATAAATAATTTGAAGAAAATAAAAAATATAAGTAGAGTTAAATAAACTTTTAATAAAGTTGTAGGATTGCTTACAGCCAAGTTCACTTCAATGATTTGTCATTTTTATTCATTATCTATTGATTTCTGAACTTGTATAACTTGATTTAGAGTAAACCTACAACTTTTTTGCGATATTAACTACTCCAAATGGTTAGTTCTAACGAAACATACGTTTTGTTTTCGTTGGCTTTCTGAAAAGGCCCATAAATGTATGGAGCTTGAAAGTTCTTCATTTTCAAAGTTTAACCGTAGCATAATTAATTCCGATTTTGTTATTAATGCTTAAAAGATTATATTTATATTAAGTACAGTCAAACGGAGTGAATAGGGATGCAGGGGTGAATCGGGACGAAACTTTGAAATGGATAATATGGTTTGTAGCCAAAATGGACCAGTAATTTGTTTAGTACCGGTAAAACGGGGTTACTTTGAGAGCTGGGGTGACTTTGATGATAGCTAAACTTGATATGTTTTTTCGGATTTATTGCGGGATACTTAACGCAGCCAAAATTTGGTTTGTTCTGATGGCCAGACTGACTGATCGGCCATATTTTGCCGAAGCGTCAACGAGTAGTCGTTGTCGGAACTTTAAAAAAATATTTGTTAAAGTTTAGTGTCGAAAAGGTCTAAAAGATTTGTCGTTTTCGGGGTGTCTTTGCAATGAAATAAAAAAAAGAAGGGGTGACAAAGTAGCCCCATTATCAATTTAAAATAATAAACAGGTTTTTTATTTTTTTCCAAAAAAAGTATGGACTAATTGAAACTTTTTTGTTGCAATACTTAATTTACGTAATGAGTCTACACTGCAGTTTTTTTTTTACATTTTTATCGTTGAAACTGCAAGCGTGGCATCCATTTCAAATTAAAAATTAATCAATGTCACCCCGTTTTACGGTATATTATCAATTAAGTGCTCTTGCCAGCAAAAAACTATATTATTCCAAAGTTAAAAGCCCTTTTTAAAGTTTCGTCCCGATTCACCCCATGATCCCTATTCACCCCGTTTGACGTATTTATGCTGTTATTTTTATTTTTTTTAAGAAAACAGATCTTAATAATGTTGTATTTTATAATTTTATTATTTATATACTGTTATTACAGTTTGACTATACTTGTGTTTTGGTAGCTATTTTTAAGATCCGAGGGAAATTTAGTGATTATTAATGTAATAATAATTATTTGTAATTAATTACTGATTTGGCCGTAGCGAAAACAGTCGCGAACTAATTTCAATATTATTGATTGCTAGGCGATTTATTTAAGCGAGATCCTTTTTATTTTTGCACAGTTAATATTCTCATTGTATCTATAGGTAAAGTTCCCACTGCTGGGACACGTATCTCCTCACTGTGATTGGGACCGGGCTGTCATCCACCACGTGGACCTAGTGCGGGTTGGTGGATGCATCGTGTACCTAATATAAATTCGATTTTATTGGCCGTGGAAATTTTGGCTTGTTCGCGCTGTTTACCTTCTTAATTTTTAGAAAATGGCCTATTAGGTAAATTATAGCGTACAATTATTCGCTTAGCATTCCATTTATTGTTACTCTGTGATTTTAAGGTGTAACCGTACACATCCGTGCCACAGAATTGGGTATATGAAAGAGTAGTCAATAACGTTACTTTTTATGAACTGTCAAAACGCATAATTTTTATGAAATATAACAATGTGACCTCAAGGATTTTATAATCAAATAGTATATTTATTAGCATTAAATGCAATTTTACAATTATATCTTCGCATAATATTTAATTTGTGTAGGGTGATTGAAGTTTTTAAGAAGAACGGTCTTTTACCTATGTGATTTCATATTTTAGTTTTGACCATTTGAGAGCGAAACACACACAGGCACGCTAATTTACGGTGATCTCTCAGTACTATAGTTGATATTTTGCGCAAATCATTTAGGGCTGATTTTTCAACAGTTAGATAACTTTTATCTGAACAATAATTATGGCAGTTTGACAGCTTTACTTTGGAATATACATGTGTGAAACTGTTATATTATTCAAATTATTCTGAGAATAGGCATGCTTTGAAAATCAAAAAATACTTAAGGTGAAAGCGCCAGGGTAGCTCGCATTTTTTTTTTAAATATTTGTTAGTGTTAGGTTTAATGTATAAGGGAGATAGTCCGAAAGGGTTACCGCTACCCCGGAACATAAAGAGCTAAGGAAGGAACATGGATGGGTTTTAGTTATAAATAATTATAGTAAGAGTCTTACACTCCGTTCCGCTCCACCCAGAGCAGAAGAAGTCATTGGATGATTTCCAACCCTCAACAAAAATGTATTTTTATGTATAATTATGTATATCAAAATATGATTCTCAGCCGTAGCAAGTACTCGCCCAGAGGACACGGTAGAGCACACGGTGCAAACCTGCCCCGCTTGGGCGGAGCACCGCCGTGTCCTCGTAGAGGCGATTGGCGGCGGCGACCTCTCGCGCCCGGCCCTGGTGAAAGCCATGGTCCGGGGCGAGAGGGAGTGGGAGGCAGTCACCTCCTTCTGCGAAAAAGTCATGCTCGCGAAGGAGGTAGCGGGATGGGAGAGAGAAAGGTCCTCCCGTCCCAGCCGCCGCGGGAGACGCTCCGGGCGTCGGGAGCCACGTGACGACTCCCGGCTACCGTAGGCGCGGGCCTGCGGACGGTGAGTAATGGGTGACTCACCGTCCGATCAGCACCAGACCCGTGCCGTACGGCGCGTATATGTTCCACGCGCGCCTCAAAGAGATGTCAGCATATGAAGGGGCCCCTCAGGGCCAAGCCTGCCGGGTAAGCGGGATTGTCCGAAAGGGTTACCGCTACCCCGGAACATAAAGGGCTACGGAAGGAACATGGATGGGTTTTAGTCAGTAAGAGTCTGACACTCCCTTCCGCTCCACCCAGAGCGGGAGCAGTCATTGGATGATTACCCAGCCTTAAAAAAAAAAAAAAAAAAGCCGTCGCAAGTACGTATTTAAATTATTTAATTATTTATTTTAATGTACGTGCACAACATTACAGAAAAACTTCCAAGGCGTTGTATAGTATAAATAAAAAAAAAGAGAAAAATAAAAAATATTCGACTATGTAATACTCGAAAAAAGCAGTGACGCAACAAAGTCCCCATTAAAAATACTCGCATTAATTCGCCACTACAAAATAAACTTTATTGCAGCAAGAATAGGATATTTTTATGTTGTCCCAGTAAGAAACAAATGCCTGTTGCACTCGCTGTACATAGACGCAAGCATCCTGCAGCTTTTTATTTGCGTAAGTAAAACGTTGCTGGTCGAACTGTTTTCAACCTTATTGCTCAAGGTTTAAGGGTGAAAACTGTAAGAAGTATTCGACCGCAAATGATTTTACCTACTTAGCTTTTGTTTGCTTTGTGTCCAGGAATGCAAAGCTGCTAAATGCTGGAGATGCCAAATATGGTCAGTTTTATTTGAAGTTTTCTTTTTTTTGGCTTGTTAATAATCTGACAAAACACCTTTCAAATAATGCCTTTTGTACATTTCAGCAAAAAATTAAAGAAAGATGGTGATAATAAATGGAAAATTATCGATTAATTATCTTTTAATTAATCGGAAGCATAGTATACACACCGACATATATTTAAGACCTACAAGTTGGCCAATTTCTTGATGAGACATGGATGTGTACGTTTAGACCTTAAGTTCACGAAACCTTAAGGTGAAAACTACAGGGAAGCCCGCGAAATTCAAATTTTCTGACTTTTTATCCAATTCGCGGCTCAATACCTGGTTGTATATTTATCAAAAAATGATTTTCGCCATACCAAGTACGTGTTTACAGAATTGTAATAATTAAAATCATCAATACAACTGTCTAAGTTAGAATTGTCTTCAAATGTCATGAAGAAAATTTGATTTTTGCGGGCCACCCTGGCGCTTCCCCCTTAAATATTTTTTTCTATGTATTCATAAGCCGCGTTGACAAAATCGATATAAAAAAAATGTGAAAGAGATAATAATTGTGGCGGAGACATGTTTTTAAAATTTTTAACTCTGATATTGGTATGTTAAAAAAAACATAACAATATGTAAAATCTTAAAAAAAAATTACAATTTATAAACGTTTTAAAACGACTGCTAGACAAAATGGCGCTATCACAAAAGTGACGTCACTATGCGGGAATAATCCCTGTCAAAAACTTTTGAAGCATGTAGCTTCTAAATATTTCTATCGATTTTATTTCTATTTTTTCTCGCTCTCTCAGGCTAAGGGAAGTTTAAAGTATTTTAAAGATTTCATGGATGATATTGTGACAAGACTGTGCAGGGTGCAGCATTTATTGATGGACTGAGATTTACGCATTTAGAGGGTAGTTATACAATTCTACTAAAAGTAGAAAGATATTGTAAGCCCGGGTTCACACAGGCGAATTTTTATCGCGGCTATTTTATTTGTGAAATACACTTCTGCCTAACTTTGCGGTAAAATAAGGCCCGATCTTATGTTATGTTGTTTAAATGTAACAGTGCTTGTACTTTTGTTGCTGACCGCATGCACTTTGCTTTTGCATAAACTTCGAAAGAAAATCGAATATTCTTATTCAAAATCATTTATTTACCAATACAGAATGTATGCCTATAAGGTATGATCTGAAATCTATGACGGCTTTACATTCTACCATTAGAAATGGTGTGCAAATATTTAATTTTAACTTATAAAACTATGCTATTACTTATTTTTATTAAAAAAAGACAGTAAAATCAAATCAAAGAGCTCATGCATTAAGATTTACTCCAATGCCAACGGATATTCGAAACCTGAAAGCCCTAAATGGGTATGGGTATTTCGGTACCTACAGTCAAACGGAGTGAATAGGGTCGCAGGGGTGAATCGGGACGAAACTTTAAAAGGGATTTTTACATTGAAATAATATAGTTTGTGGCCAATAAGGACACGTAATTGTTGATTACAATACAGTAAACACATTACGGGTTCTTTTTCGCCACAAGCTATATTATTGTAACCATATTTTGTTTAAAAGAGTGTCCATGGAGTTTCTTGCCCGTTCTTCTCCATAGGTACCTACAGCTTTGGAATGGGCAACTAGCTTCAGCTGTCTGACTGACCGACCCCTTGACAATTCAAAAGTGCCTGTAATTGGTTTATTTGAAATAAATACTTTGAGATTGAGTTATTTCAATGTTAACATCCATTTCAAAGTTTCGTCCCTATTCACCCCGTTTGGCGGTACACTATACAATACGATCGAGGCATTGTGACCGGTGCGAACTTCGCGCAGAAGGTTTTGCAATAACTTTTTTTTAAGTCAAATGGTCACATTATTGAATGATGGTGAGTGAGAGAGCATTTGCGGAAGTTCGCAGGGCCTATATTCAGTCAGACCGGCCAAGATACTTCTGTCGTGTTGTACCTATTTTATTATTTATATTACAGTACAATATTGATTTAACGTGTTCGCAAAAATAACACGAAATAAGTGTTTTTTTTATATCCCATAACTCTAGGGTATGAATGAGACCAAATCAAAGAAACAAGTGACATATTATTATTCTTTTGTTTTCATTTTTCATACAAAATGATTCAAAAATGTCACGTATGTGTTAAACACCTGCGTGAAATAAACATTTAGAGTCGCTTTTTCTTAGCTTTAAATATGATTGTTCTGAATGAAAATTAATTACTCGAATATATCAAATCTACATATATTGAGATAAATAAATTAAGATGATTAATGACATATTCGAATATATCGAAACTATTTTAAGACCACATTATTCTAGTAGGACTTGTTGTATTATTTTCACTTATACCTACAATAAAACTAGTTGGGATATAAAAAAAACTCGTTGTTGATCCAAAAATCAGCAAAGCTAATACCATTTGCTGAAACATGTATATTAAGTGTTCTTTGGTAAAAAAAATATCTGTTGGTTGATTCTGTTAAAATCCACCGTAAAAACGTACGTGAAGTGAGCTATCGTTCCACCGAGTCATTCCCGCTCGTCCACACCCCGTCGTCTACACTGCGGACGACTGTGAATGTTGCGTTCTGTTCGTCTGCACTGCGGACGAATAAAACACATTATTCCCAGTCGTCCACACCCCGTCATCTCACATCTAGTCTAAGAGTTAATAAAGAAAATATGATGATAGTATTTCCTTATATAATTAACATACTTCTAGCTAAAATATTAAAAGTAAATCTAAAGCTTTTTGCGTATTTTATACTAAATATAATAATATAATATAATATCCTTGGACATTTCACACAACGCCATATCGTCCCAAGCTAAGCAACCTAATGCTTGTGTTATGGTAACGACATGGCTGATAAACTACTTATATACATTTTTTTTTATAAATACATACATATTATAGATAGAAAAACACCCAGACTCGTAACAAATACTTGCAGGTCGTACAAATATTTGTTTCGTGCGGGAATCGAACCCGCGACATAGAGCATAAGAATGTTTCACATTTTAATTTAACACATTGCGTAGTGTATCAATATCAGTTGACGAAACGAAACGAGGTGCGGACGACTGGGAATGTTGCGTTCTGTTCGTCTGCACTGTGAACGAACAGAACGCATCTGTGTGTCCCAGTAGCCCGCAGTGTGGACGACGGACGAACGGGAACAACCCGTTCCACCTAATGCTAGAGATTGACAGATTAACACTACTGAAAGCTGAATTTAAACTCACTTCATCTACGTTTTCATGGTGATATTATTCTGAAGAATAGCACTACTGTTCATTATAATTATAATAGATGATATTATTTATTTTAATTGTTGAATAATTTATTATTAAATTATTTAAAATTCGTACCTAAGAACTTGTTCTATAAGACGTGTTCAATGTAATCAGTATTTTAGGCTAAGCCTTGAATTATTCGGAAGTTCTGACCTTTCGGAATCGGTATACAGAGTTGATACGACAGAGGGGTTTTCCTTTAAACAGCTTATACTAGGAACCATTTTCAAGCTCTGTACCAAAAATCAATTAAATAGGAGCAGTAGTTTAGTCGCAAATGTTTTTTAAGTATTTGCCCCGTTTGAACACGATGTATCTTTCCTAACAGCGCTCCAGCGCGCGCGCGTCTGTGCCGCAGCGTTACAAGGTCAGTTTTTATTTACAAAGGGTGGTTGCGTTTTACTCTGATTTGTAAGCTATTTAGTTTGTTTGAAAAAATAAAAACCTAATTTTTGGTGCTTTTTATTTTTATACCGTACCGAGTTAGTACTAAACACGTATAGTATACGTAGTGTAATTTAATGCCCCTCTGTCAGATCAACTCTGTAGAAGCTCCGTACATCCCTGCTGGTCGATTCTGTAACAAATCTCACTGTGATAACTTAAGTGAATTGAGTTGTCATTCCACCAAATGCTAGAGATTGACACTATTGAGAGCTTTCTTTAAAATCACTTCTCTTATATTTTCACGATGAGATTTTTATAAAATTGACCAACAGCTTAAATCATACGAACTAACAGCGGTGCGCCGCGCGACTGTATGTAAAAAATAAAATTACTGGTACGTATGTAAAAAAGGTGTCAAGTCATTATACAGTGTGTTAGGTTTAAACGAGGGACATACTTTCAGAGGGTACTATACCTACTCATGAAAATGAACAACTTTGACTATGGAACTATACCTGAAATCATAAAAAAAAATCAGCTGTTCAGTACATTTATGTTCGCATAATTCGTCAAAATAGTTCCATAATCAAAGTTGTGATTTTCATGAGTACTATACTACCTAAAAGTATGTCCCTCGCTTAACCTAACACATTGTATAATTTATTTTGTTTGAATTAGGATCCGATGTATTGCACAATAAATAAATACATTTAGATTAATAATTAAGTTTTTACGTATTTTATACTTAATGTATTAGATGAAAACCAGTGCTTAGCATTTTTTATCGGTTTTCTGAAATTGCATAATCTGATAAACATCATCTGCATAAACAGATTAGATTAAATAGACACTAATAACAGAATGGTACAATTCTGTTATTAGTGTTCGATTTTTGAAAGCCTATTTAATCCAATCTGTTTTAAAATCAATAGATTTAATTAGCTATTCTTACTCTCTGACAGCGTGTTTTGTGTCCGCGTTTCACGTGTGTTTTATCAGACTAGTAATTGCTTTAGCACCCTTACGTTGAACGTCACTTGGATGTTATAAACTGTCTAAGTCGATTTTTCTATCTGACAAATGGTTACTGAAGTGATATTTTGTAAAAATCTCATCGTGAAAACAGGTGAAGTGAGCTGTTATTCCGCCTGTTATAAGGGATTGACAATGTTAACAGCTCATTTCACTGTAAGATTTTTACGATATATTTCGGCTGTTTTAATAAAATAATAAAAGTACTGTTATGTACGCCTATTATAGGTGTACACTGCAATCACAACAAAACAACATCGTAATTATTAAAAAAAAAAACAAGAAAATAATTCCTAAATAAAATTTAAAAAAAAAACATGTTGAGTAAGTGGCATCAAAAAAAAAATGGCCACTAGCCAGATATTTTCCTAATATTTTTTCCTACTTAACATAAGAAAGTAGGTATTTAGAGTAACATATCTGTTGCGAAGTGGGTGTATCACACATTTGCAGTAATTTTCTATAGTCTAGAATAATTATATTATAATAGAATATCATATTTATGTCTGTATTCTGTAGAGATACCATTAGCTACAGCGGGCCCCTTTACGGGGAAAAGTAGGTTCTATGTCAGTAATAAGTTTTAATGTATCTTTGTATCGGTATACAGTTTGTTAGGTTAAACGAGAGACATACTTTAAGGCGGTCCTATACTCATGTAAATGAACAACTTTGACTATGGAACTATACTTGAAATCATGAAAAAAAAATCATTTGTTCAGTAAATTTGTGTTTGCATAATATTGGTCAAAATGATTTGAATGATTTTTTTGTCATATTTCAGAGTTGGTCCCACGGACAAAGTTGTTGATTTCCATGAGTACTATACAACCTGAAAGTATATCCCTCGTTTAACCTAACACACTTTATAAAATAATATTAAAAAAAAACTGGTTTAACGAAGGGCTTACTGAAGAAAATCATGATTTTAGTGTCGTTTGAAATAGTAAAAAAAAACGTTGAATTTCTGTCCTGTCCCTTGGTAAGTAAGTCACAAACACACACACACACACAAATTATATTGATAAATGTATAAATTGATTAACAAAAAATTAAATCCTAGTTGACACTTCCCGCGACGCTAGGGCTGGCTTTACCTTGGCCGGAGGCTAAGCATTTAATTAGTCGGTTATACTCGTACATCCAGATATGGAACGGCATAACGTCTTGAATTTCGATTTGTGGCTCTAGCAACCGAAACCTAGCGACAATTATTTTAGCGTAGCCATGGTAACGTTAGAATACGGTGAAATATTATGATTGTTCTTTGATATCGACATTTCAACTGTCAGGGATAGGTTTTTTAGAAATAACGATTATCTAATTAGCTCTAATTCAAAAGAGCTCTGTAGCAAAATGGATTGAATAGACATATTCAACCTGCTTTATAAACTGATAAGACTATTTCTGATAATCTGATTATATTCATTTGTCATCTTATTTGCGAGAATGCGGTTTCAGTTCGTGTTTAACCGTGTAAAGTCGTATTGTAATCTCGTGAATCTATAAAACTGCAAAATTATAAAGTTTGTAAGTGGCTCATCAATTAAAGTGTGGGACTGTCCATATAAGTTGTTATTTATGTAAACTTAATTTCAACTTTAGTTGAAGTTTTGAAGATAGGTAATACCTAGTGACAATAGTTTAATTAATTTACAAATGCACAAATAATTTGTGTGACACCTATTAAGTATTGGTGTTCTTCTTTTCGTGTGGTTAGTGACTAACCTGGTTATGTGTTGGAATTGAGAAGACTGGTACACTTCTACCTATTATTTGGCTTTGTGATGTGAAGATCATGAAGTGGAAAGTATGGAGTATGTATGTGAATAAGGGTAGAGGAAAGATGGATTGTCTATGACTGACTATACGAGACTGATACGTACTCTATGGATACGTAGGATAACCCATTGCTAATCCCCTTTTAGATTACTGAGACCAGCACAAGTTACCCCAATCTGTGAAATTTCTTTGATAGATTTTCAACTTTAATACAAAAAATTAAGGTTAATTTTCAATTGGGAAAATTTGACAGTTTGGGATAGCTTGATGTGTTACATGGGATTTAAACGTTACTGGCGAAATGTGATATGGATAATGCTTGTGATATGCGCTGCCAAATAAATTTAAAAAAATATTTGACATGGGTTAGGGTGCGTTTCCACTTAAGCGGAGCTGGGCGGAGCGGAACGGGAACGTACAGGTATCGTCCATGTCCTATGGTTGAAATCCTCATCGTTTCGTTCGTCTCGGATGTGATTGGACGGTTCCAGCACATCTCCGCTCCACCCAGCTCTGCTTCAGTGGAAACGCACTCTAATAGTTTGTGGTTGGCATCATCCTTCTGGGTGATAAATAAGACTGTCGCATTTTTGCATATAATAAGACCGAATGAAGTGAATGGAATGAATCGTTACGGGTACTTAGGAGTCCGAAAGTCTGACAACCAGTCTTACCAAAGGGTAAGTTACCTTGTAAAAGGGTTATGCATCTCAAATTTGTATTTGTCTTTTAAAATATTGGTATTTAGCTGCGTTCGGTTAGACTGAAAGCCGACCTCAACATAGTTGAAAGCCTAGGTAGTTGACTACCGTCAAACGGTGTGAATAGAGACGCAGGGGTGAATCGGGAAGAAACTTTAAAAGGAATTTCAACATTGAAATAATATAGTTTGTGGCCAACAAGGACAATTAATTATTAATTAAAATACAGTAAAAATATTACTGGTCCGTTTTGGCCACAAACTATTATTTTAATGTTATATATTTGAGTACTTACATGTTTTTTTTTCGCTTGGGGTGGAACTATAAACTCTTTCAGTATGTTCTTCATTTTACGAGGCACGCTATATTAAGTATTGTAAGTTAGGAAAATGCACGAGTCGAGATTGAGGACTTGAATTTTGTCCAACATATAAAAAATGTCTATACATAGTGAATACTTAGATGAACCGTACAAACTTAGCAGAAACATTTACAATGGTGTAGGTAGCAATGAATTTGATCGGGTTATTAACAAATTATGTAGTGGTCCATTTCAGTCAATCTTTACAATAGGGTGATGCCAAGATGATGATTTGATGCCAAGGTAAAAAAAAGAAATTATAAAAAATACTTGACACGAATTTTTTGGTTATAATAATAGAAAACGACTTAGATAAAAAAGCATTGAAGTTGGGGAGTGGCGCTCGCTACGTCGCAAGTAAGTATAAAACTACATACTTGTGACGTCATACCACATTTTAACTCGATTTAGAGACGTAATCTTTGGATTACGTTAAAAAAAAATACGTGTCCAATATTTTTAATAATCTAGCTTGCGGACTAAATAAAACATTTACACAGGGTAGTCAATAACGTTACTTTTTATGAACTGTAAAACGCGAAATTTGAATGAAATGTTAAAATGTTTCGTCACAGCTTTTTAAAATGAAATGGAACACTTATTAACATTTAATCCAATTTTACAATTATATCCTCGCATAATATTTTATTTCTATACGGTGATGGAAGTTTATGACACGAGCGGTCTTTGTTCTATATGTTTTCATATTTTATTTTTGACCGTGTCAAATAGCCAATTATGTAGTCGTCCATTTTAATTGATTTTTACAATTATTTAGTGGTCCAGTTAACACTGTTTTTATGATGATAATAACTATGATCTACTATTAATAAATAAAAAATGAATGTACCATTTTTATGGCGTTTTTAATTGCATTGAAAAAGTTGTTTACAATTAAATAGGCGTTCCATTTTACGTGTAGTGAACACCAAATATCATGATACTCATTTATTATATAAGTATTCATAAATCTTACTATTTATGAATGTCAAATTAAACGTTCCTAGTATCTAAGTGGATTTTTTGGGCTGATTTGTAGCTCTATTCGTCCTAATAATGTTTTTGAGGAAGAAATTCGAATTTGAAATTTTGGGTATACAAAAATTGTATAATATATAATTGTCAGTAAGTAGTCGTTTTTGTTTAATTCTTTAGTACAATTTTGTAGTACTAAACAGACATGAATAAATATGAATGTGAATCTACTTGTAGTTTTATTTATTTACTAGTTTTTACCCGCTGTTTCGGTCGCATTAATTAAATTCTTAAGAGGAAAATCTAACGGCCTTTCTCCATACAAACGCAATCCACTGTTTTCTTCCTGGATAATGCCTCTAGATTAGTACGTGACCCTATCATTTCCTTTTTCCAAAACATAATCACTAAAAGAAGTATGGCAATCCAAAATCACGTAAAATAGCCCGTTTTTACCGCTATGTTCAGACGACTATCAGACAAAGATAAGTTTTTAACAAAAAAAAAGAAAATAAATGCATAGGTATCTATGCTTCTATTATTTTCTCTATTTTTTTTAGATCAGTCCTGAAGAAGAAAACAGCGGAGTACGAAACGTCTTTTTTACTAGGTTTCGAAAGACACGTGGCGCCATCTATTACCATAAGAACGTTATTGTGGTTTTCCTCTTGTCCGTTGACTACCGCAGCGCCACCAACATCAATCGCTTCCATATTAGGACTAAAGAACTCGAACAACAAAATTGGCACCTTAGTAGTTATCGAGGCAATGGTCTTTGAAGATGAACGTTCCATTCAGCGAGATCACCAAGAGCGCCGGAAAAGGGGGCATGTTTAGTGATGTTCCGCGCCCGGGAACGTTTCCAAATGGGGGAATATTGTCAGGAACATTGCCGGCAATTATCTTCCGGCTTCATCAGAGCTGTAATATCACAATGATTAGCAGAATAACTAACAACAGTCTTGTTTTTAAGCTTCAAATGGTTCAAATTATGAGCTATGTAACAAAGGTAACAAAATATTACTACAGAAGTCGGAAATCGCAAAGTTTTGTTAGTTTATGCCATTAAAAAAATTCTTAATTCTATAGTCATAGTTTAAAATAATAAAAAAACCTCTTGGGAATTTTGAGGAACATTGCCGGAAAACTCCCGGCAGTGGGAATATTCCCAAGTGTACATCACTAGGCAATTCTACACTCATTTATACTCTTTTATGGGATTCATTTCCTGAAAAAAACAAAACTGAAACATTTGTATTTACCTACCGAGAAATCAACGATAATAACTTTCATACGCTCGTTCCACGACTTTGAATGTTGATTTCCAAGTTTGAGGCGCTGCGCTGGTCCTACTCCAAGATAAACTGTGCCGTTGGTAGGGGTGGCGAGTCACGAAATTAAATTTACTTTTCAAGATTTCACTTTTAACTAAGTGAGTTGCTGGGTGTGTCCTAGTACTGCTCCGTGCTCGTAGCGCTCAGACTAAAAAATGATATGCCTAAAATAGGACGCAAAATAAGGTAATACACTTAGAGCATTATGCTCTAAGGCATAAGGCTTAGGTTAAATGCTCTAGGTTAAATGCTCTAAGCTATGGCTATACTTATGAGCTAAGTAGTTCTTACAATAGAAAATCGACTAAAGTAGCATCTCTAGCAAGAACCGTATTCTCCTGTCAATAGGTTAAATGCTCTAAGCCTGTCAAACTTTAATAAACAAACTTAACTTACAAAGCGCATTATTTATACGTCAGTGCGCATCACTAATCAGTTCAGTAATTAATACGACGCTGCTCTCGCTTTTGTTCTGATTTTAATTTAACAAATAATTAATAAAAAATGACTGAAAACAAGAGCTTTAATGTTTCTAATGCGAAGAATAGGTGTCGGGCTTGCCTTCAGGTAGCGGAAAAAGTGTATCCAATGACCACTTTGGAAATAAACGCTTATCAAAATATTTCTGAAAAGGTTATATTTTTGAATCAGTATTATCAATCTTAGCCATAATTTAAGTTATAATAGTCTATTTTGGTTGAACGGCCTGTGTTTCTGCCCTAAACAACTGTGTCAAACCTGTCACTAAAACATATTTGTTA
The DNA here is from genome assembly GCA_951799385.1 of Hyppa rectilinea. Classification (NCBI taxonomy): domain Eukaryota; kingdom Metazoa; phylum Arthropoda; class Insecta; order Lepidoptera; family Noctuidae; genus Hyppa; species Hyppa rectilinea. Next base: position 8,574,904 of record OX637330.1, on the reverse strand, counting down.
ATATGCTGTTGTTGCACCTATAAATATTTTTTTTCAGGTGATCAGCGAATATCACAACATGAATCTCTGTGTGCTATGCAGATGGATGTTAAAGAAATGTATAAAGTTTACACATCAATGTGTAAAAGCTAATGAAATATTAAATCAGACTGTGGAAGATGTATGTATTGGTTTATTTTTTACTTTTTAACACTTTCACTGCCCAGTACAAACTATTTTCAACTTATTTCTGGCAACCCTAGTAGCACGTTTTGATTTGAACCCGGTAGGCTGGTGCGGGGCATGGTCACAAGCCACATACATACATCAATTTATATGTAGGATGCGGGAGCTTGGCAGTGAAAGTGTTAATAGACTACCAAAAAGGTGGAGTGTATATGTTTTTTTTTATAGAATAGAAGGGTAACTAATATAGTTATTGCCCGGTTAAGGGATTGATAGTCGTTTCTTCTTATTATTATGTTTATTAATAACGAAATCAAGTAAAATAGTTGTTTTAATGTAACTTTACCATATTTTTTATAGGAAAATCAGTCATTTGTTTATATATCTTTAGAAATAAAATAATAAAAAATCAACAAAAGCAAAACCTCTAAAATCACAGTAATTGCCCAGCAGACATAGTAATTGTCATACATAATGAACAGTTATTGTCCACCTAGCAGTTATCATTAATTTACGTCTTATTCTTATAATAATACTTAAAAATTGAGATCTCTTCGAGCCTTTTGAACATTTAAATATAATTCTTCGCAATCAGAATTCGTATCATTGACAGAATCATTAATTTTATAACAAAAATGACATAAAAATAGCAACATATCAGCATCACCAGGGATGTTACTTTTATGGTGTTCTGGAATACATCTTTGTTTTGTAATTTAAGATAAGATAAGATAAGTCTTTATTTGCTTTAAACATGGTATAATGGTGTTACAGTTTTAAACAATGTCCACATGTTTAGCTATACAGAATATCAATTGCATGCAAAATAATAATCATGTCAAAACAACAGTAAATATCAATTAAATCATTCAAATTATTAGATGAATATAATGTTATAAAATGTCAAAGAAATCTTTAATGTCATAGAAATTATGTCCAATCAGCCACTTATACAGTTTATTTTTAAATGAATTATAATTATTTATACATTTGAGTTCTTTCGGAATTTTGTTGAAAATGCGTAGGGGGAGAGGGGGGCACATTGATTCACGGGGCACATTGGTACAGTATCTATATCTCAAAACCGATAAACGCTACACAGTCCGGCACATCCTTAGAATGCTCAAGGACATTCACAAGAATGACAGTTGTGACACCGCTCGCCGCCAGTTTGCCGTTGGGCCTCAACGGTCACTAACGTGTTGAAAGTGGCGTGCGCCGCTGCCTACAAAATAAATACGTGAAATGTAATTGTGTCTCAGGAGGATACTCTTAGTTGTTTTTGTTATTATTTATTACTAAAGGTAAGTAAATATAGTTATTATTGTATTTTAAAATGTTTTTGATTGCAAGATTATTATATATTTGATAAAATTAATTGTTTGTGGAAAAAGTCCTTTGGGGCACTTTGATACGGTAATGATACGTATCAATCTGCCCCTTTATTGTATTAAAGTGTCAAAAATAATAGTTTATTTTATTGTTTTTTTTTTTTTTTCAGAAAATGGTGCGCACGTACAAACCCAAAACTGATAGAAAAAATATCAATGAAGAAAACATTGAAGATGCAATACGTGAAGTATTGTCAAAGACTTTATCTATACGCAAAGCAGCCGACAAATATGGCATCAAAACTGCAACCCTACAACATCGCATAGAAAAATCCAGAAATTTTTTAATTTATATGAGAGTTTTTATGATTATTTTTGTTAAATTTTTTATGTTTGTTTAATTTTTTAGGAAAACATTGTTCATTTTGATAGGAGATTCTAATATTATATTTTCATTAACAATATTCAATGTTAAAGTCTGATTACTTAGTAAGTATATAACTGATTATATAATTAAGAAAATAACAGAGAATTAGTCTTGTTCTATGATGACAATATTGCTTTTTTGTGATTATATTCCTTAAGTAACTTATGAGACTGATTATGGCTAATGTGCACACTTAATAAAAAGTATTTTGCGATCTCAATCAATAAAATTGTTTTATTTCTTAATTTTAAGTAACAATACAGTTTATTTTGGGTTTTTAGTCAGTTTAAATTTGTATTTCATATGGATCTAAAATACCTATCAAACTGCCCCACCCCATGTATCAAAGTGCCCCACTGGTGGGGCAGAATGATACAAAAATGATTTTTTCTTAAAATCAGTTTATCTCTATACGTCGCCAGTTTTTGCGGTTTTTGCGTAGCCAAAATATAAGCTGACATATCAGCCAATGCACACATCAAAACAAATATTTAAATATAATGCTTTATGGTCCTCAGAAAAGAGATAAAATTTTTGTGTATCAAAGTGCCCCCCCTCCCCCTACACACATCACAAGGCAACTTTTAGCATACTTGGCTGATTTAGGATTCTCCTTCGTTACAAGTCTGTGTGGATCTTTTGTTGGACGAGAGATTATTTCATAAGCTTTTCTGAACAATCCCTTATTACTGTAGACAAAGTTACAGATTGCGTATATATAAAGTGCAGGAAGTGGTAACAGACCAAGTTTTTTAAAAAATGGCTTACAAGATTCATCAGAACGAAGTCTGCAAATGGCCCTGATGCACCTTTTTTGTGCAATGAATGCTCTGTCTTTATCGGTACTGTTCCCCCATAAGATAAGCCCGTATAATTATTACATTCTTTTTTACTTTTCTCATTCTTCTTCACTTCTCTCTCCAATTTTTTCTGTTCTTTTTCTTTCAATTGATTTTCCTTATCTGTCTGCTTTTTCTTTACTGCTAACTTGAATTTTTCTGATGCGATAGCAAACGGCTGTCGCTCTACTTGTCGTTTTCCTTTTCTTATTGGGGTTTTTGGATATACTAGATATTCTCCAAAAGCGGATTTTATTTTTACCAACTTTGGACTCTCAAGGGTAGTAGCGTCTGGAGTAACGAGGTCAGACTGAAATTCCGAATGATTTTGAGTTTCAGAGTGATCAGCCAGAAAAATATTTTGTTCACAATTAGATGTTCCAGGTAGACTATGTAAGTAATAGGGGATTTGCTCAGTTTTGGATGTGCTAGGGATGCTGATTCATTCGGCTGGAGGGACTTCAATTGGGTATATAACTTGTTCTGCACCTAATATTTCAGCAATTTGATTGTTGCTATCTGGATTCAAAATAGTTGGAGATTTAGCTCTATTTTCAACAAAATCGAGAGACTGGGAACTCTTTGTTTGAGACTCATTTTCCAATGTTCCAACAGATGTATCAGCAGTTTGACCATTATTTTGAAATCCTCTCCAGAGCTTATAAATTATAGCCAGGTACCTATCAGTGGTATTAAATGATTTATCTTCAAAATTTGTGCAAAGAGAGGCTCCTGTTATATTCCGGAATGTCTCGTATGTAATTGTAGCATTGTCGAGAATTCCCTTTGAAGACTCTGGCTGAATAACAACATCTTTACCTAAACACTTCGAGTAATTTATGGAATCGGGATTAAAAGGGCAAAGACCACACGTTCTAAAACCATTTATCAATATATATCCGGCCTCAGACTTACTGTAACCACTTCGTAGAGTATAGGAGCAAAATTTAACTTTGTTATCCCTTTATTTTGATTTGATAGTTGCCATTTCTTCAGATACTTTCTCCAGCCCATTTTCAGAGGTCTAAATGCAGAGACGTCAGCTGGCTGGATTATTCTTGTAGCATTGGGGTACAAAGCTATCAACTCTATTTGCAGATGCGTACATAGCTGGCTTAGATGATAATTTAAATGTGTTTTGTGGCCATCAACATATAGAATGACAGGAAATTCGACAGATTTGCTTACAAAGTAGGGATGAAAAACATTTGCTATAAATTCGTAAAATATTTCGGTAGTCATCCAACCATTATCTGATTTTCCAATACCCCATCCTTCTGGTATGGATTCACATATTTTTTCAGGTAGTCTCTGGTAGGGATATACAATAAACGGGCAGCATACGTCACCTGCAGCTGAGAACGTGAATAATGCCGTAATAGACTCTTTCGCGTTAGAATGTTCGATGTTGTAAACATTTTTAGAGCCCTTCTCTGCTATAACAAGTCCTGAACTTAGGCAAATTTGAAAATTTGTCTCGTCTGCATTGAAAACTCTACTGGGTTGGCTGAGAACCTCAATGAAACCTTTTTCTTCAGCGTATGAACGTATTTCATCAAACCGGGGATGGTTTGATGAAATACGTTCATACGCTTATCTCTTTTTCGGAAACACATGAACTTGCTTTTGTGACTCCTTCCGAAGTTCTGATGCTTAACCTTGGGTGTCTCTTTAAAAAATCCTTCCACCATCCAATCCCAGGCCTGTTATTGGTAAAAGGATTTGGTCTTGAGTTATCGACTAAGAATTTTTGTACGCTGTCTAACACATTGTCTTTGTTTTTGGGAAAACCTTTTCGAGCAGATGTAATTAACCAATCTTCAATAATCGATTCTTCGCTTGGAGTCAAAATTGGAGATGGGCCCAGACTGGTTTTATGGCCCGGGTTACGTTTGTAAAAGCGAGGTGTTGACCTCGGGATACCGTACTTTTGAGAAATTTGGCGATCTGACAATTGCTGTTCATTATTTTGAACTTCAGCTATTGCCTTCTGAAGGTTTTCTTGAGAGTATTTTAATTTAGGCACCTTTGGCATTCTGAAAGAAACGATTAGAAAAAATTAGAAAAATAAATAAGGATTAATATACAACTATTGACCGGGCAATAGCTGTATCTATTGTCAGTGACAATAGCTACATAATGATATGGCAATAACTAAAATTATTAGAATTTTGGTACAGTGATTGCCCACCCCCTTTTAAAACTTTACGAAAAAAGTAACCGTTATTCCAAGTAGTTAGATAGGCACTTAAATATCTTTTTTATCGAATAACATTAATCACAAAACATTTAACACAGAAAAAGCCAACAAATAATGCAATTTTGAAACAACTATCCTTAAGAAAAATCACAAGAAACTTACTTTTTTTGGACGAGCTGCACACCTGTTACATCAAAATCGGTTATGACATTTAAAAAATAAAATGTTGCCAGTTATTGAAATTTAAAATGCTACTATATAAATATTAGTAACAACTATAGTTATTAAATTTATACTATCCCTTTAAAAATTACCAAAAAAACGGACTGCTTCTTAATGTTGGCAATCACTATATGCTGGGCAATCACTATAGTGGTTACCCAATATAATATTTTTGTTTGCCTTGAAACATGGTCATGCCATCTAATCTCTTCAGCATTGACTGAGAAGGCGTCAGGCATTAAGTCCGCCTTTGAACCTTTATTGTTTGTAAAAACCGGCCTAGTGTGAATCGGACTCGCTTACATAGAGTTCCGTACCATCACTATATAGTATAAAACAAAGTCGCTTTTTCTGTCCCTATATCCCTATGTATGCTTAAATCTTTTAAACTACGCAACGGATTTTGGTGCGTTTTTTTAATAGATAGAATGATTCAAGAGGAAGGTTTATGTGTATAATTTGTCGACATATTATGCGGGCGAAGCTGGGGGCGGAAGCTAGTTATCTATAAAAAAAAACAAAACAAATACGTTTGTTGTATGGGAGCCTCCTTAAATATTTATTATAGTCTGTTATTTAGTATTGGTTGTTATAGCGGCAATAGAAATACATCATCTGTGAAAACAACTGTCACGGTTCATGATATATAGCCTGGTGACAGACAGACAGCGGAGTCTTAGTAATAGGGTCCCGTAATACCCTTTCTCATTCTACTCATCGCTTTTCAGGATATTAATACCAGCCTCTTACACCAACAATCCTCAATGTACAACTTAAAAACATGTACCCTCGAAGTTCATTACTTGGGACCGGTAAACGACAGACATCACGCAGATTTCAATGATGAAACAAAACAAGATGGAATGCTCCAAGATGATAGTATAAGTGATGATGATGAAATACCTTTGGTGATGTTGCAGGAAGAATGTAAGAATAGAAGCGGGGAGTCAGACAGTAATGAGGTATTTATGTTTTTTTTAAATCATCCACCAGGTTAAGCTACGCTAGCCGAGGTTGGTTACTGGATGGGTGACCATCTTTACATCATCATCTTCTGTATAGCCTTTCCCAACTATGTTGGTCGGCTTCCAGTCTAACCGGATGCAGCTGAATACCAGTATTTTACATGGAGCAACTGCCTATCTGAGATCCACAACCCAGTAACTGGGCAATGCTCTCTGTCTCTCTCTCTCTCTCATAGAAAGCAAGCCAGTTATTTTCGTTTCGTCTTTCTATTTCGCATTGAACAGTGTGGTGTCGCGACGATTATTTTTGGAACGAAGTTCCTTATCGCGCGTTGCGAAAGGGGGCTAGACAGAAATAAGTTGTAACGACACTTTTTTTTGGAGTAAAATATGATGTCTTTTTAATCAATATTTTTTGATTGGTTAATTTTAGATCAGATTTTTTTAATTATTATAACTTAAAAGAAATAAAATTTTATTACAATTCCTTCACTAATTAATCGAAAGGAACTACGTTCCATACGGGTGTCCCTTGACACTTCTCAAGTTTTTTCTGGAACGAAGTTCCTTATCGCGCGTTGCGTAAGGGGGCTAGACGGGAAAAATAAGACCAAAAGTTGTAACGACACTTTTTTTATAGTTATAAGTAAGTAAGTAAGTAGGCAAGTAATCATTTATTTGTATAGAATGTAGGTGTTTACAATTGGTGTTACAGATATATACAGAATCCTTGTACATTCTGCCTACTTAGGCATACAAACATTTATGAGCGACATTTGCTCACGATAGCCTTAAAACTAATATAACGTTAGTAACATAAATTTTAATTAATAGAAGGATCATTTAAGAATTCTTGAATCGAGTAATAACAATTATTTAACAATATATTATTTACAACAATTATTTAAATAAGCCGCCGCCGTACTTCGTTCCAATTAATTGAAAGGAACTTCGTTCCATCCGGGTGTCCCTTGACACCTCTCGAGTTTTTTTTGTCTAGATAGTATGTTACTGTGGAAGGTTTGAGGACCTTCGCTGAGGGAGCTCAGTGGTTGAGCGTCTGTTTAGTGTATAAGGAAGACTTGCTGGGCTATTGAAGCAAACACACAGACCGTGAACAGCATATTATATTATATCGAATACATCTGCCAAGCCCCGCGGCCAAAGACAGAGTCCTGCCTTTTTTTTTTAATTTACGCTTGAGTACAGTCAGTTTTTAATGTTTTAATTGGTATTATTGGTATAACGTGATGTGTTTCGTAATGTTAATTACTTCTCATACGATAAATGCGTAGAGTCAAGTTCTTCCAACTGAACAGACAGCTGTGCTGCTGGGGAGTTTGTTGCGCCACTTATTCTTCCAGCTAAAGCACTAGGAAGTGGTGAAGGGTGGGCGTTTTTGGGGGACTGTCTTATGTAACTTTGACCTTCAAAAAGTGCTGATTTTCAGCCTAATTTAAATAAATGACTATTGATTTTAGATTTCCTGTCACTTGTAAAAAAACCTATCAATCTATTCTATTCATAATTCAAAGCTTCGAATGCTGTCAGATTATTTATTTATTTATTTATTTATTTATTGTAGGAGAACCAACAGCTATAACAAATGGATAACAGTGGTAACATGCAACACAGAGCCAATAACAGGTTCCCACGGATAAAAATAGGATAAGTAGTAGAGAACTTAGGATCTAACAAGCACGTGACAAATAAAAACAAGTTTAACTAAGTACGGTAAATAAAAGATTATGGCCCTTCGAAAAAGCTCGCATTCAACTGACTGCGTACAGAGTAGGATTTGGTAATAAATGGGTCGAATGAAAACTCTTTACAAATAGTATTAAAGTCCTTGCTCGCTCTCACCATATATGAGTTTTGCCTATAATTTGAATGAGAAAAGGGAATGGACATAGGTGGATTAAATCTAACTGACCGTTGGGGTACATTGAAATAAAGTTTATTCAGGAGATCAGGACAATCGATCTCGTTAGATAAAATTTTCATAAGAAACACGCAATCTGCTAGTCGACGACGATTAATGAGTGGCTGTAAATGAAATTTCCTACAAAGGTTTATATAATTATCAGAATGGTATGGTATACGTAGCCGAAAACATAGGAAACGAATAAATCTTTTTTGAATATTCTCGATCCGATCGATATATTTATGGTAACACGGGTTCCAAATTTGTGACGCATATTCAAGATGACTTCTAACGAAGGAGCAATAGAGGATCTTTAGAGTTTTGGCCTTCTTGAAGCACCCCGCGAGTCTCATAACAAAACCCAGCGACTTTGAAGCTTTAGCCACTACTTGCTCAATGTGCACGTTAAACAACAGTTTGGAGTCATGAAAGACACCTAAATCACGTACACCGTCGCACCTCTGTAATAATTGCCCTTTAAGTTCGTAGGTTGTTGGGAGAGGTATGCGTTTCCTGCTAAATGATATAACTGAACATTTATTAGGGTTCAAATCCAGTTTATTAATTGAACAATAATCATCCAATCGCGCCAGGTCGGACTGCAGAGCAACCATGTCGTCTTCTGATGATATTGCAGAGAATATCTTCATGTCATCAGCAAAGCAAAGTAAATTAGAATTATGGAAACACGAGTCGATGTCGCTTACATAGATAATAAAAAGCAGTGGACCCATCAAGGAGCCTTGGGGAACACCACTAGGAACTGAAACCCAGCTCGACATGTAGTTGCTGATGACCACGGCCTGAGATCTGTTTTCAAGGTAAGAAGCAAACCAGCGAAGCAGATCACCTCTGATACCATTGTTAAAAAGCTTTGCTTCGAGAATATTGTGGTCGATTCTGTCAAAGGCTTTACTATAATCTGTGTAAACGACATCGACTTGTGCTCCAACGTCCATTTGGGCTGTTAAAAAGTCATTGAGTAAAGCCAGGTTAGATACAGTTGAACGACCCCTAAGAAAACCGTGCTGAGAAGGGCTAAAAGACTGATTAAGCGCTGCGTAGACTTGATCGTAGATGATCCTCTCAAAAACTTTAGCCAGAATGCACAGTTTGGAGATGGGTCTGTAATTGACTATTTCATTTTTGTGCCCCTTCTTATGCACCGGCGTTACGAAGGCAGACTTCCAGATTTGGGGAACACAACATGAAGATAGCGATTTCTTAAACAATAGGGACACTGGTAAGGCAATGCTTTTAGCACATCCAATCAGCAATTTAGGTGATAAGTGGTCTGGACCAGCAGATTTAGATGGATCAAGTTTACTTAACAACTTAGCTATTACATTTAGGTCAATCTCGATTGAGTGAATATCCGATGATATATTGGAACTTGTAGCAGTTTGGGGAGAATACAAAGTATTAGGCACGTCATTGATTGGATCAAGAAAAGTAGAATAGAAGTGAGAAGAAAATGCATTACAAATAGATTCAGGAGAGGAAACTGTCACATCACCATACTTTAGAAAACTGGGCATTGCACTGGACTTAGAACGCTGTTTCACAAAGCTCCAAAAGCGCTTAGGATTATTTTCAATGGAGGCTTCTGTAATTGCTAAGTAGCTATTGTAACAATCCGCTTCAAGTTTATTAACCCGCTCACGTAGATGCCTAAAGGTTGCCTGATCCGAAAGCCTGCCATACCTTTTAAATTTACTGAGGTATTTAGCCTTCTCTTTAATCAAGCGCTTAAGTGCCGGGGTGTACCAAATAGGGTATGAGCTGTGAAAAACTGTCATAGTAGGAACAAATCTATTTTGAATGTCCGATATAGTAGCATAAAAGTAGTTTACGGCATCACCAATCGACATGTCCAAAAATACGTTAATCCAATCAATAGCGGCTATTTCTCTGTTCATGGACGTAAAGTCAGCCTTACCGTAAAGATACCTAGTAAAAGGGGCGGGAGTTAAGTAGTTGTATTCGGCAAAGCTCACTTCGACGCTAAGAGCTGGATGATATTTATCGACAGGTGATAAAGGCACTAAACATTCACTTACTGAAACAATGTCATTACATAAAACTAAATCTAGGATTTTACCGTATTCGTTTAATATACCATTCCATTGATTTAAACCCAAAACACGCAGTTCATCCGTAAGCATGTACTCATCACTACTACAAATGCTTACAGGTAAAAATATGTTATTATTTAATTGCCACGAAATACCACTCAGATTAAAATCACCAATAACTAAATAATTATCAGTTGGATTGTTTAACATTATGTTACTTAAGTTTTGGAGAAAATTTGATAGTTGGTCAGAAAAAGAATAACCACGGTTTTGTTTGCACAGATAGATTACACAAACATTCAGTTTAAAATAATTCCTCGAGTTAGGTTGGCGTACACTCAAAGTGGCCCACAAGTCTTCGGCCGAGGAGTGAAATAACGGCTGGGGAACCGCAGACATACACTTGCGGACAGCTATCAAGACACCACCACCACGAGACTGACCTGTGAGAGAATAATCCCGGTCGCGACGCCATACAATGTTTAACGTTCAACATTACCAGCCATGTTTAACATAAGGTTTCACTCAGGCTCTACAGTACCGTGGGATAAATTCTAGAAAATAATAATAATTTCTATAATATCCACACAGGCAAACCGCTTACTGAAGCTAAAAAAAAATAATTAAATTTTTAATTTCTTCTTGCAAATATTTTCAGATGAAACTAGAGTTAGAGATCAAAGAAGAACGGGATGTAAAAGAAGAGTTCAAAGAAGACTTCTGTCCTAAAGTGAGAAGTAAAAAGAAGAAGAAAGAAGTGAAAGAAGGCTTCTCTTCGCGAATGGTACAGGAGACTGATGAATATGTTGTCATTAAACTAACTAAGAAACAGGTGAGAGTTTATCTAGTGTAACTTGACTAGCTTGTTGTTAGGTGCCCGCACATTTTTTTACAAATGGTTGAAGAATGTGTGGGATATGACGGGTGGTTGGTTTAGCTTCTGATCGAACAGCTCGCCCTTTTTTTTTGTTTTAAGGCTGAGAAATCATCCAATGACTACTCCCGCTCTGGGTGGAGCGGAAGGGAGTGTCAGACTCTTACTGACTAAAACCCATCCATGTTCCTTCCTTAGCCCTTTATGTTCCGGGGTACAGTCCGCGAGGTATAAGCTGAGCTTTGCATTTGTGTGAGTGTACATGGATAGTGTAGGTGTGATAACCGGGCTTAGGCGCGGCGCCATTTTCGCCCGGTAAAAACCGGTTTAAACTGATTTTGGGTAACCGGCCTGAGGCGCGGCGCCATTCTGTCTCACATTCTGTCATCACTCCCACTAATGCAAAGCTCAGCTTATACCTCGCGGACTGTAGCGGTAACCCTTTAGGACAATCCCGCTTAAACTTCAAAGGCCGAAAGTGCTTGTAACTTAGGCGGTATAATCAGCCTATAATGTCCCATTGCTGGGACTGAAGCCTCCTCCATAGCCCGTGTGGTTGTCGAAAATGATCCCACAGGAACATACTACCCGGATAAAAAGTATCTTATGTGTTATTCTAGACTATAATCTATCTCTAGGGCCAAATATCCTCCAGATCCGTTCAGGACTTTTTGAGTGAAGAAGTAACATACAAACACACACACACAAACTTCTGCCTGTATAATATTAGTGTGGTTCTTCTTCTTCGTGTCAGTTTTTATGCTGCCCATGGGCCTCTGACTTAGCATCACATGCTGTTGAGAAATATCTCTCAGACATTTTCCTCACGATGTTTTCCTTCACCGATTTTAAGCAAGTGATAACTATACAATACGCACATGAATCCGAAAAATCACAGGTGCGTGCCTTGGGTTCGAACTCGAGACCTATGAATGTGCAGTCTGCCGGTCACATCACTAGGCTATCACTGCTATCATTTAGTCACATTAGTGTGGTTATGTTGCAGGTATTAGCAGAGCTGGCAGAGAGAGCTAAAGCGGAGTCTTACGTAAGATCTCCATACAAATGTGAGAAGTGTGTGAAAGGATTCAATTTCGAAGAGGTGCTGACCGCTCACATGGTGAAACATACTCGGGTGAGTGTGATAATCACAGATATAGATAGACATAGATAACGCAAGAGCAACTACTTCGCGTGCCTAGCTTACGTACAAAAATCGTAAGTGGTCACTTTCGCGCTCAGTCTGCATCGGTATACAGCGCTAGTCGGATCATCATACATCACTAAATAGTGCTTGTGACGTCATAATAGGTAGTCAAAAATGGCACGCTTGGTTTTCGATCATCATACATCACTAAATAGTGCTTGTGACGTCATAATAGGTAGTCAAAAAATGGCACGCTTGGTTTTCATACAGATCGTGATACTTGCGTTATCTATGTCTATCTATATCTGTGGTGATAATTAATATAAATGATCGTTACGTGAAATCTGAAAGTCTGGCAGCCAGTCTTACCAAGGGGTATCGTATTGCCGCTCCATGTAAAATACTGGTATTCAGCTGCATCCGGTTAGACTGGAAGCCGACCCCAATATAGTTAGGAAAAGGCAGGCAGATGATGATGATGATCGTTACGTGTAATATGACAACGTTGCATTTTCTTAGCTTTAAATATACTACTCTGTCAAGAAAGTACCGGGAAAAGATCAATAATACACAAAATGTCTGGTATTCATCCAAATTTATTTTATCACCTTCAAAGTATGCTCCTTTAGAAACGATACACTTGCGCCAACGAATAATCCATTCATCAAAACATTTTTTAAACGCTGCTTCCGGAATTGAGTTCAGTTCTCGCCGCGAATTCTCCTTTATGTCTTCTATCGATTGAAAACGGATGCCACGAAGTGGTAATTTGAGTTTAGGAAAAAGAAAAAAGTCAGCAGGAGCCATATCTGGTGAATATGGTGGTTGCTGGATGGTATTTGTTGAGTGTTTGGTCAAAAATTCGTTCACAATGATAGCCTTGTGCGAAGGCGCATTGTCGTGGTGCAAAATCCAAGAATTTTCTTTCCACAAATCTGGCCTTTTTCGTCGAATTTGCTCTCTTAAACGCCGCATAACGCTCAAATAATATTCTTTATTTACCGTTAGACCTTCCGGTAAGAATTCAGAGTGCACAACACCGCGATAGTCAAAGAAAACAGTCAACATGACTTTGACTTTTGATCGACTTTGGCGTGGTTTTTTCGGTTTCGGTTCAGTTGGAAGGCGCCACTCCGAAGCTTGTTGACTAGTTTGCATGTCAAACTCGTAAACCCACGTCTCGTCACCAGTAACAATGCGTTTCATGAATGTTGGGTCCGAACTGACTCGTTCTAGCATGTCCTCAGCGACTTTCATGCGATTGAGTTTTTGGAGAAAATTCAGATCTTTTGGGACTAGCCGAGCAGCAACATGTTTCATACCCAAATGATTAGTTAAAATGGTACGGATCGACTCGTGAGATACAGAAAGTTCGGCGGCTATCTCTCTCAGAGTTGAATGGGGATTTTCAGTCACTATTTTCTTCACTTTTGCGATGTTAACTTCAGTTGCAGACGTTGACGGCCTACCAGAGCGAGGCAAATCTTCCATCACATCTCGACCGGTTTTGAACGCTTTGAACCACTCATAAGCACGAGTTTTTGATAAAGTCGATTAACCGTAAGCCTTCTGTAACATTTTCAGTGACTCCGAACACGAAATTCCATTGGCGATGCAAAATTTAAGACAAACTCTTTGTTCGATATTTTTGTCCATTATGAAATTCGCAATACACACTATATATGATATTACTAGAACAAGCACTGTATTTAATATAAATAACAGATGCAACTCAAACTCCGCGCCAAAATGGAAAACAGTTGTGCCAATCTAACAACTACAAAAAAACAAAAATTTGAATTTGGATCCATAAACAAATCATCCATTCCCGATACTTTTTTGACTGAATGTATGTGCAGTTGGTTAGGTTAAACGAGGGACCATACATTTATGTAAAATGTATGGAACAGCTCATATATTTTTCGCGATTTCAGGGTTCATCCCATAGTAAAAGTTGTTCGTAACGATGAGTAGAATGCTCCCACGAAATTCTTACAGTTCATTTTTTAACACCTTATAAAAACCTTGAGTTAATATTGTAAAGAGGAAAGATTTGATTGTTTGCATTGAATAGGCTACGAAACTACTGAACCGATTTGAATAATTCTATCTATTAGATACACTATCCCCGGGTGACATAGGCTATTAATATTATATTTTCAAAATAATTAGGGACCCTTACTAAAACTCCAATAATGTACCCCAAGGTGTAAAAAAAACATCCACTACATCATAATAATCATCATTCTCCTGCCCTTATCCCAATTCATTTGTGCTCGGCGCAACATGTCATTTTCTTCCATACTTCTCTATTAGTCGTCATCTCGGTAGTCACTCCCTTTCTAGCCATATCATCTTTCACACAATCCATCCATCGTTTCTTTGGTCTTCTTCTACTTGTATGACCACATTCATACTCACAACTCTCCTGACAACATTTTCCTCATTCCTCCGCATAACATGCCCGTACCATGACAACCGATTTCCACACAACTTTCAGTCACCGGTGTCTCTTTCAGACTAGGCTATAAATTATATTAAAAGAAATTTAGGGATCCTTACTAAAACCTCAATAATGTAACCCAATGTGTAAAAACGACATCCTCCCGCGGGCGGAACTTAGTGGGATATAAAAAAAAACACGTTCTGATTTTTTTTTTTCATATCTTTTACTAGGAGCACGGTACATATGTATGCGACATGTGCACTCAGTACTGCCCCAGCCCGGTGTCCTTGAGAGGACACATTAAATCACATACGACGAGGTAAGTCTCCCTGCTGCCCTTATTTCAATTTATAATATAAAACATCACGTCTTGAATCCCCAGAGTAATGTAGACCCCCACTTGTACCTTTAGTACACCCCCACTTCGAAATTTATGTTTAAGTCACATGTAATAGTGATCTATCAGGTTAAGCTACGCTTCCCGGGGTTGGTCCGTGGATGGGGACAGAGAAAGCGACTTTGTTTTATACTATGTAGTGAAGCATAAGGTTCATGATCAATTGGGAATATTTGATAGCTTGAAATAGCTTGATATGCGGCGAGTGTACTATAGGTAAGCTTCTGTCTTATCTTTCAGGGATTACACGCGTGATGCAATTTTTTAAAGAAAGAGAAAAAGAAGAAAGATTAAGTAAAAAATGTTTATTCTGCACTAACAAAACGCAGATTTGTAAAAAATGTTTATTCTGCACTAACAAAACGCAGATTTGTAAAAAATGTTTATTCTGCACTAACAAAACGCAGATTTGTAAAAAATAAACTTAGTAACTAAATACCTACACCCGTGTAAAGCAGCTAAAAAACCGTTTATGTTTATTTACATAATTTTACTTGTTAAACTCGGGGAAATTAATTATTTTACAGATAAAAAATATATAGAATCACTACATAGTATAAAACAAAGTCGCTTTCTCTGTCCCTATATCCCTATGTATGCTAAAATCTTTAAAACTCCGCAACGAATTTTGATGCGGTTTTTTTAATAGATAGAGTGATTAAAGAGGAAGGTTTATGTGTATAATTTGTCGACATATTATGCGGGCGAAGCCGCGGGTGGAAGCTAGTTATAATATAAATCATTACATAATCATACGATAACACGGCCCGCCCCTCCAAAATTCAAAACGTTTGAAAGTATTTGTGACAGTAATCACATGTCGCTGCCGGCCTGCTACTAAACACGAATACTTACAACTACATACAAACTGTTTCGTGAGGATGTGACTACAGACATTGAAACAGTAACTTGGAGGGGCGCACCATGTTTTCGTAGTTTATCTCCACTGTTTTCGTCTCGGATGTGAGAAAGAATCAACATTTCAGATATAAATGCAAATTATGCGACCATGTGCGCCTCTCGCGGCAGCATCTGCTTGAACATCACGCGATCAACCACACGCAAGGAGCCACGACTTACACTTGCGATAAGTGCCGCTTTAGTACCAAGTGAGTACCATCCCATAATTAAGGTGAAAACTAATGTGGGCTGCACTGTCGCTTCCCTCTTAACCTTTTGAACGCCAGAGTATAAAGGCACGCGCGTGCCCTCCACGCCAAGCTACAAATTTATTTCTTCTTGTTATCTTGAATTTCCCAATATCCATGGTGTCTTTTAATTTGTTTCATGTCATTAAATACGTAAGAGAGCTTCAATTTGTAAGATATCTATATAAACACACACAAAAGTAATGATTTCATTGTTTCGTTCGTGTTATTTCGTTTATACGCTTGAGTACAGTCAGTTTTCAATGTTTAAATTGGTATATTGGCGTGTGCTAGCTGACATGTGGCAAATTATTGATTTTATTGTGATGTGTTTCGTAATGTTAATTACTTCTCATACGATAAATGTGTAGAATCAAGTTCTTCCAACTGAACAGACAGCTGTGCTGCTGGGGAGTTTGTTGCGCCACGTCTTGTTCCCAGCTAAAGCACTAGGAAGTGGTGAAGGGTGGGCGTTGGGGTTGGGGGACTGTCTTATGTAACTTTGACCTTCAAAAAGTGCTGATTTTCAGCCTATAAATGACTAGATTTTTTGATTTTGTTATTTGTATTTAGAGTGTCGCCGACAGCGTCCATATAAATGTTTTTTCTTTCGTTATTTCTTTCAAAGTTACGTTTTTTCGTTTTCCAGTAAGCGTACAATAATCCAACGCCACGTGAAGACGCACGCAGTCAGTGCCCGCCACGCTTGCCATCGCTGTGGCAAACTCTTCAACACTATTGAGTCTCTCAGAGTGCACACGACGTAAGTATTATTCTGCCTAGCCTTGTCCCAACTTCTTCTTCTTTTCGTGTCTATGGTATTTTTAAATTTTGGAATGAAGTTCCTTATCGCGCGTTGCGTAAGGGGGCTAGACGGAAATTAAGACCAAAAGTTTTAACGTTATTTTTTTTCGAGTAATATAATCAAATAAAAATCTTTTTAATCAATATTTTTTGATTGGTTAATTTTAGATCAGATTTTTTTTGTTTATTGTAACTTAAAAGATTTTTGACCAGTAGGTTGCCATATGTAGGTATCGCGGCATTCTTTAGGTCATCCGAGGTGCAGGTGATCGGGCACTTAGGACACTCCAGCAGATGGGGCATGGTCTGGTCAGATGCTCCGCAATCAATTTGTCCCAACTATGGTGGTGGCTTCCAGTCTAACTGGATGCAGCTGAATACCAGTATTTTACATGGAGCGACAGCTTATCTGACCTCCACAACCTTCAACTGGGCAATACGATAACCCTTGGTAAGACTGGCTGTCAGATTTCCGGGCTTCTGACGACTGTCAAAGATGCACAAATGACAGCCGGGACCAACGGCTTAAAGTGCTTTCCGATTCACGGAGGAGTCTCGATATGTAAAGTTGGTCACCCATCCACGGGCAACCCCGGCAAGCGTAGCTTAACCTGATGAATCAATCCGTGCGGCTGTTGATTACTTAGCCACGGAGGTCCTTTCATTTACATAAAAAAGTTAAAAAAAAATCAACTAGACCTTCAATATATTATCCAGAACCAGCGGATTCCCTGGTCTAAGGTCTAAAGAAAAAAAGTGATCCAAATAAAGTTAAGAAAAGCGCGAATCGTATTTTGATCAACATACAACAACCTGATGCTGCCCTGCAAATATAAAAAATCAGACGAAGAATTTCACGAGCTAACAAGCGCATCCCCCTTCTAAAATACTAACAGATTAAAATATACACAGAATTGTATTGGATGTCGTATTAGTAAATGAATAAATAAGTAAATAGGCGAATAAAACTAAAAGAGTTAAGATTTATTCGAAATTTTCTAGCCAGAGACTGGCCATTGTTCTTTTCTAGAAAACAAGTGTACATACAGCATTTTTATAGTACTTACTAATCCCATGCCTATCAATAACATGACACTTGGGCAGACACCGGTAGGCACCACTGACAAGCACGTGAAAATGATAGTTTGTCAATGTCATTCATCGTAAACAAGAGACATTTTAGAAATTGAAAATACTCTCGTTTCTTCATATAACTAAAAAGACAATGATTATTTTTTGTAAGCGAGTTATACTAGAAACTACCTTTTTGGCTAAACTTTCCATTACTGGACTGGGATTTGAAAGTTCCTTATGTTGTTTGTAGATAATACTCACAAATAGAAAGCAAGCACACAGTTTTTTTTGATGCGAAAATTCACGGTTATCAATCACGAGATATAATTATTCAAAGTTTCCATACAAATTCAATTTTTAGGTTAGATAAATTACGATGGTAGACGTCAATTTGTCATTTCACGTTCCGTTTACAGTAAAGGTGTATTTTATTTGACCAAATGTCATTTTTTTTTCTTAATATTATGCAATTACATAGACTTTTTTACACAAAAAATAACGAATTTTTGTTTACACTTGGAACGGAACGCAAAGTTGCCTCTTGTTTACCGCGTTTTTTTGTGTTGCTGTCAGTGTCAGTCATCGTTTGTTGCACTTGCAGTTGAGATCGTTTTACGTACTCCTGTAAGCCTTACGTTTGACTACCATGGCGTCTCCGAAGCCCTATGCTTCTGTGTCTGAAGAGTGTAGTGAAGTGCAAGTGTTGTGAATATCCGAAAAATACCCAAAACCGCCTTGCCCTACCCCGACTCGGACAGGTTAGGTTAGAACCCTTCGTGGTTATTTCTTTTTAAACCATTGAGCCCCGCTTGTACAGGGGGGTAGCCCCCTCCCCCCCTTTACCCCCTCCCCCTCCCACCCCATAAATGCCAGCCCAGTAAAGGAAAGTATAACCACCTTTTTACATCCGATATAGTTCAATGAAATATAGTCATAAACCTGTACCGCGCAGGCGCCACGACAAATCGAAGCGCGTGCAGTGTCCGCAGTGCGACAAGCAGTTCATCTACCCCTCGCTGCTGCACAGGCACGTGCTGGCCGTGCACGAGAGGAAGGAGTACTACTGCGTCGAGTGCGATGTGCGGTTCAAGTCTGCGGTGAGTTGCTTTGTTTGTAGTTGTTTTATACCGGGTCATTGTACATTATAACGAGCAACTTGTTCGCGAAAAAAAAATCTGCTGTTCAGTGCATTTATGTTTGTCTAAAGGTCCGATTCCACCAAAATTGTGTTCAGCACATTTGTTCACAAACATTCTGCGCTGAACTCCAACAGTGGACGCAATTTTTGTAAGTGTACACTGCACATTTGTAAATGCGAAATAAACATTTGTGCCGTACACTGTGCAGTATAGTGTCGCACTGTGCCGCACACTAGTGGAATAGTGCCTTCACTCCTCAAATGTACTGAACAGATGATATTTTTTCGCGATTTCGGGTTTTTGTCCCATAGTAAAAGTTTCTCGTTATGTTCAGTACAATGACCCCTTAAGAGGTTTAAAACGACATAAATTCAACCATGTATACTTAAGAAATCATTTTGCAGGCATGCATGCTCTCAACGGCCCATGGGCAGTATAAAAACTCTGACACCATGTTAGTCACCAACCACATGAAGAAAAGGAAGAAGATTGACCGAAAAAGTCTGACACTCCCTGCCGCTCTGCCCAGAGCGGGAGGGGTCAATTAGTGATTTCTCACCCTCAAAAAAAAAGGGGCTCATGTTGGACATCCATATAGTATTAAACAAAGTTCCTCTGTTTAGGCTTAGATCTTTTTAACTACTCAATGCGCTTGCGTGATTGTTAGTGTCCGACCGAAGGTGCAATTCTGGCCGAAGCCGAAGCCGCTTAATCGGTATTCACCAAAACCTTCGACCGAAGCCGAAGCCGAAGGTGTCATTGACCTTGAGAAATACGATAGTTACTTTGATCTCAGAATATACTAGATACATATTGTGAGAGCTTTAGAGATTTAGCCCAATAACGGGCCGAGTGACCAACATATACAAGTAGGTAATAAAATATTGTCTAAAATAAAAGTTTCAAATATACAATGTTAATTAAATATTTATTTACTTAAAGTAATTTTAACAAAAATAATCAAATAATCAGTCACATTTTTTTAATTATCAGACGAACACAAAATATTTCTATAAAATAATTGAGCAAAGTTTAACGCTTTTTCAATATCTATTTTTTACATATAATTTTTTGGAATTTTTGAAAACAAATATGAAATATTTAAAAACAAAACAGTTATTAGAATTTTAAGACGCGCTCTCAAACTTGTTTTGACTCGTTTAGTTTACTAAGTGCGATTCGTTTGAACCGCGCGGCGAAACTCTGCTGCTCTGCACACTCGCTCTAGCATCGTTCAGTAAATTTCAAATTTTGACAACTAGCAAACCTTCGGCTTCGGCCAAACCTTCGGCAAATTTTTGGCCGAAGCCGAAGATTTGGCCGAAGGTGGCCGAAGCCGAAGCCGAAGCTTCGGTCGGACACTAGTGATTGTAGAGATAAAGTTACGATAACATGGCGCGCCCCTCCAAATTACTTTTTCAATGTTTGTAGTCACCTTACGAAAGAGTTTGTATGTAGTTGTAAGTATTCGTCTTCAGTAGCAGGCAGGCTGTGGGAGCCTGCTTGCTACTGAAGACGAGTCCTTGAATAATAAGTGGAGCTTTGAAATTTTCCCACGAGAATGTACCAGTGGGATAATAAAATCCCTATGTGGTATGCCAGACTATAATCTATATCTGTGCCAAACATCCCAGATCCGTTCATTAGTTTTTGTGTGAAAGTGTAACAAACATCCACACATCCTTCTTTAATATTAGTAGGATTTAAATAACCCATTAGATGTTCACCTATTAGAAGCCGTTTGCTTATAAGAGCTCAACAATGAATACTATTATATCTATTGTCATTTTGAGAGATTTTTTCTTATGAACCTATGGAGTTTATACGACATTTGAGAGGTTATGTTATATTTACTATTGTATCGACAGAATTTTTCTTATGAACTTATTGGGCTCATACAACATTAATAAATAATATTTAATTTCAATTTCTTTCAGGAAAGTTTACGACTGCACTTCAAAAAAGCTAAAAGACACAGAGACTCGTCATCTTACAAGTGAGTATTTTTTGTAAAGGGGAAACGCCAGTGTGGCCCGGCAAATTTTCATACTTTTTTGCAAATGATTTGCAGCCGTATATACAGAACTGTTATAATTAACCTTTTGAACGCCATTGTGACAAACGTGGCAAGCGAGCGCAGGCCCTGTACGCCAACGACAAAATATGTGACAATGGTAACAACACTATAACACGAAATAAACAATTAAATCATTACTTTTGTGAGTGTTTATATAGATATTTCAAAATTGAAGCTCTCGTACGTGTTTAATGACATGAAACAAATTAAAAGACACCATGGATATTGGGAGATTCATGATAACAAGAAGAAATAAATTTGTAGCTTGTCGTGGAGGGCACGCGCGTTTGTTTATGCTCTGGCGTTCAAAAGGTTTAAAAAAATATAAGTATCTCTTAATCCATGTTATATATGATCCATCTTTCATCCTGATCTGTTTAGCCGTTCTGCAGTGATTGAGTAACAAACATACCTAAACTTTACTACATATCTATAATTTACTTCCTAATTAATAATATTATAAATGCGAAAGTTAGTTTGTCAGTTTGTTTGTTACCTTTTCACGCCTAAACCACTGAACCAATCATCCTGAAATGTTGCATATACGTTGTCAGGTGTACAGAAACGAACATAGAGTACTTTTCATCCCGAATAAAATAAAAGTACAGTTCCCGAGGAAAACAAAAATAACTTTCTTATGATAACAGATGGCGCCACGTGTCTTTTGAATCATGATTATTAATTATATGATTATAGAAACTAGTAGTGTGCTAATCCGACTTGACTGTCAATTAATATATATAGACAGTGTGTTAGGTTAAACGAGGGACATACTTTCAGGTTGTATAGTACTCATAAAAATCAACAACGTCGTCCATGGGACCAACTGAAATATAAAAAAAAATATCAGCTGTTCCATACATTTTGACGAATTATGCGAACGTAAATGTACTGAACACTGATTTTTTTTTCGTTATTTCAGTTCCATAGTCAAAGAAGTTCATTTTCATGAGTATAGTAAACGCCCTTTTTATTTTATTTTTTTGAGTGTGGGAAATCATCTAACTCATGACTTCAAGTGGAGCGGAAGGGAGTGTCAGACTCTTACTGACTAAAACCCATCCATGTTCCTTCCTTAGCCCTTTATGTTCCGGGGTAGCGGTAACCCTTTCGGACAATCCGGCTGACCCGGCAGGCTTGGGTACTACCCCTGAAAGTAAGTCCCTAGTTTAACTGAACACTGTCTTATTATAATTTTTTAATAAATCCTTTAATATCGTCTAGGTATGAATGCCCCCAATGTCCTCAACGCTTCATCAGCACTTCCACGTTGTCCGTGCACCTCACGAGCTCGCACGACGCTCCTAAACAGCACGCGTGCGACATCTGCCACCGGCAGTACAGCAACCGAGAGGCCCTCAGGGCGCATGCGTGGAGAGTGCATCATGCTGACGCAGGGAACAGCTGAAATGGTGAGCCTTCATAGGAAAAAAAAACTGGAAGCCGACCCCGGCATAGTTGCAGGCTAAGGGTATCACATTTAAGCGGGATTGTCCGAAAGGGTTACCGCTACCCCGGAACGGAA
Organism: Hyppa rectilinea; assembly: GCA_951799385.1. Taxonomy (NCBI): domain Eukaryota; kingdom Metazoa; phylum Arthropoda; class Insecta; order Lepidoptera; family Noctuidae; genus Hyppa; species Hyppa rectilinea. The sequence continues at coordinate 8,552,125 of OX637330.1, read as the reverse complement.
GGAACATGGATGGGTTTTAGTCAGTAACAGTCTGACACTCTCTTCCGCTCCACCCAGAGCGGGAGCAGTCATTGGATGATTTCCCAGCCTAAAAAAAGGCTAGGGTATCACATCTGGTTATCACTACATAGTATAATATATAAGAAGCAAAATCGCTTCCCGCGTCCTAATGTCTGTATGTATGCTTAGAGCTTTAAAACAACGCAACGGATTTTGATGCAGCTTTTTTTAATAGATAGAGTGATTCAAGAGGAAGGATTATGTGTATAATTTGTCGACATATTATGCGGGCGAAGCCGCGGGCGGAAGCTAGTAATTCATAATTCATTTATTTATTGTTTGTCACAGGTAAATAGATAGATCTTAAATAGTATTATTGAATCACTGTATCATACCCAAGGGGTTTACAATATTTATATTAATAAGTAGGTAGGTATGTCAATGTTATTGGTTATCCATTGCATTGGCTGTTTTAGTCAATCTTATTATCATAAGTCGGGCCCAATCGATACCCAAACGGACCCTTGAAACAATTGAAGAATTGTACAAAAACGGCCATAAACATGTCCCGCGACAGCAGAACATAACTATCGAATCGGCTTCCAGTTTTTTTTTTTTTGTGTGGGTAATCATCAAATGACTCCTCCCGCTCTGCGTGGAGCGGAAGGGAGTGTCAGACTCTTACTGACTAAAACCCATCCATGTTCCTTGCTTTGCCCTTTGTGTTCCGGGGCAGCGGTAACGATCAATGTTAAGCTACGCTGCCCAGAGCGGGAGGAGTCATTTGATGATTTCTCCCATTAAAAAAAACTTTGATTGTGTCCATCCTCCTAAAACTTAGGTCTTTATTTTAAGGTCTCGTGGATAACTGATGCTAAGTGCTTTTACACACGAGCGGCACTCGTCAACGACGGAGCTAACTGCAGCTGTCGACGCGTAACCTTTGCACCGCCAAGCACTTGAATAGAAGTTCCATAGTTTCATGCCACAAGCGCCACGACTTCATATGAAGTTCTTGATTTTGGTCAGTGGGTCATCTGAGGAGCTTGTGGCTAAGTAATAACAGCCTGGTTCAGGCTGGTTGACCATCTTCACATACCGAGACTCCTCCGTGCCTCGGAAAGCACGTTAAGCCGTTGATCCCGGCTGTCATTTGTGCATCTTTGACAGTCCTTACGGATCATCAGAAGCTGGAAAATCTGACAGCCAGTCTTACCCAGGGGTATCGTATTGCCCAGTTACTGGGTTGTGGAGGTCAGATAGGCAGTCGCTCCATGTGAATCACTGGTATTCATCTGCATCCGGTTAAACTGGAAGCCGACCCCAACATAGTTGCGAAAAGGCTGGGAAGCACCCAAGTCCGATGAACAGAAGCAGTGCAAATTTGTTCATATCTGTAACTTAATATTGGGTAAAATATAGTGAATCATCTAGAAAAGACACGTCTTTGTTCTAGACACAACGAGATCAACAAAAATTGAAAAGCACGTTTGCTAACATTTGTCCAAAATACTCAAAGATCAAAGAATAACTGCTCAGATAATTAAAAAAAAATGGTTTCCATTAAACAGCGAGCAAGAAAAACAGCAGTGCCCTAGTCATACCGCCACCAATCAAAGAGGAGAAAGGTCATCCAGTAACTCTATTTTATAGACTACTTTAAGTTGTCTAGAAAGCTCGCTAGCATACGGGCGGACACTGCAACCATGAATTGAAACACCACACACTTTATATCCTGGCAGTTTCAGCAGTGAGAATGAACTATTACCCCTTTGAAAGCATCCGCTCTGCAAAATGAAGGACTTGAAAGTAGTTAAACCAGCGAAGGCATTCACATTTTACATACAAAATCATATGCTACAGACCACCGAACTGAACAACTTTCGATCATCATTGCGAGGATCGCTCAAAGGACACGGTGGAAACCTGCCCCGCTTGGGTGGAGCACTGCCGTGTCCTCGACGAGGCGATTGGCGGCGACCTCTCGCGCCCGGCCCTGGTGCAAGCCATGGTCCGGAGCGAGAGGGAGTGGGAGGCAGTCACCTCCTGCAAAGCAGTCATGTTCGCGAATGAGGTGGAGGGATGGGAGAGGGAAAGGTCTTCCCGTCCCAGCATCCGCGGGAGACGCCCCGGGCGTCTGGAGCCACGTGACGACTACCGGCCACCGTAGGCGCGGGCCTGCGGGCGGTGAGTAATGGGTAGCTCACCGTCCGATCTCGGTTGAAACACAAACTGACTATAACACAATCCTTGGCTTCAAGCGCGTCTCGCACTCGCGGGTACTGGGCGCGAAAGCTACGGGCTCGTCGACAGAGGCGCGTCACGCGAGTGTCGTCTGGCCCTATCATTCCTTCTCCTGAGGTAACAGCCGCTGCTGATCCCAGCCAGGGCCGGATGCCTAGAAGCTTGTCATTGCACCGAGACTGAAGATAGAAGAAAAGAAAAAAAAACGTAGGTACCTTGTAGTATTATTGCCGTAAAAAAGTTACATTTGGCTTAGTAAAAAGGAACCATCCAACCTTTGCCCCTTTTTCGTTTGCACCGTAAGTAAGGAGAGATTTGCTTTTAGATTATTAAAAAAAGGATTGTGTGGTTTTATGAAACCACGGTAAATGTGAAACTTTTTTTCACATTTGACACTATAGGCGCCGCCATATTGGCCTTGGCTGCTCTGACGAGCGCCTTTCACTTTATCCCTACTCCGCGGCCGACCGTCACGCGACATGCAACACACAGACGAAAAAGTTTGAGACGATGTAATAAAAGTTTCACTTTAAAAAAATTGGTTCCAAGAACTCTGTAAATGGCGTTGCACTGACTACGTTACTAGGTGCCAAAGCTTAAACGCTTGGATAAAATAACATTGCGTCGCGTCACATACGCTCGTTGATTGACACTTTCGTTGTTTCGTGTACTTTTATAGGTACGTTGATCTCAAAATTATATCAAATGGAATGGTGTGACGTTCCGTTCCTTGCAGTAACTAACTAAGTTCAGCGCCATCTATCCAGTGACTAGGGAGGAGTTAAAAGAAAATCCCTCAATGGAATCTCCTTCAATCAATCCCATATTTTTCTGTTTATAATTACTAAATACATCATTCATTGATGTGAAGGAAATGCCGAAGTGTCATTTTTTTTTTTACAGTTGGTTGTTGGCACCACTGATAACTTAAGCTGTGGTCTATGGTCTGCATGGAATTAGTATTTACCAAATACTTATTTTTTTCACGGTGGGGGTTTCTTAATTTTAGTATTATTATATTTGACTACTCAAATTATAAAGGTGACTGGTAATTAGTGACCGATATTTAAACACGTGATTTAAACACGTTGAACGCCAACGCGGTCACCGTGTGTCCGACAAACAATAGTTTTTCTATTGTGTCTGCTGCGTGGCAGTCAATGACTTAATCATGATTACAATAACTTTCCCAAAGAAACTTTTTTTGTATACTCAATAGTTTTATTTATATCACAACTAGCTTCCGCCCGCGGCTTCGCCCGCAAAATATGTCGACAAATTATACACATAAACCTTCCTCTTGAATCACTCTACCTATTACAAAAAACCGCATCAAAATCCGTTGCGTAATTTTAAAGATTTTAAGCATACAGACAAACAGACAAAAATAGCGACTTTGTTTTATACTATGTAGTGATAACAATACAACTGACGCGCGCAAAGTTCAATGAACTTTGCGCCGATCAGCTGTTAGCAGCTATTGTTTCATTCTTATCATGAGATTGTAATGATCTTTTTTGAACCAAAAATTCTTTTGGTTCTAGGACAAACCGGTTTCCTCACTGTTCGGGCGTCTCCGGCAATCATCGGCAGCGACGACTCGAGTTGTATTTTGAATCCAATAGTATATTCACACATGAACAATTTGGGTTTCGAAAAGGAAAATCAACAGGCGACGCACTATTTAATTTTTTTGAAGAAGGTGAAGAAGGACATGTCAAAAGCATTTGACTACGTAGGCCATGACATACTCTTAACCTTTTGAACGCCAGACTATATTAGTATCGCTGTACCCCTGACGCCAGTCCACTTTTTCTGTCAAATGACCTTCATAAAAAAATAGGGATTCCAAAACGAGTTTTTATTTTCGTCTTTAATTTTCTAATAAACAGTACTCACGACACTGAAATTTTACTTAACCTGCCACTATATTCCAATATAGTAATCTTTAACCTTTTGACCGCCACGTCAAAAATGAATAAGCGTGCCCTCAGCGCCAAGCTCCGAATTCATCCTTTAATACCCACAAAATAGTAGTGAGGTCGAAATTATTATTATTATTTATTTACGTTTAAAATTATATAATATTATTATTTATTTACGTTATGTCACCCAGTCGCGACCGTGGCGTGCTGGGCACATTTTGGTTTGTCGTCTATACGACTGTGGCGGTCAAAAGGTTACACAGCATTTAACAGAGACTATCAATGAAAATGCAGATATTAGAAAACTAAAAAAATATATTTATTACAATAATATGGTTACAACACTATTCAACGTGACTTGTCTTGGTATTGTGACAATGTCGTTGCTTACCAGTATGGAGGACCGTCTTATATGGGGGATTAGTCGAAAAAGTGTCCACAGTGTGTGTATTCAAGTTTCGCATATACTAAAAATAATGTTGTATATAAATGACTTCCCAAAAGCCATAATCCATGACATGATATTATTTGCAGATGACAGTACAGCCATTTTCACTGACGAGGATGAAGATAAATACGACATTAATGTAAATAATTCCCTTGAATGCATTATAAATTTGTTAAATGTAAATAATCTTAAAATTAACTTTGTAATACCACAACAAAAACGTCGCATCGCTACGACTCATGCGCGGGCTGAATCACCGTGCGCCTCCTCTCCGCCCCGCCGCACGCGCCGCCGAGTCCCTCGGCGCCTTTAAAAGCTCGACTCCCAGACCGGTTAAGCAGACAACAGCCTCTCTAGGCTGATCTGCGAGTAGTCATATAAAAAAAAAAAAAAACCAGTTCGAGCAGTCAGCGTTCGGTACGGTTCGGGTTCGGGCGCAGTACTCCGCATCGGCTTAGGTCGGTCACCTCCCCGCCCCCGCATCTTATCGGATACTGGCTGAGCACTCTGAGCAGCGTATACTATTTGTTGATTGTGTTGACTTCGTTAGCGAAACCGCATTGTCAACTTATAGTATGCGTCGCGAATAGGGATTTTACTTAGGATCTTTTTAATGTAGTTAGAATCAGTTAATTTATATAAATAAACCATTGTTATTGTTTTAATTGCGCGTTTACTTTATCTCCTCACACATCACCCCGTTACAGTTGGCGTCCCACCGCGGGCAAGTTCCCACATTAGTAATTAGTTAGTTTTGTTTATAATCGTTGTTGGATTATCCGATTCACGTAAAAGTTTTCTTTTTCTACCTTCATTTTTTTTATTTTCTTATTATTTCGTTTTTTATCAATACAAGCCCAGGTATGAAGTAGGTTAGAGGGAGTGTTTGTTGTAGTCCGGATGATAGTTGTTTAATATAGTTAGCTAGTTAGTCTTTTATCATAGTTCAGGAGTTAGGTTGTAGTTATAGTTTAGGAGCTAGGTCATTAATTGGTTTGTTACTTGTACAAAATTGAGTTATATCATATTTTGCCTAGACGTAGCCGAAGAAAGAAATAAGTATAGGTACGAGCATTGAAACAGACTGATTCATGTAGAACAGTTTTCAAAAGGTTGAAAATCTTAACCCTACCTTCACTATACATTTTCAAGCGGCAATGATGACAAAACGCAATTTAAATGGATTCAAATCGTAACACCGTCTCGAGGGCCAGGTTAGAAATTTGAAAAAAAATATTATTATTATATATTTGTTCCGAACGTAGCTCTCTTCCTAACCTGACCCGACGTCTCGTTCCTATCATAACCCGAATTGCGATTATAGGTTTCCCTCCTCTTTCTCAGAACAAAAGGTAGGTACATAATTATCGGTTATTCCCGTTCGCCACCGCCAGTATTGCCCCCTCCGGTGGCGACTGGGAATTATTCTAAAAAAATATCCCAGTCGCCACCTCCGGGTGGCAAACGGGAATGTTGGTCAGTAAAAATCCCAGTGGCCACCCCTAATAATAGTTAAAATAAATGCTATATCTTTATATTTTTTTGGAATGATTTTAAAATAATTACCGACGTCACAGAATGTTTAAAGTAAATGAATTGTTTAGTTAGGTACCTTTATGTATCTAGATATATATGCATTGAAATTTAGGCAATAGGTACGGTTCACTATAATATTTTTCCTGAAATGGCCGTAAAATATAATTTTGTATGAAATCAATTGGCATACTAATTACTCAGGCTGGTCGTCATTTTATTTTTTGGGATAACGTAACAAAATATGTACTAATAATCTATTGTGCTTTATCTTCATGCCGATGTCCTTTGTTAATATTTCACGTCTTTAAAACCATAAAATAGGAAACGGCGCGAGCGCCTTGCGCAGACCGTACCTATTGCCTAAATTTCGGCCTAAATTGGTGGTGCGTAGCGTTGTGAATGTGTAAGGAATAAGGGAAGGGAAGGGGAGGGATGTGTGTGTGTGAGGGGGGTGTGTGTGTGTGAGGGGGGGATGTGTGTGTGAGGGAGGGGGAGTATAAGTGTTTCTCTTCATAACAACTTAATGAGATTTTCTGTGGCGTCATAGTCCAAACTTTTTAGCCAGGGCAGTATAACTCTCTTAAGCTGATTTAAGTTAATTTTCCTAACTTTGAATTTTTGATTTATAATGTTATAAATGCGAGGAGCCAGTACAATAAAATGTCTTTGTGCAACTGATGTTTTATGTCGGGGCACAGGGTACCATTCAACTCTCTTGGACAGTACAGGAAGAGTAGGAACGATTCTTTTGTGGTATCTATTAATTATTTCGAAAATATACAGTTTCCTAACCGATAGCACATTAGTCTTCTCGTACAGCGACGTAGTTCCGTGCCGGAATGGCAGGTACATGAGCACTTTGAGTACTGCCCGTTGAGCCCGTTCAGCAGTAATAAGCAACGATTTTCCAGCACCACCCCAAGCACACACACAATACCTAATTAGGCATTCACACAGCGCCCTGTAAGTCTGGATCAAAAGTTTATGATTAGCCACTTTTCGTAAATTTTTAAATATGTAAATCATTTTTCTGATCCTTACCACCAGCGACGCTATGTGGACATTCCAATTAAGCTTCTCGTCTAGTGTTACCCCTAAATATTTTATAGTGGTAACGCGAGCCAGTGTTGCGCAGTTACAATTTTGGTGTTCGGCTTTTCGGTTACATGGAAACGTGTGTATCCTAAGCCCAAGTTCAGAACTGGCACTCCCAATAGTGGATTTTGTAAAACAGACATATTTTGTTTTACTTGAATTGAGGGACAGAAGACTGTTTTCAAGCCATGTGGTCACCCCAGCCAAACCCGTTTCAGCCAATTTAAAAACTCGTTCCCAGCTGCTTTCATGAAAGATAAGAACAGTATCATCCGCAAACATAAATATGTCCCCTCCTGGCACCGCCAAACCACACAAATCGTTGATGTATAGAAGGAATAAGGTGGGTCCAAGGGTGCTGCCTTGTGGTACACCGTATTTGCATTTATCATCATCACTGACATGCTTCTCAACACGTACTCGCTGTTTTCTACCAGTCAAGTAGTCCCTGAACCATTCAAGAGGTAATCCCCTGATTCCAACGTTTTCAAGCCTTGCAAGTAAGATTGGAACGGAAACTGTATCAAAAGCCTTCTGAAGATCTAGAAAAACTCCTATACATTTGTCTCCCTTGTCCAGGTAAGTTGTTAAAGCCGTGGTAAGGGCAAGAACCGCGTCCTCAGTTGACTTCCCCACTCTAAAACCATATTGGTTTCTGTTGAGTAGGCTGTTTTTTTCCAGGTAGTTGATTACCCTCTTGTTAACTATTTTCTCGAGTATTTTTGATAGTGAAGACAAGAGAGAAATAGGTCTGTAGTTGGAGGGGCTTTCCTTGTCTCCAGCCTTGTAAATTGGGCAAACAACAGCCCTCTTGAACAGATCAGGGAAGATACCGGTCTGGAGACTCAAATTACAGAGATGTGCGATAGGCATCGCCAAGGACTGGACATTCCGCTTGAGGATGTCCGTAGATATCTTATCCCATCCAGGAGCACTATGAGTTTTGAGTCCCGAAACAACTCCTCTCACCTCGTAAGGGTCAGTTGGAGTGAACGACATTGACTTATGCGGGGAGTTTGGTACTACCGCTTGTCGTGCCAAAACATGTAACCTGACCCGGCGACTCGTTCCTATCATAACGACGGGGTTCGGAATAATCCGACTAAAACAGCCAATGCAATGGATAACAATCACCAACCAAGTATGAGTGTAATTTATTATTATTTTTTTTTTTTACATAACCAATAACATTGACATACCTAGCTACTTATTAATATAAATATTGTACAACCCATGGGTATGTTACAGTGTTTCAATAATACTATTTAAGATCTGTCTAATTTACCTGTCATCATTCGCCTGCCCTTATCCCAATTTATTAGCGCTCGGCGCAACATGTCTTTTTCTTCCATACTTCTCTATTAGTCGTCATCTCGGTAGTCACTCCCTTTCTAGCCATATCATCTTTCACACAATCCATCCATCATCGTTTCTTTGGTCTTCTTCTACTTGTATGACCACATTCATACTCACAACTTTCCTGACAACATTTTCCTCATTCCTCCGCATAAAATACCATGACAACCGATTTCCACACAACTTTTCAGTCACCGGTGTCACTTTCAGACTTTCTCTTATATATTCAGTAGGTACGTATTCTATCCATTCCATCCCTCTTAGCATTCTCATTTCAGCTGCATGCAATTGTTTCATTAATTCCTTTTGTGGCCCAACACTCTGATCCATACAAGACGGCAGGTCTAACCATCCTTTTATAAATCTTCCCCTTAAGTTTAAGGGGAATGCCAAACAATAAATAAATGAATTACGAATTAATTATTCCACTACTTCCATTTAAAAGTCCTTAGACATTCGCTCTGGCTAAATTATGGCGTGATGTGATTTTTGTTTGTAAATATAAGACTTCTTAATAATTTATTTGTTTTTTTTTTATTAATAAAAAATAAACTTTAACAAGATTTAAATGTCTTAAACATAATAAATTACAAAGTGACAATGTTCAAGTTGGAATCATCCACGCGAAGTAGGTTACCGTGAATTGAACCTCCGTGCGTAGAAAATATAATAGGTTATGAATAAATAATGTTCCATTTTCTCTGTCTTCTTCTTTTTTTTTTCGTGTGGTTAGTGACTAACCTGGTGTCAGAATTTTTATGCTGCCCATGGGCCTCTGACTTAGCTTCACATGCTGTTGAGAAATATTTACCGCTTTGGTTTGGGTAAGCGGGATTGTCCTAAGGAAGGAACATGGATGGGTTTTAGTCAGTAAGAGTCTGACACTCCCTTCCGCTCCACCCAGAGCGGGAGCAGTCACTTGATGATTTCCCACCCTCAAAAAAAAAGGCTTGTCGTTTTCATTTTATCGATGTAACTAGGTATTGCACTTTTTTTATGAAACAGCTGTTTTTTTATAACCTACGAAAAATTTCAACGCATGAAGGTTGCTAAATATAGATGCACTGAATCTATGGTAACCGACTTCGCGTCACCTTCGATGTGCATTCAACCAATGTATTTTAAACAACAGGTGCATTATATTACTACCTATATTACTTTATTAATCCTACATTTATTTATAGAAGAATTTGTTTTAATTTAAAGGCGTTCACGTAAAAGTGCCCCTTACTGCGAGCATTCGCCTGTAATGAAACGTTACCTATCTGAGCATTTCATTAGTCGAGCCTTAGTCAGTACTGTAGAGAACCCATTCGCTGCGGCGATAAAAAATACGCGAGCGGCGATCGAAACTAAACTATACTCCGTTTATTATAACATTAGAAAAATATTATTATTTATATATTATTATTTATTTTATTATTATTATTTTTAGGGTTCCGTACCTCAAAAGGAAAAAACGGAACCCTTATAGGATCACTTTGTTGTTCGTCCGTCCGTCCGTCCGTCTGTCAAGACCGTTTTTCTCAGGCACGCGTGGAGGTATCAAACTGAAATTTATATCTAATACTCAGGTCTACTGTCCCTTGGAGCTGTGAAAAAATCAAACTTCTAAGCCAAAGCAATCAAAAGATACAGCTGTTTATGCCGCAAATTTTCGAAACTCGCACGGGAATCAAAACCTGCAGGGTACTTCCCGTGATATTAGAATCTTGAAATTTGGTACAAAGTAACGTCTTACAGTGCAGATAAAGGAAAAATTGCGAAAACCGTAAATTTTTAGTTAAATCATATAATAAAAAAAATGATTTTTTTTTTCAAAATATAAAAATACCATAATCGATTCTCGTGATGGGTGAATTTTTACCTATATACCTACAGGTTTGTACGGAACCCTCGGTGTGCGAGTCCGACTCGCACTTGGCCGGTTTTTTCTAACATAATTGCACTTTACAGTTCTTTTTTTAATGTAAATGGTTAATAGGTAACATTGCTTCGTATGTAACGTGAAATAACGGAGTTTAATATACGTCTATATAGAAATAACGAAAGGGTGATAACCGTTATTTGTCTAATGTTATAACGAACAGAGTATAGTCAAGAGGAGACTAGGTTCGCGCGGCCTGGAGGTCGCGCGAGTCCGCCAGCGGCGACCACGGGGGCCACTGGCGTGGCCGCCGGCCGCTTCCATTCCGTTGTGACTCTGCCCTAACGCTCGAAATCGAATCATTAATGTTACATAACAAGCGAATGCTCCCATGAGTGGCGATCTTTGCGCACGTTATTGCATCGTCCAGATAAAAGGAACATTCGACGGCATGTGGCATGCGCCGCGAACGTCTCACTAAATACTAATGATTATCTTAGTTTTATATCAATTGCCGTGCCCCCAGCGCCTAGCTCAAAGATCCCTAAACCCTATTTGTCATAGGTATTTATTTGTCGATGTTGAGCTGGGCGCTCGGGGATGGCTTGATTTAAAATCAACCGATCAAACCTATTGACGGTTTAATAATCTCGACATGCCTTTAGAATTACATTCCTTTTATTCACAATCTTTATTTATTCTACTTTTGATTTTCCAACACTGATCTATATTCTCATTGCCATAAGATCGAAATTATTTTACACACAAACTTTTTGATTCGTATGCTAGCACCTTTATAAAAATTTGCGATTAGCACCGCTAAAGACTTTGAATCTTCTAACAACTCCACTAGCTTAGTAATACGGGTAGAGATAAACTACGATAGCATGGCGCGCCCCTCCAAACGACTGTTTCAATGTTTGTAGTCACATCCTCACGAAACAGTTTGTATGTAGGTAGTTGTAAGTATTCTTGTTCAGTAGCAGGCCGGCAGCGACATGCGTTGTGAGTCTTGGTGGCGCTTTGCAATTACTGTCACGAATACTTTCAATCGTTTTGAATTTTGTAGGGACGGGGTATGTTATCGTAGTTTATTTCTAATAGGTATTACGGGCTTGTGTCCCCAACTCCGCTTCAGTGCGAGTTATTTGCGTACAGAGGCCATCAAATCAAGTTACCCCAAACTGTCAATTTTTTTTGACAGATTGTCAATTTTCGTTTTTCAATTTTATTTCAAAACATTGGGACAATTTGACAGTTTGGGATAGCTTGATGTGTGTCTGTACATTTAGTAAATATAATAATATGTATAAATTAATAGCTTATTATTGGAATGTGATTGGTTAAATTCGGAAGATACTATAAATATCGATTAGTACAAGTAGGTATATTGTCGTCTCGCTCACACTAAAGCAGTTACAGATAGACATTTGCCACGAAGACGCGCCCCACAATTTTTCCTACGTAGGTACGCTACTCGTGCGCATCGGACAGCTGCCGGCTCCCGACTGACGCACGGTTTTTTTTTTTTGATAATGAGGTGCCATTTCACCACGCACGCCACGCAGTTCAACCATAGGTCTACTGCTTAATCGGACTTGTATGTGGATGCCACAAAAGAATTGTAGCCTCCAGCCAGGGCTTAAAACAAAAGAATTGTAGCCTCCAGCCAGGGCTTAAAACAAAAGAATTGTAGCCTCCAGCCAGGGCTTAAAACAAAAGAATTGTAGCCTCCAGGCAGGGCCTAGAATAAACTTACAAACAGCGCGAATACACGCTGGGCACCCCCTGTGGGGTACGGACCTCGGCTTAGGGCGGCGCTGGGGGAGGACAGCAAGGGGCAGCTGGATCGGGGGTATTTAAAACTACCGGGTTACTCGCCTGGAGGAGAGTGGTGGCATCATCGGGGGCAATGAGGGTATGCCGTGGACGGCGAACCTTACTGATGCGGGACGGGGTGTATCGGCGGCCGCAATCAGGGGATTGCGGTGCTTTATAGCAGTGTCAAAGAAACGCTTCGAGAGGCGTTTCATGAACTGCAGAACTGTGGGGTGGCGGTCGGATCCAAAGACTACTATAGTTATACAGTTATACTGGCTCTCGGATCTATTCCCCCACACCCCGCACCCCCTCGACCAAATAATAGTGGGACGCGTCTTCGTGGATGACACTATCTTTACCACGTGTTCAATGTCAAAATTACCGGCCGACGAAGTAAGGCGATTAACACACGGCACCGCTCGACTGCGCGGTAGGAGCAGTTTGCGATAGAAACTTTAGAGTAGATTTCTTAGAGACCAATGCGACATGAGATCCGCTTCACCGCCTACCGCGGCGGAGCGCGGTGCTGTGTGTAAATCGCTTAAAGTCGAAATCGTCATGTACAGAGGCCAGCACATCAAGTTACCACAATCTGTCAAATTTCTTTGATAGTATTTCAACTTTATTGCAAAGACATAAGGTTCATTCTTAATTGAGAAAATTTGACAGTTAGGGATAGCTTGATGTGCTGGCGTCTGTACACAGTTAGCCTCAAAAAGATGTATAAATTGACGGAGTTCATATAATTATTAACAGTTTTTGACCCATAGGTAATATTGTATCCACATCAATGAAAATCTATCCAACTATGTTGGAGTCGGCTTCCAGTCTAACCGGATGCAGATGAATACCAGTGTTTTACATGAAGCTGGACTATGTGACCTCCACAACCCAGTAACTGGGTAATACCGGTAATACGATACCCCTTGGTAAGACTTTCGGGCTTCCGACGTCACACATCACTGGGCTATCACTGCTGAATCCATATAATTATAGTCACAAAATTATTTACACACTAGCAGCTAGCAGCGACTTCGCCCGCGTGGATGTAAGAAATTATCCAAAAGGAACGTGCTACCGGGATAAAAAGTATTCTACGTGTTAATCCAGGTCATAAACTACCTCTGTGCCAAGTTTCATACAGATCTGTTCAGCCGTTTGAGTGTGAAGAACGGAACTCGCACACAAACACTCACTTACAAATTTTCGCCTTTAAAATATTAGTGTGATGGGTACTTAATTGACTATTTGAAATGGTCAAAAATAAAATATGAAATCACATGGAAAAAAGACCACTCAATCAATAACTTCCATCACCGTACAGAAATTAAATATTATGCGAAGATATAATTGTAAAATTGCATTGAATGCTAATAAGTATTCCATTTGATTCTAAAAATCGGTGACGTCACATTGTTATATTGCATACAAATCACGTACAAATGCCGCGTTTTGACAGTTCATATAAAGTAACGTTATTGACTACCCTGTCAAATATCTGATTGTATCTAGTTATTGATACAGTGGAAAACAAATTGTAGACAGCCAAATTCACTATCGTCGATGTTTACATCTTTTTGAAGCTGTGTTTAATATTGGGAACAATTATAACAGTACTAGGATCAGCTCAGACTGAACAGCAAAACGCTTGAGCAATTTCATTGATAAATTAACAATGAACTGAATCACACTTAAAATACAGTCGAAAATTGCTTGCCCGGCGGGATTGTCCGAAATGGTCACTACCCCGGAACACAAAGGGCTAAGGAAGGAACATGGATGGGTTTTAGTCAGTAAACGTCTGACACTTCCGCTCCACCCAGAGCGGGGGAGTCATTTGATGATTCCCCACCCTTGAAAAAAAATAGCGTATGCTCGCAACTACTAAAACTCCGCCCCTAAGACGACCCACTAACTTGATTTTTAAAACAGACAGGAAGGGTCATATGATGTTTTCCTACCCTCAAAAAAAATAATAGAGATCCCTTCCGCAATTTTCAACTTTATCTCCACCAATCATAAAGTTCATTATTAATTACATCAACTCACCCCCAAGAAAACCTATGTCATTCCTTTCTCATACATTTTCTTCGCTCCAATACAATTAAGCTTTTCAACGCACTGGCTACAGTATACCTTAGTTCATGGAACTTCTCATATGAGAGTCTGTAAGTGTGTCTCTGTTCATCTGTTAGTTTTAGGATGAGGATGATGTGGGTGTCTCGATGCATCAGTTCTCTTGAACGTTCTGGAGAAGGGTGCTCCGAAGCTATTGAGGCTTGGCTGCGGAAATAGAACAGAGGTTTTACTCTTTTGAACGCCAGAGCATAAACGCACGCGCGTGCCTTCTACTCTAAGCTACAAAATTTCTGCTTGTTATCATGAATTGCCCAATATCTATGGTGTCTTTTACACCACCAATGTAATGTAATGTAATGTAATGAGTTCATGATAGCACAAGTTTAAACCTTAGTGGTTTTTGGTTGCCATTTAATTTGAATCCTGTGATAATTTGTATAAAAGATAAATAAAAAAATTAAAAAATTGTTGTCAAAATACGTACCAGAGCTTCAATTTTTAAGATATCTATATAAACACACACAAAAGTACTTAATGACTTTCTAGTGTATTTCGTGTTGTAGCGTCATATATTCGTGTCGTTGGCGTACAGGGCATGCGCTTGCTTGTCAGGTATATGTGACAATGGCGTTCAAAATATATCAATCTGCCTACCGAAAACACTGCGTTTGTTTCTTGTCACGTGCTATTCTAAGCTCAGTGCCTTCAACACAAATATGTGTTTATTGTTGGAACGAAGTTCCTCATCGCGCGTTGCGAAAGGGGGCTAGACGGGAAAAATTAAGATCAAAAGTTGTAACGACACATTTTGCTATAGTTGGAAGCCGTGCGGCGTGCGCGTGTTTCTCTGTCTGTCTCTCTCTCTCTCTCTCTCATAGAAAGCAAGCCAGTTATTTTCGTTTCGTCTTTCTATTTCGCATTGAACAGTGTGGTGTCGCGACGATTATTTTTGTTGAGTGTATACAGGTTTTTGTACATAATAAATAATAATAGCAATATACACTCATTACAATTCCTTCACTAATTAATCAAAAGGAACTTCGTTCCATCCGGGTGTCCCTTGACACCTCTCAAGTTTTTAACAAATTGCAATGCTTGCTGAAGGCACTCAGCAGGGATTTTGGCAATACAAAGTCAAATCATTTATTTCAAATAGGCACAAGAAAGGGACTTTTGAACATCAAAATGAACAAGAAATAGAATTGATTCTAGTTGCTCCTTTCAAAAGGTAGTTTTATGAGGAGAAGAATGGGCAAGAAACTCCACCGTTACTCTTTTCAAATGGTTTGTATACATGTATTATAACATTATATGTAAAGATGATGCACCCAAAATAAAAACACTACACCATAAAAAGTGAACAGAAAAACACATAGGTATAGCAATGGCAGGTAAACTTAATTATGTCATAAGTACATGGTGCTCACATATTTACATACATATGTGTGTTGAAAGCAATGAGCTTCGAATAGCTACTGACCAAAAAATGCCAGTGTTTGCGTTAAGTACAAAAAGTATCTAAACAAACCAACCTCAACGAGATATCAATCTTCCACTGCACGCTGACCAGGCCGGGCTTCACTCTCAAGTGTCTCGGTACATTCTCATACATCTTGTCCGTACACAGCAGCGTTGTGAACTCCGACACACAGTCTTGTGAGAATCTGGAATACACAATTAAAAAATAATATATCATCAAATATCTGCCGAGCCTTTTCCCAACTATGTTGGGGTCTGCACACTTTCACTGCCCAGTTAAAACTATTCTCAACTTATTTCTGGCAACCCTAGTAGCACGTTTTGATTAGCACCCGGTAGGCGGGTGCTGGGCATGGTCACAAGCCACATAATTATATCTATTTATATGTAGGACGCGGGAGCCGCGTTGTGGGCACGGAAACAAATTATCGTTCAACCCGGGAGCCGAGTGCTGGGCACTAAAAGTGTTAAAGTTTAACCAGATGCAGGTGAATATCTGACCTAATGGTAATATTATTAATAGTATTAAAATATTAACAAAGCCAGTGGGGCCATAGGGCTATGCTTTTCAGAATCTAAATGGTTTTTATGGTCAAGGTCAATCTGATACTGCAAAAAAAAAAAAAACAATTTATTGTTTTTTTTTTTTAATATTTTTTTTTTTGGTTTTCTTCGCTGTTCATAGTGTCCTTTAGTGGGATTGCTGAAAGGATCACCGCTACCCTGGAACATAAAAGGCTAGGGAAAGAACCTGGGTGGGTTTTAGTCAGTAAGAGTGTAACACCCTTCCACCCCACCCAGAGCTGGAGGAGTCATTCAATGATTTCCCACCCTCAAAAAAAAAGCTTATATTCCAACTACTAAAACTCCGCCCCAAAGACGTCCCACTGACCTTATGTTCAAAACAGACATGTTTATCTACCTTAATCCTTCTAAAAATGTCCTCACTTCCTCCTGCATCCACGGTTCCTTAGTGGCAGAGCGCAGTCTAGCAAAATGCCGCACGACCTCTCTAACTGCTGAAAACTTATCTGTGTTCATCAAGCTTGATGTTCGGCTGTCTGGGTTGCCTTCTAGCTCTTTGAGTGCCACTGGAAAAGCGATGAACAGGAATTTAAAGACGTAAAATGGAAGAATTTCGATTTTAAGCGAACGACTTTTTATACCATCATATACAACGTTGCAAAGTGCTAAAAACGTAAGAATATTTGTTGGGGGCTACCTTGGAGTATTGGACTTAATATTCTTAAAACAAATTTTTAGTAAAAAGGTAATTTAAGTAGATAAATTGGTAGTGAAAATGTACTCACGAATTACAAACGGTTTTATCTCCTTCTTTTGTATTTCTGGTGTTAACAACGATACAGTAGACCATTGGGATGGACTCTCGGTAAGTAATTCTAATTGTTGAGACATTATTGCAGTTAGAATTAAATAAAAACTTAACAGAAAAATCAAAACAACACGAACTTTTCGTCTATAAAATTGACATTTGTGACAATCATGTCTGACTTTTGAGTTTTGACAATGTCACTTTTATTATGGTTCCAAACATTTGCCAAAAAAAAAACCGGTATAATTTTGTTCAATACTCAATATCTTTATTGCTATTTGTTATGTCCATCCTGTACCCGTCGGATGTTATCATTTTACACAGCAGTTTTACTTGGAAATTATTGCATTACTTGTAACCATGAAAATTGGAGAGGTGTATGCACACTGCTCAACAATGATATAAAGAAATAACGAAAAATCAAATTTGGGTGTCACTCGTCCGACTTGTTACAAAAGGATGAAAACGAAATAAGTCATGAGTTAATAACGAAATAAGTAAAGATAACTAAATATTTATCATAACTACGGAACCCTCACCGCTCAACATCCACTTGGCTCGTTTATTGAATAGAGTAGTTACCATATGCGCACAGTTCCGATTTTTTTAATCAAATCTTTTTAATCAAACTTCAGTGTTTCAAATCGACTAAAATCTGTAAACCGATAAAGTATTATGAAAATAACCGTAAACGTCTTCGCGTCACTACAAATTGTAATGGCCGCCGCTTGTTTGGCGTTATCGCGATAACTTCAGTTTTATTCGACGAAAACCAACCGAAAATACCACAAAACTTTGACTAAATAGTTCAGTAAAGTTTTATTTTTAGTTTATTTGGACTGAAATGGCCGCAGTACAAGGGGCTCCTGGAAACAAAAATTGGCCGGCTAGACCCGGTATGCAGCATCAGAACAGCCAAGGGCCACTTCCCAGTATGACGCTAAATAGGACAATTAACCTGTACCCGCTCACTAATTACACGTTCGGGACCAAGGAGCCTCTTTTTGAGAAGGATGCATCAGTTCCCGCCAGGTTTCAGAGAATGCGCGAAGAGTTTTCGAAAATAGGCATGAGGAGGTTAGTTTTTGTCAGAATCCGAAGATTGTTGCAGTGGTATGCACTCTGTAAGACGACCCACTGACAAAGTCCTGGATTTTTTTCTAAGTTGGGCACTCACAAACTTGTTTATGTCAGCATATGGATTAATCCATTCACAAAACAACACTTTGTACTGAATTTTGCTTGTTACATAGCTAAGCGAACACTTCTGACCACTACTGAACAATAATTATCCACAGGAATTTTTAGAAAAAGAAGTCTAGTGTTTTTATCCTACCCATGGGCCTCTGACTTAGCATCACAGGTTGAGAAATATCTCTCAAAAATGCTGGTTTCCTCACGATTTTTTCCTTCACTGATTTTAAAACAAGTGAAAATTATAGCACATGAATCCTTAAAATCAAGAGATGTGTATCTTGGGTTTGTAACAGAGACCTATGACTTGGCAGTCCGACGGTCACACCACTAGGCTACCACTGCTACAAGAATGCTCTATGATGCAGACCTTTCCCCGAATTTTGCCATATGATATCAAACAACATAGCATTCCTACCACTTATCTATCTCTCTCCATCTCTTACAGGTCAGTAGAAGGAGTATTACTGGTTCATGAGCATGGACTGCCTCATGTTCTACTACTCCAGCTTGGGACTGCATTCTTCAAGCTGCCAGGCGGAGAGTTGAATCCAGGAGAGGTGAGGAATATATTGTTAAAATAACATAAGAATGTCTTCTGAAACGCTCACACTTCACCACTTCCTAGTGCTTTAGCTGGGAAGAAGTGGTGCAATACCTTCCGCAGCAGCACAGCTGTCTGTTCAGTTAGAAGAACTTGATTCTTTGTCATTTTTTTTTCTTACTTTTTTTTTAAACAAGACACAGTAGAAGTTTTATTGTTATTACGTCTCTAGGCGTTCAGTGTCCCTCAATGTGTTATTTGCATGACTAAAGGCAAAAGTATGATATATATACTAGCTGCCGCCAACGGCTCCACCCACTTCAATCAATCTGCCGGGCCTTTTCCCAACTATGTTGTGGTCGGCTTCCAGTCTAACCGGATGCAGCTGAATACCAGTATTTTACATGGAGCGACCGCCTATCTGACCTCCACAACCCAGTAACTGGGTAACACGATACCCCTTAGTAAGACTGGCTGTCAGACTTTCAGCTTCTGGCTACCTGTTACGACTGTCAAAGATCCACGAATGACAGCCGGGACCAACGGCTTAACGCGCTTTCCGAGGCACGGAGCAGTCTCGATATCTTAAGATGGTCACCCATCCACAGACCAACCCCGGCAAGCGTAGCTTAACCTGCAGGATCAATCCGTGCGGCTGTTATTACCTAGCCACGACATCCTACCCACTTCAATGTAGAAGAAACATTTTTATACAAACTTCTACCACCTATTTTACTCCTTTAAGCAAGCTATTACTACCTATTTTTAGCTGATAATCTACTGGCAAGCTTGCTGTTACTAAATCTAAGCAAACACCTTCTGCTCGTAATCTACCTCTGTGCCAAATTTCATCATTGTAGTTCCAGTAGTTTTTGAGATTTTGTGTTGAATCAGCGAGTTAACAACCTTACGCTTTTAATAATTATTTTACTAGCTACTGGGCTCCGCCCGCGTGGATGTTGAAAATTATCCGAAACGTTCGTACTACCGGGATAAAAAGTTCTATCCTACGTGTTAATCCAGGTCATAAACTACCTCTGTGCCAAGTTTCATACAGATCTGTTCAGCCGTTTAAGCATGAAGGACAGACAATCATTCAAACTGTCTTACAAACTTTCTCCTTGATAATATTAGTGTGTTATATAGATTAAATCAAAATCAAAACTCATTTATTCAAACTTCCGCTCGTCGCCACTTCCTAGCTTTAGCTGGGAAGAAGAAGTGGTGCAACAAACTCCCCACCAGCACAGCTGTCTGTTCAGTTGGAAGAACTTGATTCTACACATTTATTGTGTGAGAAGTAATTAACATTTCGAAACTCATCACATTAAAATCAATCATTTGCCACATGTCAGCTAGCATACGCCAATATACCAATTATAACATTTTACTGACTGAACTGAAGGGTAAATAAAAAATTAAAAAATATGTATTTATTCACAGGATGAGATTGAAGGTCTAAAGAGGTTACTGACTGAGACTCTCGGCAGACAGGATGGAGTCAAGCAGGAGTGGCTCATAGAAGACACTATTGGTAAGTGATAAAGAATACAGTCTAACTAGTCTTTTTCCCGCGACTTCGTCCACGGGGATATTGAACTTTCCTATACAACAGTTAAATTGAGTACCCAATTTTTATGCCCTTAGGGGTAGGTGCCCTCTGGGCATGCCACGATAGCGGCGGTAAGACCCCTCTTTGAGGAGTGGCTAGAGAGGCGTCACGGCGCCCTCACCTACCGCCTGACTTAGGTCCTCACCGGACATGGATGTTTCGGGAGGTTCCTGCACATTATCAGGCGGGAGGAAACGCCCGGGTGTCACCACTGTGAGGAACGCCCAGAGGCACACGGTGGAAATTTGCCCCGCTTGGGCGGAGCACCGCCTTGTGTTGTAGAGGCGATTGGTGGCGACGGCGACCTCTCGCGCCCTGGTGCAAGCCATGGTCCGGAGCGAGAGGGAGTGGGAGGCAGTCACCTCCTGCTGCGAAGCAGTTATGTTCGCGAAGGAGGTGCTGGGATGGGAGAGAGAAACGGCCTCCCGTTCCAGCCGCCGCGGGCGTATAAATAATAAAATTCGATTTAATCGGACCGCGCGTTAAAATACTTCAATACGAACTTTGATAACCCCCTATGCCCCTTTAGGGGGTAGTTTAGAAAAGTACCATGAGGTTTATAGTTTGTATTTGTACCCAGTTTCAAGTTTACTAACTCGAGGAATAAGATTTTTCATACAAACCAAATCCCTCCATTTCACCCCCTTAATGGTAGAATTTCCAATTATCTCTTCTTAGTGCTCCCTAAACATTATACTATCTACCTTTATTGTGTGCGTAAAGTAATGCTTGTTTTTTTGTTTTCATTTATGAAGAAGTACCTTTATTGCAACTAAATTAATATATTGTTAATCTAATCATATTTACATTTAAAAGCTAATTTGAGTGACTCTATGTGCTCGCTGCCATGCAGTTATTCTAAACCACGTTCAAGACCTGTTAGTATCAATATTCCTCATAAACAATGACACTGACCTTGGTTTACGTGCTGATGGCGATCAGTGTCAGCAGGTTTATGATGTCATTCATAACAATATGTATAATAATCAAAGAGCATCAAAAAATTCGTCCACATCGCTGTCAACAGGAAAAGTTCCCAAAGGGCTGGCATCTTTGCCGCGGTGTATGGCAATGTTGATTCTTTGACCAAAAAATAGGTCAAAAGTTTAAATAAATAATTTGAATAACTGACTTCTGATTTTGATACAAAGTAACTTTCTTTTCCAGGAAACTGGTGGCGTCCAAACTTCGAGCCCCCTCAGTACCCGTACATTCCTCCTCATATAACAAAACCTAAAGAGCATAAACGCTTATTCCTAGTGCAATTACAAGACAGAGCTTTATTTGCTGTGCCGAAGAACTATAAGCTAGTGGCTGCACCACTATTTGAGCTGTATGACAACGCTCAAGGATATGGACCAATAATTTCGTCGCTGTCACAAAGTTTGTGTCGGTTCAATTTTGTGTATATGTGAGGATTTATTTAAAACCTAACAATAATAAGAGTTAAATATTTTAAAATGTTATAGTACTCATTGATTAGAACAACTTTTGTGAAATCAAAATTATCTGCCTGCCTTTTCCCAACTATGTTTGAGTTGGCGTCCAGTCTAACCGGATGCAGTACCAGTATTTACATGGAGCGACTGCCTATCTGATCTCCACAACCCAGTAACTGGTTAATACGATACCGCTTGGTAAGACTGGCTGAATACACGTAACGACTTTCATACTCAACTATGTTGGAGTCGGCTTCCAGTCTAACCGGATGCAGTACCAGTATTTTACATGGAGCGACTGCCTATCTGACCACCACAACCCGGTCAGTAACTGGGTAACACGGTAGCCCTTGGTAAGACTGGCTGTCAGACTTTCGGGCTTCTGATGATCCGTAACGACTGTCAAAGATCCACAAACGCCGGGACCAACGGCTTAACGTGCTTTCCGAGGCACGGAGGAGTCTCGGTATGTAAAGCCAATGTGTGCCCATTCCAAAGCAGTAGGTACCGAACGGGCAAGAAACTCCATGGACACTCTTTTAAATCAAAATATGTTTACAAAAACTGGGTTACATCATTCATGTATATGATAATTTGCTCACATCCATCTTTCTTTCCATGTGGTTAGTGACTAACCTGGTGTCTAGAGTTTCTATGCTGCCCATGGGCCTCTGACTTAGCTTCACATGCTGTTGAGAAATATCTCTCAGACATGCTGGTTTCCACACGATGTTTTCCTTCACCGATTTTTAAGCAAGTGATAATTATACAATACGCACATGAATCTGTAAAATCTTAGGTGCCTTGGGTTCGAACTCGAGACCTAAGACTTGGCAGTCCGACGGTCACACCACTTGGCTATCACTGCTGTGTATCCATGAGTACTAATGACTATTAAATTAATTAACATTATTATTGTTAGATTTTATTAAGTATGTATGTTTTGTGTTTCAATAGCGTATAATTATTATTTTTTTGGTTGACACAGAGTATTTATAAACCTCTCGAATGTTGTATGAACCCCATTAGGTTCATAAGAACGACAGTAAATATAACCGTATAAATCGTTGAGCTCTTATAAGCAAACAGCTTCTAATAGGCGAACATCATCATCTGCCTAGCCTTTTCCCAACTATGTTGGGGTCGGCTTCCAGTCTACCCGGATGCAGCTGAATACCAGTATTTTTCATGGAGCGACTGCCTATATGACCTCCACAACCCAGTAACTGGGCATTACGATACCCCTTGGTAAGACTGGCTGTCAGATTTTCGGGCTTCTGACGACCCGTAACGACTGTCAAAGATGCACAAATGACAGCCGGGACCAACGGCTTTCCGAAGCACGGAGGAGTCTCGGTATGTTAAGACGGTCACCCATCCACAGCCAACCCCAGTAAGTGTAGCTTAACCTGGTGGATCGACCTGTGCGGCTGTTAGTATTTAGCCACGAGCTCCTCTAATAGGCGAACATCTAGTGGGCTAAATAAATGGAAGGTTTTTCTAAATAATAGGAATGATGACAGTGTAAAAAAATATATATATATATTTATTCCGTCAGTCAGATTATAAAAAAATATTAGAAACGTATTTTTTTGCTTAATAAATTACTTGGTTAAAACGCATTAAAGTTGGGGAGTGGGAGCGCGCTATGTCACAACTCAGTATAAAATCTACAAAGGACACGTCATGCCACATTTTACCACAATGTATGGACGTAATCTTTTGTTTTCGTATAAAAACAAAAAAATACGTGTCCAATATTTTTTAATAATCTAGCTGACGGAGTAAAAAATATATTTTAGTCATAATTCCTATTATTCTGTGATCAACTAATACTTTAATATTTGCACTATTTGAACACAAATCTTGTATGTGAGATAGTGTGTGTGTGTGTAAAATAGTTAATTCTGACAGTACATAACAAAAGAGTCTTTTTATTAGAATTTCCTTAGAAATTTGTCCGAATAATTGCGTTATTAAAGACAATACAAAAATGCACCTTATAGTTTTAGCAATAAAGTTGAATTTTTGTACTGTCAATATATATCGCAATTTTTTAGTGCAAATACCAAACTAGCCTACTTTTTTATTATCATTTAGAGAAAGACTTCCAATTTCATTTTTTAAAATATTTTTGTATATCCAATGATGTAATGATTTTTTGTTGTTTAAAAATTGTTTTATGTTCCAAGAGCTCTCCCTGTCTATTTTACCCTTTAAACTAAGGACTTTAAATGTACTATGTTAGTTTCTAAGCGAAATTTACAAAAAAAAAATGACATATACCTCTATTTCAGATTCGTTTTATTTACTTACTTGTACCTCAAGAAAGAAGATTGTTTTTAGTTTTAAGTGTAATTTTAATTTATAAATTTACAGTTAATTGATATTCGAATTGTTCAGTCGGAAGAAATTAATGAAAATGTGCTCCCACGCTGTTGGTAAAAACTTTTACAAATATTTGTACAGTACTCCCAAATTAATAATGCACATGCAGATCTTCGCTAATTGTCGTATGCCCGGAAACACCCGAATCATTGAATCGTTCGAGTCCTAAATAATGCACTTGCATTTTGCACCTTGTTCGAAAGAAATAGGAGTCAATATCATGTGTACACAATCGAAAACAATTCGGGCGGTCGCCGGTCAGTCAAAGGTCCGTCAGTCGTCTTTATATATTGGTGGTGACTGCACGTGTTCTCTCTGTATGGAATTATATAGAGCTGTTGTTACATACCCTTCTTGGTTTTATTTTCAAAGGTGAATTTAATTTCAACTTTAATCATCTTATTCAAATTTAAATAGTTAATTTTGTAAAATAGGTAAATATACTACCATTTTTCACGTTTTTTAATATTCAAAAATATAAAATACCTACGTTAAACATTTTAAAATCTGATTTAGGCTTATATAAATTATAGCTCGCTATTTACTTACATGGAATTATTGAATCAAATTTCGTTACTGATAAATCAATATTTATCTCTTTTAGCACAATACACATAATTCTACTAAATTATGCATGAAGAAAATGCACTTAACCACTCTATATACATATCGTCTTCCGACGCTCGGGGAATACGACTGTTGCCGAACAGTGGCGAAGATTTCTATGCGCATTATCAATTTGGGAGACCTGTACATGTTCACTTACACCAATCTGTACCCGGCTTTAGGTTATTCCGGCGATGAATTTGTAAAATAATACCACGGTACATCCCCTACACTTAAGCTAGGCTGATATTTTTTTATCGTTATGTCTTATGCTGTTATTCCCAGTTGTCCCCACCGTCGACCCCAACACTGGTGACAAATGGGATTTAAAAAAAAATCAAATTGAAATCACTATATATTCAGCTCTAGCATCGTCACTATTAATGGGGACGTATCAATTTATTTTTCCCATCTGTCACCGCTGATGACAACTGGGAATAAAACGAGTGACCACTCCCAACTGTCACTCCTGGTGACGCCATCACTGGGGACAAATGGGATTTTTTTTTGGGAAATATCCCATTTGGGTCCTGTGGTGACGTCGATGGTGGCGACATCTGGGAATAATCCGTCTAATGGCGTGGGGTGTCGTTGGAGAGTCGAGCATTAAATTGTTCATTTTTGTAACTTAACTATTTACGGCAGTAATATACAAGGTCACCCATGGGCATGTGACCACCCGTAATATTCTAACTATTCATGAAAAATGGTCAATAATTAACCCTTTTTATTATTCAATTTATTATTTTGAATGGCGGTTAAGAATTTCCTTGCTTGCTACGCTTTTCCAGATAACGAGTAATAGTATACTGATTTACATTTGCAGTTGAACTATGTGGGACACTATGTTTGTCAACTACAATGTTAAGTTTGTTTGTTGAAGCCTTATTTATACGTGGTCCGAAACACAATCTGTGATATTTAATTTTATTCTTATGTAGAGAACAAAGTTCTTAATAACTAATTAATCTAGTCTATCATAGAATGAACACTTAATAAATAAAGATTTACATTTACACTATTATTGTAAGAAAAGATTTAAACACTAAGCTCATGTTTGATATAATTATCTGCGATATTGACCTCTATGTTGTACAGATGTGTCAAATTTCTTTGATAGATTTTCAACTTTATTAAAATAGAATAAGGTTCATGTTCAATTCGGAATGTTTGACAGTTTAGGATAGCTTGATATGCTGGCGTCACACAAAATTCGTTCAATCGTGAAATTCCAATTTTTCGTAAGTTTTTGTTCTGCAATTTGCAGGTCAGTGTCAGGATTATAAAATATGTTGATCAAAATATGATTCGCGGCCGTTGCAAGTATGTATTTACAAAATTATAATCATCAATATAAGTCTCTATGTAAGAATTGTCCTCAAATGTATTACGTAGGGTTATACACTTACCAGTTACTTTTCTGAATTGACTATTTGAAACGATCAAAACTAAAATATGAAATGAAATGGAAAAAAGACCGCT
This sequence comes from Hyppa rectilinea, assembly GCA_951799385.1. NCBI lineage: Eukaryota > Metazoa > Arthropoda > Insecta > Lepidoptera > Noctuidae > Hyppa > Hyppa rectilinea. The sequence continues at coordinate 8,525,677 of OX637330.1, read as the reverse complement.
CGTCTTAAAAACTTCCATCACCGTACAGAAATTAAACATTATGCGAAGATATAATTGTATAATTGCATTTAATTCTGATAAGTATTCCATTTGATTCAAAAAATCTGTGACGTCATATTGTTATATTTCATACAAATCACGTACAAATTCCGCGTTTTGACAATTCATAAAAAGTAACGTTATTGACTACAATTTCAAATAACCGATTTTACTAAGTATATGAGAATGTGAAACGAAATTGTGAACTCACTAATTCGAATTGACCATTTCAGGTAGATGTATTATTAACCCTTTGAATGTCAGAGCACGCACGCGCGTGCCCTACACGCCAAGCTTGTTATCATGAATTTCCCAATATCCATAGTATCTTTAAATTTGTTTCATGTCAATGAATACGTACAAGAGCGTAAATTTTAAGATATCTATATAAACACACTCAGAAGTAATGATTTAATTGTTTATTTCGTGTTAGTGTTGTTGGCATTGTCACATATTTGTGTCGTTGGCGTACAGGGCATGCGCTTGCTTGTACGTATATGTGACTATGGCGTTCAAAAGGTTTATTAGGGATTCTGTCAACTAAAATCTTCTACAACGTTATTGTTCATAACAGTCACATTATTGTATTTCTGTTTACAAAAAAATTACTTTATTTCAACGTGTATTAAGGTGATTTTGGATTGATGCTGTGCTGCATTATCAAGTCTTCAGGAATAGGCACTTGTGTATTGCTTTAATATGCAACACGCTGATTTTGTATAGCATTTCTTCTGTCACATTGTAGAGAGATATTTCTCAACAGCATGTGAAGCTAAGTCAGAGGCCAATGGGCAGCATAAAGACTCTGACACCAGGTTAGTCACTAACCAAACGAAGTTATGAAGATATGGAGACCACAAATATGCAATAAATGAAACCACATTCTTGTCATCGCCTTTTCTGACGATATACAGAGTAGATACGACAGAGGGGCTTTCCTTTATACAGCTTATACTAGGAACCATTTTCAAACTCTGTACCAAAAATGAATTAAATAGGAGCAGTAGTTTAGTCGCAAATGATTTTTTAAGTTTTTGCCCCGTTTGAACACGATGTATCTTTCTTAACAGCGCTCCGGCGCGCGCGCGTCGGTGCCGCTTTGTTACAAGGTCAGTTTTTATTTACAAAGGATGGTTGCGTTTTACTCCGATTTGTAAGCTATTTAGTTTGTTTGAAAAAATAAAAACCTCATTTTTGGTGCTTTTTATTTTTATACCGTACCGAGTTAATACTAAAGACGTACAGTATACGCAGTGTAATTTAATGCCCCTCTGTCATATCAACTCTGTATAAAAAAGAAACGAAATCGGTCCAGTGATTAAGTCAAAAAGTAGAGTTTTAATTTTCACCTATTTGCGCGCTCTGTAGAATTAGACCACTAGGACAGTGATCCAATGAACTTGGCACTAGCGTGCGTCGTTGCCGCTCTTCTGGGGTCAAGTCTAGCTGTCAAAACAGTGTTTACTATTACTGAATTTATTTTGAAATCTATTGAGTTTTTTTTTATTTACCGTTTTTAATTCAATTTTTATTGTATATGTGTGGTTTCCATATTGTATATCTGCGTGCCAGACTCGAAAACTAACATGTTATAAACATATTAACGCCCGAGATTTGTACTTATTTACAGGTACCAGCGTCGGGAAGAAGCAGCTCTGTTATTTGAAGTATGGGAAATCATCAAATGACCCTCCCGCTGTGGGTGGAGTGGAATAGAGTGACAGACTCTTACTGACTAAAACCCATCCATGTTCCTTCCGTAGCCCGTTATGTTCCGGGGTAGCGGTAACCCTTTCGGACAATCCCGCTTACCCGGCAGGCTTGGCCCTGTGGGGCCCCTTCATATTATGCTGACATCTCTTTGAGGCGCGCGTGGAACATATACCCGCTGTCCGGCACGGGCCTGGTGCTGATCGGACGGTGAGTCACCCATTACTCACCGTCCGCAGGCCCGCGCCTACGGTGGCCGGGAGTCGTCACGTGGCTCCCGACGCCCGGGGCGTCTCCCGCGGCGGCTGGGACGGGAGGACCTTTCTCTCCCATCCCTCCACCTCCTTCGCGAGCATGACTTTTTCGCAGAAGGAGGTGACTGCCTCCCACTCGCTCTCGCCCCGGACCATGGCTTGCACCAGGGCCGGGCGCGAGAGGTCGCCGCCGATTGCCTCTACGAGGACACGGCGGTGCTCCGCCCAAACGGGGCAGGTTTGCACCGTGTGCTCTACCGTGTCCTCTGGGCGATCCTCGCAGTGGTGACACCCGGGCGTTTCCTCCCGCCTGATGATGTGCAGGAACCTCCCGAAACATCCATGTCCGGTGAGGACCTGCGTAAGGCGGTAGGTGAGGGCGCCGTGACGCCTCTCTAGCCACTCCTCAAAGAGGGGCCTTACCGCCACTATCGTGGCGTGCCCATCAGCCATCTGCCTGCCTTTTCCCATAAGTGTAGGGGGCCGGCTTCCAGTCTAACCGAATGACGCTGAATGTCGCTATTTTACAATGAGCTGCGGGAGCTGCCTATCTGACCTCCACAAACGGGTGGATGACACCATACCCATTGGTGAGACCAATACACTCATTTGCAAGCCAATATTTGACAAGAAGTCGTGTCAAACGAATTTAAACTATGTGTTATAAAGCTATATAAATATATATATAGTTCGCGAAGTGCACGGAGGTTTGCCAAGTTAGCAGCGCGGTTCATTGTTTGCCCCAGCCATGCATCCGTCCAAAACGTATAAATGAACTACGATAGCATAGCACGCCCCTCCAAAATTCAAAACGATTGATAGTATTTGTGACATTAATTACAAAGCGCACCAAGACTCACAACGCATGTCGCTGCCGGCCTGCTACTGAACACGAATATTTACAAAGAACTACATACAAACTTTCATAAAAATATGAATATAACATTGAAACGGTAATTTGGAGGGGCGCGCCGTGTTATCGTAGGTGATCTCTCCCGTGGGTTGCAGTTGACGATCCCGCATACTTTCGATACAAAATGTAGCTTAGTACGTGAGCATCTGAGGAGCCGGACATTTAGTTAAATCTTTGCCCTACCTGCAAACTGCAGTAGGTACCACCTACTGCCAAACTTTATATGATGTGCACTATGTCATGATAAGTATTTTTTTATATTCATAAAAAAGTTATGTTAAATAAAGTTCCTATTAAAGTTAAGTTCCATTTTAAAATTAAATTTTCAATACCCACTCGACACTCGTAAAATAAAACGTGAAATGCAGTGACGGAAATCGATAAGAATTGAACAATAAACTATTTAAAAAAAAGAATAATGTTTTTCTTTTTTTGTGCCGTTTTCCTATTTATTGATTATGGGGAATGTCTGTGGAGCAAGGGAGTCGTCCATTATGCTGTCAATAAGAAAGATTATGGTAAGTTTATTAGATGATATGGCTAGAAAATACCTACTCGATGAATGATGAGATGAGACTCCCTACAGTCCAGCGGGGGTAATTGCTAATACGTAAAATGGATAATCATTGGCACTGGCTTGGCCACCATCAGGGCTTTAATTTATGGTAAAAAAGTGTGCGTTACCCTAGCAAAATCATGTCGAAAATTGCCATTTAAATCTTATAGATAATTAGTTGCCCCATTTCTGTAATTGTTGCGCACATTTTTAAATTTGTTGCACTTATAGTTTTTTAGTTATTTAACAAAAACATTTTCTGCTGGGGTAACGTTACTAACGTTACCGCAGCCAGACCTTTTTCTTTTTAATGGGAATATTGAAATAAATATTAGCTATATAATTAGTTGTCTAGACGAGGTAAATGTTGCACATTATTTTGTATTTGTTCTTCCTTCGGCTGCGAAGTTATTCAAGATCCTGCTGGAGTAACGTTTCTGGTTTTGCTGGATCTCTGAAACGGGTAAGCGGATTCTTATCATCTTTTGTACATGACTTCTTAGGAACTAGTTCTAATTAGTTGTGCAATAATAAAACCAATATAATGTACTGTTTAAAAGTTATTTAATTAAATATAAAAACCCTTCAATAGGTCCTACCACTCTGAATAAGAGCTCTACAGACTTACTTTAAGCGATATTATGTAGCTTGTAACTGCCTTCAAATGTATGTGAAGTTTCATTAGTATACTATAAGTAATTAACAAATAAGGATGATATTCAGTTCTCCACGTTCGCGGTCACGATGCGCGCGGAGTTATTTGGCCACCGAAAAGCCTGTATATGGATATTTAAACAGAATTTTATACCAATAATTAGTTGCTTACTTCAGTTTTATACCTGTAAAATTTCAGCATCGTACATACAATAATTAACGAGATAATAAAATAAAAGTCATTAGGATGTGTAACCCGACCAAGTTTAATGGTTACAAAAAAGCGACCGCGTAGAACATTAGGCTATCTTCTAAAATGTTTAGTATAATATACCTTATAAGTTCGGTACAGACGCGTACACTGTTAAATACATAACAATAATTTATTAATATCCTGTACTATGAAAACATTATTATTATTATCTTTCGGCTACTTATTATTACATAGGCATCTCTTATGTGCATAATAGGGAATATGCAAGTAATTTAAAAATTTTTGTATTTTCTAATTTTTTTTAATTATCTACTTATAAGATTTAAATGGCAATTTTCGACATGATTTTGCTAGGGTAACGCACACGGTAAAAAAATATCGGTCACTGGTTTATCATATCGAGGCTTTATAGGTGACCCATCTGGAGAGTCTCCAACGTGGCCACATTTATATCTCAAAATAGGGCACCTAGGGAAGATTTCGTGTTATAGCTTGTACACTGTATTGCCGCATATTTGCGTCGTTGGCGTACAAGGGCATGCGCTTGTCACGTACATGTGACATTGGCGTTCAAAAGGTTAACCACTGGACTATAATCTACATATTCCCAGATCTGCATTCTCAAGACATCATAGCATCGACATTTGACCAGCTCGAGAAAGAGATTTGCGTGAAATTTTTCAATACGCCATTCAACCATACCGTGGCCGACGGTGACAGGATCCTGTACATCTCCAATCCTGATAAAAGGAAGCACTGCCCGCCAGATAGCTATAATTTTAATAAAACAGTCGTGGTAAGTGTTCCTCTGTTATATAACAACCAGTCAGTACCTACCTATTTACTGCAAAGAGGTTTAATATAACCATAAACCAGTACGTACGATACACGCATAAAAATGAAGTTGAGGTTTTTAGAGTTGGCAAGTTATTTTTTAAATGAATTGAACCACGGAACTCTCAAAAGCTTTGGTCCAAGTATTTTTAAAGTTGGACAACTGCCCCTAGTAAAGACCTTGTTGAGTTGGACCACTGCCCCGGAATGTAACTCGTAGCCCTGAAAATTCTTTTTTTTTTTGTATTATGTGTGTTGTTCACATCGCGTTTCGCGAAAGAAGGAACCTCCTCCGTCAGGTTACTAATTGGTTAGACTAAGTCTAATCATAAAAATCAACATATTTCTCGATGTTTATGTGACCTTGCGGGTTATCCGCTGGCTGCGAGGAGCATAAAGGCAGTCGATGAGGCGACCGAAGATGTTTGGGGGCCTATCTAATATCGAAAGGCGTCAAAGATTGTGTAGTTTCTCTGAAGTTAGGAAAGATAACTCCAAGAGGTGCGAAATGGCCAGACGACATTGTAAGTAGTAACCTTTGTGGGTAGAACCAGTATGGTACAGGAGCGTGGAGATTGGGGCCAGTGGACGATAGATCGGGTACTTACTCTATCGTCGATGCTGTCCGGTCACTAGAGTTGTAGTGATGTCCCACTGCACTCGGACATCGCTGAAGGAGGAGGGAGCGCGTAGGCGGGCAAAGAAGAGGGAGCGTTAGGCGTAATGGTATGCGTTAGGTATTTTCTTCGCACTATAATAAAAAAAGGGCTCAAGTTAAGAGAGGCAGCATTGGAAGTCCGGGTGTATTATGATGATGAAGAAGAAAACTACTCAATGATAAACAGCATACGTAGGTACTTATTGTGAGTTAATTTCACAGGAGATCAATGATAACTTGGTTAGGTCAACTAATATTTTCTTTATTTCGCAGGACATGCCGATAGGTTATAAATGTCTGAACGACGAGGATATATCCAGGATTGTCCTTGACATGTTAAAAGCCAGCATTGGACTAACAATAAGTAAGTATTTTTTTAACGGTTTTTGCAACATCCAGAAAACAACAACATAGACTAAAAATGCCTTCAGCGCCATGTAGCGGGAAAACGTTCGGGAACAAACAGTATGTTTCACCTCATGTTGCGCGCGAAATTAGAATAAAAATAAAAACGATTAGAAAATTTGAATTTCGCGGGCTACCTTGACGGTTTTGTCCCGTGTCAGAAGAAATATGCCGCTTGTTAATGTCAGACCAACAAGCGGGCTATTAAGGAAGACTATGCTAAAATAGAAAGGCAGCATAGACTGCTGATAGACTGCAATAGAGACTTGACATAGTACGAGGTCAAATGCGTTAGTTAATAGTTTCCGGAATCCACGCGGGCGAAGCCGCTGGCAGAAGCTAGTTTTAAATAAATAAATATTTTTTCTTAATTTGTTGTTTTCTTTGTTCACAGGCAAACCGAACAGCAACGATTTGTTACGAACGTTCCAAGACGTAATCATGAGTTGATTGACTTGAATATCTTGTATCTTTCTGGCTGTAGTTTCGGTTATTTGGGCTTCATCTTTCCTTTTTATCCTATTCTTAACTAAACCCGGTCATCGTAAGAATACGTTCGTGACACCTGTCAGTTCAGTGTCAAATACTAAGGGCGAATTTCACCAATTAAACTGATTATGTTTAGCCTCAGATCAGAGTGTTTAGCATATCTAAACCGCGTTCATGTACAGACGCCAGCACATCAAGCTATCCCTAACTGTCAAATTTTCTCAATTAAAAATGAACCTTATGTCTTTGCAATAAAGTTGAAATACTATCAAAGAAATTTGACTGATTGGGGTAACTTGATGTGCTGGCCTCTGTACTTCTTCTTCTTTCTCTGTGGTTAGTGACTAACCTAGTGTCACAGTTTTTAAGCTGCCCATGTCAAAGTCAAATCATTTATTTCAAATATGCACAAGAAAGGCACTTTTAAACGACAAAATGAACAAGAAATAGAATTGATTCTAGTCGCCATGGGCCTCTAACTTGGCTTCGCATGCTGTTGAGAAATATCTCTCAGACATGCTGGGATGCTGGTTTCGTCACGATGTTTTGTTCAAGAACTGTCAGTAACAAAATCTAATCCACTCTAGAGCGAATTCCACCATTGAAACTGAACGCGATCACCGCATTTAAGTGCTGTCAGTGTCATTATATGGAATGTTTACTTTAGCTCTTGAAAGTGGTTCAGAAGCGCTGATCGTTTTACGAATTTAACCCTTATTAGTTCCTAATCTTGTCCAGATGACAGGTGTCAGGAATAAAAGGTTTCTCTTTTCTAGTCTAGGCAGAGCATAAAGTTACTTTAAGCCTAAGCAAACTGTCTTTCGTACCCTAACCAATCAAAGTTACATATTTCCTTTATTTTGCCACTCTGAGCACACTTTGAGGTCACAGCTCATAACAGCCACCGGCACCCACTCCGCACCGCCTCGCCTCCTGCGGCTAGTATTCTTTATATGGATTTGTATGGGTATGCGCTCACTACTTCAACTCCGTGGCGTCACCGGATCGCCTCCGTCATAAGTCCTCCATACGGTGACGGTGGATGGGCCACTCAGTGACAACTCGCTGCTCACATGCTAACTTTGCGTTCACTCCACTGCGAGATGTAAGGTCCACTGGTTGACCGCGACGTTTATTGGTGATAACGCGTCGTCCACCCGTGGACCACCTGTCGATAATGTGGCGACGAAGCGGTGCGGGGTGGGTGCCGGGTGGCATTAATAAGCTGTGACCTTTATGGATCGATGCAACAACATAAATGTCCAGGCCCCGAAACAAGGCCACGGCGACTTTATTCTATCTTCATTTGATGTTGATCGATACTATGACGTCTGCCGCGCATGGCTAGCTAATTAATTTGACCTCGTATAACTCCTAATAACATTTCCAACCAGAAAGAAAACTCCAACAGCGAAAACCTGCTATCCGCAAAAGACCGTGACTTTATCAACGCTCAATACCTTGAGGAGTGTGGGGAGTTGGTTCAGAAACCGCTAGACGCGAGACGGTCACATGGAGGGACCATGGAGCTCACTGCAGACAATGAACGATTTTATAAGGATAAGTTGTGGCCCCTTGGCATTGTCATGTATGGAGTTGATGGTAACTTAAGTGAGTATTTCTGTTGGCTAAACTTTCCTATAGTGACCGTGGATTTGGAAGTTCAATTATTTTTTTGAAGATAGTATTCATAAAAGAAAGCAAGCACACAATTCAACCTCCGGAAATTAACGGTTTACGAGAACATAGACCCCACCATCCCTTTCGTGGTTATTTTTTTTCAAACCATCGTGCCGACGACTATTTTTTTAGGCATCTTTTGAGTGTTTTGAGGTTAGGTTACAAAACGTCATTTTTTTTGGAAACGGTGCGAAACCTGTTCATGGGAGTAGTGCCAGGGTGGAGGGTGGCACCCCCCGCTCCCCCCACCCTACTCCAACCCCCTCCTGCACCATCAATCGATTGAAATTTATGGATTTTTTTATCTAACCTCAAAAACTTTAACCATGGATATCTTCATAACCATGGGGTTCCGGAGGGTGGGGATGGTACAGGCGGTAGCCCGCCTCCTCCCTCACCTCCCTCCTACCCCATAAATCGACAGTCAATAAAGGAAAGGTTTACCATTCTGTTTCATAATAATTATATAAACTATTCTTAAAAGGCAATATAAAAGTGTAACCAGTGATCGCGACGATAGTTCGTAATTATTTGAAATTGATTTGAAAAATATTTTTGCATTTGATAGCCCAATTCTTGAGGAAGATTATCATCACGGTGCAACCCTTAGGAGCAGAAAGGAAGAAAGTATGCCCTTTAAATGGGCCATGTAACTAGTAGGCCGAGGGAGTTTTTAAAATGAGATTGTTATTTTAGTGAAATTTAAAAAAAAACGCTTACCGTCACGGCCGATAGCGATGTCTATACTATTATTATAAAGAGGAAAGATTTGATTTTTTGTTTGTTTGTTTTTGAAATGAATAGGATCCGAAACTACAGGACCGATTTAAAAAAGTCTTTCACCGTTGGAAAGCTTAGTTTTCTAGGAGTAACATAGGCTATTTATCCCGGGCAAAATAACGGGTCCCACGGGAAAGACGACGGGAGCGAAGCCGCGGGCAAAGTGCTAGTATTATATAAACTGAGAGAATCTACAGAACAGATAGCTGAAAAATCTATTTAAGTCGTGCTTTCATGCTTAAACACAATTTTTAGCTATCAGAACAATACATAATAAGAAGCCAAGAAACTCATTAGCGAGTTAGGGCCCAAGGTTCGAAAAAAATTGAGAAATCAGCCATTATATTCAAATTACTTAAATATATCTGAAAGCAATACTAACAAATACTGCAATCCGTTGCTGTAACAATTTTGAACCTTTTCTTATGTACCATCGATTTGCAAAGGAATAAGGTTGATAGACGCTAGTGATGGCGCCAAACACGTAGCCGAATTCTGGGCCGAGTACATTTAGATTGCCATCGACACGCTAAGAAGAAGATAGCACTAACATGAAGTCGTCTACAGTGACCTCAACAGACCTGCCACAACTTCAACATGCGATGACAATCGTCGAGATGTCGAGCTGTGTAGTCTTCCAACACATCACTGAAAATGATCCGCTTCAGCCTAAGAACCTTCTATGGTTCGGTATAGAAGGCGAGGAGGCACCGCATCTCGGATTTATGGAGGGGAATCAGGTATGATAGACTGTAATTATATTTTTAACCTTTTGAACACCATTGTCACATATACGTGACAAGCAAGCGCATGCCCTGTACGCCAACGACACAAATATCTGACAATGGCAACAATACTACAACACGAAATAAACAATCAAATCATTACTTTTGTAAGTGTTTATAGATATCTTAAAAATTGAAGCTCTCGTACGTATTTGACGTGAAACAAATTAAAAGACACCATGGATACTGGGGAATTCTTGTATTGTAATTAAATTGTAGCTTAGCGTGAAGGGCACGCGCGTGCGTTTATGCTTTGGCGTTCATAAGGTTTACTATCTTCCCTGTGTAACATTAAGCACATGGGCGGTCGAAGTCAAATTGAAGTGGCAGTGAGCCGGCCATGTTTGTTTGTTGAATTAACGATTGTTGTTGGAGCAGACGCGTCCTGTAGCGTTGGCCGCGTCGCCCCCCAGCTGTAAGGAGCAATCAGCAGGATTCTCCGAAAGGGTTACCGCTGCCCCGGACCACAAAAGGCTAAGAAAGGAACATGGATAGGTTTTAGTCAGTAAGAGTCTGGCAGTCCCTTCCGCTCCACCCAGAGCAGGAGGAGTAATTTAATGATATCCCATCCTTAAAAAAAAATCTATACGGACCGATGGCCTTAGAAAGGGGTCTGGGACAGGCAGGACGCAGAAGGGTGGAAACCGGGTGATGGATCACGGCTTGGCTTGGCCTCTAATCAACCGGTAGCCTGTCAGTCCTTCAGCTTGTTAATCAAGCAGTGATAACCTAGTGGTTTGACCGTCGGACTGCCAAGTCATAGGTCGAACCCAAGGCACGCACCTCAGATTTTTCAGAATCATGTGCGGTGAAGGAAAACATCGTGAGAAAACCAGCATGACTGAGAGACTTTTCTCAACAGCATGCGAAGCTAAGTCCCATGGGCCTAAGTAAGGCCCATGGGCAGCATGTAACTCTGACACCAGGTTAGTCACTAACCACACGAAAAGAAGAAGAAGCTTGTTTACCAACCAATTATCATAGAAATTAGTTCTCACAGAGTGTTCTCCTCTCCGCAATGGTGAACGGGGCTCCGGGACACAATGCACACACCCTCAACCTTCTCATGAGGATCTTGGGTATACCGATGATGTCGAACCGTTACGATCGCAGCAACTACGTGCATATTAAGTGGGACAAAGTTGCCAAGAGTGAGTATTTTGTTATTTTGGGGTTTTTCTTAATTTTTTCCTTTTTTACGAATTCGTATTACCCAAAGGATTCATAAAGACGTTTTGGAGTGCTGTGGTGGCCCAAACTTACGAGTTGTAGGTCGTGACTTCGAATCCAAGCAAGCGCTTTACTTTGTGTATTTAATTTCATCACCATTGTTCTCAAAGGAAAACATATTGAGGAAACCAGCATGTCCTAGAACCTACAATTCGAAGACATGAGACTTCTGCCAACCCGCACTGGGCCCGCGTGGTTGATTATGGCCCACTGCCTCTCTTAGAGAGGAGCCCTGTGTCCCAGCAGTGGGAACATTACAGGCTGAATATGTCATAAAGACGTAAAACGTCAAAAATGGTTTGTCAGATACTAATCATGACTTTTAAGCAATGTTTATACAGATAAAACCCTTTTCTGATCTACGTACAGTGAAGGAGCACTACCTAGAACGGACTCCGCAGGAGGCCTGGCTCAAGAACACGGAGGGCGAAGGCGCCGCGTATGACTTTGACAGCGCCACTCATGCCCCGGCTAATTATATGTGTTCCGATTGTTCGCTTGGCGAGCAGACTGTGGAGCCTTTACAGGTGAGGGCGAGGTGTACATATATCGACGCTTGAAAGGCAATATTTACCAAATGACATAAAGGCAACTATAAAGAGATTATCTAGAGAGCATTAAAAGGAGGATTTTTGAAAAAAAAACTTAAACATCACCTATTTGTCTTATCTACTTAATTCCAACGAATTATAATGCTGTTTATAGGCTAAATAAACTGCAATTTAAAGATTATGAGTTTGAAATAGTGTCGACTCAATATCGCCCAACATGTCGCTTGGTAATTTTTGCCTTTCAAGCGTCGATATGTTATTTTGGCATGTGACCAAAATCGGAAACAAGGTCGCATTTTTCTTGTTTTTCAAAAAAAAATTGTATGGAATTAGTATGTACTAACTATGTAGTACAATATACTGAGACTCCTCCGTGCCTTGGAAAGCACGGTAAGCCGGTGGTCCCGGCTGTCATTCGTGGATCTTTGACAGTCGTTACGGGTCGTCAGAAGCCCGAAAATCTGACAGCCAGTCTTACCAATACCAAAGAGTATCGTAATACCCAGTTACTGACTGGGTTGTGGAGGTCAGATAGGCAGTCACTCCATGTAAAATACTGGTATTCAGCTGCATCCGGTTAGACTGGAAGCCGACCCTAACTTAGTTGGGAAAAGGCTAGGCAGATTGATTTGCTATTTATTTGTGTATTCCAGGACCATCTCTGGCAGAGGACGCTATCAATGGGTCACAGGACAGACCTGAGCCCCGCGGACATTGAAACGTTGTCCCTGCTGTACAGCCGACAATGCCAGCTTCGGTTCATGAGCAACAATAAGAAATAACGTTTTTATTACACTGCAATACATACATAACATAAAACTGTTGTATTATTTGAATGGTTGGCAGTTTTAATTTCAACACACATATTTCGCTAGTTACGAATGGGGGGGAGATTCACCAATTGGGTATTTGGAACGGTAGTCAATAACGTTACTTTTTTTGAATTGTCAAAACGCGGGAATTTGTACGTGATTTGTATGAAATATAACAATGTGACAGATTTTTAGAATCAAATGCAATACTTATTAGCATTAAATATAATTTTACAATTATAACTTCACATAATATTTCATTTTCTGTATGGTGGGCTTTTTTCTATGTGATTTCATATTTTATTTTTGACCGTTTCAAATAGTCAATTGAAGTAATTTCGTACGACTATGAACTACTATTGATGTACTGTTTTATTTATAATTAATGTTCATAATTCAAATTAAACTCTTTACTTAACAAAATCGAGTCCCAAGTAAAAGGCGCTCCGGGTAAGACCGATGAGGAAGAAAAGTAGTAATTTTTTTTTAAGGTAGCGTCCACCCCCTTTGAATTAATACTACTTACAAATATTTTCGTGTCCGTGCAAGCCAGCTGTCGCAAAATAAATATTTCTAACCAGGAATCGAACCCGTTGATTTTGAAAACAAAAATGCACTCTTCTTAGCGTGTCGATGGCAATCTAAACGGACTCGGCCCAGAATTCGGCTACGTGTTTGGCGCCATCAGTTCCTGTAACGTGCATACGGCAGGACACGCAGGACACGATATTAAGTGTCCCGTCGTTTGTGGAACAGCTCCACATTTACACTCCAAGGCTTATTGTCTATGAATCCCCAACTGAACAGTTTTTCCTTGCGTAGGAAATTGTTTATTACACACGTATTGAGGTATACCAAACAATTTCATTTCATTACGAAGTGATCTTTTACTAAGTAGTAGAAAGGGTCTAAATAAAATAAGTATTTTTTTATTATTTAACATATTTATTTGCTCTGGCTACATGATACTAGTTCTTATCACGAAAATCTGTAACAACTATCTTATACAGTGTGTAAGGTTAAACGAGGGACAAACTCTCAGGTTGTATAGTATTCATGGCAGGGGCAAAGCTACCGCCGCCCAGGGTTACGGGGACCCCGCCGACGTACATAAGCAAAAATTAATAAAAACTTCCCAATTTTTTAAAGTAAAAAAAAGCAATTTCTTTTTTTCTCGCGTAAAACGTGCGTTCAAAAGTTGGCAGCACCCATCATCTTCATAAGGGTTCAAACAAGTTTTTATACGGGGCTCGCCAAGCCACGTTACGCCACTGCCTCATGGAAATCAACAACTTTGTCCATGGGACCAACTCTGAAATGTGAAAAAACAAATATCACCTTTTCAGCAGATTTTCGTGATTTCAGGTATAGTTCCATAGTCAAAGTTGTTCATTTTCATGAGTATAATTATATAGTATTACACCTGAAAGTATGTCCCTCGTTTAAGCTAACACACTGTATACGTTCGTCATCATATCCGACGCACATCTGGCGAAGTGCAACTGCCAAACAAATATCAACCTTATACTTTTTGAAATAAAGTTGAAAATGAATACGCTCTATTAGATCGACAGCGCGCTAAAGCGGAGAAGCGTTGGATTTTAAACTTTATTTTAAGGTTAACAACGTTGGTTTTTGTTTGGTAGTGACAGTCGCGATGCGCCTGGCCAAGTGTGGAGGGGGCCAACCGCTTCTTACAACAGTATTATTAAAATATTAGGTAGTTCGTGTCCGATCGATCAGGTTAAGCTACGCTTGCCAAGGTTAGTCTATGGATGGGTGACCATCTATACATACCAAGACTCCGCCGTGGCTCAATAAGCACGTTAGGCCGTTGGTCCAGCCTGTCATTTGTATATCTTTGACATTAGTTACGGCTTGTCACAGCCCGAAAGCCTGAACTAGTCTGTCCAAGGGCAGTGGCGCAACTATACCATCTGAGGCCCGTGGCAAATCCTCCATTGCATGGAGCCCCAAATTTATATTTTTTACTAAATTTGTTCAAAATGTTAGGTCGCTTTTGAGCTCGCAGCCTCTCGGGCCGGGGGCCCGTGGCGTTTTGCCAGTCCTGCCACCCTATAGTAACGCCACTGTCCAAGGGGTATAGTCTTACCCAGTTACTGGGTAATGGAGGTCAGATAGGCAGTTGGTCCATGTAAATTACTGGTATTCAGCTGCATCCGGTTAGTAGAGAAAAGGCTATGATGATGATGAGTGCGAGAAAGAGATGGAAGTTATATAATGAGTATAGCAAATATTTGTACGACCTGCAAGTATTTGTTACGAGTCTGGGTGTTTTTCTATCTATAATATGTATGTATTTACAAAAAAAAAATGTATATAAGTAGTTTATCAGCCATCTGGTTACCATAACACAAGCATTAGGTTGCTTAGCTTGGGACGATATGGCGTTGTGTGAAATGTCCAAGGATATTATTATTATTATTATTATAGCGCTATCCCTTTCTCAATACATGAAGGAGCCCCTCAGGGCCAAGCCTGCCGGGTAAGCGGGATTGTCCGAAAGGGTTACCGCTACCCCGGAACAAAAAGGGCTACGGAAGGAACATGGATGGGTTTTAGTCAGTAAGAGTCTGACACTCCCTTCCGCTCCACTCAGAGCGGGAGCAGTCATTGGATGATTTCCCAGCCTTAAAAAAAAATTGCCTTTCCCAATGTGAACTAATATTAAAATAATACCGTTATAAGAGATGGTTGGCCCTCAGACTGACGAGTCAGTCATCTGCTTTATTTATACAGATGTAGCAAAAAGGTCAGTGAGTAACAAGCATCTTAAATATTACTCGAAAGAAACTGGCATGATTCCATCAAGCAATTTTTTATTGACTTCAGAATACATTATTGAAGTTTCTTATTATAGCGAGACAAATGCTAATAACATAGTAGAAATAGTATTTTTTATAGGGTCCTAGGCCTAGACTTGGCAACGATAGGTAAAAGCTGATAGAATTATATTTACAAACATGTACAGCGAAATCATGATAGGATTTCATGTTAAATTCACAACTATATGAGCAGTAGAAACTGATATACATTCTAGGTTTATTCTACAGCACATCAGTGAAAACAATTGGGTAGTTTGAAAGAGTAGTCAATAACGTTAATTTTTATGAACTGTCAAAACGCGGAGTTTGTACGTGATTTGTATGACATATAATAATGAGACGTCACAGATTTTCAGAATCAAATGGAATACTTATAAGTATTAAGGTCATAGCTCATTAGAGCCACCCGGCACCCACTTCGCACCGCCTCGCCTCCTGCGGCTAGTATTCTTTACGGATCGCCTCGTTCGTAAGCCCTCCACGCGCGGACAGCGGGTGGACCAATCGGTGACAACTCGCTACTCGCATGCTTGCATAGCATTCTTTCCACTGCGACTTGCGATGTCCACTGGTTGACCACGCGACGTTTATTGGTGATAACGCGGCGTCCACCCGTGGACTACCTGTCGACAATGAGTGGAAGACGTGCGATGAGGCGGTGCGGGGTAGGTGCCGGGTGGCTTTAATAAGCTGTGACCTTTAAACGCAATTTTACAATTAAAATTATCTTCGCATAGGTAATATTTCATTTCTGTACGGTGATGGAAGTTTTTAAGACGAGCGGTCTTTTTTCTATGCAATTTCATATTTTATTTTTGACCGTTTCAAATAGTCAATTTGACATTGACGGTGTCTATAAATCGTTGCAGTTTAGGCGAATTTTTTAGAGCTACCACTGATGTGTACTGTAGGTAATTATTATAATATTTTATTCTGACAAGTTGATGTCAGAGATCTTTAGAGCTAGAAGTACAGTATATTCAGGAAAGGACTACTGTAAAACGGGGTGAATATAGATGCAGGGGTGAATAAGGATGATGACAGGGTAAAACAAAATAAATTAAAATTAGTCCGTCAGTCAGATAATAAAAAAAATATTAGACACGTATTTTTTGCTTTAAGTATTATATTTAAAAAAAATACTTAGATAAAACATTAAAATTGAGAAGTGGGGCCACGCTACGTCACAACTTAGTATAAAATCTACATAAGAGTGACGTCATGCTACATTTTAACACAATGTATCGACGTAATCTTTTGATTACGTGAAAAAAAACACGTGTCCGATATTTTTTGAATAAGTTTTAGTCATCATCCCTATCATATTTACCGATAATGTGTCCTTATTGGCAACAAACTGTATTATTTCAACAAATATAAATCCATTTAAAAGTTTGGCCCCTGCATCCTAATTCGCCCCGTTGCATGTATACCAGGTACACTTATTACTTTTTAAAGTATTTAAATATTTCTAAGTCGGATTCAGTACATAATTGTGACTCCAGGATATCATCCTAGCAACATCTTTACAAGCGGATACATGTTTCCTATAAAGCTCTTTGGAATCCGCAAGAAAGTTGCACAGCCCACAAGGCAAAATTGGCGCCATTTCACACTTGTCACAAGAAAAATCCTTTGCTCCATTTTCGGTTTTTACAACACAATAATCGCAATTCTTTAGTCGATTTTTGTCGTCTTCCAATTCGATTTTAATATCGCCATTTTGTTTTTCATTCTCTATGGGCTCTTTGACATCTGTCACAGGAACGGCGGGAACAGATTTTTCAGACTTTTTCAATCGTATCGTACTTTTGCATTGTTTGAAGAAATCGTTCAGTTTTCCTCTTACAGTGTCTAATTTAGTCATTTTAATGTTCTCAGCCGGTTTTGTTTCGTCCTCTGGTTTTTTTTCGATTTTGAAATTATCTGGTGTTATTTTGTAAACAGTTATGAATTCACTTAGATCTTTTGTTTTTTTAGGAACAATTCCATGGTTGTTCGCCTTGATTGACATATTCGCGTCATCTAAACTTGAAGTACTTTCCTTCAGGCTTTTGTTCTTTATCATATCTGAGTCAGAAGTATTATCTAAATCTATTATAGAACTTGAATCATCATTATTACCTAAACTAGAATTTGTACGACTATCTACAATCACAACATCATCAGATTTTTTATCTGAATTAATTTCGTCTATACTAACATCACTTTTGAATTCCAAACTTAGAATACTGTCTTTATCAAAACCAGAACTTTTTATCGAGAATTCTTCTTTAATTTCCGGTTTTATTTCTATTGTTAGAATTTCCCTATCAATGTTATCGATTTTTGACACTTGTGTTTCTGTTTCATGAAAATCGATTACTTCATCTTTTATTTTAATGTCATCTATTTCAATTTTATTATTTAATGAGTCATTTGATTCGGTTAAAGATTGTTCTACAGGAATCTCCATATTTTCGAGATTTTTCAGAATTTCTTCTTCATTGAAACTCAAATCAGAAAAATCGCCTTCACTTTCAGAAATATTTCTATTTGTTACATTATTATTTCTGACCTCATTTTTAGGTCGAACAGTTTTATTCTTTATATTTCCTAATATGTTCTCTAACTTCTGTTTTTTCTGAACAAATCTTTCGTCTTTTTTCTTCTGGATTGTTTTGGGTTGTTCAGCATCTAGTTCTATTGTAATCATGTTGCTATTGTTCAATTTACTAGATTTTTTGTTGTCTATGACTTTTCTCTTCTTGGTTTCTTTGACAATTTTATCAGGAGGAGGTCCTGGCAATCTTGTATGTATCGAATCTGGAAATAATAATTTTATATCGTCAAATTAATGATGCCGTTGTTAATATTAAGTTTAATTACATTTTGAACACGAACAGTGCAATATTACCCGTTACAGTAGCTATGTGCATTATAGTGTTTTTTGGCCAATAATAGGTTCTTCTGCTATGATAAGTGAAATTATGCAGGCGTGTCATCATGACGACAATGCATGAAGCAAAGCCTCCCACAGCTAGGCCACAGACCTCCACTCCGTGAGAGGGAGTCAAAAGAAAAAAAAAATCTATGATTATCATACGCGCGGTCCAGCAACTTAGGTATGGGAACATCAATTACTCAAGTATTTCGTAGCGGTTTTCTTAAAGAAAAGGTGAAGATTATAATTTAATGAGTTTATAATATTTAACCTCGTATCTAATTGCAGAAACAATTAAAAAGCCATTGTGTCTAGTGTGGATCCACGTTCCGGCAGTCGAAGGGACAAAAAAAAAACAATCTGCCTAGCCTCTTCCCAACTATGTTGGGGTCGGATTCCATTCTAACCGGATGCAGCTGAATACCAGTATTTTACATGGAACGACTGCCTATCTGGCCGCCACAACCCAGTCAGTAACTGGGTAATACGATACCCCTTGATAAGACTGGTTGTCACACTTTGGGGCTTTTACCCGTATCGACTGTCAAAGATCCACGAATGACTGCCGAGACCAACGGCTTAGCGTGCTTTCCGAGGCACGGAGGAGTCGGTATGTAAGCATGGTCACCCATCCACGGACCAAACCTGGCAAGCGTAGCGTAACCTAATGGATCGATCCGTGCAGATGTTATTACTTAGCCACGAGCTCCTCGAAGGGACATACTTGTTAAACTAAGCTATTCCCTTCTTACGAAAGTGACGTCGGCTTACTGTAAAGAGTAACAGAATAATCCACTGCCTTGAATTTAACTGCAGTAAGTAGCTAATCTTAAATGCTATGTAGCCATCAGCTGACCAGTTCCTCGCAATCGGATCATTCCTAAAAGCATGGGTTTCTTATGCCAGTGATTGCAGCCCCATAACGACCGTAATGACTGCATTGGTTATTGACTTACCGATATCAAAATCGAATCGAATTTGTTTTTTACAGTTCGCGCTGTACGTATTCTTGACACGTTAGACGCCAATGCGGTCACCGGTGACCGCGAACAATAGTTAATCTATACTGTGTTAGGTTAAACGGGGGTCATACTTTCAGGTTGTATTACTCATATAAATCAACAACTTTGTCCATAGGACCAACTCCGAGATATGAAAAAAAATTATCAGCTGTTCCATACATTTTGACGAATTATGCGAACATAAATGTACTGAACAGCTGATTTTTAATTCGTGATTTCAGATACAGTTCCATAGTCACGCCTGAAACTATGTCCTTCGTTTAACCTTTTTTTTTTTTTTTTTAAAGGCTGGGAAATCATCCAATGACTGCTCCCGCTCTGGGTGGAGCGGAAGGGAGTGTCAGACTCTTACTGACTAAAACCCATCCATGTTCCTTCCGTAGCCCTTTATGTTCCGGGGTAGCGGTAACCCTTTCGGACAATCCCGCTTACCCGGCAGGCTTGGCCCTGAGGGGCCCCTTCATATGCTGACATCTCTTTGAGGCGCGCGTGGAACATATACGCGCCGTACGGCACGGGTCTGGTGCTGATCGGACGGTGAGTCACCCATTACTCACCGTCCGCAGGCCCGCGCCTACGGTGGCCGGGAGTCGTCACGTGGCTCCCGACGCCCGGGGCGTCTCCTGCGGCGGCTGGGACGGGAGGACCTTTCTCTCTCCCATCCCGCCACCTCCTTCGCGAGCATAACTTTTTCGCAGAAGGAGGTGACTGCCTCCCACTCCCTCTCGCCCCGGACCATGGCTTGCACCAGGGCCGGGCGCGAGAGGTCGCCGCCGCCGATCGCCTCTACGAGGACACGGCGGTGCTCCGCCCAAGCGGGGCAGGTTTGCACCGTGTGCTCTACCGTGTCCTCTGGGCGATCCTCGCAGTGGTGACACCCGGGCGTTTCCTCCCGCCTGATGATGTGCAGGAACCTCCCGAAACATCCATGTCCGGTGAGGACCTGCGTCAGGCGGAAGGTGAGGGCGCCGTGACGCCTCTCTAGCCACTCCTCAAAGAGGGGCCTTACCGCCACCTTCGTTTAACCTAACACATAGTTTATCTGCTGTGTGGTAGTCAATGACAACTTCCTCCTCTTTCCTATTTTTTAATTACAATTAAATAATTACCTTCATCAAATCCTCCATCAGGTGGATCCTCCCACCATACAGGACTGGGGCAGGTCAGGATCTCCATAAAGTCCTCATCGCTAAGACTTCTGGTGTCCTCAATCATCCTTACCATTTCTTGCATGCTTAGTTCAGGGTTGCTGAAAGGTCTAGCGGAAATCTTGGACCTTTTTATTGATTTGGGTCCATTTTGCGGTGAACACTGTTTGGAGTGTGGTGATTTAATGCCTGTAAGATGGTTATTTAGGCTGTTTAGAAACTAATTTGTATAGGATTTTATTTAAAACTTTGATTTACTTATCAGTGTTGCCTTTAACCAATTAAATTGTATGTAAAAATAATAAGCAATGATTTTTCATTTCAACATTCAAGTCTTGCAATTAATCCTGACTAGAATTACCTTTCTGTGGTGTTACCAGTTTCCTTTTATTCGTAGCTGCGATAACTTTGAAATTGTGTTTGGGTTTTAACATAATTTTCTTAGTGCAAACATCTCGCTTTATCGTGTTGGGGTAGTACTCTACTTGTTCTATAACTTCATCAGGTTCTGTCTCTTTGGCAGGTTCTTTCAGTAGTGACTCTAGCGGGCGTTTTACGGTTTTGCTAACTATAGTCGATTTTATTTCTGGTTTAGTAAGTTCCGGTTTTTCGGATTTATTTTCTTCTTTGTTTCTTAATTGTCGTGATTTAGTTCGTGTTATTATTGGCTCTGGAGCTTTGGCTCTTGGATTCTTAGCCTTTCTAGAGGTTTTCGTTTTTGATGACATTTCTTTCTGAAAAATAAAGATTGAGAAATTAGTTAGTTCATTGACCTATAAACTGTACCTCCGTTTTTTGCCTGCATTGCGATGGCAACGCATAGTTTGTTTTAAATGATTATAATGAAATTTAGGCAATTTTTTGTTTGTATGGTATGTCGATTATAATATAATTAACGTCTCGCATGTTTTATGGTAGACAGTGCTGCACAAAAGCATCTTTTTATAATAACTACAGACACTCTTTCTAGGAAATTTAATAAAATCCAAGGTCTTGTGACACTTTTAAGAAATAATGTAGTCTAGTAGTGTCTTTAAAAGAGAAATATTTACCCAACAAATACTGTTAGAACAGAACAGCCAATTTATAATGACAATGTGTTAGGTTAAACGAGGGACATACTTTCAGGGTTTACTTTACTCATGAAAATGAACAACTTTGACTATGGGACCAACTATGAAATCACGAAAATAAATCAGCTGTTCAGTACATTTTATGTTAGCATAATTCATCAAAATGTATGAAACAGCAAATTGTTTTTTTCATATTTCAATTTCATTAACCTAACACATCACATTGTATAGTTATTCCTTTCCAAATATTTATTATTTTCTCCTTACACTGGAATGTTACACTCAGAGCAAACAACCGGCATGCCTGAGAGATATTTCTCAAGAGCATGTGAAGCTCAGACTGATACCGATGGGCAGCATAAAAACTCTGACACAAAGACGAGGAGAGTAAAGGTAAACAAGCCACTCTGACCGGTAGCCCAGCAACAAGCGATAAACATGCTTTTTCATATGTTATTTATGGATTCATAGCAAATGTGTGGCTGGTAACGACCACCAGCTGCAACAGTACTCAACAGCCCAGCAAGAGGCGACAGTTAAACGTGGCTGAGCCCAATGGCTTGTTAGCACCAAGCCTAATCAATACTGTAATCAATTACACCAAACAATTGAATGATTTCATCATCTAGTCACTACATAGTATAAAACAAAGTCGCTTTCTCTGTCCCTATATCTCTATGTATGCTTAAATCTTTAAAACTACGCAACGAATTTTGTTGCGGTTTTTTTTTAATAGATAGTGTGATTGAAGGGGAATTTTTATATGTATAATTTATCGACGTATTATATGGGCTAGCCCTGGGCAGAAGCTAGTTATTCATAAGTTGAAAAAAGAAAGCATAAATTCTAATCTAACAAGCCTAAATTTCAGTATGAAGAATGAGAAACTCACTCTGTTTACAAATCCTTTATAAAAATTAATTATTAAATTCTAGCTCAAATAAATGTATTTCTCCTAACATAAATGAATGATGATAAACGTTTTTTATAACTATTGTGTGAGGTAAGCTAAATAAAATAGATTTTAGTTTAGTTATGGTGTATCCTTCTTCTATACTAATATTATAAAGAGGTAAAATTTGTAAGTTTGTATGTAGGGGGTAATCTCCGGAACTAATGATTTAATTACAAAAATTTTTTCACTGATATAAAGCTACGTTATTCCTGAGTGCGATAAATTATATTTATATCATACATATTAGCCGAGCTATCGCAATTTTTGTCTAGCAAGTCAGAAAGAAATACCTCCGAAAACAGAATTATTTGCATGCGCTGCCTAAACAGTTACAGTATATCGCAATTTTCCGCGGACGAAGTCGCGGGCAGAAGCTAGTATATTATAAACATGAAAGTTTTTAATTCCAGAAAAATTTATGGTTGTTGTGTGATTATTTACACTTTCTTCCTACATACACACGGGCAAATCCACTGGCAAAAGCTAATACGTTAGTATTGTTTATTTGTATTGTATTTTATTACTATACTATTTCTACCCTATTACTAAGCCTCCTCTGTCTATCCATCTTGGTATCTCATAAACTGCAATATTTTGGTATCATGACAAGTAGGTATGGCAGCAGAAATGCTAAAATATCTTGAATCTATTTATTTTGTTACTTACTAACAAATCTTAATAATTTTATTCATAAGTTTTTTCATCATGAACACAGCATAGACCATTAAACATTTAATAAATATAAAATATGTAGGTATCATAAATTTAAAAATACTTCTCTACCCATAAACCATAAAGTTGTAAGCTTTATAAACAAACCATAAGTCTTGTTACAATAATTATTATGAACCAATAGTAACATAGACAAGTTCCTTATATTGAGAAAACAACCCAAGTAACAGAGCTTTTATTCTAAAAATAGATAAGAAAGAGGTACCTTAGTGCTCAGCTTTATTCAAATCAATAAAATGTAATACAAGACTACTGACATATACAACCTAACCAATATGTAGATCTAAGTACAGTGTGTAATGTTTGTTAACACAACATGTGGACATGTTCCCACTGAGATACAAAGTTATTTAGGCCATAGACACAGATTTCAACACTTAAAACTAGGCAAAGTCAATCCTTTCTCCCTAATTCATACCTTTCATAGAACATACACTAATTACGAATTATACTATACAGCCTACCTATTTTCTGAGAACCTTCATGGTTTGTTTCCCTATTTTGCATACAGATGGCGACACTTGTACCAACCAGATTGCCTCGATACACGGGACTGACGAGCTACAGTTGTTGTTATGAAGAATAACTAGCACATAACTCAATAAGAGGAAGTAATTAATGTTTAAGTCAACAGAATATGACCCACGTGCGTCTGTACCCGTGGGATAGCGAATAATCTTGTAATCTATCTTCCATCCTTGTCGTTCGTCGTAAGTTGAACAGAGTGAGAAATAGCAGCTTCTACCATTCTACGGATGTTAAAACAGACGGAATTACACCTCATGGTACCTAGATTCATAATAGACCTTAGTTTTTCACATGATCATACACTATTTAATACACGAACCACTCGAAAGTCTTTCGAAAGTAGACGAAACCTTGTGTAAAAATTACGCAAAAGATCATAAACATTTTTACCTGCAAAAAACTCAGGTGAGAAGCTGTCCTTCAAATCAATTATCCAACTTGTTTATCTGCTTTTATAACCGTTGTAACACAGAATTATAGCAATTTCAATAGTTTAATAATACGTCTTCTGCTATGTATCAATTATTTTCATTACATTCGACACGGACGAACGACGGGTCGAGCTCGGGGATTCGAACGATAGTGATGTGAAAACTCCGCAACGTTATTAAGTCAAAATATCGACTAAATTGTGATTGATGGGGTAGGGATGTCTCAGTTTTTAGTAATTTAGCATACAGTAAGTGTGTTATGCAGTTTTACACTAATACTTTCTGAATTTATTTAATATTTTCGTACCGTTTCGTTTTAGGCTACTAAAATGAGTTTAGCTTGAACGGTACAGACGCCAGCACATCAAGCTATCCCTAACTGTCAAATTTTCTCAATTAAAAATGAACCTTATGTCTTTGCAATAAAGTTGAAATACCCTCAAAGAAATCTGACAGATTGTGGTAACTTGATGTGCTGGCCTCTGTACGTTGATATACCGACGTAGACCATATTAGTGCGAATTCTTCAGTTTCTCAGACTAATCGCCCTCTATTTACCCTCAAAAGAATGAGCGGAGGGTGTGTAGACATAGAAAATAAAAATAGGTCAGTTATAAGTCCCATAATTATAATAGGGGGCGGGCCTGTTGCCATCTATCGACATTTCTAGACTCCGACAAATCCAAGTTTGGGCTGCTACTGAGAAATTCCATACAATCCTATAACATTTTGTAACGCCCTGAATCAAACCTAGGAAGGAACTCATGCTAAGGAGTAGCACTTGTACCTATTAGACCGGAGAGGCAGTCTAGTTTTAGATGAAGGTATGTGCATTTAGTTATACCAAACTGCCAAATTTCTCCAAAAGATTTTAAACCATAAAACGTTGACTGTTAAGTTCAAAATTGATTGAGAAAATCTGAGTTAGTAGCAACTTGATGTGCTGGCAACTTTATTCATATATATATATAACTATATTCATATGTATATTCATATTTCGAGATTCAACCGTATCAAAAGTCAACGTTTCTGTTTTGTCGACGATGACTTTTGAATTGTATTGTCTCCCACAGCTAGTATGCTTTCAGTGTGACTCCTCGTCGCGCGACGAAATCTTTAGGGTGAGCCTATTCTTTTTGACCAGAAGCAGACAGGATCCAGTTCGCTACTAAACAAATCCTAATGATAAGAGTCCATAACACTATCTCACCAGACACCTTTTACAACCACTGGACTGACGAAGCCAGCTTGTTATTTTATAGTTTTTCGCCAAGTTTACAGAATCGACTAAAATAAAATTGATTGCTAATGACTATCGACTAATGGAAAAACTATGAAAGTATTCCACCTATTCAATACTTTATTTTATCTGAACTGAATATATCAAATTATTTACATCTTCAAAATGAGCTAAAGAGTTCTAGATAGAGCCAACCTTGACTAGAGTGACTGGATCAGGCAGTTAACGTGCCCTCGATATGAAGCGGCCAAACACTGCTCCATTATTTGGCGAATTTCGTATGACATAACTAATAAAAAAAATAACACGAAAATGGTGATCTCAGAGATAGGTAGCGTTGGTTTTTTACTTTTTCTAGTATTGCTCAACATATTTTTTAGATAAACAACTGTGTCATCCGTTTTCTATCACCAAATATTATTCCAAGGCTGCTATTAGGTACTTTATTAGAAGCTAATGAATTTTAATTCACGCTGCATCAACTATTATAATACTTACTCTAATAAAGGAATTCTAATGAAGGTTTATATTTGGTTTGTAGAATTTTATTAAATCGTAAAAAGGTTGTATTGATTCGGAGACTCCTTGAGAGACGCGGCGCGTCTATTACGTGCTCTGATGGTGCTCCTTCTATTGTCTTGTTGCGAAAGATAGTACACTAGTAAGGTTCCAGTAAGATAATAACCTCCGATTTAGCTGTGAATTAAGTGTTGCAGCTTTAGTAAAATGAAATGAAGTTGTTTATTCTATAAATAGGATATCGCAATCACTTTTTTTTTCTTTTTGAAAATGTTAAATGGACTCGGCGGCGTTTCGTATCAACTACTTTGAAAATAAAGTAGGTATTGTACTCTCTTGGTAGTCTCTAACCTACTTCCTTCTTCCTGAAGGCAACAGCATTTTCGACGGCCATGCTTTATTCTATGTAGTTTACGGTTTTATATTCTGCATAAAAAAAAATTGTAGCGTAGGTACACAAATGCACTGGACAGCAAATAAACCGAGCCACCCGATTTTCTCAAAAACTAAAAAACCTACAGAAAGTGCGTTTCATGGTGATTAAAATGAAAGGAAACATGTGACTCAAGATGGTTTTTTTTTTTTTTAAGGCTGGGTAATCATCCAATGACTGCTCCCGCTCTGGGTGGAGCGGAAGGGAGTGTCAGACTCTTACTGACTAAAACCCATCCATGTTCCTTCCGTAGCCCTTTATGTTCCGGGGTAGCGGTAACCCTTTCGGACAATCCCGCTTACCCGGCAGGCTTGGCCCTGAGGGGCCCCTTCATATGCTGACATCTCTTTGAGGCGCGTGTGGAACATATACGCGCCATACGGCACGGGTCTGGTGCTGATCGGACGGTGAGTCACCCATTACTCACCGTCCGCAGGCCCGCGCCTACGGTGGCCGGGAGTCGTCACGTGGCTCCCGACGCCCGGGGCGTCTCCTGCGGCGGCTGGGACGGGAGGACCTTTCTCTCTCCCATCCCGCCACCTCCTTCGCGAGCATAACTTTTTCGCAGGAGGAGGTGACTGCCTCCCACTCCCTCTCGCCCCGGACCATGGCTTGCACCAGGGCCGGGCGCGAGAGGTCGCCGCCGCCGATCGCCTCTGAGGTGTTGTATCCATTATTAATCGAAAAAAGTAGCATAAACACACGCGTCTGAGCAAACGATGGACAAAAACTAAAGAAATGATAAGAAATATCCGACTACGCACATTGTAGAGAAAAAGAACGCTAATTTCAAACTCTGGTGAAAACAGAGCAAATCGTTAGCATTGTGTTTGTTGCTTGATTACAATGTGAGTTGAGGGTACTTTCGAATTAATTTGTAGTCATTTTAACCTTTTGAACGCCCATCTATATAATACGCGATGTGTCCTCCAGCGCCACGCTACAAATGTATAACGTATCTATAGTCAAACGTAGGGATGGGATTAATGTCCTATCGACAAATAATATTATAAGTTGAAATTAATGTTTATTCACCAATTTACGAAGCTAAATAAAAACTGATACCGTATTTTCATATTTTGTTTCATTTCATAAAAAAATCAATATGAAAACCTGGATATATTTCCCATAATAAAAGAAAAGAAATGTAAATTTATTAGACGTGTGTTCTAGAAGGCACATCCCTATTTGTCTCCAAATGTAATCCTTCTACTTCATATCAAGTCGTTGGCGCTCGAGGCACGTCAAAATCCTTTCTGATCTAGGGATGTCTAGATGTCGATGTCTATGGTGTTTTTGGGTTGTTGTACATTTGTAGTGTGCAGCTCGCCTAACCTTATATATGTAACTGCACACACTAATTATTGACATTATTATACGAATCGTGGAACTAAACAGTTCTCTTTTATTTCGACAACATCATTATAATACATGGCGACCCTTAGCCAGCAATTAAAATTTTGCAATCTACGCGTTATGGAAGACTACGAACGAGTCAAATAAATTATAATGAAGATTATACCGATAGAAGTTGAAGTTTGTGAAGACGGAAATTAGAAAAAAGGAAGCAAAGAAGATTTTAAAAATTTATAGAAGAATCAGAATCCCAATAGAAGAATTTGTTTGAAGAGGTGAAATCATTAAATAAGAAGACAGAAAAGGAACGTTGCTGCCGGGTGCTGGGAGAATGCTCAAGCCTTATGATGAGAGGATATGCAGGGTGCCGGGAGTTGAAATGTACGGGTCCGATGTGGAGCAGCTGGGAGTCAGTTCCAGACCAGTGCTGAGGAGTTCATTCGTCCAAGCCACGTGAGACGTCGTGACCTACATAATCGTTGTCAGTAAAATAAGTAACTACTGCAATGTAAGTTTTGCAACTCTAGCATTTTTTTTATTATATTCTACTATATTTAATGTTTTTGTAACTGGATCATGCATTTTTGTATATTTTGTTCTGGAGATTAGGAATGTCCCAACAATTACAAGATTTGCACGCTAGATTAAAATATCTAAGAGAATATTTAGTAAAACTAGGTCCAGATAGGCGTAGAAAAGATTTAGCTTTAAAGAAACTAGAAGAAGCAGAAAAAGAATATAGTAAATTGGATTGTATTTTGACTCAGTTGAACCAAGAAGTTATAGATCGCAAGTTAGATAAAGGTGCTTGTGAGGTTTTCCAATCATTAATTAATGAAATTCAGTCGAATTATCAGAAAATAAAAAGTTTACTTTCTTTAGTAGATAGTAGTTGTCAAACTAGTTATAAAGATTTTATAGAATACGAGTATATTGATTGTCTTACAAAAATGGCTGACGCATTTGATATTAAAACTGCAATTTCCCTGTTGCCAGTGTTGAATGGCCAGGAACAGGTGACAAATCAGCTTATAGATGGTATCTTACTTTATAGTTCGCTTATTAATGAAGCCAGTAAGAGTCAATTAATACAGTTTCTGTTAAAAACGCGTCTCTCGCCTAGTGCAAAATTGCGTCTTAAAACTAACTACACAGATATAGAAAGTTTGGTAGAAGATATTCGCGTATATTTGTTACCGAAGAAATCGTATGTGGCTTTACAAAGGCAATTGTTTACGGCGACTCAAGGCCGTAAGAGTATAGAAAAATTCGGTACGGAGATCGAAGAGTTATTTGTCAATCTCACGATTGCGCAGGCTGACGATAAGCGTGATGCATATGAGGTTTTGCGTCCACTCAATGAGAAGACTGCAATTAAACGGTTTAGTGATGGGTTGGCTGATAAGCGGCTCAGCACCATCATTGCCTCACGTCAGTTTGCATCATTGCCTGAAGCTATAACGGCTGCGGTAGATGAAGAAACCTTGTCAGTCCCGCCACAAGATCAGGTTCTGCAATTTAGGACTAACCAAAATTATAGAAGAGGTAGCTTTAGAGGCAATCGAGGCCGAGGAAATAGACAATTTTATAACAGAAATAAAACGTATAACCATAATTATGTTAAAAATAATGAAAATAGCACAGGTCAAAGAACTTTAAGCAGCGTTAATCGAGGTAAAAACTCAGGTGAACAACGTCAGCAGTTCCGCGGACGTCCGGTGCGTTGTCAGCGTGTTCAACATAACGCGCAACAGTCCAATGTCCAGGACAACTTGCGCAATGATCGCACAAGCCAAGCAAATGAAAGCCTAGAATTTTTTCGTACCTAAATCGTACACACATTCTATTTTTAGTTTTTGTAATTTTTGTATTATTAATTGTCAGTTAACAAATAGTGATGTTGATCTTAATTTATTGATAGATAGTGGAGCTAGCTTATGTGTGTTAAAGTATGAATGGTTGTCGCGACATAGGAATTTATTGAATTTAGTAAAACACGATAAAATAGTCATTAAAGGAATAAGTGGTAATTTAGAGTCTATGGGGTACATTTATTTAGAAATTATAATTAATAATGTAACTTTTCAACAAAAGTTTTACATATTTGAACACTTATCTTGTGCTGCAGAAGGTATACTCGGGCAAGATTTTTTTGAGCGGTATAACGCTGTATTAAACTATAAAGATGGTACTCTGAGTTTGGAAACCCGAGACCAGTCAGTTAGTGTTCATGTAAATAGGAATTTATTTACAATTCCGCCTCGTTGTGAAGTAATTAAACACATCCCGACGTCACACAACAGTGATTGTGTCGTTTTGTCAAAGGAAATTTATGAAGGTGTGTTTACAGCAGGTGTAGTATCGAAGCCACATAATGGACTTATTCCTGTTAGGATATTAAATACAACTGATAGTTCAGTTGACATAAATACTTCAGATATAAGTATTAGTTGTTTAAATAATTTTTACGTTTGCAAGTTTGACGACGATAACATTTCTGTGGATAGAGTAAAAACTTTACTTACTACGTTACAACTAAATACCTATTTAAATAAAGAGGAACAAAGAGGTATTGAAAACGTATGTGCCAAATATGCCGATGTTTTCCATTTGCCAGGAGATACGCTCACAACAACTAATTTAATAGAGCACTCAATTAAACTAAAAGAAAATACTTCACCAGCATACGTTAAGCCTTATGGATTGCCTAAAGCATTGAAAGGCGAGGTACAAAGACAAATAGATGAAATGGTTAAAAATGATATTATTGAAGAGACTATTTCAGAATGGTCAAGTCCAGTTCTATTAGTACCAAAAAAGACAGATAGGTCAGGAGAAAGGAAATGGAGACTTGTAGTGGACTATCGCCAACTGAATAATAGAATACAGGATGATAAGTTTCCGTTACCTAATATCACTGAGATACTAGATTCGTTATCTAATAACATCTATTTTTCAAAATTAGATCTTAGTCAAGGTTACTATCAGCTATCCTTAGAAGAACAGTCTAGGAAGTACACTGCATTTACAACAGACAAGCAGTATCAAATGAAACGATGTCCAATGGGACTTAAAACATCGCCTAGTGCTTTTGCTCGTCTCATGACAATAGCAATGTCAGGATTAAATTATAAATCATGCTTTTTATATCAAGATGATTGCATTGTCGTAGGAAATTGTCTCGAAACGCATAACAAGAATCTTATAAAAATTTTAGAATGCCTAAGAAGAGTGAATCTAAAACTAAATCCGCTAAAGTGTGAATTTTTACGTAAAGAAATCGTTTATTTAGGACATAAAATAACCTCAGAAGGAATATTTCCCGATCCATCGAAGGTAGAATGCCTACAAAAATATCCAGTCCCGCAAAATGTAGACGACGTCAAGAGATTTGTAGCATTCGCAAATTATTATAGACGTTTTATTCCGAAGTTTGCTGAAATAGCCTATCATTTGAATGCGTTATGTAAAAAAGATGTAGCATTCGTATGGAGTGATGAATGCGAGCGAGCATTTTACAAGTTAAAACAGATTCTTATTAGTCCGACTATACTTGACTATCCAGACTTTAGCGACAACAACACTTTCACGTTACAAACTGACGCATCAAAACTAGGATTAGGCGCCGTACTGTCTAATAGCAATGGCAAGGTAGTCGCGTACGCAAGCCGTAACTTGAAACCAGCTGAGACGCGATACCCTGTGATTGAGTTAGAACTACTTGCGATTGTTTGGGCAGTTCGACATTTTAGACCTTATTTATATGGGAAAAAGTTTTACATAAAAACAGACCATAAGCCATTGATTTATTTATTTAATATGACCGATCCTTCAAGCCGGTTGACAAAGTTTAGATTATATCTTGAAGAATACGACTTCGAAATCAGCTATGTCCCAGGACGGCACAACGCAGCTGCAGATGCATTGAGCCGGATACCTATTACATCTAACAGTTTAAAGGATTTGAACAAACATGCAGTATCAGTCATGACAAGGGCACAGACTCGAAGGTTACGCACTGACTGTGACAACAACGACATGACTACTGAGGTATCCTCTACTCCAAGGCCTGATCAACCTAAGGTAGTGGAAATCCTCAAACGACCGACTGACAGCATTGAATTGATATTATTTAGTAATAAAAATACTATAAAGCAGATAGAAAAATCAAAACATTTCACTAGTGACAATGGTAACTGCAAATTCGTTCCTGAAAAATCAGCAATTTATGTGATTTCTCGATCGTTATCGACCGTAAGTGTGTTAGCGAGAGAATTACAACGTTTTTGCAAGCAAATCAAAATAAACGAGCTCATAATAATTAAAACGAAGCGCTATGAAATTTTTGTTAACAATTTAATAAAGGAAATGAGTCATTTGAATGACTTCCCTAAGCTACTTGTTATTAAAGATGTGACAAGAGTTTCTGACCAAGACACGAAAACAGTGATCTTGAATGACTTCCACTTATTACCCACCAGCGGCCACGCGGGTATAAACAGAATGTTAAATAATATTAGGAAGTACTATTATTGGCCAGGAATGACTAACGATGTAACAGAATTCGTAAAGAAATGTAGAAGTTGTCAGATTCAAAAGCATTCCAATAGACATACAAAGGAACCGATGGTTATAACATCAACAGCATCCAGTGCTTTTGAAAGAGTAAGTTTAGATTTAATGGGTCCTTTAGATGTAGATAATTTAAATTATAAGTACGTACTGACATTACAGTGCGATTTAACAAAATACGTTGAAGCTTATCCTTTAGAGAGGAAAGATACTATTTCTGTAGCTAGGTTATTTGTAAACAATTTTATTCTGAGATATGGTATACCTAAAGAAATAATAACAGATCAGGGAACAGAGTTTATGTCATCAGTTTTTACTGAAATTTGCAATTTGTTGCATATAAATAAACTGCATTCAACAGCCTATCATCATGAAACTCTGGGAGGATTGGAAAACACTCATAAGGTTCTAGGAGCTTATCTTAGGATTCAGTGTGATAATAATAAATCTGATTGGAGCAGTTGGCTTCCATTCTGGTGCTTTTCATTTAACACAGCAGTACACTCTGAGACAAAATACACTCCATTTGAGCTAGTATTTGGAAAGAATTGTAATTTACCATCCAATATAGCACAAAGTTCTTATGTTGATCCATTATATAATCCTGATTCTTACCCTTTGGAACTAAAATACAGACTACAAAGAGCACAAGCTGAAGCTAGAAATAATTTATTATTTAGTAAGGAATTAAGAAAATATAATTTTGATAAAAATGTAAACGGATTAAAATATAAGAGTGGAGATTTAGTTCTAATTAAAAATCAAGTAGGAAATAAGTTAGATAACATTTATTTAGGACCATATAGAGTGATTGAAGATGTATCACCAAATGTTAAAATTTTAAAAGGTGAAAAAGAATTTGTAATTCATAAAAACAATACAAAACTGCTTGTTACTTAATATACTTTGGTTTTGTTAAGATGTTATTTTTTTATATAATGTAATGGTAAAAAGTATAATTATGTATTTAAAAATATGTTGTTATTTTTTGTAAAAAAAAAATGTTTTATGTACTTAGATAATAAAGCCATTTTTTTTTTTAAAAAAAAGGGGAGGTGTATAGTAAGATTATTCATTCGAGTCAGTAAAATGACAAGTGCAACTGTCACTGATACAAAAAAGGGTGACCCGCTACAATAGTGATGTTCGGCAATCGATAGACTTAGACATTTAGTCATGCTTTATTTTATTAGGTATCAAAGCGTTTTTTTATTGTAAATATGTAATACATACCGTATTAATTAATACGATTTTAGAAATATGGACCTTACCAGCATATTAAAATTTCTCACTACAACATTATTACAAAAGCTGGGAAAAAAATGTTTAGAGATTCAGAGGAATTAACACTAGAAAGTCGGGAAAATACAAGTAATTTTATACGTTTTTATTCATTACGGTTGCTATTGATTCCGATTCTGAATCGGTATATTCAGATTCGGAATCGGAATCAGTTACATTTATAATGAATGAATCCACATATTCATCTATGTGGTCGAGTTTTATGGCTTTTATGGCATGGTTGATGCACTGTCTCCAATTTTGAGGCGTCACTTCTTTCAGGCCTTCTTCAAATATTTTTTTTACGTCCTTTAATTTAAAATTTTTATTGTTCCTGGCGACGTACCCCTTTGCTTGAGCCTATACAGAAATTTTCAGAAATTGATATATGAATTGATAGAAAAGTTGGTGTATTTTATACAAAGAATAAAAAGAATTATCAAAAGAAGCAAATCATAATTGTTTTAACAACTCCTAATAGATACCGGACTGCTTGTATTTCGTGCGACAGAGATAACGCTCTACGAAGCCGAAATTAGCCGATTGTCTCTTTCCAAAGGTCGATGTGCAATATTTATCGCCGGGTACTGTACCTTGGCAATAGTTGGAGGGTCCTTCGCATAAAAGAATTGGTGAACTTTGCGACGTATCGCCGAAAAGTCAAAATCATCAATTTAAAAAAATAGGAATCTCGACTAACTTTTAATTGTAAAACCTCGATTTACCACATCACTATTTATTTGGGACTAAAAACCTGCAACACTGGTAATGTCATTTTACTGACTGGAATTAATAATCGTACTTTAGTGTGCAGCTCGCCTAACCTTATATATGTAACTGCACACACTAATTATTGACATTATTATACGAATCGTGGAACTAAACAGTTCTCTTTTATTTCGACAACATCATTATAATACACATTCGTCACTAAGTAAATTCGTCATATTTTAAAAATCCATACATTGGAAGTAAATTCGTCACACGTATTAAAAATATGGGTAAATTCGTCACAAACCTTCTTTTAAAAAATTTTATTCTTAAAGTAGCGATTGCAGCCAAAATTTTTTATTTAAATCATTCACTTGAAAACTGTGATTTTTATGTAGATGTAAGGTAAATTAGTAAACGTGCTGTGATTATGAAAAATATACATTTTCATTCTACTTCTTATTTATTTTTTGCTATCGGTACCTACGGATTATAATGATGTGACGAATTTACAATAAACAAAATAAATATATTGGGAATTGTGGCGAATTTACACATATTTTTTTGTGACGAATTTACTTTGTGACGAATGTACAACAACCCGTATTTTTCTATTCACTGTGGTCGAGTTACACGTGCATAACCTCAACCGATTCATGCATTTTATTTCGTTTACTTCAATCAATAGAAGCTAGATACGTGGTTTTCTACGTGTTTTTTTTTTAAATGAAAATGGAGGATAAGTCACTGTTTTACGCAGATGTTACAGATCTTTTTAAAACCACACCTTGTAAAACTCTCAATAATTCGTCATATTCACCGTCACTCATTTTTTGTTAGAGCACGTGCGCCAACGCAAGATGTTGCACTACACTAAAATGCACAAAGTCACTATGACCTTGAAACCCGTCCGCTTATGACGTCACAGATTTACTTCTATACAAGTTCGTGGCGTTGTGGGCACTGACAACTAGCCACTTTGTAGGGATGGGTTTTTCAAACGGTGTTTCACTATCGACAATGATTAGAAAACCTATTTATTCTTGATTAAGGTGAATAAAACGTAGTTTATAGTTTGCAATATTTATAAAATATTATTTATTCACGTCATTTTCTTGCAATAATAGTATTTATGATCGTTTCGACGAGATGAAATATAGCGAGGTCTTCATCGTGTCCCATCACTGGCTTACTTTATATCAAGTACTTGGCGTTGGGGGCATTGAAATATTTTCTGGCGTTTTTGTTTCTATTGAATATAAAACAAACAAGAACTTATTAAATGTGTGAAAAACTTAAAAATATGGCTTATAACAGGGCAATTTTCCATAAAAACAAAATAAAAGGTCTTGTAAAAGTCGTAAATTTATTTTATACCATAATTACTTCTAATCAAGTAGTGGCGCTGAGGGCACGAAAATCTCGAACTTGTATAGAAGTGATTGGCGTTCAAAAGGTTACACCATGAAACGCACTTTTTGTAGGTATAACTTTGATAGTTGTAAGTTTTATACTTTTTGAGAAAATCGAATCAGAGTTCCTAGGTAGCGGGTGGCTCGGTTTATTTGCTGACCAGTGTAGTAAGATCTCAGTCGGTTCCCTACCGTAAGTTTTTGCAGATTTTGTTTTTGTGTGGTATGGAGCCTATCAGAATACCTAAAGCTATTAACGTTTAACCTTTTGACCGCCACAGTCGTGTATAGACGACAAACCAAAATGTGCCCAGCACGCCACGGTCACGACTGGGTGACAGAATTTTAAACGTAAATAAACAGTAATAATAACATAATAATAATAATTTCGACCTCACTACTATTTTGTAGGTATTAAAGTTGTTTATTCACTGTTTATTTCTGCATCACCCAAAGGTTGACTGGTAGAAAATGCCTATGGCATTAAGTCCGCCTCTGTACATTTCTGTGCTTAAAGTATTAAATAAATAAAATAAATAAATAAAGGATGAATTCGGAGCTTGGCGCTGAGGGCACGCTTTTTCATTTTTGACGTGGCGGTCAAAAGGTTAAGCATCATAAAGCGGAGGGGCTTTAAGAGGCCTAAACGGGTTGCATTCGTCAGTAATCATAGAGTACCTACACTGTTAGTAATGTAGTAACTACCCAAGATTCCTGCTCAAGTTGCTTTTGGCTAAATATGCCTACAAGAAAAATTCCGTCGAACTAAGACGACAATACGCTAGCAAAAAGACTTGACGAAAACGCGTCGCTATGACGCCTATCATGTTTCTGAATATCGACCTTGACGCACACAATAAAGTCAACCACCATGCTATTTCAATTAAAACTTTTTAACAAAACCACCATTACATTTCAAAATGGCGGCAGTTTACTTTCCGTACTTAATATTATTAACTGTTTTATTTATAAAAGAGACGCGAACAATTAACTTGCATTTCAAAATGCCTGATGAAGACAAAAATTTTACCATGAAGTCTCATTTAAAATATCAGAGCGTTTCAAATTATTGTTCTCATAGAGATGACGCCTGTAGGTCGAATAACACGAATGTCTGTGGTGTGAAAATGGTGAATGAAAAAAAGTTTTACAAGGATTTTGAAAATGGATGCTATTTATTTTTGAGCAACATGTGTGATCATCCCGAGGAAGGTAACTAAGCTGTTTTTCTAATAAAAAAACTTCTCTCACTAATATTATTTATTAAAGTTACATGAAAAATTAATGACTATATTATTATACAACACGGAAAGAAATTCTCATTTTTCATTTCTCTCACTTGAACTATATGACAAATTATTGTGCGAGTGTACGAGTAGACTTGAATATCTAAACGTTTTATTATCTGTGGTAATCTAATAAAGCACTAAAGGCGCGTTCACACACGGAACCACAACCACACCACATCGCAGCGAGTCGTTGTTGCAAAGTTACATACGTTGTAGCTAGTGTTTGCAGGCAGACACAATCGTTGCGCTAACTTTAATTATTTATTTTTTTAATATATATTTTTAAGACTTTAAAGATAGGTACACCGTAAATGTTCACTCTGTTTTCTTAGCAGTTTTTTCTCTCTAAAATTTAAACTTAGGTAACAATAAGTAATATACCTAAAATTTCACTTCTTGAATTTAAATATGTATTGGTTAGTCCGTCCGCATGTTAAAAACTTATCCTAGTTATACAGGGAAACCTATTATTATCCATACAATACTGTAATCTACATACTCTGTATCATACTTACTATAAGTATCGCTGTTGAATTGCTAAATAAAGAAAATAAAAATAAATTAAAAAAGTAAAGGCTGGCCTGGTGGCCTGCGATACCTAATTTTTAGGAAATCTTAATGCTTGTTTTTCCTCTCCTAAACCTTTCCCGCGCTTTTTGCATCCGTAAGATTCCGCATCTTGGATGAAGATGTCTTTCCATCCTTTACTTGTTCTGCATTATTTGCTTTTTCTTACTTATCTATTATTGAGTTTGTTTTATTATAAGGTTTTAACCTATTTATGTACCTACCCATTTTATTCAAAAGTCTCAATGTTTTGTATGTTCCTACTCTTTAAAGCACCTACCATTTAATCTCTTCACCACCCTTGGTTGACTGGTTTTTGAATGCCTAAGGCATGTCATGTAATGTCTGGAAGGATTTGGGGGAGGCCTTTGCTCAGCAGTGGGACAGTGTAGGCTAAATAAAAAAAAAAGGCATTAAGTCGGCCTTTGTACAGACGCCAGCACATCAAGCTATCCCTAACTGTCAAATTTTCTCAATTAAAAATGAACTTTGCGATAAAGTTGAAATACTATCAAAGAAATTTGACTCATTGTGGTAACTTGATGTGCTGGCCTCTGTACCTTGATGTGTGCGAAAAGTTTAAATAAACAAATAACTAGGTGCGATAGGTGTTTTTTAAATGGACATCAAGAGTAATATCCCCCCCGTCCTTCAAGAAAGGCATTTGCCCCCCCACCCCTTCCCTTGAAAGAAAATCTATATCCGCACCTGTTTTAGAATACTTCATAGCAGCTGCTGGTAGCTGCGAACAGTATTTGACTATAAGACGAGATGAAGAATCAGAAGACGTATCCCCTGATGACGAAATAGGAAATAATACAAACTCTACTGAGACAAGTTTCGGTGACAATGACACTGGTAAGCCTAATACATTCTTCTTAGCTTGTCTATAGCAATCTAAATGTATTCGGCCCAGAATTCGGCTACCTACGTGTTTGGCGCCATCAGTTCCTGTAACTTGCAGACGACAAGACACGCAGGACACGATATTAAGTAATTGTACCGTCGTTTATGGAACAGCACCACATCAAATGTGACGTGTGATGTGTGTGTGTTTAATGTGTGTGTTGTCTATGAATTCGAGTTGTCACACATCGTCTTTTTCTTTCTTGCAAAATTAACACAGGTCGGATGCTATAAACAAAACAAGAAAATATATATATATATATATTATACGTATATATATATATAGTTATGTTACGAAATAAATAGTTTATTAACTAGCTCACCCGCGCTGCTCGACTCCTAATGGTCGTAGCGCGATTTTACATAGCCTATAGCCTTCCTCGATAAATGACTACCCCCTAACCGATTTTTTCGACTCAGACCATTAGTTCCAAAGATTAGCGCGTTTAAGGTGAATCCTCCAACCAGCCCGCGAAATTCAAATTTTCTTAAGTTCTAAATCATTAATACAACCCTCCGAGCTCATACAGGTTCCGGAATGACTTTGACCTTGTAAAAAGTCATTTTTACACCTTTATGAGCTCGGAGGGTTGTATTAATGATTTTGATGATTATAATTCTGTAACTACATACGTCTTACAGCCGCGAATCAAATGTTCATCAACATACAACCTATCACTGGCCTGCAAATTGCAAAAAACTTAAGAAAATTTGAATTTCGCGGGCTACCCTGGAACATCAACCTTAAACAAACAAA
Organism: Hyppa rectilinea; assembly: GCA_951799385.1. Lineage (NCBI taxonomy): Eukaryota > Metazoa > Arthropoda > Insecta > Lepidoptera > Noctuidae > Hyppa > Hyppa rectilinea. The sequence continues at coordinate 8,486,412 of OX637330.1, read as the reverse complement.
CTCTTCAGCTTTTATTATTAATTTCGTTTATTCATTTCCTTCTTCTATTTATTATTAATTCATTTAATTAGTTAAAAAAAAATCTAGTTACGCAAGCCGGCGCTCTTCGTGAGAAGAACACATTCAGCACTCTATATGACATTGACACGTCGTTCGACTACCACGTCTGTCCTCACTCCTGCCCGAGGATATACGCTCCGGAATGTGTCAATGTCAACAGGGGCTTCGGGAAGTACTTCAAGATGCTCACCTTTGTGAACCACTGTTCGGCTGATGTTTATTACTGCAAGTATTGGAGAGGTGAGCTAAACAACATTACGCATACAATCCCCAGCAGTCTTTCGATCCAGCCTGTCCCTTGCTGTCCTCCTCAAGCAACGCCCTAAGCCAAGGTTCATATCCTACAGTGGGTGCCCTTAGCGTGTAGTCGTCTAGTTTGTAGGACTTTTAAGCCCTGGCTGAAGGCCTTAATTTATTGACGCATCCACAGGCAAGCCCGGTTAAACAATAGACATCCTCCTAGGTTGAACAGCGAGATGCCATTGCCAAAAAAATGTATTCCCCAATCACTGCCGTCTTTCCGTCCTACCCGCAGTGGCCCACCGGAACGTCCAGCCTGTCCCCCCCCCAGAGACGCTCTAAGCCGAGGTCCGTACCCCACAGGGGGTGCCCTTAGCGTGTAGTCGCTTAGTTTGTAAGTTTTAACTCTGACTGGAGGCCTTCATTTATTGAGGCATCCACAGGCAAGCCCGTTTAAGCAGCCGACACCCTGCTCGGTTGTCTTGTGAGATGCCATATACAGAAAAAGAACTGTAATCCCCAAAGAGTTAGGCGGAGGTGTAGGAAACTACTTATAGCACCTCCACCCACATTTAGCTAGTTCTGAAATAGGGCGAATATTCGATGACGTGTGACATCTACCAACCTGCACCGGGTTTACGGGGTGGCCCACTCCCTCTCACAGAGATGAGGCCAGTGTCCCATCAGTGTGAACATAAAAGGCTGATGTTAACGCGTGATAAAAAAAAACGACTGCTCAACAAGTTAACCTTTTGAACGCCATTGCCACGTATACGAGACAAGCAAGCCCAAGCCCTGTACGCTAACGACACAAATATGTGACAATGCGGTACACTATAACACGAAAAAAACAATTAAATCATTACTTTTGTGTGTGTTCATATAGATATCTTAAAATTTAAGCTCTCGTACGTATTTAATAACATGAAACAAATTAAAAGACACCATGGATATTGGGATAGCATGATAACAAAAAGAAATAAATTTGTGACTTGGCGTGGAGGGCACGCGCGTGCGTTTATGCTCCGGCGTTCAAAAATGAAACTGCATTAACTGTTAAAGTTAAAAGCACTAAAATGGGATCAATTGCCATTTTATACAAAGAAAAGAAATAAAATATTATGTTATTTTGCGGCAAACATGAGCTTGCCGCTCGCCGTATTATACCTGTATTACGCAACCAGCCAGCAGGCTTGAGTTTTTTTGGAACGAAGTTCCTTATCGCGCGTTGTGAAAAAATTCTTACGAAAAGATTGTCACGACACTTTTTGTAAAACATTTTTTGCGGTAATGCTGGCGGCTTCTACAAAGGCAAGCAATTCCAACAGAAAAATGAATTGTTTCGTCGGTCGAATAGAGTTAATTATTATTTGGACGAGCTTTTCTCTATGAAAATATTGGACCGAATTAAGACCTTATTTTTATTAAGTTAACCGCGTAATTCGGTTGTGCATCTTTGTAAAGTCGGGTCCGACACGAGACAATAGGTTTCTCAGAATAATTTTAGTAAACTGCGTATTTAGGTACCTAGTTTGGTATTTCTAAATTTTACCGTTTACTGTTAATAAATAAAGTCTGAATTCGCTTTTCGTGTTTTTATTTGTGTAGTTGTGTACCTAACCTATTTATCTTTCGCGTAAAATCGCGTATGTATTTTTATTTATGTTTATGTATCTTGAACGCAGGGTGGCGGCACAATTCGCCTTCGCGGCATTGTTTGTTTTCGTGACTGTGGTGTCGGATGATTGGCGGAAGTAAAAAAGGGGTGGAGTTTGCGTATGCATCGCCCGCCAGACTGCTTCATAAGAAACTGTTTTAAAAGTGGTCGAGCGCCAACTTGTCCGATTGTACGTAGTTTGGTATTTCTAAATTTTACCGTTTACTGTTAATAAATAAAGTCTGAATTCGCTTTTCGTGTTTTTATTTGAGTAGTTGTGTACCTAACCTATTTATCTTTCGCGTAAAATCGCGTATGTATTTTTATTTATGTTTATGTATCTTGAACGCAGGGCGGCGGCATGCGGCGCGCGGCGTCGCCGTCGCGGCATTGTTTGTTTTCGTGACTGTGGTGTCGGATGAACTAATTAATTAGATACTTACATACCTACCTACCTATACGAGTGTAATTTAATTCGAGTTCCTTATCGCGCGTTGTGAAAGGGGGCTAGACGGAATAAATTCTTACGAAATTACAATTCCTTCACTAATTAATCGAAAGGAACTTCGTTCCATCGGGGTGTCCCTTGACACCTCTCAGTTTTTTTTTGAGTGTAGGCCGTCATCAATTGACCCCTCCCACTCTGGGTTGAGTGGAAACGAGTGTCAGACTCTTACTGACTAAAACCCATCCATGTTCCTTCCTTAGCCCCTTATATTCCGGGGTAGCGGAACCCTTTCGGACAATCCCGCTGAAGGCATAAGAGATGAGTAGGAAATATTTATTGTTTTGCTTATTTTCAGAGTTCCAACCGCCACCTAATGAGGATGAGAGCGTTAGGACATCGCCTTTAGCTTGGTCATTCTGTGGAGCGCACAGGTATGGTGCACCTCTTATGTCCTCATCTACCTTTGCCGCACGGTTAGGTGACGCTGATCACCGCCTGTCAACTACCTGGTTTATTTATCCAAAGACTGTCGTGTGACTGACACTGGCTTGGCCACCATCAGGTATTTTAATTTTGATAACACAAACAATTAGTCGAAAATTTTCGCCAAATATCAGAATTTTTCTGTTACTGGTTCAAAAGATATAAGGGTTTATAGGTGGCCGATCTGGAGAGTCTCGCCAGCTTGGCCACATTTATATCTCAAAAATTACGCCACCTAGCGAAGATCTGTTTTCTTCCATATTTTGTCGCAATTATTCTGATATTTGGCGGCAAATTTCGACTAATTACCGACTTATTTTTTGTGTTATAAAAATTAAATTCCCTGATGGTGGCCAAGCCGGTGTCAGTCACACGACTCTGTCTTAAGTTGAACGGGAAGGGTTAATTGCACCTGTTGCCGAAGAACGCAACGTTAACGCGCGTTGACGCGACGTTGCAACTAATTGTTCCTTTTACTTGGCGTAGCGTCGTCGCTGCGCAAACATCAGTCAAACGCCATTCCGGCAAGGAACAGTTTCATATTAGAGAAATATAGTAGACAAAAGACATGTTGCGCCGAGCATAAATAAATTGTGATGAGGGCAGGAGAGTGATGCACAATTGAATATTAGAAACGATAAAAAAAAACATATTAAATCACATAGATAAAAGACCGCACGTCTTAAAAACTTCCATCACCGTACAGAAATTAAATATCATGCGAAGATATAATTGTAAAATGCATTGAATGCTACTAAGTATTCCATTTGACTCTAAAAATCTGTGACGTCACATTGTTATATTTCTCAACCACGTACAAATTCCGCGTTTTGACAATTCATAAAAACTAACGTTATTGACTACTTTCAAATACTCAATAAATTCTTCCGTAGATACCTGCAATTCGCGCGTTTCTCGGAGGCTGCGTCGTCTATGGGACATTTCGGATGGCTTGCCGGCGACTACAAGTATTCCCATATCATGGAGCCACATCAACGTATACCTGGATATGGTTAGGTGCCAGGAAGCACAGTGTAGCAACCTATTTGGTTAAAAAGAAGTTTTACTCTTTTTTTTTTCATTTTCACATTTGACAGCTGTCATATTATAAGTTAGATTGTCAAATATTTATTTCGAGGTAATCAATAAAATTCAGATTTTACTTGCTTTTTATTAAAATACTGGTATTCAGCTGAATCCGAAACTAACCTGTCCGATTCGGGTGCCCAAAGTCCCGAGCTGGCTTCGCTCGCTCTTCCTTCCTAAGGTCTTCTCCTTGTGTTGGTTTACTGTGTAATGTATAAGTTAACAAAAAAAAGAACACAAGAAAATTTTAACACATTTATTCAATTTTATACTATATTGACTTTTTTATGCATATAATATGTACCCATGTTCGGAAACGCAAACATAATCTCTCCAAAATTTATGTGTACAGTAGAGCCCTTCCGAACATGTTTTTTTTTTAAGTCGCACCAATACATGACACTGAGCACTCCAGGAGATGACAATGACACGAAGCTGGCTCCGATAAAGAGCGCACAAGCGGCTTATCATAGTAAAGCAGCTGCGCCGTTTTGCAAGTGTTCTACATGAGGACATGAATGAACACGCAAAATAATATTGGAAGCTCAACACTCGCGGTCCATAATGTACAGTGGAGCCTTCTTTCTTTAATTATTTATTTTTTTCTCTCCAGAAATTTGTGAACGTACTCTCTCGGATGCGAAGGGAGCTAGCTTCAACTAAGCGACGTGTTCTCCATAATCTTGTGCACTGACACTGTACCCTCACCCTCCCAAATGGAAAGAGCACAGGTGGCAATTCCCGCTCTGGGTGGAGCGGAAGGGAGTGTGAGACTCTTACTGACTAAACCCCATCCATTTTCCTTCCCTAGCTCTTTGCAAATCCGGTTAAGCAGTAGACAACCCTACGGTTGAAGTGCGAGATGCCATTCCAAAAAATAAAATCCCTAGCTCTGTATATTCCGGGGCAGCAGTAACTCTTTCGGACAATCCCGCTGACCCAGCAGGCATCGGCTCTAGCGGGGCTCCTTAATGCTGACATCTCTTCGAGGCGCGCGTGGAAAAAGCGCCGTCTGGCAAAGGCCTAGGCTCGGGTCTTCCTATTTAATTACCCTACAACCGTACTAGACTCCGCCATGATCCCCAACTCCCTTAAAATTAAGGTATCCACCACATTCTCATCAACCTCTTGTTCCGGATGGTGAATTAAATGCAGGAGTATTCGAGGTTTGCTGTTCCCCTCCCATTTACAAATAGCACAGGTGAATAGAAACTTTTTTGAAGGTTGTTTTCTTTGTTTTTGCTTTACTCCGTGCACTTCAAAACGATGCTGGGAGTATTGACTTGCGCAGAACATTTTTTTGCATTCTGGACACCTGAAAATGAAAAGAAAGCGTTTTAAAAAAGTCAAATCATTTATTTCATACTAGCTGACCCGACAGACGTTGTCCTATCTTAACTATGATACCTACCATACCTATCCTACCTACTCTACCTACCTACCCTACATACTCTACCTACCCTACCTACCCTTCCTACCCCACCTACCTACCTACCAACCTCTCCTACCTACTTTACCTGCCCTACCTACCCACTTTTTTTTAATGTAAGAACCTTCTCCTGACATTAACAAACACAACGAAAAAAGAATTAGAGAAATCGGTTCAGCTGCTCTCGAAATTTGCGCTTAGCAACATATTGAGCGATTCATTTTTATACTATAGATAGATAAGCACAAGAAAGGCACTTTGAACGTCAAAAATGAACAAGAAATAGAATTGATTCTAGTCGCCCCTGCCAAAAGGTAGTTTCGTGTGGAGAAGAATAGGCAAGACACTCTACCGTTACTTTTTTTAAATGATTTACAATCTTTTGTACCTATACATGAATAACATTATTAACATTATTTGTGAAGACGATGCACCCAGAATATAAACAATACACAACAAAAGGTACACAACTATGGCGGGGTCGGCTTCCAGTCTAACCGGATGCAGCTGAATACCAGTGTCAGCGACTGCCTATCTGCCACAACCCAGTCACTAACTGGGTAATACGATACCCCTTGATAAGTCTGGCTGTCAGACTTTCGGGCTTCTGGCTACCCGTAATGACTAACAAAGCTCCACGAATGACAGTGAGAACGATACGAACGTAAAGATGGTCACCCATCCACGGACGAACCCCGGCAAGCGTAGCTTAACCTGATGGATCGATCGGTGCGGCTGTTATTACTTAGCCACGAGCTGTTCGTTTACAAATTACAAAAACGCTTACGTAAGGATCCTAGCAGTTAGCTTTCTGTAGTTTCTGCTTACCCCATAAGAAAAGACTATTTTATACATGTATGTTAAGTGCTAAATTACTTTTTTAATTTAGTTTCGGAAGCCGGAGCCAATAAAACGAATGAAACAACCAAAACCACAGACTGTCAAATCTAAAGAAATTTTGGACTTCGAAAGTCAGGTTTTTTGGTAGTCAAGTTTTACATATTCGAGAGTCTATTAACCCTTTAACCGCCCGACTAAGTATCAGTTGGCGTGCCCCCAGCGCCCAACTCATAAAAAAAAACTTTTATTTCAGACGAATATGGTCTTGCAATTACATAAACAACGAAATCCGAACATAGATTCTCAGTCGTATAAACACGACTCAGGCGGCACGGGCACGACAACGTTTGTCGTATTAATCCGACTGGGCGGTTAAAGGGTTAAGGACTACGGCTTCTATTAAGGCCCAAGCGATCAATGAAGGCCTAAGGGCTTTATTAAGGCCTTAGCAGTCAATTAAGGACTAAGGGCCTATTAAGGCCCAACCGGTCAATTAAGGACTAACTTATCTATTAAGGGCCAATCGGTCCATTAAGGCATAGCTTTTTAGGCTTAGCGTTTTTGTTGGAAACTTCCAAGCCATGGCGATACAAACCTCTTTTTACTTTTCCGATGGGCCGTAAAATTCTTCACGCTACTAAATGTTTCCTTGCACACAGCGCATTCCCACCTCTTTGCCATGGCTCAGTTCGTGATGCTTCAGAGCCTTTGCATGTCTAGCTATTAAGGCCCAAGCGGTCAATTAAGGCCTAAGGGGTCTATTAAGGCCTAAGCACTAAATTAAGGACTAAGATTTCTATTAAGGCCCAAGGTGTCTATGAAGGCCGAAACGGTCAACTAAGGTCTAAGGGGTCTATTAAGGCCTAAGCAGTAAAATAAGGACTAAGGTTCCTAATACGGCCCAAGGTGTCTATAAAGGCCTAAGCGGTCAACTGAGGCCTAATTAGGCCTATTACGGCCCAAGCGGTCAATTAAGGACTAAAGGACTATTAAGGACCAAGCGGTAAACTAAGGCCTAATTGGTCCTATTGAGACCTAAGCAGTCCATAAAGGCCCAAATCTTAGTGTTTATTCTGGAAATTAAAATTTCTATGGCATGACGATACAAACCTCTTTTTACTTTTCCGATGAGCTGTATAATTCTTCACGCTACTGAAGGTTTCCTTGCAGACAGCGCATTCCCTTACCACCTCTTTGCCATGGCTCAATTCATGGTGTTTCAGAGCCTTCGCATGTCTAGCTATGAAGCCGCATTGGTCACACTTGTGAGGGTTGTCGGGGCGGTGGATTAGTTCGTGTTTCTTTGTATTCTTCTTTGAGACGCTGCGGTATGAACAGTGTGAGCATTTGTAGGGCTTTATACCTGTTGAAGAAGTTTGAAGGTCAAAAAAAATCTGCCCAGCCTTTTCCCAACTATATTGCTCGGCTTCCAGTCTAACCGGATGCAGCTGAATACCAGTATTTTACATGAAGCGACTGCCTATCTGACCTCCACAACCCAGTCACTAACTGGGTAATACGATACCCCTTGGTAAGACTGGCTGTCAGACTTTCGGGCTTCCGATTACCCGTAACGACTGTCAAAGATCCACGAATGACAGCCGGGACCAACGGCTTAGCGTGCTTTCCGAGGCACGGAGGAGTCTCGATATTTGTAGATGGTCACCCATCCACGGACCAACCCCGGCAAGCGTAGCTTAACCTGATGGATCGATCCGTGCGGCTGTTATTACTTAACGAGCTTCTAAAGAAATTTGAATGTATATAGAATACATAAATAATAACTCTGTATCGCTACCGTAGACTTGTAGAGCCTAAGTGAAACCTTATGTTGAACATGGCTGGTAAATAACTGACAGCATTCGACATTTGAAATATTAGAATAGTTTGATAGACCACTGAGCCCCCTAATTGAAGGTGCGCCTGATCTATTATGGCTTACCAACCGGCCCATGATATAGGTACAGACGCCAGCACATCAAGCTATCCCTAACTGTCAAATCTCAATTAAAAATGAACCTTATATCTTTGCAATAAAGTTGAAATACTATCAAAGAAATTTGACAGATTGTGGTAACTTGATGTGCTGGCCACTGTACTACGAGAAATAAAACACAACCCACCTTGATGAATCCGCACATGCTCTTCAAATAAAACCTTATTATAAGTAGAATAGTCGCACATAAAGCATTGGAAAGGATTCTCTCCTCTATGCATCTTGCGGATGTGACGTAACATTTTCTCTTCCGTTTCTGCTGTGTAGCGCTTGCATTCTGGACAGCGAATGCGGCGTGGTTGTGTTGCGAGATACGCTTCTAGAGGAGATGTTGAACGGCTGTGAAAAGATAATTGATTTGTATTTCTTGTATTCAGCTGCATCCGGTTAGACTGGAAGCCGACCCTAACATAATTAGGAAAAGGCTAGGCAGATGATGATACGGTTCGATGGTTTTATGGTGCGTTTGCGTTTAGATCGTTTACGTTATCAACCTTTTGAACGCCAGAACATGTGCGCCGTGTGTGCCCTCCACACCAAGCTACAAATGTCTTCTTGTTATCATGAATTTCCCAATATCCATGGTGACTTTTAATTTGTTTCATGTCATTAAATACGTACGAGAGCTTAAATTTTTAAGATATCTATATAAACACACACAAAAGTAATGAATTAATTATTTATTTCGTGTTATAGTGTACAGGGCATGCGCTTACTTGTCACGTATATGTGATAACTACAGATCGGATAATCGGATGCATATTTACCTAAAGTTGAGGTGTTGGTTATACTTATTATGGAATACACTTTTGAATCGATAAATCACACGATTCCAGGATCGATGAATTTACTGTTCTGATTATAAAATCGGTGATAATTACTTACGTTCAGGCGTTGACTAATACGGAATGCACTTTTGCATCGATCTTAAGTCTCTCGACTTCAGAATCGTCAAGATTTTGTGTATCTTCTCAGTGTACAATCGGATGCGTATCTAGTGTTTTATAGTAGGTACCTAAGTAGTTATTTCTTTTTCTAAAAAGCCGCTTCCATCCTTTTATAGCCGCTTTTGTCAGAGAAAAATATTTTAAGAAGCCGCTTCCATAATGTCATAGCCGAAAACTAACTTTAGGTGAATATGCATCCGAATATCCGATCTCTAGTGATAACGGCGTTCAAAAGGTTAAACCTGCACCCCCTACCGCTAAAAAGTCTATACAAACATCGAAAACATTATGAGGACACCAGCATGTCCTAGAACCAAAAATGTGGAGACACGAGACATATTATACTTCGGCTTCGTTCTCGATATAAATTTTACAATGCAGCTCTTCTGACGCCAGTCGGCAACCATCGCATATTTTAGAGCTGAAAGCAAAAACTAAACGCCCAACTCTATATGTTCCCTCTATGTACGTCATCTGTCATTCTTTACGTTTGCGCGGCAACCAGTACGTTGTGATTCCCAAAGAATATTATTTCAAGTGTTTAGAACTAGTTTAAGTATGTTTAAAGTTAACATTAAGTAGCATACTGAAACAAAATCAAAGAAAAGAATAGAATCTTCAAAAAATCTGAAGAAAAAACTACAAAGATTCATCGGAGTCGTCCATTTTCTTTTTCTTCACCAGGAAATACAATTGTTTTATACGTTTTATATAGAAAAACGTGTTTGTCATGGCTTCAAAACGATAGTTATCGTATATCGCGGGTAATGTACGAGATGCATTGACGCGAAAAAACTATTCGGGGCGATTACGAGATAACCGCACGAATTATTTAATTTGCCTAATGGTGTAGTCCGAGAGGCTACACTTAGGTATATTATGGTACCCAAGTGCGATACATTATCGGGGTCAATTTCTATCTTCTTGCAGAGCGAAAAACTGATGAAAAACAAGAAGCACTATAATTATGAATGTTTCGAAGTACCGGCCTATTAGACGAATACCGATTATCACGAGGACACCATGACTGTAATATAAACTAACACTCTACTTGCCTGACCCCGCATCTGAGCTAGATACTGATTCACTCAACCTATTAATATTCTATTCCCGTAAGTGCTGCAAGCACTAGGGGATATGATTCACTAAAAACCAGAATATGGACAAGTGTTAAACAACGAGTTACCCCTATACCTATTTGTATACCAATTTGGAACAACATATTTCCAAGGAAAAAATATCTATGGAAAATGTACCAACCTGTTATCTACTAAAAGCTACTACGCTTCTTCCAAAATCCAATTATTATTGCTTCACTGAATGAAACAATCATTTATCAGGGTTAGTGTGTCATCTTAGGGGTTAATCAGACCCAGTTAAGAATGGTACTTACTGGTTTAGGGGAGACATCAATGTGAATCTACTACAGCAGTTTTGATAGACTCAAACGGAATCCTCCAGCTCAGTGACACTGGAAAGTTATTTTCCATGTCTTCGACAAAACATTCTTCAGATATTGTCTAATAAGTAGAATGGAATGATTACTGTTATGGTAACCATCCATTTAAAAACGATAAAAGTCTTTAAGGCTGTTCAAAAAACAGATCAATCTATAAAAATGCCAACTATTTACCACAACCCATCAGGGAAACTCGTGTGGTCCACCTCTTACAACCACTAGAGGAAAAAATCTGAGGTGAGGATACGAGACACCACAGTGCTCATATCAAGCAAGGAAATATCAACCAGCACAACAATACATACAGTACCAGCCACAGCATGCTGTGAGAAACCTCAAGGACCTCCACTACGGGACAAGACTTGTGCTTGACACTAGAGGTTAGTCATGCTGGAAGATTAAATAATTAGTTACCTTGTTGGCAAAAGAACTGTGACAATGTTTGAGTATTGAATCATGTCAATGGATACTCAGTACTTTTTACTGACACCTTATTAGTCTCAATCATAACAATTGTTAAAAAATGATGGTATGACCTGAT